>JAWWLZ010000118.1:24429770-24456013 GCA_035041345.1 Poliocrania exsul
TCTGCAGAGCCCTCCTGCCTTCCAGCAGGTCGACACTCCCTCCCAACTTGGTGTCATCAGCAAATTTGCTGATGATGTACTCAATCCCCTCATGTAAATCTTCAATAAAAATGTTAAAATAGAGTAACAGGCCATCAGGTAGCATAGAAGATGTCAAGAAAATAGCTTACCTTGAGCAGTAGTGTTTAGGAGGTTACTCATTAATGTTCCCAAAGATATACAAAACTGAAATGTGAATTCCTTTCATGTGTTTTTAGGTTTTTTAATATGTCGTTGTTGTTGCCTGGTGGAATTGTTAATTCCAGAAAAAAACACATTTTTCCTGCCCTTTTCATCAATCAAAGAACACAACTTAGAAAGTTGTATGGAAAAAACTTTGTGTGGAGACCTTGGGATTCAGTAAAGAACTCTGGAGTAATATGTCTGAAATACTGTGTTGTTCAGTGTGCTGTTATCCTAGTCACATATTTGATTCATTTAAAAATATTTATAAACTAAAATTACTGACTATTTTTGTCCAATCAGACACAACCGGAAACCTGGTGAACACTTTTTTTTTGGTCATCCTTTTTCATCATGGTAGTTCTTTTACATCAAACTAAACAGTTATTCAGGAAGGTTATAATGTTTCTTTAATCAAAATACATTTTCTGAAAAATCACTTTAAGATGACTTTTCCTGTCCCTTAAATCATATAATGTCTTACAATAAAAAGTATGTTTTTACTGGGGATTTTGTTTGGAACCTTAATTTGTGTTTTTTTTTTTTTTTTTTTTTTTTTTTTTGGCTCCCATTAATTCCCTTGATGGCTGTTGGTTCCACAGCCTATGTTTCTTCACCTTCACATTCTTAAATGTTGAAATAATTCATAGTTTCTTTAAAAAACAAACAAACAACAAGAAACAACCCCATGGTGAATGCTTCTGTTGTTGTATTCCATGTACAACTTCCAGGGAATGAATTGAGATAGTTTGCTTGCTTTACTGGTGGTGCTTGTAGAGATTGACGTACATGCCACAGAAGAGGATTCTCTAAGGCATAGAGAGTTCTTAGTAAATCTTTCAAGAGAGTTGAAGTTTAAAGAGCTACCTGCTTAGCAGGTGATCCTTTGAGTGAAAAGATGGTCATTGTATTGCATTGGTCTCGGTGCAAATAAAACAGAAACAAAAAATTGGAGTCTTGTTTATGGTCCTGTGGGTGCAAAAAAAAAAGTCTTTAGAAGTCAAGAGTTCAATAGATTTGTGTCTCTTACAGTAGTGTTTAAGTGACTCTTCCATGGAATTTAGTGGCTTTTGGAAGGTTTTCTGTTAGGTTGCAGTTAATTTCTTTAATTGCACTTGGTGAGGCATCTTCTCTTGCTTGCTGTTAAGAAAAGAGATATGATGATATTACCCTGTGATGAAGGATATAGTTTTTCTGGATGTCAGATGGGAGGGAAAGGAGCTAAGGGGTGAAAAGACAGAGCTAGGAATCAAAGCTAGGAGAATCTTTTGAAGTGTATTTAAGGAAGAAGGCTTGGCTGCTAGATATGCCTGAGGAGTGGGTGAGCAGACTTGTGTAACTGGTTCAGTGAGATACTACCTTATTAATCTCAAGGCTTCTGTAAATATAAACTAGTCTTTTGTCTGCAGCTCCATATGTCTGATTCTGTTATCTCTGTCCAGACACACACACCTCCCCATGAGTACGCCAAAATTAGGAGAAAAATCAGTTTTGACCTATTGTGGTGGTGCACCTCACATACGTCCCTCTTCTTTGAGGAAAAGGCAGCTCCTTCAGAAGTCTGTCTGAGCAGGCCATCAGAAGACTGTTGGGTTTGTTTTGAATATGGCTTGGTAAATAGAGACAAAACCAAATATAGTAAACCAGGAAACTTTTGGCATATGAGTTCCAGTGGTGCTTTTGCTGTTGCATGTTAATGCATCAACTAATAGAGACATGTAAACTGAGGACTAGGAAATTCAAGTGTGTTAGGTTGATTCTGGGAATTCTGAAGTCTATGATGTGGGAGAGACACACCCTGAGGGGACCGTTTAAGGATGATAGAGATAACAAATTCTTTAATCAGTTGCAGAGTACCTTTTATGCTAAGGCACTCATATTAGTCTAAATATCACTGAAAATAAGCATGAGGAGTAGGCGGGTTTTTTGTGAGGAAGACATGACCTCTTTGGTCTCCTGAGACAGTGGAACTTGAAGTTTTCCTTCTTTTACCCAAGAGAATACCATTATTTGTAATTTATTTGGAGAGGGGAGGGGAAATTCAGAACTTGCTGAAATATGGTAAGCCTTGTCCAAAACTACTTCCGTGTCACCAAGGAGAAACTTATCTCAAAGTTCCCTGTTATCCCTTTCAAGAGTGCTTTGGGTAGTCTCATAAATTATGTGTTTTGTTCCTTTGATTTTTATGTAAGAACTGTATACTTGTGTTTTTTCCCCTCAATGATAAAAGCAATAAAGAAGCAGTAATGAGGAGCTTTTTGCTTCTGACAATATCTGAGTCTGTGTAACTGACATTTTAGAATTAGTAGTTATATTGTCTCATTAACAAGTTTACTGTCAACTCCAAGTATCTGGTGGAATTATTAACTGCTGTGGACGTTCAGGCTCTTCATTTTGTGCAGAATGTCTTGTTAGACTGTGAATTTTAATGATCTTCTCTTAATGGAGTGAATGGATTTTCTGCTAAGTTCATAATTTTAAGAGGTTTTAGCTCTTATGGAAAACTTGCATAAGTACATTTTTTTCACCAGAGTATGTGTGATCTGTATTTGGATCATGTGTGGATTTTGCCTGTGCAAAAATATTGTCCGCTCCATGCAGTTAGTTTTGATAACTGCATACGAATTTTTGCATGAGCTGGCTAGCTAGTAACTGCTAGCTTCATCTTTTCACCTCGTAAGAATAAACATTTAATTCTGGGCAGCCATATGTAGATTATTGTTTTTTAAATTCAAAAATCTTATTTGCTGAATACATAATTTAAGAGGCTTGAATACTTTGCTGCCAATTTTTTTGCATGTAAAAACAAACTAAACCCTAAATCTGGATTAATTTTGTGAATTTGCTGTTGAGAGTGGAAAGCTGAAAAATATCAATTCCTATTTATGCTTAAAACTCTTTAATAGATATCTGAAATTGAGCTTTTATTTTTTTTACCTAAATGCTGAAATTATTTATGTAGTATGTTCCCTTGGTAGGGAGGAACTCCGTGAGGTACAAGAGATGGCACTTTTTTTGAGCTCTCCTACCAAAATAAATTCTTCACATTTGCGTTTTTTTAGGAGGCAGCAGTCACAGAAAACTGCCAAAGCATCGTGCATTCTCCTGTTTCCCTGTGCTCCTTAGGATTCATTTCCTCATGATCAGGTTTAAATGTGTGTGTCAGTATTACCATACTTGTTCGTGATTTCTTTTGATTTGTGGAAAACATGTAACTGCCTTCTTTCAGTTGATAACTTTATTGCCTCTTCTGTTTGTTAATTGTGCAGTCAGTGATTCTACACTGTTTTCTTGGTACTTCCAAAATACTTGTAACATTTAATTTGACATTATTGATTATAATTTTTTGTCTCATGAAGATAAATAGGATGTTTCACACCTCCTAAATTTCCATAATCTCACATGGTTCTACTTCTTTTTCTTGGCTCATAATTTTAAGAGACTTTTCCCACTTTCTCTCCAGTGCACCCACACTGTACCAAAGCACCTGAGGCATAAATTTTAGACTACAAAAACATTGCTAGGTTATCTCTGTCTATAAAGCTCCAATTAGAGATGCATTTTATATCTTCAAAGACTTCTCTGATAGTCTAATTGAATCAGTACTTTATATGATTTATAAATCTGAATGATGTAAACTCACTCTTAATATAGAAAGACTTTTTTTCCCATGAGGCAGTGGCAGATAAATGTATGAATCGGGAATCAGGTCTGATTTAAAGGGTTAGCAGCAATAATTCGTGAATATCTGTATCATGCAGTGGAATGAAGTCTGCAGTAGTTGCCATTGTTGATAGTCATACATGCCTGTAACTGCACACATGATGGTAGAGGTGGAGCTTTTTAGCTTGGGTGAGGCACTCTGTGAGTATGAGTGTAGTGCTTCCTTCCCAAGATGTTCATGCAGTGCTCAGTGTGTGCGCATATATATATATGGTGTGAGGTGTTATGGACTAGGTAGAAGTAGCAGATAAGGTTAATCTCTGAAGTACTTGTGTGGCTTGTCTGTAAACTCTCTTTCTGTTAAATGTAGCCTGCACAAGTAACAGGACTCAAAGTTACCGTGTATGTTGTTTGACGTGCCCTGAACCACATGGAATGGGTGGCTGGGATGGCTGTGATATTTGGCAGTGTGATTTGTCTGTTTGATCAGTACTTTGGTTTTCACCTCTGTTTGTAACCCTCTCTGATCAAGTGAAGATTTGTAGTGTGAGCCTCCTTTGATTATGATATTGATGTGCTACACAAATGATTCTGATCCTTGCAGAGAGATTGTATTGTATAATGTGGAATACATCACTACCATGAGCAAAACAAGTCTGAGTGGTAAAAGGCACTATTTTTTTTTGAGTAAAAGCCTGTTCTACATTATAAAATTCCTAAAAGACTTTAAGGAGCTAAGTAGTTCATTTTGACTGTCACTGACTGCCTGAATCCAAAACCTGTTTGAAGATTTATCATAGTACATAGCATATCTTGTCTGTGCAGATTGCACAGTTGCCAGGCTATGTGTAGAGCACTATGGATGCATATACATCCAGGGGTTATGTGAGGGCATGTGCCTTTTCTACTTGTACAACACGTTAAACATCTATCAAACCCACAACTATATTAGCTATTTTCCCACTTTTGATATGCTGAGTGATAGACTTAAATTTTCATTTGTGAAGGATTGTGACAGTGACGTGCAACACTGAAGGGATTCAGTTTCCTGTATTAAAAGTGAAGCTTAATTTGGCTTAAACCAGTGTAAAAATCGTTAGTGTAGGCAGAGTCAGTGACCTGTAACCAAGTCCTACAGGGTACTGTGGCCCTTTGCTGTGTGACAGTACCTTTAGGCCATATCCTTTGACTGATGATGCTGTCAGGAGTAAAATCCTGATGCTGTTATTCTCAGTAGCACCTCAAGAGGCCAAGGACTCAGTTGCCAAATATTATACAAGAAAAAGAGGTTTGATATATGGACAGCTTTTATATTTGTATTTGTCTTCAGAGGGGAACTAGCTTCAAATATATTCATAATGCTCTCCTCTCTCTTTTTTATTTTTAATTTTAATTCTTAATAAAAGGGAAAAAAATCCAGCATCAGAATACTGACAACTGACCATGTTTGAGGTGAATAAGTGATGATTTTTGGTATTTGACTTGATGCAACAAACAGTATTCGAGCATGTTGTCTACGATGCAAAGTACTGAGAGTAGAAGAAAAACTTAATTGGTTTACTTGACCTTTATTTCCATTTATTTGAAAAAAACATGATAACGACATATGTATTAAAATTTGACTTGATAATTCAATGTCATGTTTGTTCCTATACTGTTTTGTTTGCTTATTTTTCTGCCTGACATCAGAATTAATAAGCTAAAAGGTTATAATGATTTAAAGTAATACATATATTCATATTTCTTTACACTTTTCTCAGTTCATATGTATGCTTCCTGTAAATTATAATCTCAGTATCACTGTACAGGCATCAAGGAAATAATATAACCTGCAAGGTAAACCTCTAACATAGTTTAAGGTGGAAAAAAATGATCTTTTTAAGTCTTACACAGACCATCAGAGTGAATGAACTCCTCTTCCTGCTTGTCTTGTCAGGTCTCTAGACAGAAAAGCTCTCTTAGCGTGTTGGCATTGAGCAGGCATTATCTTGGATAATATTCTTCTCGTTTCCAAATCCCGCACATAGAGCTTTAATGTGTCTTGATTAAGTTTAGTAAAGAACGGGATATACAAATCCTTTTTTCTTTTTTTCCCCCTTTCTCTTTATTTTCTCCCTACTTCTTCCTTAGTTTCTGCAAAAAAATCAAACAAAATTCAGCCCTTCTTTAAGGAGATGCTGTAGAAGATAAATAATTTGTGTTTTATAAGCAGAATCATATGCCATTCTGAGTAGGGGTAGGAAAGTGCTTGTACAATCTGTGCCTTTTCATCTCTGCCAACAAATTTTGAAAAGCTGTTTACTGGCTTTTGAAGATGTGAACTGAATGTTAGAAAAGCAGTTTAGATCTCTGTAACTCTGTGGTTATTGTCACACAGTGAAAGAAAATGCCACTGTGGATCTTAAACTTGGACTTTGGGTTCTTACAGAAAACATAAGAAATTTTATATTTTCTTAGTTCTCTACATAATACATTTATTATTTTTTATATATTTACACTTTGCATTTTCTTAAGGAGAGCTAACTGTGCAACTTGTTAGCCAACTAGATCTCACAGATCTGTTGTATATGCTAAAGGAAAGACAATCTTGTTTTAACAAGATATGATCAGGAGTTTCAGATAGAAATGGTGAAAATCTAAGTGATGGGAGAAGTTGTTAATAGCATCTGTCTCATAACCGTGATCCATTTGGTGGCTGGTCATCACTAGTGGTGTCTGCCAGGGATCAGTGTGGGGCTCGGTTCTGTTTAATATCTTTATTGATGATCTAGATGAGGGGATTGAGACCACTATTAGCATATTTGCAGATGACATCAAGTCAATCTGCTGGAGGTTAGGAGGGTTCTGCAGAGGGACCTGGACAGGGTGATTAGATGGGCCGAATCCAGTGGGGTGAGTTTTAGCAAGACCAAGTGCCGGGTCCTGCATTTTGGCCACAACAACCCCATGCAGCTCTACAGGCTGAGGACAGAGTGGCTGGAGAGCAGCCAGGCGGAAAGGGACCTGGGGGTACTAATTGACAGGAAGCTCAGCATGAGCCAACAGTGTGCCCAGGTGGCCAAGAAGGTCAAGGGGATCGTGGCCTGTATGAGGAATTGTGTGGCCAGCAGGACCTGGGAATGATTCTTCCCCTGTACTTGGCACTGGTGAGGCTGCACATCAAGTACTTTCTCCAGTTCTGAGACCTTCAGTTTAGTAAGGATGTTGAGGTGCTGGAGCATATCCAGAGAAGGGCAATGAGGCTGGTGAAGGGACTGGAGCACAAGTCCTATGGGGAGAGGCTGAGGGAGCTGGGGTTGTTTAGCCTGGAGAAGAGGAGGCTCATGGGAGACCCATCACTCTCTACAACTACCTGAAAGGTAACCCAGGCAACCAGAAGTAGGACAAGAGGGCACAGTCTTAAGATGCACCAGGAGAGGTTTAGCTTAGATATTAGAAAGAAGTTCTTATCAGAAAGAGTGATAGAGCATTGGTAGGGGTTGCCCAGAGAGGGAATCAAGTCACTGTCTCTAGAGGTATTTAAGAAGAGACTGGATGTGGCACACAGTGCCATGGTCTGGTAGGCAGGATGGTGTTGGGTCAAAGGTTGGACTCGATCTCAGAGGTCTCTTCCAATCTAGAGAATTCTATGATTCTATATCTTGCTTTTCTTAAAATCAGATGTAATAATTATTCATGCAGGTTACATTGCATTGTTACAGATAGCGTTTGTATTTCTTGAGTCAGATGATGGATTTAAAAATTACTTCTTGGGCAGTGTTAGATTTGCCATGTGCATTTTTGTTCATGAGTGGTTTGCCAGCCTTGATTTGAGGGTAGAACTAAAACTTTCTGCTTTTTTTCCCACTCAACTCTAAACATATGTACACTTTGGAAAAACTACTAATTGACTTCTGATTCAGCTGATGAGCTGGATCCCAGTTATTGGACATTGAAAATATTCATCATACTGTAAATAGCAATGTCTGTGGTACAATTTTAAGTCTGCTGCTTGCTGCCACAAGTGAGCTGCTTAAGGAATCATGGCACAGGACTGTTGCTTCACACATCCTGCAAGAGCTTGGTGCAGTTCATACAGGTGTTCACATGACCAAACACATCTTGAGCCCTGTAACAGGATATTTTCTCATTTGGAAGAATTTACATTTGAATAGGTGATACAGAAACCAGGTAAAAGGGAAAAATCTGGTTTAGGTTCATCATACAGAATTGTCTGCTCTTTCACCATGGCCTGTGTGTCGTTGTTTTCATGCTTCTATGGGACTCTTCTGTTCTGTAGTTCTTTCATAAACTAGTTTGCAGTGCTGAATAAAAAAACGATTGTGCTTGCTCTTGCATTCATTCATTTTCCACTTAATTTATCAGGATCTGTTTATTAATGTAACACATCATGATTCACACTACTTAGGAAGGTAATCCTTCCCTGCTTTCCAGCCACAAGCTCCTTGCTCTTAAAAATCTCCAAAACCAGTTATCAAAAAAACCTCACCCATCAAGTTTTAGAAGGCAGAGTTTTATGGTAATGAAAACTGTGATAGTTTTCATCAAATAATTTTGCCACAGACCTGTGATAAACATGATGTGGTTGCCCAGTTGCTTATAAATCACTGTTGTCCTGGGAATTATTATTATTGTAACATGCTACTTGGAAGTACCAAAAAAACCCCCATTTTGCATGATTTTAGAAGTAAGTTTTATTATTAGAGAGTAGATATGGTGTATTAGTTCTTAATGGTTGTACTGTGGTAATTTCGTTGTTTTGTGACCTCCTTTGGAAAAATAATGATGGAATAGTGTGGGAGGATCACCTGGATAATTGTGTAAGAAAACTGGATAACCCCTTAGAGACCATGTGTATATCTGTGCTATCCAATAGTAATTAAAAGCAGACCTGTTCCTTGTAAATACAAGTGATCAGTCTGTTTTTCCTACCTGTGGAATTGTTCAGATTCATCCTTTAGATAGTAATACACTGTCTAAATGACTTGTCATCCAGGCAAACTGCTTTGGATTTCTTATCCTATCTGAAAATAACAGCAGATATCTAATTGATGTTATATATTTAAACAACCATCTGAACATTGTACTAAGGGACATGGTATAAGTAAAGCTAGTTAATTCTGCTTTGGGAAATGCTTCCTCAGTCAAATTGTTACTGTAACCATGTATAGTCTAGCTCACAAAGTTGATTAGAGGGCTTTACTACAGCACTAGGAGGTTAACTATCACAGCTAAGTTAGTACAATGAAACATGTGGGAAGAAGCGACACGCAGATGAGCAAATTGGCCAACTGCTCACCTAAGAAAGCTCTTCATTCACAGTCTGAATAGAACTGTTCAGATGGTTAGACTTAATGTTTATATTTTGTACTTGATTTGGCAGTAAATAGATTTACTCCCTCTCCCCCAAAGTCTATATTTATAATTCTTACTGCCATAGCATCTAACTACCAAATGCGCACTTGATGTTTTTGCCACAACCAGCTAAGCTTAAAAGAGACTTATGCACAGCCACCTTTCATTTGATATGTGGTAAACTTGCTGGTCTTCAGCATTCTCAGCTTTTTATCTGTGGGTTTAAAAATGTGTTGTTGATGATACCTATGATATGTACGGTTTTTGGACTGAGTGTAAAAGAAAAAGGTATACAGCAAAGGAAAAAAAAATAATCTTTTCTGAAAGTGAGGTTTAATGACTTTCTTTGAACTTGAAATTCTGATCTAATACAATTTTAAAGATATTTTAACAAACCTGATGAAACTGCTGTAACTCCACACAATGTGGTGGTGATTTAAATCTTTCCATCTAAGCTTGCATAAACCAGATGCATCTAAACTGCAATATGGTTTCAACATTGGAAACAAGTTTAAGAGGTAGGAAGTTAATGCACCACAGGATTGGGTATTGTGCCATTTTAATTCAGTGTCAGTCCATGCTGCTGCTGAAGAGAGTGATCTTGGTTTTTTGCATCATATCTTCCCAGTTTGTCTCTTATTCCTGCTTTTTTCTTTTGCGCCAACACTAGGATTCTTGGTACACCCACCAGGCCAAACAATTGGAATCAATCTGGGACAACTAGGTGAATAAAAAACTAGTAGTGTGGTCTAAGTCAGAGGGGGTTGGTTAATAGTTCACACTGTGTGTAGAGTCCCATGGGCATCTATATGGGCACCAGTGACTGGAGCAGGCAATGTCTTACACTCTCATCATTTTGCAGGTAACACAATGCTGGGGGGGGATGACCAGCTGATAGGCTGCCTCAAGGGAAGGGCTGGTATTCAGGGATTCCTAGAAAGCAGGAGGAAGGGTCTGTCAAGAACATGAAGATATTCAGCAAAGACAAATGCCAAGTCTTGCACCTGGGAAGGAAAAGCTCCTGGCAGGTATATAGGCTGAGAACAGAGGGACCTGGGGGAACAGCTCTGCAGAAAAGGCCCTTAAGGTGCTGGCAGACAGCAGCTCCCTGGCAACAAAGGGAGTTGGCCAGCAACATCCTGGACTGTATCACCAGGTGCATAGCCAGTAGATTAGTAAAAAGTGATTATCCTCCCTGATTATTCAGCACTCCTTGCATCACATCTAGGGACTGCATCCAGGTTTTAGGCCCCTGATACAGGCAAGTGGCTGATAAATTGGAACACATTTAGCAAAAACCACCATCACAGGCACTTGCCTACTAGGAGAGACAATAGGAATTGAGCTTGTTCTGCTTGGAGAAGAGGTGGACGCTCAATGCCTAGGGGGAGGTTATAGAGAAGATGGAATTGACTCTTGGTAGTGACTAAATTGAAACAGGAGTGATTCCGATTAGATACAAGGATAAGTTTTTTTCACCATGACTGGGTGCTGGAAAAGTTATGTAGTCTCTGTCTTTTAAGAATTTCAAGACTCAACTGAATAAAATGCTGAGTAACCTGGGCTGACCTCACAGCTGAGCTTACTTTGAGGAACAGTCTGCACTAGAGCTCCTAAGACCCCTTCCAGCCTGAATTACTCTTTGTTTCCACGGTTTTTGGTTGAATTTCCAGATTCCACTACTATGGATTTGTGCTCTAGGATGATCCTGCTTGAGAAGGGAGGTTGGAGCAGATGACGCATTGTGGTCCCTTCCTGACTAATCCTGTGATTCAACCTCTAGCTGAAAAGAACATTGTCAGCAGTTTGGTGGCAGTAGAGGGAGAACTTTCTCCCCTTTTTAATACTGAAGATTTACACCTCCTCCCTGAAGATAGTCTTCAGAGTTTAAACTAATCTCTTATATTTTCTATTGTAGTAGGCAAGGGGAGCACATGCTGGGTTATTTTGACTTAGTTTGGGAAGAGTAGTATGTCACAGGACTTTACCTTGTTTGCTAGCTGGTGGTTAACCATACAGTTGTTGGAGTTGCATTTAAACCTTGGAATGTATTTCAGGATTTATTCTTTTAAGTTATTTTAAAAGAATTTTATATTAAGTAGTAGTATTGTATTTCTGGAGACTTGTCCTCTGTTTATTTTCATTTTAATTGTAAAAACAAGCAGTTCTTTCTAGTGGTAAGCTTGAGTCATCACGTAACTATAAACAAAGACACTGTATACAAAGTTTAGGTGGCATGGTCAGTTGTCTTATCTCAGGCTCACTAATACCACCACTTTCTAACAACGAATCCCACATATTAAATGGAAGAGGGAAAAAAAGTTCATCATGTTTTTAAAAGTGATGGTGCATATGTAAAATGAGTGAGGATTGCAATTTCTTTGCAGTATCCATTGCTTGACTGAGTCAGTTAAGTCTTACTTATATCAGAGGAAAAAGGGAAATTCTGCAGCATTGTCACTGAAAGTATCACTGGATGACTCTGATTTTCAAGGTCAAAGCAAATATTTGCAATTGATGATTAGAAGGCCTGTGTATAATAAATAGACCAAAAGCTTTAAAAGGTCACTTGAGACGCCTGCTTTTGCTATCCGTGATTTTTCCTTTGAATAATTAAATATTTCTTGGAAACCAGGAAAAGTACTACAAAAAAGCATCATCTTCAACTTAGCTCAAGGCCTAAAGGGGATTGTATCATTTTTGAAAAATGATTATACTCATCTTTGTAGTCATACCTAAGGCTTTCAAAACATTATTAAGCTGACCAATTTTAAATTATTTTTTTCTCTCTCTAATTATGGAACAATGAGTCCTGTGTATGTCATCATAATATTGCTCCATTAAAATATGTGCTTACTCTGAGCTATTGCTTTATTTCTCTTCCCAAGTGCTGAAATGTGCTTATCTTGGTGATACTTTTGATTTCCTTTAGGTACCTTCCATTTTACTCCTTTTCATAGGAATAATCTCTCCTTGGATGGTAATTAATTTTTACATGTCCTGCAATTCAAGCAGGAAATGTGAAGAGATCTCTAAAACTACTGCAAGTTTGTTACCACTTTCCTTCTAACAGGTGTTAAGGCCTAATATGTGCAAAAACCTAGTTCAAAGGCAGCTATCTGAAGGTTTCTTGAGATGCAGAGTTCTTTGTAATGCCATCCAGTAAATTTAGCTTTCTCACTTCTCCATGCTGTCCAGTGTTTCTTTTTCTTGTATGGGTTTGTGTGACTGCTGGGACAAACTATTGCTTGCTTTACTAAACACAAATCCTACTGTTAGAGTTGGTTTTCTATTATAATGCTAAAGAAGGAAGTCGTAAAATTATCCTGATGATAAATTGTGTTGAGTGGATGGAACTGTTCTGTGTCTGGCCATGTGTTTGCATGCCTATATTATTTAGAAAAACCCCAAAAAGAAGGCAAGTAGAAAAAATATTCATGCTTGAACTTTGAAATACCAACCTAGCTTGTAGTGGTCTCTTACTGTAATAAGCAGTTATAGAAATTAATTGTGTGGTGTGGGTGTGGTTTAACCCCAACCGGCAACTAAACACCACACAAGTGTTCACTCACTACCCCAATGGAATGGGGGAGAGAACTGAAATGAGCAAACAAAGCAAAACAAGAAATTAACCCACCACTTCCCATGGGCAGGCAGGTGTTCAGCCATCTCCGGGACAGCCGGGGTTTGTCACGCATAATGGTGACTTGGGAAAACAAAACATCATCACTCCAAACGTCCCCCCTTCCTCTTCTTTCCCTCAGCATGATTCCATATGGTATGGGACATCCCTTTGATCAGTTGTCCTGGCTGTGTCACCTTTCTGATTCCTTCTGCCCACTCAGCCTCATTGCTGGTGAGGTGTTATGAGGAGCAGAAAAGGTGCTGGCGCTGAGTAAGCCCTTCTCAGCAATAGCAAAAGCATCTCTGTGTTACCAACACTGTTTTCAGCACAAATCCAAAACAGTCCCATACTGCCACTGTGGAGAAAATTAACTCGATCCCAGCCAAAACCAGCACAAACACAAACCTTTTAACATTAAATTCTATTTTTTAATTGAATTACTTGCCTAATTAAGAAAAAATGCTTTGCCTAGGCATAGATTTCTTTTTTTAATCCTTATTTATTGTCAGTATTATAGATGCCAGAATAATTCTGAACTGAGTTATGGTCTGACTTGAACCTGTATATGTGTCAGGTGTGGCTTTGGGCTGTCAGGTGATTCTGGGGGCAATTCTTATTTTCATTTTTGTTTTTCTTCTTCCATCTATCAACGAAACATGCCAAAACAAGGAGGGGGATGGAGGTGTCTACAGCAAGATAGACTTAAAGTAAATGGAATTGGGTTTGAAGCAATTGGTTATATCAGGCTGTGTTATATTACTTTTGTGGAAAGAACTATTAGAATTGGAATGAGCTATGCACAGACATGATTAAAAAAATAGTAATGTTGCATTTGGAGAGAACTGTGGTTGCCATGAGGATGCAGGCAAGCTTCATTTTGAAATAGTGTCTGTAGGTTGGTTGTAAAAATGGTTATTATTGGTAGAGCAGATGATGTCATCTGTTGTAGGTAGTTACATGAAATACTACCTCATTCTGAGGTTGTTGTTTATTTTCTGAGAAGTATTTTGTAAAGTACACCTAGTTTTGCAGGTGATGGATGATTTGCCAGGTAGAAAATTGTTGAACCTTAGAGAAGTTATTAAAGGGTCTGTATTTTTGCATCCATTATTCAGAGAGACTTTTTGTCCTTTCTGAGATGCTAGAGGAAGTACAGATTCAAGTTCCTCATGTCCGAAGAGTCCACTAGGAAGGCAGATTTTAGCCCAAGATCTCAGGGTAGCTGTTTTGAGGAGCCTGTCATTGTATTATATGTTGCTAAGCACCATGAACTCTTTAACTCTGGATGTGATTCCTTTTAGTATCTACTTTTATTTCTTCTTGTCTTGCTTAAAATAGAAATAATTTCAAATCTTATTTAAATATGAAAATACACTGCATTTGTTGTTGGTATCGAAATAAGGTTGATATAATGGAAGACAGTAGGTTTTCTCAATTTTCTTAGACTCTGGTTTTGCAGTCTTAGACTGCAATTGCGTTTAGTAAATTTCTGTTCACAGAAAGTATGCTTTTCCCCAGGACTTCTATAGAAGTTTTAGTGGTTGTAATATTAGCAACAGAAAATGAAAACCAGAACTAGTCAGCAAGCAAGCAAGAAAAACAGATAAAAGAAGATGAAAAAAAAGAATGAGTAATATCAGGATTGTTCTTAAACTGTGTGAAAGATATCAATACATAGTACAGTAGGAAAGGAGCATAGTTTTTTTAAAGAGTTAAAGTAGAAGTGTATAATTCAAAATACTTAATATTCTGTCAAGTTACATAAACTGTAGTCTTGTTAAACTCATCTTTTATTTGAAATACTAAAGGAGGTTGCTAAGGGGTGGGGGGGATGTCAAGTGAAATGGCTGCAATGATGTTATGCAACAGAGTTAATTTCGACCTACGCTCTGCTTCTCTGCAGAAGAAGTTGAAGAAGAGTCTGAAACTACAATTGAGGTTGATTTGACTGATAAACAGAAACATCAGTTGAAGCACAGAGAGCTTTTCCTTTCTCGCCAATATGAGTCCCTTCCGGCAACACATATCAGGTAAGATGCAGTAAATACAATTTGTCTGTGTGTTCTGCTGGGGTGGATTGCCTGCCAGTAGCCCACCTGCTCGAACACGTCAGCCCTTGTCTTGCAGAAGGCTGTGATTGATCTTACCGGAGTTGTGACAGGTTGTCCCATGAACTGCTTTGAAGTGTCTTTGGTTTTTCCTTCTGTTGCTTGATGTTTGAGCCCTAGAAGGGACAAGAATCTCAGAGCTCTGGCTTGCCAGTTAGAGCAACAGTTGATAATTTGGTATAAAATCAGTCTGTTACTACTTTGGAAGAGTTCTTTTTTTAATCTTCTGGCCAAGGGAACTTTGACCATTTTGTCTTGCCAGTGAAATTGCAGATGGGTTTGGAAAGGAGGCAGTGACTGAGTGGTCAGATCTGCAGTTTAGGGCTGCACACATGTAAAGATAAAATTACCCCATCTAATTCAGTAAGTGTGAAGAAGTCACGATTCTTTGGCTAAATGTTGCAGAAGCATTTCAAATACTATTTTAAATTGCCCTAATGCTAATGTAGAAAGAAGCTTGCTAAAGCTCAAAAAGGATTTGTTGACTTCTGTCTGTAAATGATGCAAATACTCTTGTCATCTCCTATTTAACAGTCAAGAAAGATTTTGTTGTTGTTGTGGTTGTTGTGTTGGTACAAAGGAGCACAGTGACAAGGGGGAGTGTAGTTAAGTGTGAAACAAGGCTTCTTACATTGCGTTCTGAAGGAATTTTCATTTCCTTATTATATCCAGCTCCCCTCAACTCTTTAAAACCATAAATGTCTAGAAGCTACCAAAAAAAGTATATACTATCCAAGAGGAGAAACACTTTGTATGTACATATGTACATTCTCTCTTGTTGGCAGATGTGCTGCTTATCTCTCTCACTGACAACACAAAAAGTGCAAGTTGGAAATTTTTGTGTTAATTTCCTGGGCTTGATTCAGCTACTTGTTCTGACTTTGAGAAAGTCATTTAACTGTCAATTCTCTGCTGCTCCAACTATAGCATGGGGATAATAATCCTGTGCAGTTTCTTTTACTTACTTTGACATTTAGATATCGAAATAAGGTATTCTCTTTGCAGAGGGAAGATTACATAGAAGAAGTATTGTAAATGTCTTCTCATCTCACAACTCAGAGAGCAAATACAATGGAGGTTCTTCAGTACATACTTCACAGAGAAGGCAGAAAAACACATGAATGCATAGTATATACTGCACTGCACAGCAGGCAAATGCAGAGTGATGACTTGCATCTACTTTTCAGAACAGATGAATGTTGTAGGGCTGAGCTGTCATGTGTTACTAAGACCTTTACCAGGAAATTCTGGAACAAACTTGTTGTAGACTAATGTTGTTTTATCAATCTTAACTCTGTTTTAAAAAGAAACAAGAAGGAAAGTACACTGCAAAGTATTTCTTATTTAGCTTTTTAACTTAGTAACATTCACATTTTGTGATTCTCAGTAGTTTTCATTACTTTTATTAGTTAGCTTTTCCACTACAGAGGATGGAAGTATTGTGAGGATGGTACTCCTCCAACTTTCTCCCATCAGTACTCCAGAATATCCAAGGATGCAGATTTCACAGCCTCTCTTGGTGTCTGTTTCAGTGTTTGACAACTGTCATGCTGAAATTTTTTTCCCTGTCATCGACTTGGGATTTCACTTATTGAAACTTACTCTCTACTACCTTGTGTCTTATCACTGTGCTTCTTTGAAAGGAGCCTGGCTCTGTCTTAGTTATCTATCTTTTCATTAAGTAATTGAACATAGCAGTAGAATTTTCCCCTTTAGTTCTTATACCTTAAGAGTGAACAAATCCAGTTTAATATCCTCTGCAGACTTGTTAAAATTGTATTCAGATTAATAAAAATATTAAACTGTTTCATACCTTATTCTGATGCTTTTGATTCTGCTATATATATTATATGTAATTTTTGATATGTCATTTGTTTTCCTAGAAGTACAGGGATTTTTTTAGGTTTCATCTTGTTTCCCTTTTACATTAGGTGTCACTATGCCATTTCAGTAACTTTAGGGAGAGGCATAAGTTTTGGCATAAAAAAAAAATCCGAATTTATGAAAGAATTATAAGCAAGTAATGAAACATGACAATGCTGCCTTGGGGAGAGTTATCTTGCAGCGGAATGTATTTAAGAAGGTGTAACTGTCTAGCTCAGTGCAGCACCATTCTGGAGTCATGGTGCATAGAACAGTACAAGTTGATCTACCAGTTTGGGGATCAAAGACAAGGTTTGTTACTTTGGTGCTTACTTGTCAAGTTATAAGTGAAACTATTGTCTCCTCTGTCTGCTCAAATGCGTGAGGTCAGTTAACACCCCTCCAGTGGATTATCTCCTTCCTTCCTAATCCCTGCGTGTTACAGGTGCAGTTTTGCCAGGCTCTGTAATCCCCACATGTCCTTGTAACAGTTACACTGCCAGCCAGACTCACTGAGCCACTCTCCTTCATTAATGTCACGCAGTAAATGCTCCCAGAATTCATCCAGATGGCTCCTGAAAGCAATGCCAGGCCTAGAGAGGGAGGGGCTGTGTTGAGCCAGTGCTGTGTACTTGTAACTTGGGTTTTCAGGGATTTGAGCATTACCAAATTCAGCATTTTGGAAAGGCATGAGAAGGCAAAGGGGGGAAAAATGTTGAAAGTTGTCAAAAAGTTGAAATTGTTTGCCATTGTTGTAAAATCCACTATAAAACTTAGTACATGATAAAAATGGGTCCTTTATATAAACATCTGAAAATTGGTATCTTGTTGGAGATGCACTTAGTTATCTGACTCATGACTTGGGCTTTAAATTTATTTTTCATTCTTAAGCTCTCAAGAGCTAATATATGTTAAACATGTTTAGATTATTATAAAGATTGCATTGACTTCTAAATTCCTTTGTAATTGCACTTAAATTTAACACTTACATGAGTTGTGTAGAAGAATTTATTTATCCTTCAGAATCCATCTTACTATTTTCAGTATTTTTGCTTAGTTCTGGTTTGCTGATAACTGTGTTTCAGCTTGGGGTTGTGTTTTTTTTTTGTGTTGGTTCATTATTATTATTATCTTTATTATAATAATTTTAAGTATTTGGAAAGCGCACATAGGTCAATATTCTCAGATGTCATGATAAAATCAGATAATATTTTGGACTGCTTTACACTGTGAGAACAACCCCCACACACAGCAAAATTAAAAAAAAAATATTTTTTTCTTTTTTCATTTATGCAAAGTAAAGACACATATACAGACTATTTGACTAAAGTCCTAACAGCTTGAGAATGGGGAAGAGTTTCAGAGTGGTGACTACTGATGTGATCCCAGCTGTTTCTGCTTGCATTAAATTGTATATTGCAGGGAGAAGTCCATGCTTGGTTGAAAAATATTCAAGTGGTAGATAATTTACCATATTCTTGAAAGTTTTATCAGTTCCTAATTATGTAACCACTCTGTTGTGTGGTTTGGGGTTTTTGTTTGTTTGGTTGGTTGGTTTGTTTTTTTTTTCCTGGTAAGTGCAAAATAAATATATACAGACAATTTTTTTTGTTTCCTCTTAGAGACTGTTGTCACTTAGTACTTTTTTTGCTTTTCTCGGACACAATTTCAAGATGCTTTAATTCTTACTGAGCTTGATTTCTGTGCTCAGCATGGCTGTGTGTGATACCTCTGCGTTATGTGGATGTTGGTAATTATGTGGATTGTTCCAATAACTCATAAATCTATGCCCTAAACTTTAATGGAGAATTTTTATTCAAAGTCCCTTAGGATGAACTGTCTCTTATGCTCTTTAGAGGATTATAATTGCTGTTTGACATAAACAGCAAATTCAAGTTGTCTGTGTACCTATGGCCTTTAATTCAGAGAAACTTTCTGAGCTTTGATTCTGAAATCTCCTCATACATACCCTTTGTTTAAAAAACTGAAAAACAAAAGACAAAAAAGCAAACCCCAAACTGTCATAAGATTCTCTTGATGTGGTTTATTACCTCTGTTCCAACACAGAAAGGACTTCATACGCCTTTTAAAGACCATGATTGCATAAGATAATTTTATTAAAAACTCATTATTATGATCAGGCAGGATGTGAATATCTTTTCAGAATGCCTGTGCAAGTGTGACATTAAAAAGGGCATCCGAATAATTCGATCATGAGAAGAGTTCTTTAATTTTTATTGAGAGATTTGGAACCTCTGCATATTTTTACATGTAAGAATACAAAAAAAAGTGTACTTAAATTTCTAAAGTATCAAGCTATAAGAATCTTGGATTCCCTCTTCTGACATTATTCTGATCAGTGATGCAGTCTGGAATACAATGTCCAATTTTTTTTCTGTTTGCTGGTCTTGGTTATGTATTTGGCAATTGGGTTGTTTTTTTTTTTGTTTTTGTTTTTTTGTTTTTTTTTTTTTGTGTGTGTGTGTGTGTGTGTGGTTTTGTTTGGTTATTTTTGGGAGACGGTTTTGGTGTGGGGGGGTGTGGGAGTGTGGTTTTGGGGTTGTTTTTTTTTTGTTATTTTGGTGTTTCTGAGGTTTTTTCGGTTGTTAAAGAATACCCTTGCTGCTGGATAAACTGAAGTAACTTTGGTACCACTTTGTAGATATATCAGGAAAAGCAGCATAAGAATGTGCAGTTTATAAGAACATGCAAACTGTAAGGATGTGATGCTTTTTAAATGTGTTATAAATGACTCAGTCATACAGCTTTCTTTTTTGCTATTCTTTCTTCTTCATGATCTCATCAGGACTCACTAATATTGATACTTGAAACAACTAAGGTGTAGAGAAATACTCTTTTTTTTTTTTTTGAACGTGGGATTCCTTCACTTGAAACATAAAAAATTATCTAAAGATCAAGACAGATCAAGACAGTCATATTGTAGAAGAAATGTTACTTTTCAAGACAGGGCACCTTAGAATTTAGTGGTATTACCTCAGGATTTCTAGTTTTGGCAATTCTGGCAAACTAGAAGCTTTTGTCATACAATGTCTGTGTGTGTGTGCATTCACATACTTCATATGTATATGTATGTGTGTAAAAATATGTGATAAAAATTTTAGCTACTTTTAAAACAATTGCTATGAACCTTATACGCCTGATCTATTTTCTAGCATAAATCAGACTGGATAAGGAGTGAATTTGCTTTGCATAGACATGTGCTTACTTGATCATTTTGATTGTTGAGTGAGGTGTTCCTTTTCTGTATTGAGTTTATTTAGAGCAAAGGGACTTTGGAAGAGTATCTAACTATTTTTTGGTTTTTTTCTTTTCTAATGGAATTTGAAATATTCTGACATGAACTATGATAAAAATCTGATCTAGGCCAGAATCTGTTTTCAGATGTGGTCAATAGCCAGTAATTGAAACAGTGTATGAAAAAGTGAATTTATTGGTGGAAGCAGGAGCCTTTCATATGGCGCCAAACTTTCAAGTGCAGTTGCATGGAATGACATTCATTGCTTCTGACCTAAGGGACTTGGTGATCTTAAAGGTCTTTTCCAATCTAAACGATTTCATGATTGTATGAAAAATTGTTCTTAACCAGCCTTCTGTGGTTTTGTTCAATTCATATGCATTGCTGCAGCTGTGCTAAAATATATATATATATATTTTTTTTTTTTACTTTTTAACATGAATTAATCCCTAGAGAAAAAAAATCAATGTCTTGAGTTTCCTACAATACTGTGCCCACACCAAGAAAGTATTTACCTTTTAATTACTTTTAAATCCATGCCAGTTGTGCATGATTACTCCAAGAGACTATCTATAACTATTACCAATTTGGAGTGCTCAAAATCAACCCTCCATCTCTAATTAAGCTTAAAACTGTGATTTTTTTTTTTAGTAAAATATACGTGCAGTGTAAAAACCATGGGCCATGCATATTATCTATGCATTTGTTTAGATGCCAGGCACATCTAAATTTTACTACTTCATTTAGATGTGCATAAATCAATTTGCCATGCATTCTGCTTTTAATTTTATTTAATCAAGAGTGTGTTAATCAGGTAACACCAAGTTTATAGATTTGTCTTTTGGCCACGGATACACAATCTTGTACTCTTTTGGAGATTGGTATTATTTTGTCAGAGACACAGATCCCAGAAAGCGTCACCTATCAGATATTTTTTGTTTGTTTTCTTTTTTCATGTTTGTGATGGCTCTGTAAGTTAAAAAAGACAACTCAAGCCAATTAAGTATGAACCAATACAATGCGACTATTTTTGTCAATTCTAGATATCGGTTGAATATTTTAGAAGTTAAATTGTAGTTAGGGATCTGTTGCAGATTAAAATCACTATCATGATGATTTTACTTTCTTGTTTTCAGTGTTATGCAATAGCTTGCTCCCTAGTTGTTAATCTCTTTGCAATCTTGAGAACTTGGAATTACGGTAAAGACATTGATATGTGTCTTTTGGCATCATTCTATGCCCCTTACTCTGTGTTTTAAAGTAAAAAACACGAGTACTCTTAGTATTGGCTTCCCATAGCTGGGGAATCAATTTCATAGAATTAGTAGAAGTTCTTTGAACTCCACAGTTCCTACCTCGTGGTTTGGTGATCAGCATTGCAATTTAGACTACTTGTAAGGGATCAAAACTTGGCTCAAAGTGGATGTTTGATTGGAAATCTTCAAAACACTCTCATTTAAGACTGTTCAGGAAAAGCCTTGTTATTTAAGGAACCTATCTCCTCCTTTACTCAATATCTGTACCTTCCCCTCCCTCTTTTTTTCCTGTGTGCTGAATATGGGGAAGGTTACTCCTAAGTTCTACTCCTACACCTGCTCCTGCACCTGCTCCTTTCTACCCCTCTTCATTATGCATCTTTTTAGTTTAATCTCTGATTGTCATTGAAGTAACAGCATATGCTAAAACCAAATCAGATTTTTCTCACAAGCATAATATTTCCTAATATTCTTTCCTGTTATTTTGTTCTCAGACTGTCTAGCTTGTGACTCATGCTTCCATGTTCCACATTTCAACTGAGAGACTAACATTTCTTAGTGCAGATCGTCAAGCTACAACTGGTATATCTGTACAAAATTGCCCAATGTAATTCTGTCATGTTCAGGAGGGCAATTAATAATTGTTATTTCCCAGTCTGTGGGGGCATGCCTGCATGTGCTTTTTCCTTTCTTCACTTGTATCTGAACTACCAATACATACCAGGTTTCATTGACTTGGTGTGAGCCCAGAGCAATGAGTTCTGAGAGTTCTTGCACTGCATCACTGTCACCCAGGCTGCATCTACATTCCATTAGGATACCTGGATGGCATGAGACTGTACCCATGGGGTTACCTTTTCCACTCCTATCATTTGTACTGGTTGACAAGCAGCAAGTGTTATGTTTCTTGTAATTTCTTTCTGTAATTTTTGTGGCATGCCTCCTGTTCCAAGAAATCTAAGATTTGCATCTCATGAGCTGTCTTATTTATTCATCTGTAAAAACATGAAGAAATAGCCTCCAAGAGCAGCAGAACAGGAATTGTAGAGGTTTCTACTCATTTAAAAGTCAGGGCTGTGCTGAAACAAACAGGGACTTTAAAAGATGAAACAATTGCTGTTACTTTGATTCATTTTGATAGTTTTAAAGTGATAAGTGTTTGCATCAGCTTTTTAAAATTTAGATAAAGACTTTAATCTATACATCTGATCACTTTAAGGAAAAACTCATCAAAGAACAATTACCCAGACAGTGCAAAAAAGAAATCATTTAAGTATATCTTCTGGATAATTTGGTGTTTTTTACCTTTAGGTTGCTTAACCAGGCTATAATGAAATCTTTTCATAACACTGTCTTGTATAATAGCCTTAGTACAACTGTTTTCATGCTGCTTAAATTCTTGAGCTGGTTAATATCATCTTTTTGTCTTCATTGGAACAGGTTAGTAAGGGCAGTCTTGTACTTCTTTGTTCTAAATATTGATTATTTTCACAGTCTTGTCTGAAATACATTTTCACATGTTTTTCATTTCTCTGTTGGGTCTCACTGAAATGTGGCACATTTTGTCGTTAGTTTCCAAGCTCTATTAGCTCCTACCTCTGCTTACTCTCTTTGAAATCTCTCCTTCAGGACTCACATACTGACATCTCACATGGAGTGTTGTCTTACCTAAGAGAGTCTCACAACAGCCCCCTCACCTCCCCATGAAAAATAGCTCCCAAAACAGGGAGGAGGGAATACAAATCCTTATGTTCATGACACTGAGACTTCTACCATGACGATCAGTATATCTTCCCATTTCCCTGTAATCTTCAGTAGCATCTCTGTGCTTTGCAGTTTTGTTTGTAGGTGATTAGTGTTTTGCTTTTGGGACTGTATGTGCCTGGCTTTCTTGTTAGGGCTGTTGAAGAAACATTTCCTACAAAATCATTAAGGCATTTTTTACAGAGTAGCTTTTTTTCGTGGGGAGTGTGTGTGTCTCATTTCTACATTGTAACAGAAGGGCTTCCCTGAGGTATGGAAGCAGGTTGTGGGCGTGGAGAAAAGCTTGTCAGGCATCCCTTAGCTGAGGGGTGTAAATGATCAGGAATTGTCAACCCACTGGTGCAGTCACCTGAAACATTAAAAAAAAAAAAAAAAGGAAAGAAAAGAAAAAAAATTTGCAAGCACCCAAGGGCTTCTAACAAATGAGAGTGAAGGAAGGTGTAGCATATGAAAAGAGCCTTCTCATGATTAATGCTTTAAAGAAAAAAGTTGAGAGTTGTGGCTCTGGTTACTAGAACAGGAGAAGCAATTGAGTTGTTTATATGATAGAGGCAGGTAATACCATAACCATATATAGCCAAGCTTTGTTGTCTCCTTTTACTGCAAGATCTTTAAATTAATTTTTGTTGCTGGCTGATTTAATAACATTACAAGTTTTGTAGGCATTGTCAGCTCTATGGAACAACTTTTTTTTTGTGACCAGTTTAAATACAAGGGTAGAAAGAATTCTAACAGCACATCTTAGTCTCATCAGAATTGAATTGTAAGTGAAGGTATAAAAGCTAAGTTTTTTTTTTTTGGTTTACTGTTATTTGTGAATTGCTGAGGTTGCTGAAATTTTCCCTCAACATTCATGCAAGATAAATTTTGCCTAAATCTGTAGAAAGTAAAAACAATTTTTCTGAATATTTTTAATTTGAGAGAAAGGTTAAAACCAGATGTGTCATCGTAACATCATGGCTTTCTGATGCTATTTTCCAGTAATTCACCCTGATGATAGCAGCTAAGTCAAAACTGCTGATTGATGGAGGAATACAGCTTAAATCAGAGAATCGGAGTCACATAAGAGGAAGAAGGTTTCACATGTGGACAAAATAGTAGACAACTCTCCACTGATATATATATAATTTCAGAAAAGCTGAGTAATTCTTTCATTTTA
The DNA here is from genome assembly GCA_035041345.1 of Poliocrania exsul. Taxonomy (NCBI): domain Eukaryota; kingdom Metazoa; phylum Chordata; class Aves; order Passeriformes; family Thamnophilidae; genus Poliocrania; species Poliocrania exsul. The sequence continues at coordinate 24,454,042 of JAWWLZ010000118.1, forward strand.
ACCTGAGTTTTTTTCAGTTTTATGACACATTTCAGTCAGGATACTCCAATAGAATAATGAAACTATGGCATTGTATACTACCAGTCTAAATAATACTCAAAAGTTCCAGAAATCCTACTGTCTTTGCAAAGTGAGTATTTTATTTTGGTGTGTAATTGATTTTATAATCTGGTAAATGCAGTGTACATTCTCTTTCATTTGATTTTGTAGGTAGCTAGCTCCCCCTTTCTTTTCTCTGCCTAGTTTAGAACAGTCAGATTTTATCCTGTTACATTAACTACTCATTTGATATAGTTCCATCTGTCCCAATTATCTTGAATTGTTTAAAAACATTAATAAATGAAGTTCCAGAACACTGTGAGGAGGAAAATATTTTATATTTAAATCTAGAAAAGCTCTGGGTTTTCAAATACATGCCTTAGAGAAAGAACTCCCAAGACTTGTTGCAATGTGGTTTAAACATTAATGTTTTCTCCAGGGCATTTTGATTATTAATATTGGAAGAAAAGGTGAAAAGTGCAGTGCTGGTTGGAAAATATTAAGGGGCATGTCACTGCAAATCAATATTCACTTAAGTAATTTCCTCAGCATCCATGTTTGAGAGTTGCTGGAGACAATGTAATGAACTAGGTGCTTGGTTCAACCCAGTAGACCATTTGCAACTAGACAGATAAGATTTTCCTCTGATGGGGAGAAATAGAGGAGATAAATAAACAGTAGGCTTTTATGCATTTCGTAAAGATTCTAAATCATTTTAGTAAGTATTGCAGGTTTTTAGGTTATAGGAACTGGTAACTGTAATAATAGAGAGTCAAAATTACAAAAAATTCTGTCATTTATGTCTTTTCATATGTGAGGGAGTTTGGTGTTTTTATTGTTTGCTTGTTCAGTTGTAGTTTTTTTGTTTGGTTTTTTGGTGGGTTTGGGGTTTTTTTGTTTGTTTTGGTTTTGTTTGTGGTTATTGTTTTCTTTTAGTGTGGTATCTACTAATGTATGTCTAGTGTTGTCTTTGAGACTAGTCTATGCATGTGAGAGGTCATATATACATGCAAAATGTTACATCTGTGTGACTCCACCCATTGAATGGTTAATATGCTGTTCAGAGAAATGTAGCAGCAGATAGAAATTCACTCACTTAAAAAACATACTGGGGGGATTAAGCTCACCTCTTAATGAAATAAAATTAATTTTTTGAATTACCAGCAATGAAGTCTGAGGTCAGTTAATAAAATCCTCTTGTAGTTGTGATGGCAGTGAAACAATGAACACCTCTGGAGTAAATGGAGTTAAATAAGGGTAGGCTGTAATGAAGAGAGGGCATTCTAGATGTGTATGGAATAGAAGCAGACTGGAAATGGAACTCCTTCTGTTTAGCCTTTTACTCTAAAAATGACACCAACTAAACACTAAAATAAAGTTTGCAAACTGACTTCATGGTACAACATTTAATTAATTTTTAGAAGTGAACGTTCTGGAATTATCAAGGCCAAAAGTTTCAAAGAAACCTTCAAAGACATGATGGATACAGTGGAGGTTTCCTACTTCAGGAGGCTTTCCCTCTAGTCTTCTGTATTGTGCTTAGACTTTTCTCGCTCATCTTCCCACCATTTCTCTTTGGTGGTGTGGTTCTCCTGACAGATACGGCAAAGAAGAGAATTTTAGGAGGTTATGTACTGCAGACTTAATGTGTGGCTTATCCCCCTTTCTCAGGATGTGCCGTGGCAATGAATAAAACGTTTGCTGGGTATGTTGTCTTAATGATCAGCCCTTAGCAACTGGCATCCAGTGTTTCTAGTTGAGCTTAGCTCCTGGTGTTCACTGACAACTGCAGGTTTTTCAATACCTACTTTGATGTTATCTTAAAATCAAGAAGGGCAATCCTGTGATGTAGAGGGGAGCACTCTGGACTCTGAATCCCAAGGTCCTGAGTTCGAGTCTCAGTGGGACCGTCCCCTGGCAGTTCAAGCCTCCC
>JAWWLZ010000118.1:24461871-24503903 GCA_035041345.1 Poliocrania exsul
TACTTTCAAAAGACTAAAAGTTTTATTAAAATCAAGATGTGTAATGAGGTATTCCAGATTCAACTGTTTTCCCACTTTAAGATACATTGAATCATAAATCCTTTACAGGATAGTAAATATATATATAGTAACCAAGTATAAACAGAGTTTAAATTTGGTTGAAGATGCATAACCCTTGTATATCTATGCCCCTTTTGTTTGTAATGGTTTAGCTAAATTGCCTAGATCACACATTTAATGAAGACTGTAACTGGAGAAAGATCGGACCAGATTTCCTTCAACAGTCTCTTTACCACTTTTGTTATCAACATTCATGGGAGTAAAATGGGAGTAAAAGTTGTCAGATTTGAATGATGTTACGGTTGTGTGAAACTCTTCCTTCCCCCCAGTGCCAGGTGTTCCAGTTTGAGATTTTGAGAGTCTTTTCAGTTTTCTTTAATACACTGGAGAGCAGGAGACTCTGTTCTACAGCATTGACTCAAATTTTTACTAATAGGATAACGAAGAAGGCCCTTTCTTTGTTTTATCAACATTTTCTCCCGTGGCTTATTCTGTGGATGTAGCAGTGGTTTATTTTCAAATCTACTTCCAGTGTGGGATAACAGTCTCCTCCTGTGTGCTAAGCAAGAATAAAAAGGTTTATCTTTGAGAACAAAAACCATGAATTTGGACAAGTAGTATCTTGTTTTGAACACCTCTACAGTACAGGAGCAAGGTGCCTGATTCTCTGCATGCCATTGCCAAAAGCTGCTGTATGATGCATCCACCTACTATATTTAATCAACAGCTTATAAAACGTGTGACAACAAACAAACAGAAAAACCCCAAGCAAGCAAGCAAGCAAACCTATACAGTTTTGCTTTGGGCAAGTAATTATTATCATTGTTATTTGGTTACAAGGCATACTTTTCTAATTTATTCTGAATATGATCAAATTGTCACCTTTAACAGCTTGTATTTAGTCCTGTTTTGTGCGCAGGAAAATTCTGCCATGGCAAATCAGTTTAGGTACTTGGTAGACTTTTATGTAATATTGATTCTTCCTAGTCTCACAACTTTAAAGTCCAAATGGTTTTAAATTCTGGCATTTCAACCAGTGTGGCTCAGCAGCGGAACTACTGATGCAGTGACAGGTTGTCTTACATAGCTGGCTAAAAAGCAGAGAATGACAGAGAGAAAAGTGCTGGCGTAGCATTAGGGATATAATTTAGCAAGCAGGATAATGCTTAAGAATGGGAATTTTTTTTTTCTCTACAGGATTTCATCTATTGCGTAGTTGTTTCTCATATGCCTGCACTGGTCTTTCTGCCTCATGCCTGCAATCTAGGCCTAATTGTAGTTGTCACATGATGTAAATGCATTTACACAAAGTAAAATGCATGGCAGCTTAGCTAAACAAATACAGTCAAAGTGGTGTTGCAGATGGGGAAGCCAATTGTTTGCAGTTATCTCATTGGCCAAACCAGTAACTTGTTAAGTGATGCTTTCATTTATTCGTGGGATTGTGAATCAGGTGGAGAGGCTGCAGCAAAGCCAAAAAAGGTCAATAATTGGTTTTCTGTCAAAGCTCTATTAAAACATCTGAAGCAAAGGATATTTTCTAAATAAACCTAACAAAAAACTATATTGCCACTGTGTTCTGGTCATGATATGGAAGTCCAGTGAAAATATGTGAAGTAATTCCCTGACTAAAAATACCCCAGACAAAAAAGTACTGCCTTGTATTTTTAAGAAAACAAATACAATTTATAGTAACTATTTTTGTTATTTTAAATAAAATTAGAGAATAGGTGCAATTTGTGAGAATAAATTTTCTGATGTCACACTTGCTTTGTGAAGCAATAATGAATATACTGTTTTTCTACCAGGATTTGGTAGAACAGTCCTGTGTTAGACAATGCAACATGATTAAGTGTTGAAATCATCCTTTAAAAAAAACCTTAGTCTACCAGTGTAGGAACAACCATGCTGAATCAAACTGTATTCTGTCTATCTGATCTCTTAGGCTTTAAAAAAATTTTAAGAAAACTGTTAGGGAGCCACCAGTCAGTCACCTTGAGCTTATGTACTGCTGTGATCTTCTTGCAGAACTTCAGTAATTATGTGAGGTGTGATTTTTATTTTTAGAAGGCCTGCTGATCTGTTCCCAGTGTGTCTTTCTTGCAGTGTCTACTAATTTGGCTAGTACAGATGTGAGCCTTGATGGGCTTAGTGCTCACATTTTTTCTTCAGCCCACATTCCCTCCTGCACACCCTAGGTATAACACAAATACATTAGAGTTCATGTGTCACTATTAGTAGCTATTGTATCCCTGAGATCCTGTATACATTTTGAGAAGATGTTTGCCTAAACTCAAGTAACTTGTTGCTGTTCATATTGTATAATTGTTCTGTGACCTCTCCTACAGATGCTTTATTTTGAGGTAAAGCTTTCATGGAGCATGTGGGCATCTCCAGTTTTATCTAGTCATCACAAATGCGGAAGATGAATTTTAGTTCTCTTCCAACAGTTAATTTGAATTTCTCTTGCTTCCTTTTTAAACAGATCACATTACCAAGGTCTTGGACCCTTAGGTAGTTTATAGACCTTTTAATTCTATTGATGACCTGAGAAGACTTGAGTCATTTGAATGCCATTTGAAATTTGGGCGATGTTGTAGTGAATACAAGAATGAAAGAAGAGTGACAAGAAAAAAAAGTTAACCCCACAGCTGGCAATATGTCTCAATCACAAACGCAGTTTTCTTCCTCTATGGCATCAGATGCCCTTATTTTTTTCCTAACTGAAGGGAAAATTATAGCATACAAAACTACTTAAATTCATATATTTCACAAATATATGAAATTAATTTGTGTGTGAAGGAGCTGAGAGGAGCAGCTCTGTGGGAAAAGCCTTGGGGTCCTGGCAGACAGCAAGAGGATGTAAGCCAGCAGTGGCCTCTGACAGTGAAGGCAGTCACTGGTATGTGGCCAGGAGATCAAGGCAAATGATCCTTCCCCTTTACTGAGTACTCCTTTGATCCCATCTAAATACTACATCCAGGTTCGGGTGCCTCAATATTGGAAAGTTATTGATAAGTGAGAGTAAGGTCAGTGGAGCCATCACATTTGTTAGAGCTAGAGCACTTGCCCCACAAGGATGGGCTGAGGGATTTGAGCTTGTGCAGCTTGAAGAGGTACTTCACAGCAGGAGACCAACTGCAGCTCCCCAGTGGCTGGAGGGGTATTGCAGAGGAGACAGACAGTTTCTTGATGAGGATGTGTGGTGGGAGGATGAGATGAAGCAGTCATAGCTTTCAGTAAGAGGGTTAAAATGGCCATGAACATAATTTTTTTTTTTGCCACGAGGATGACCATGGGATGGAGCAAGTACCTGGGGAGGTTGTGTCACCTCTGTCCTTAAAGGTCTTTAAGACCCAAGTAAATGCTGATCTCACAGCTTAATGTGCTTTGAGGAAGAGTTTGGATGAGATGCCTCCTGAGATTACTGACATGAAATGATCCTACTATTGTGCTCCAGCTGAACAACCTACTGATGAGATTCAGGCCATGGTCTTCCACGTTTTATCCTGGGGAAGTGTGTCTTCGTCTGTAGAGAAGGACTGGAAGGTTACCTGCTAGTAAATAAGCATGTGGATTAACAGTCATTTAATCGAAATACTCATGCTTCAAAGATGATCTCAGGACTCATCTTCTGTGCTTACCTACAGTAATTTCATTAAGAGAAGCTGCAAGAGAAACCTGAAACTGCAAGAGAAAGCTTCCCTCCAGTGATGGTGCTAGGTAGTAGATAACTTCTTTCTGTGTGTTCAGTCATTGCCATTAGCATGCTCAGTTTCACATGACTTTTCCATAAAGGCTTGAGACAATATGTTGAGCTTTTAGCAAATCTCAGTCTAAAAATAAAAGGAACACCTGAAGATTAGGAAGTGCAAACACTAATGTTAAGCTAACGGCATTAGTACCTACCAGAAAGTTTTCAGTATAATTAGATTATAGTACTGCAATATAAGAAAAAGTATAACATATGCATACCATGAGTCACTTAACAGAGCAGCTACTAACCTTTAAAAATTTTGTTTCTCTTGTAAAAATATGGGATAATTTTTAAGATTTAGCACAAAGCCACCAGCTTGAAAGTAGTAGATTGTACAGAGAGTTAACTCTGAACTTTCTCTACTTGTCTGAAGCTGTTCAGTTGCTTGAAAGGTGTCTTTGGGCACACAAAGATTTCCAAACTGTGTTATCCTGGGCAGCATCATAGTGGCAACTGTCCACAACTAGCAGTGTGCATGTGCTTATCTGAACAGTGGGAAGTGCTTGGTAAGAATGTTTTCTGCAAGTTAATTGTTTATGTATAACAGCAGCTTCTGTCAGCTCATCTGTTTCTGCTCCTCATACCTGCTGTAAAGATTCTGGATGCTGAGCAAGTCAAGTAGAGTCAGAGATCACTGGGTGAAACAGAGACAGGTCAGAGAGGGAAATGAGATGCTGTTAGTGTTGATTTCAAAGTGGGTTTTCATTTCCATGCAGAGGTATATGGAAGGAAAGAAGCATCAAGAGATTGACAAATATGATGTGGAATGATTTGATTTAAAGATTTATCTAGAGAACTGGCTGCTGGTCCTAATTGAATACTCCAACCAGCAATGGCAGATTGTTTGCGAGTCCCTGTTTTAATTAGCTGCAGGGATGATCTTAGAGTCGCTGTTATGGATGTCTGTGTACTGCCGAATGCAATTTTTCTCATGCTTATAGTCCTCTTCCAGCTGCAGTCTAGTTCCCAGCCCAGTGCTGCATATCTCTTGCATCTCAATTTAAAAGGAGACCACTGCGTTCTAGGGAATCCTTTATGAAGCAGCGATCTGACACAGTTAGGCACACTATGGCCATTTAAAGCAATAGTCAAAGAGTGTGGAGCAGTCAAGGAAGAGGGCTACTACCTTACTCAGACATACAGAAGAGGAATTAAAATCTCTGAAATGGAGGGAGAAGCAGCCTGTAGGAAAGATGTTCTGTTCAAAACCTTTTTTCTTTTGTTCTAGTTAATAAAATTATAAACTATACTTAAACTATCAGTATAAAAAGCCAGAGTCCCCCTTGCACAACTGATATCTAAACCAGATCAGATGTTTAAGATGAGATGAGATGAGTCTTGACAAATAATAAAACTCCTGTTTATATGTACTCAAATGCATTTTTTCTCAAGTGGAGTTTCTGTTGATTGCACTTTTGAGTTCATATGAATTTTTTTCTATAGTAGCTTCTAAAAGAAGGAGCTATTTCTTGAGGGTTATCTAATTTAAATATGGTAGTCACTTGTCAGATTTGCAGATTTTTTTTTCCACTATTAAGCTCAGTAGTGTAAATTTTGCATAACTAACTGTCAGATGCTCACTCATCACAAACAGTAATGTTGTTCATGTCAGATTTTAATAGGACAAGAATATCCTTTACATCAGTCTTGCCAATCTCAGTTAGTAGGGTTAGCAATTTATGTGCTGGGCAATTAAATGCATGTTTATAGGTTTTTATCAGTTTTACTGTAAATTAAACAAAAAAATCCCACATGTATATGGCCCCTCTGTACCTGTTTTCAGTAAAGAGTGCTTCTGCCTCATCATGCAGTTGCAAGAAAAATCTGTAGTTTAGGATTACAGCCAAATATACTACAGAAGCTCAACTAGGTACTTGAAGCATTGCATTGTAAACAATAGTGTTTCATGAAGTCTTTTCAGTAATGTTGTTTAAAAATACTTGTTGCCTCTCAGTACAATATGTTGAGGTATTAAGTGCATGTATAATTTTGATCAAATAGTTATGTGTATCAAGTTGGTTCTTCTATTCTTTACACACTTGCTATATTTACACTATTCCTATATAATATGGTAACAGAAATCTCTGAGCTTCATTTCTCAGATCATTCACAACTTCTATGTTAACAGTCAAGTGATAAGTTAGAAAAGTTGGAAATTCTGCAGTTTATCAGTTAGATCTTATAAAAACCGTTCAACAGTTGAGTTGTGTTATGCAGGTTGTTCTGCTTGGGGATTGCTGGAGTGTGGGTGAGTTGTTTTTTATTGGTTGGTTGGTTTTGGAGCTGTTTTTTACCCTTACACCGAATTGTAAAAGCAGGTCTGTCTTTCTCAAGTTTGATATATACTTGAAGACAAGTCAGCTGGAGTTTTGTTCCCCACAAAAAGAGAGCCATGATGTCCTGCTGTCTTAGCTTAGGCTTCTGTTCTCAGTCATCTGTTTGTTATGAACCTCCAACTTTTCACCAGCTTGAAGGAAATGGTTGAAGTAGCCATCTTATCCTTTGCCTTCTGTTTGCAGCATGAATGGTCTGTGCTGTAATGTTGGTGTAAAGGTTGTGTATGATTGTTGTTGGAAAGATTTTGTTTTCAATAATAGCTGTAGAGCCTTGGCTGAGATTGTTCAAATACTAAATGAGTTCTGTCAGATAGTCGGTCTTATGAGGGATACAGTCTTTATATTGTATGCTGTGTATGTACTTATTATCCCTGTGAGCACTCAAATCAGCTTTCAAGCAGCAATGTCTTAGGGTTTAATTGACTTTGCTGTATTTTCTACCTCAGTAACTTTGCCTAAATGGACTTATTGTAAGTTCAAATTCTTGCTTCTTTGCTGTTTTACTGCAAGTCTGATTTTTCTTTTAAGTTAATTCTGTAGAAGATGAAAAACAAATAGCAGATGCAGATGAGATGTGAGTTTTTTACATTTGAATGTCAAAATATATTTCATCCTAAAGAAAAAGTTCTTCTCTAAATTGTTTTGTTTAATTTTGTTCACATGAAAAGTCCTATTTATCTTTAGAATGTTGAAGTCGCAGGGAATTTGCATATTTGTAACATTAAGGGTTTTTTTTTAAAAAAAAAAGCAAACTGAAACTGCAGAACCAGATATTTAATTTTATTTTAGTCATGTTTTTTGTGGGGGGTTTCGTGTGTTTGTTTTGGGTTTTTGTTTGTTTCTTGTTTGTTTGTTTTAAGAATACAGTGTCTCTATATTGTGCTAACTCTTTTTCAAACCCAAATATTTTAAGTATTATTAATATTCATATGTAATATGGTACTGTTATTATTTACACACAGAATCACTTTCAGTATGCTTTCCTGAAAGCTGTATTACCTCATGTGTTGTTATGTCAGGAATTTCAGAAACACTGTTGCAACCTTTCTATATTCAGATCGGAATAGGTGCTAGACCACTGCACGATATCTATCAACCAAAACATCATCTGAAATGGGGGTGGGGAATCTTGTTGCAAAGTCATGTTGTTCAGGTTTATTTACAGATATCAAAAGAGTACAAGAAGCTGATTCCAAAATAAAGGTGAATTTCAGGTCTCTTTTCATTAGTTGAATATTTACGTTGAATGGTAGGTGACCTTGTAGTTTCATGCAGTATATTAAAGTCGTTGCCTTCAGGTTTGCTGTAAAAAACCCCCATAAAATGAAAGGGCTGACTTATTGTAAGTTCCTTTTTGCATGCCATTCTGCAGGGTTTTCAGAAAGAGGCAGCCTCATTAGTTCCTTCCTTCCAGCACTGGGTGTTTCTGTAAGCCAGGCATTCTTGATACAACATTATGGAGAAGTTGGTTGTTAATGCATGGTTATAGTTCAGCTTATTCTGAACATGTAATTCTTTCTGTTTATTTCTAGGAATTCAGAGCATGATGAATTAAATCACTTTTGAGCATTTTATGAGTCTTGTTTTTTGATCACCAGTGATTAATTTATAAGCACTGTAAAACTGAACGCTGAGAGAGCTCTAAGGTCATTGAAGGCAGTTCTATTTCAAATGGGATTTTTCAAGAGATGAATGTGACTGATTTTTTTTTTTAATAAATTCAAGCTCTAGAGGTTAAGAGGTGATTGGACTATGCATGTTTTATTGGCTTTGAAAATATTCAGTAGTTTAGATGCCTGTAGACAAGTAACAGCCCTGTATCACCTCAGGCCTTTCTGATATCTTTAATTTCTGTATCCTCTGTAAGTAGCCTGGTTTTCATTTCAAGTCTTTATACATGTGTTATTTTCATAAATTGAGTTTTACCATGAGATTTGTGTAAACATACCCCTCATTATCTGAATGATTAATTGAAATCTGAATATACATGTGTCAGGCAAAGCTAAGGGAGAGGAGAGATTGTTCAGAAATTGAAAGGTAAACCAGTAATTTTCCTTTTGCCTAAACTTTTAAAATGATATAACCATTCTCATGTTGCTTTCAGAGAGGTTATTTGCATATATACGTTCATTTTATTTTTTGAAGAGTTCAGTGTAGGTATTTGAACTTTTTTTCCAGATGATTTTTGATGATCAGTACTGGTGAAATGAGTAGTGAGAGTTTAATGCATGAATATGTGTATGAATATGCTCACTGGTTTAGTGGGGAACTAAAGAGCTTTCCATCCAAAGAAAAAGCTCAGATTTTACTTTAGACAGACAGGCTTAAGGTCTGGAACTTTGTACCTAGACACTAGAAGAAAATTCAGTGTGATTATATTTTTTCTGTTCTGTACAGTAGAGAAAATGTTTCAAGACAGTTTTAATAGCAACATGAGAATATGGTTCATGAAATCAAACCTCATTTTCACTGATTAGTTGCCTATTTGTACAGTGATGACACAGAAACCGTTCATCAAACTGTGTTAAAAAGTGTTTAGGATTACTTGCAATTTAGGATACTGCCAAAGAGTTCTGGCAAAAATCTTCTAGTTTGTCTAATATATCTGAACCTATATTTCAGTAAAAGAAATTTCATTGTGTTACGTGCTGAACTGGGCAAGGGGAGGATAACAACCAACACATCCTTGCAACTTTAGCTAAGAGATATTCGTGTTTCACAGGAATAAAACGGACAAACAAAAATGAAGACGCTGAGTTGACTTCTTAGATATGTGCTAAGGGTTAAGAATATAAGCATCTCCAAACACCTTCATGTTTGTGCTTAGATATCTAGTGAGTCTGAGTAATTAATGCATGCATCACAACTGACTGATTTCAGGAGATTGGGTTAAGCCCTGAATAAATTTGCATAGTAGGAGGAATTCTGTTGTTCATGCAATCATTCTGGTGTCCAGCTGCTGTCCATGGGTATATCTGCTGCCTTATTATGACCAAAGTACCAACTACAGATTTTCTGAGAATCTAGCAGCTGGTATCTCTGTCTTCCATATCTTGAAAAGCAGATTCACTCAGAAAGCTGATCACTACAAGCATATAATTTGCATGTTTGTGTTGAATTGAGTGCTAGATTAGTTTTTGAGACATAAAATAAAAAGGTATTTTGGAAAATAGTGCAAATCATGCAAAATACAAAAATAAGACTTTATACCTCACAAGTGTCTTTAGAAGTTGTCTTCCTGGCTGTTTCTCAGTCAGACACCTCACCAACTGCTTGTTATTAGAAGTGGAATTTGTATTGTTTCATTGCAAAGCATTTTTTTTAAAAAATCCTACTTTTATAGATCCATATTTCAGTTTCTTAAGAGGATATGATATTGCAGTAGTGTTATATGTCTATTAAATTGAAAGAAACTGTTCATAGTTTATATTGCAAGTTATTTTCTTTTAGTTGGTTATAAGAAGAACACAGATTCATTGTAAATCTAATGTACTGGATACCTTTGGGATATTTCTCTGCAGGTAGTGAAGTCAAAAACACTAAGTAGACCTTTAATTTCTTATACTTCATCTTAATGATGAAGTTAAAAGTTAAAAGTTTGGTTAAAAGTTTCATTTGGTTTACTTTTGTTTTGTAAATTTCTTCTTACAGTTGTTTTTGGGGAGGAGCATATCATGCTTTATGCTTTCATTTGTTTAAAATGAGGAACTGAAATGCAAACTTTTTACTTTCTTTGAAGAAGAAAAAGTCTAACTTTTTTTTTTTAAATTTTTAGAAGAGCACAATGAGAAGCAAGGCACTGAATGATTGATGAGGCTAACCCTGGCATATTTCTGACCTCTGCTAATGTTTTCCAGTAAAATTAATCATCAGGATTAGATTAGCTGCAATAAAATTATAAGGAGAGCTTAAAATAAGTTGGATACACTGGTATGTCAAACCCACTATTCAGAAAATAGCCTTGCACTTCTCAGAAGCTGTAATTGGTACATTGTGAGAGAAGGTGACACTTATAAAACTAAACCTTCTCAGGTGCACTGAAAATGGTAAAAGTTCATCTTCCCCATTCCCTTTGTGGCCTGGGTTTTGCAATATAAGGAATTAGTGCTGTGACAACTTCATCAATGGTTCAGTTTGAATGTCTTGTACTTCAGTGTCAAATTCAACACTACAGAAGGTTCATGTTGATGTGTTAACAGAGAAATTGCATCTTAGTTTTAAAGGGGTCTGCTACATTAGAAATCCTATAGTATATGGATGCCTACAGGCAGGATTAGCTAAGTATAGATAGTTTAAGTAAGACAGAGTGGGTAAAATTATTTTGAAAGAAGACCCCTTGAGAGAAGACCTGTTTATCTTATGTGATCATCCTATACTGATTCTTTCAGCACATGCAAGGAAAGTTAACAAAATTTTTATTCCTGAAATGAACTTTTCAAAGATTTCTACAGCACTGTGTGACTACCTCCATGGTCTGATCTGTTTAAGGTTACTTTTTAAGTGATAATATCCTACCATTTAAGTTGAAAATCTGAATGAAGCAGTTTTTTTAAAGTGCAGTTTGGCACAGACCACTTACTTTATGGAAACATCTGTCTACCACTGTTGCAGTGATATATAATATTGCAGTTATTATATGTGCTTAGATTCTTTTGGTATAGATATTCTGTTACTCGTATTGTATTTATTTATCCTATTGCCATTACAGAATACTTCTTGACAATATTTCAGATTCACTTTTATCAAGAATTAAAACAACATGTTGTGGTAGCAATTATTTAATTACCTCTGAAGTAGTATTGCAATGTTTTTTGTCTTTTTGCAAGGAGAGTGACATATTTTTAATACTTATGCTGCGCTTATAAGTTCTCTCTTTGTGAGTAGTATACTCTGCCTGAGTATTGTTTTGATCTCCAGAATATCATGTCCTGAAACAGTTAAATGGCATTAAAGATATTAAAAATATATATTGACAGATTGAAATTGAGTACTCAGAGATTATTTACAAAATGTAGAACATCACCCACAAAGTGTCTGTTACAGATGGAAAAAATGAATGTATTGACAGGTGTATATAATCCATTGAATAAGTTTATAGACCTAAAATCCTATCCAAGATTGCCAGAAATTAATATCCAGTACTGATGTAAATTAGCTTGAACAGAAGCAGAATTCCCATTAGGCAGCCAATTCTTTATTGCCTCTGTATTGAAAGAAAGTGTTTAGCTGTGTTTTTCTGAGAATGTGACTGTGAAATTTGTTCTTGAAACATTAGCCAGACGGCATGGTGCAGTTCTAACTTGTGTGTTTGGTAGGGATAAATATATACCACGTTTTAATTTCCTTCCCGAATGAATGCACTAGAGCAACTCACGGTACATGATGTGATTTCAAAAGAGCCAGTGCTTGGTTTGCAGTTTGCTTCTGACTCTTAAGTGTACAGGTTATTTCATGTCTTGATGATGCTGTACTTGTTTAGGCTGGCTGTTTTCATTAAGTCATAAGAGAAAGCCCAGACTATAGTGATCTTCTGTATGCTCAGAGAGGTACCTACACAGCCTAGATTTTCAAAGGGAGTGAAATGGCTGGATCTGGCAACAGTAGTAGCTCATAAAAGTCACAGACAAGTACTGGCAACCAGCTAAACATTAGTGTTTTCACATGTTTACTGGAGGAAGAACATGTTCATGTTCTAAAACAAGAAAAGACTATAATTTAACTTCACTATCATCGTCTGTTGTGGCCACAAATGCATTAGCTACATGCCACAGGTAAATCTTCTGCACTAGTAGAGTATGAGGTGCTTACTCCATCAGCCTCTGAAACCTTTCTTGTTTTACTGGAGAAGTTACTGGTATAATAGTCAACGCAAGATTCCATATGAATGTGAATCATTGTACTGAATTCACACTTCACTGTTCTTCCAAGCAGTACAAATGCCGTGCACTTGTAATAATGAATAAAGAGCAAATTAAATTTCAGAAACCACTGCTGTTGTTTTGGCCATGTGCATGTATACGAATTGCTCTGTTCAAACAGATGGAATTAGGAAATGATGATGTAGTATACAGTAACTTTCTTGTGGTGTAGCCTTATATATTACTTTATAGGAGGATATAACTAGTCAATATACCCAGCAATTTTAATAGTGTAATTTATGTTAAAAATACAGATAATATAGTGGCTGAAGAGGTGAAAAAATGTTTAAATGTAGTAGACAGTAGTTTTGCCTAATGATTTGTATTTTGGGGGCATAGAATACAAATTGTATAGAATTTAACTGCTAAAGCTGGTTAAGTGTAAAATTAATTTTAGTATGGCTTAAGTGAAACAGTAACTTTGATATAGTAGAAAAACAATTTAAAGAAACCAATGGTTACTTAGGTTATGGTTTCAATTTTATAATCATATTTTATTAAGGTTCAATTGATACTATGCCTCTTAAGAATGTCTCCTTAAAATGAAATGTTGATGTTAAGGGAAGATATTTATTTTGATGATGCTACATTATGGAATTTAAATGGATAATTGCTGATTGTTAAGTACTCTTTGTGTGTTTGTGTTTAAAAATGTACAATGTCTCTCTTAAACATAGTACAAGAATTACACAGAGAAAAACATTATGAGTAATAAGTGTTTTGTCCCATCTACCTTTTGACAGGAGAATTAGATGACAGAGAACAGGCAAAGCTGGAAGTAAAAGTATGGGATCCAGATAGCCCCCTTACTGACCGTCAGATTGACCAGTTTTTAGTTGTAGCACGGTAAGATTAAAATCCTCTAATAAAAAAATCCTTTTCCTTTTCCTGCTATTTATTCCCCTATATCGTGTTACTCAACCTGTTTGCCATTTTGTGAGCCCTACTCTTTCCCAGCGTTAGCTGAAAGAGATGATCAGACCATAACTTTCTGTTTTATTTATTGAAGCTACCAATACAGGAGAGAGAAAAAGAAAGTGAGTTTTGGAAAAATGCTACACTCCCTGTATTTCAGGTTGTAGTAGAACATGTTATGTCAGTCTGTCCCCTCATAGTAAATGAAACAGGATTTCAGTGCTAATAATTCAGTCTTGTATTACAGGACTTGGAATTTCATGGTGTAACATAGAAGTTAAGAGTAGAAAGAAAGAAAATGTTAATGAATTAAATGAATGCAGAACCTGCCAAGTATGCATATAAGCTGAATAATACACAATGCAAGTATTTTGGATTAATGTTGAAATAGAAGTTTTGAAGTGATGCATTTCATCAGTGAAAAAAAATCAGGTCAGTTCAATTTTATAAATTAACATGATTACACAGATTTATATGAGGAACATCAAAGCTCTGACTTAATAAATGCCTGTAATAATTATTTCTCTACTGAAAAAAAACCAAAAAAACAAACTTCAAAAAAATCTGTAGACTTCTGACTGAAGGACAATTCTACATTCATAAGATACTGCAGGTTATGCCTCTCCTGTAATTCATACATACAAATGTAGTACCAAAGTAGTGTTCTAATGATAGCAGAGAACTGTAAATCACAGTTAACACAGGGGGTTTTATCCTGAATCGCTCCATCTCCTGTATTTTCTGTAACTTGGTTGCAGAGTGTAGTCTCAAATCTTCTTGGACAAATAATCCTTTTATACGGTTTCTAGTTTTTGTTCTTTTTCTTTCTCCCTTTTGAACAAAGCATTTCAGAAAGGAAACAGAAAAGTTGCTTTTTATTTTCCAGCTTATGTGTATGGTAAAATGGGTTGCTGATTTACTATTTTACAGTTCAGATGCTGATCCACCTGCTTTTTTTTTTTTTCTTTTTTGCTCTCCTACTTGTAGTGCTGTATCATTTCTAGACAGTGCTAAAACTTGCCCACCCTTGTTGAATTTTCAAAGAAGCCAGAGAGGTTTAGGTGTTAACATGCATCTGTTCAGAAGATCATGATGCATGGTAGATGCTCCACTGAACAGAACCCAGGAAACAGAACTACTTCACCTGCAGTATAATACCTCAACATGTATGTGCTGACTATTATGGCATTTAAAAAAACCCAAACAAACTACATGAAGATTATGTGAGTTTTTGAAGAGTTCATTCACTGCTTTTAAATTCCTCTACTCCCTATTTTGCAGTCACTCTGGGGAGCTGGAGTAGTATATTGTGGAGCCAAAAATGGTCCCAGAGGAGTGTAGTGGTATGCTATGTTCTGGGGAGTGAAAGAGAATATTTTAAATACGTAGGGAAAAACATACTTCTCTCTTCTTCATGTTATTTAAGACAACCTGTGCAATGCTGTGCCCTGACCAAGACTGCATTTGTTTAGAAGTTGATAAATTTCTGCAAAGAGGGCTTCTGTTATGGTAGGTCATGGCTGACCAACTGTAGCTATTCAAGATCTTGTAGTAGGCAAACAGCCATCTGTAATCAGGTGCTAGGTGCATCTTTATGGATGTTGTTCCACAGACCTCTACTGATCTTTGTAAGTTGCTTTTCAACTGACAGAAACTGTTTCCAAGCTCCTATATACTTCTGTTCACAGGCTGCAAGATTGTATTTCTGTTCCTTTAAGTGGCTTCTGAGACAGATTTTCACCAATATCTGCAGAAACTGATAATTATGGCAGCTTTCCATTCAGTGTGTTGTGTGCTTGCAGGTTTTATACTGAACCATTATATAAGACCATTAAAATCTGCTTGAGTAACAGTGGAGTTGGTATTATGATCTGGTAAAGTGCTTACAGACAGCACTGCTGTGGCTTAAGTTCACTGGGCATTACCTGTGCCTGCTGTGTTTCCAGTTGAAATTGTCTTTCTCTGATTATGTTTAGTTTTGCATATTTGAAAATCTGACAACAAGAACTTTTTCCTAAGTACTTTCCTGGATGTGATTTTGTTTAAGTGTGTGTAAACTATCCATATTTGACAATTTAAAAGCATTTTCAAGCAATCGTTTTTACATGATGCATTGAAGGCATCGAGTATTTCTTCTGTTTTTTTCAGTCTGATCTGGTTGAAAGAGTTGCTTTTGTCCATAAATGCTTTAGTTTTTTTCAATCACGTAAGCATGCTTTGTTGGTTTTTTTAGAAAGTGTTTAAATACTCTTTCTATTTGTGTTACCCATTTATATTTGGCCTTGGGTACATAACTTCCCCAGTCTGACAAGGTTTGTGTACTACCTCAGGAGTGGGAGGCCTTTTTATTAGGTTTATATGCTTGGTCAGTCTGGGCCTGTCACTAATCCCTAGTACGCAACCATTTGCTGGATAGAAAGGTAGAAGAAAATGCCTTTCCTCTCCAGAAATTGGAAGGAGCGGTGCCAGGAAAATTGGTGGATATTTCAAAAAAAGCATAAGAATTCATAATCTTGCCTCCCTAAGCTTGACTTACAAATTTTGTTACTACTATTTTGAAGTGTAATTTGGGTGAAGACTCTTGCTTGAACTGGCAAAAATATCTGTTAGGAGAAGCTTGGGACATCAGACTGATGTATTCTGGGTTTGAGTTGTTTTTAGGATGGTGCTTGTACTCTGGCAATGAGAAGTCCAACAGCATTTTCTACTCCATTCAAATAAGGTACAACTTCATCAACCAGTTTTTCTTCTGTGTCTTATTAGCTTCAAAGAACAGGAGTTTGAGAAGCCACAGCAGCAGTTTAGATCTGTCCACATTAGCAAATAGTTCAGTACGGTAGAAGGCGATTTATAGAATTGAAATGTTTGGTGCTGAGGACCTACCATCCACATAGTGCACATTTTGAGCAGTTTTAATTTTAGTCTGACTCTAATCAGGTCCCATGGACTAAATATTTCAGAATGCATGGAACTGCTTTAATTGAAACCCAGTTTTTATGCTATGAGTTACTTTCTGTTGTTGGTTAAAGCCACTTTGAAACTGTTCCTAGCTTGATTCAGATGCACCATTTCATCCAGTCATCAGTCTCTCATTCCTGATCTGCAAGAATTATTTCATTTCGGTGTCAGATAAATAGTCCTGTCTTTTTTTCAGTGTGTTGGAGTGAAAAATGATCCTGCCCAGTCTCATATGTGGTATGAGTTGCGCGCTCTAGTCTGGACAGATGCTGAGAGCTGTAGACATGTCCCAGTTTTTTCTTTCATTTTCTTTCTATCTGCTAATTTGTTTTGTAATTCATTGCAAGATACATTTTTTTGGACAATTCAAGTTCCATTTATATACTTTATGATGCAGTGATACAGTTAACAACTTTGTTATTTTATTCAGCTTCATCTAACTACATTATCAACATAGCCTTCTGGAAGGAATATATCTCTAAATTTAACTGTTTTACAAACATTTGTGGTCCCAGCTCATTTCCAACTAAACCAGAGTTTTGAAATCTATGTAAAATAGCATTGAAGCATTGCATCTCTATCTTGAAATTCTGTACATTGATTTCCATGAAATTAAAATGGCATTACATACCTCTGTCTGACATATTTCTCTTCATTTGAATGCCTATTTTTTGATGGAGGATCACAGAAGACTGGAAAATTACTTGTTAGTCATTTTAAATTAGACCATGATTCTTCCTGTGCTGTTCCCACTTTCCCATTTTCTCTAAGACAGTGATTATAATAATTTTCTGCTAGTTACTATTGATTTAGTTGTAAGTGCTCATGGTATATCTGTGTATTTGCAGGTGTTTGCTGATTCTCTTGTGTATTTGTTACATGAATTTATCTTATAGAGAGGAAGGGAACACAATGCAACTTCAACTGGCAAGGTGTCTTTCATCCTATTGAGGAAAAGAAAACACTTGTCAACTGAGAACAAAAAGTAAAAACATTTGCAATTATGATCAAATAGTAATGCTCTGTTTCTGCAAAATAATTCATTGTAGCCAGTGGCAGTAGACAAGATTCCCAAAGCTCATAAATGAAAATAAATACATAAGTCACCAGCTTGAAAGCTTCAGTATTACTATGCTTCTGGATTCTCTTTAGGTGGTGAGAAGTAAAAGAAATTGGAGTTCATTAAAGAGGTAATTAAATTTAATGGCAGAATTGCAACATAAAAGTATGCAGTAAAAATGGTGAAAAATCTTGCTGCCAATGCTGCACTCACACAGCTAGATGTTTACTAGCAAGGTGAATTACAGCATCTAATGGTAGGCAGATGGTTTGACAATAAAAAAGAAAAATATGTTCACATCAAGTTTAGTAGATGTATCAAAAATTTTATGTTTTGCTTGTCTGTCATGCTTGCCCAATGTATGCTTATTCCTTTGTGCATTTTATATTACTGTACTTCTTGACCCAAATTAATTTGAAAAGAACTAATTCAGACTTGGAACTGAATTTCTTTTTACATTTTTTTTTAATAATGAATTTTGATCTATTGCAGTATAAAGAAAAAATTTTTGTAGCAGCATTTTCATGGACCTGCTTTTATAGGGTTGTAAATCTCCTCCACTGTGACTGAAATTGCAGGATGGCATACAGATGATTGCTTAAATAACATCCTGTGAATTAAACTACTTTTATGTGTTGGATTCTAAATCTGTTGAATAAGAAAGATTTCATATGTTTCACTTCTATTCACACAGTAATGAAAGTGAAGGTTGATTGTAACGTACATTTATATATAATGCTACCCTTACCCTAACTTTGAGAGTCTTTCAGCAAAAGAATAGTGGCAGGTGACTTTTCATGTTTATCATGTCATCTCCCTTTGAGCTGTAAATATCTGGAGTGACAGTAACGAAGCATTAGCACTGTACAGACAGTTTCTTAGAAATGCAAAGAAAATGTGTCTTCTGGAACAGCATCATGTTCTATTGAATATGTTCTTCAGGTCAGATTTTGCAAAACTGGCTAGTAAAAATCTTGAGGGTATTTTCAGTTTTAATTAATATTGTGCTGCTTACATATATCTTCACTGAAAAAGTATTGTTTTCTTTTTTCCAGTATTTTAAGTATCACAAGACTCTCAAGGAGCAATCAGATTATTGGCTTAAAATTCACAGTAGTCTAAGAGGTCATCTTTTAGAACTGTCTCCAATTCACAGTAAAGGGGAACGTTGGAGTAATAATAAGGAAAACAAAAAACTTTCCTAATATGTAGAAAACCACCAAAGATCACTTAGTTATTTCCTAGCTTTGAGGTGATGTGTAGGTCTCATTCGTTAGTTTGCCAGTATCTCTGGAAAATTGTGGATTTACAGGTTCTTGTATGCACAGATGTGGTTCGCTTCAAACTGCTTTGGCCAGAGTATACCCACTACTTGTGTGGTATCACTGAAACAAAGAAACAGTGTATTAAAATGAACAATTTTAAAATAAACACCCACAGATTAAGGACATCTGTCTCAGCTGGATTTATGAGAATAAAAGGTAGAAGATAATTCAGTTACTGGCCAAGGTCCAGAACTTTCTGTATCTGACTTGATGCCTGACTGCTGTTGTTCCTTGGGAAACCAGTGGCTATTTTTATCCTGAAGTATAATCACAGTGCTTCCAGATTTTCTTTGGTAAATAGCAGCCCTTTTCAGAACTAGTTACTGATGAGCAACTGAATCTTTGGAAGTTTGTTAGGACAGTCTGTTGTGATTGCTTCTTCCTAATTTCATTGGCTACCACTAAAACTAATCTTAAGCAAAAATTTGAACAATTACTTCCTTTAATGTCTTAGACTTGACCTGTACCAAATTTGAAGCAATATATTTTCTGTGTTCAAAATCTAATGTGAAGGTTTGCCTAAATGTAGGGTACACTGATACAACATCTCTAGAGATCTCACTCAGGATGTGTTGGACATAGATCTTGAGTTTTGCTAAATTTCTGGATTTATTCCATAGCTGTAGATCCTGGCACTGAATTATATCCAGTTGTTTTATTTCTATGGTTGTTGGCTGCAGTCTGTTATAAGTGCTTGAGAAAATGGTCTTGCTTCTGGCTTTGATGATAATTAAAACAAAGAAAATGTAATTAGGGTAACACTGGATCATTTGGTCTAAACCTTAAAGCTCCTATACCTGCTTGTTGATACAGGCTCTGCAGAGAGTGATCTCTGCTGATAATACCAATTGTAGGTCTTGTCCATCTCTTTTCCTCCTGTGTAATTCCCTGTCTGACTTTTGGCTTTAGCTTATTTAGGAAGGTGTGGGGAGTATTGGTTTCTGTTTGAAGTCTCTGTTTTAATTACCTGAGTAGTTTGTAAGTAGCTTGCTGAGCACAGGTTTTTGCGTTGTGAGTTTATTAATGAATTAAATATAGCATCAATTAAATATTTACAGTTATTCTTTGGATTCTACCAACTTAATGGGATATCAATATTGAAGACTTTGTTAAAAAGAAACAAAAAAGAGGAGTTAGAGTGTGACTGTTCAGCTTGTATTGACTGAATATACTGAGTTTTATTTTGGTAGTAGATAGGTGAAGACAATAGTGTGTCTTCTGGAAATGACATTGATTAATTACTTGTTTTTTTCTTTTAACATTTTTTAAACTATTCTTCTAGGGTATGATTAGAAAAGAAAGTGACAAAGGAAATGTTTTGACCTTTGCATCAGTATGTTCTTCATATCTGTATTTTTAATTGAAAAAACATAAAAATTAAGGTATTTTAATGATTTCTAAAATCAATATTGAATTAGGGTTTGAATTGCATAGCTAGGGCACTGTATATCACTATTAAGTTTTGAGCCTAGTTATTATTTAACAGCCAAAAGCTCTAGAATTTTTACACTTCTTTGGATTGTCTGAAAAGTTCACTGTTTTTCAAAAGTTTCCAGGGAAAGGTGAACTGGAAGTTACTTTGATTTGAGAAGGCCACATACAAATACATAACCCACAGCCCCTGATTTGTGTCCTGTACCATCTCCATAACCTGTCCTGTCCCCATTGCCTTCCCTAAATGGCATACTGCCTGCATTTTATTATTATTTACTTGTTTTGGTTTTATTTTTATCATAATGTTAGTTTTATTATATTGGTTTTATTATTTTGTCCTTGTGTGTTTTATTTATTTTTGCCCTCATGGAACCCATGCTCCATGGTTGTGATCCTCACATACTCAGTATAGCACTGGAAGCAATGTCAACTGGTGTATCAATTACCTCTTTATCACTTATTCAAAATAAACCTAGTTTTACATCATGTCTTAATTTTGACTTTACAAACTGAGAAACGTAATTTACATGCACTGGGGCTCTGAAGTCAGCCTCAAAAGTTTGATCTGTCAGAGAGTGACTTGTGAGAACATGTTCCTTGTGTTGTTTATAGCATACTCTGATTTTATTTTAGAATTGTGGTCAAAAGAAAATAGTGTTAATTATGCAAAAGGAAGATAACAAGCTAGTAGGTAACAGCAGAAGGGAAATAGAGTCATGCCACATTCACTGGTTTGAACAGCAGTGACAGGAGGATCACAGGAAACTGTTCAGCTACAACCATTATCCATGTCAACATGTTGAAAGGGGTTAACTGACGGTCAGGAAATGTGCTCACAATAGAGCCTTATTCTTGGGGCTGATTTGTAGACAAATACTGTTCCATGTACTACCAAACTTAAAAAAAGAAAAAAAAATAGAATGTGTATGTGTGTTCTTGTCACATACTTGCCATTTCCACAAAGAAGGAGCAAAAGTCATGGAACAACATCTGAATATCACTTATTTATTCCACAGCCTTTAGAAATCTATGCAATTAATATCAGGAGTCTGTGAATCACTGCTGTTGAATCTTAACTGTGTCTTGCAAGAGTTTGACAGCATGTATTGAAACATGAAGTATTAAATCTTTTTAGATTCAAGATGAAGTTGAAGTAATAGACATTATTATCAGTTTCTCCATGATCTGTTATACACCTCAGTGTGTTTAACTCTTGATGCACACTATTTATTGATGAATATCAGATTTATGGGATACGATAACATGTGTTCATCTGTCAGTGACATTCTCCATTGACAGAATTCTGCACTTACAAGTTGTGAGGAGTGTAATTGCAGTGAAGATTCATCCTTAGTCCAGAGGTTTACACTGCATTAAAAGTGTCGTGTGAATACGTCTTGAATTGAGAAGGGCTTTACGCCATAACTGCAATAAATATTTTTTTCTGAAATCAGTGGCACAATACACCTCAAGAGTCATTCTTTTCTGTTAGTTAGTAATCTTTTGTGTCCTTGCATCTTTGCTCATTTCCTATATGATGTGCGGAGCCCAGTCAAATTCTCCTACGCAACTTTCCCTTCATGTGATTGATATATAGATGTACTTCCAAGAATTTTTTACAGTTTAGAACAGTCTCATTCACACTAATTCTTTGCCTCTCTTTCTTTTTGTTGCTCTAGTAAGTGTGATAAATGTCATGTACAATTCATCAACAAAAGTAAAATTTTGGAGAAAAAAGTGTCCATTTCAATAGTTTTGGAATGCTTTTATTAAGTAGGCTGAGAGATCCGTTTATTTCATTGTTATTTAAAACCTGTGACAAAAATAGGATTTTGGAGGTACCTCAGAATAAGCTAATATGCTTTTGTTGGATCACTAATGGAAGTAGTAAACATGCTCTACTGAAGTGAATAAAATTTCCTTGTGGGTACATGGTGAACCTCTTTTAATTTGTATTGTAATTCGTTAAGCAGTATCATGGCTTTTTCCAAATCTTTGTT
This sequence comes from Poliocrania exsul, assembly GCA_035041345.1. Taxonomy (NCBI): domain Eukaryota; kingdom Metazoa; phylum Chordata; class Aves; order Passeriformes; family Thamnophilidae; genus Poliocrania; species Poliocrania exsul. The sequence continues at coordinate 24,483,635 of JAWWLZ010000118.1, forward strand.
CGCGAAGCCTAGCCATGATGATTATGGCTTTTTAATTTTAGAAATAATTGGCATGGTTGTAAAATCCAACCTGTGTAGGATCTCTGACTTTGCCATTAATAAAAAAAAATCAGTATATTAAAAAGTTAGAATGTTAGAATTCTCTGAGTATCTTTTGTTTCCATCCTGTTGTTCTCACTTGTATGTTGTTACTTTGGAGGGGAGAAGGTCAGAGTTTTTGCTACAGTGTTTAGTGATGTGTCTTAAGTATCAAGTTGTTCTTTGTTAGCAAAGATCTGAAATCTTAACAGTAACAATATGTGAATTCTGTTTTTAAAAAGATACTTTTATAGATATGGCATATTCTGATAATAAAAAAGAGATGACATCTTTCTGTGTATTTACTGTCTCTACTGTTTCTCTGTTGCAGTGCGGTTGGCACGTTTGCTCGAGCACTGGACTGCAGTAGCTCTGTCAGGCAACCTAGTTTACACATGAGTGCAGCTGCTGCTTCCCGAGACATCACGCTGGTAGGTGGCTTCTTAAAAACCCTACAACTTCTGTATCTGGGAATTCAATGCTGTCTGTTACTCCAGAGTCCTCATCCTCCATCTCTTGTCCTTTAGATACCTGCATGCAAGGGTGTGTGTGTGTGTGTGCATTAGAAAATCCTATATGTTTTCTGTAAGTTGTTGGTACTGCCCTTGTAATCATACTGTAAATCACTTGACTTTAGCTGTGGTGATTTCTACAGCAGAGTGGATAATACACATTGTATAGGAATTCATTCAGTGTAATTGAGCAACTAGATATCTTGCTAGATATCTGTCATCAAATTTTATAAAGGATAAGCTATCTGATTTTGTAAGGATATTTTTGAAGAACATTTTAATTAGGATATTCTTACTGTGTTTCCTTAGTTTGTTAAAGTATTTGCTGTAATGTAAGCACCTGCATCTTTTAGAGTAAGTTAAAAATATATCAATTACAGACCAAAGGTTTGTCTCTATATTCATAGTAGCTGAGATGACAAGATGTGCTACAGTAATAAAGACATGCCAGGAAAACTGTGTGAGAACAAAAAATATTGCTGTTTCATAGAATCAGGTTTGACTTACATTTCCAAAGACATCAGCAGTTGTTTATTATTTTAAGTATTTGTGTACAGAATCACAAAGATGATTGTGTAGGCTAAAGTAGTTCTGCTATTCACTGGATACTGGAGTATTAGAACTAGAGGACACTCAATAAAATTAAGAGATCAGTTTGAAATAGTTAGGGCACTAAGTGGATAGAGAGCCTCTGAAATTTAGAATTTTGTCAGAGTGGGCAGTGCCAGCAGGTTAAAAGAAGGGTTAGAAAAATTATGAACCTTAGTCCATAAATGGGTACTGAGGAGGATAGTGAAAATAGTACCATCTAAACTTCTTGATTTCAAAGGTTTGTAGATGCTGGTCAGTGAAGTAGGAATTGTACTCAGATTGTAATTAGATTTACCTACACATTTTCTCTGTGTAACATTTCTTGATGCCTACTGTAAGGGACAGTGCTTAGCTTAGATGAGTGACTGGTCAGAGCCAGTAGGGCAGTTCTTGTATTCCAGATAAAATATATTCATTAGTATGATGATAAAAATATTTCATTTATTACCTTTTGCAGTGTACTCAAAGGATATTGGACAGGAAACTGATTTAGTCTGGGTTATGGTAGTATAGTAAAGGCAGGGACAAAATGGAATGTTTTCAGTAATAATCAAATTGAGTTTTCTGTTTCACACTTGCTGATATGACTTTATAAACACAATTCTATTCACATTAAATACTTTATTTCATAAAGGTAGTTCTTTATTGTAACATTTTTAATTTTATTAAGATTTAGTTGGATTAAGAATTTCTAAAAAATTTCCCATATTGCATGTCCATCTTACTGTCTTCAGTGATTAATATAGATTCCTCCTTATAGCAATTTCTTATTTGAAAGTACATGTGCAATAGTGCTAATAAAGGGATACTTTTAGTGTTTGAGTGCCATGTAACTGTTTCTCCATTGCAAATGATCCATTAAGTTCCATTACACTTAATGAAAGGCATGTCTTATAATAAGGCACCAGAGGAGCCACCCCAGGCTTAATTACTGTGTCTGTCTCTTTTCATTTTCCTACCCCCTCAGCTTTTTAAAACCTTTCTCTTTTGCTTTTTGGCAACGTACTTCCTTCTAAGTTAAGAAGAGACATATTTGTCATTATAATAGTTACTTTTTCAGACATTCCCATGCTAATTGGGAGCATATTTTCAGCAGCAGTTAAAGTTAGTAGAGACATTTGCAGAACCTGTGGCGTATCTCATTTATGCTTTGGAAGGGATATAGGTGCATAACAGTAAGAAAATGATACTGTCTGTATCCTTAATGCAAGGCAGATAACCCTTGCACCTGAAGTGCTATTAATGCGATTTCTGTATGCCACACCTGTGGTTTTCCAGTATTCCTAATTAGTTGTTTCAATCAGAGATAACTGTAAACAGACTGATACTAAAAAAAAAAGAAAAAGCATAGGTTGTAAACATGAATAAATTTAGGGTAGATGTACACATTAGGAAGGTCTTGCCGCAGAATAGCAAGTGAGAGGCGTAATGAGGCAAGACAGGAAACTATGAGTGCTTTTTGAAAACCCTACTGAAGATGTGAAAAATGTATTTACCTTCTCAGATGATAGTAAATGTGCTTCTCTTGATGTGATAAAGACTTGTGAGATAAACAAGTGAAACTTGCATTTCTGGCCTTCTCAGAGGCAGTGTTTTCTTGTATAATGAAAACTGTTCTCTAAGAGAAAGAGACTGGGAAGGCTTTATGTTTGAGATTCCTAAGCATTGCATAGTGCATATACTGACAATGTGAGCCATTTAAAACAAAGCAGGTTGATGGAATCACTTGCTCCTTGTGGTGAACTTGTTCACAAGAGCCCGTTCTACTTTACTGTAAGGACCTAAATCTGGTTTTGGACATCTCTTCAAAATGAGAAGTATGAAGTTTTTTCCTTTGAATTTTGAATGGTGTAGTTTTAATGATTTTTATTAGACTTCCACATAAACCTGCTTAAAGTATTATTGAACTGTACAATCCATACTCTGTTTCCAGTTTGAGTGCTTTGTTGGAGACAGTTCAGTCTAGTTGATGTAACTGACTACTGAAATTGCAGCTGGTTTGGGAGCTGTGAGTTGCAGCTTGTTTGCAGCATGTCCTGTCATGCACTTTCTTCCCTGCTCTGTGCAGCCCTTCCGTAGCTCTTGGTGGAAAGTTTCTTCCTGTACCTGTTTATTGCAGTCCTTTCATCCTTGAATAAAGATGATACTCCAGGACTTTTTCTCTTTGGCCTCTAGTAATATCTTCAGGCTTCTCTTGCTTTTGCTACCACAGTTTGTTCACTGAAATGTGGGGATTTGATTGCAGGTGAGGTGTGGCATACCTGTAGAAGGCAGAGAGTTGTTATCAGAGAACTTGTCAGTGGCCTTCTGTCATAGCAGCTCAGCGAAGGCAGAACTTGTCCACAGAGATCATTATGAATCTTTTCTTTAGTAATATATATATAAAAAAAGCTTTATGGAATCAGATGTTTATTTATCAGGTCAAAAATAAACATAAAGCAAGAGCATGATTCTGATTTATTCACTTCTGTTGCCATTTTTAAGAAAATTGCTATTAGTGAATAAATGGAAAGTGGAAAATGCCCTGTGTGTACTGCTTTTCCTCAAGCGCTGCAATTTGAATAAAGATTTAAACCTTGGTAACACATCTACTGTAAGAGTTCAATCTCTAGAGCTGGTTTACTCATTGTCTGAATGATAAGCAATAAACCAGTGATTTCAATGTACATTCTCTGGTATGAAGCTTATGGATTTTAGGCATTATGTTACATATTTCCTCATTAGAATTCTTAACAATGGCTTTTCTCCAGGCTGGTGAATTTGAACCATAAGTAAAATGACATATTTCAGTATAATAGTGACCTTGCTTCTTGTAGACAAAACAGTTCCAGACTCTTGTATTTGGTAGCACTCAAAGGCTTATAGTAAGCTCTGGAGAAAGGCAATAGTCACTCATAGGAGATGGAAAAAGATGAGGAGAATCCATTACTTGCAGTACACTTATATGCAGAATGTTGACTGGAATTGCTACACTGACACATAATGCAGAACTACTCCTTCCTTTAAAGTTTTTCTTGTGAGTTTAGGGCCATGTAAGAGCGTGCATGATACACTCACAGCTCAGTGCTGTGGTGGTATAAATAGGAAGGAGAGTGGTGTCACACACATTATTGTGCCTTATAACTCTAATACCTCCTTCAGAAAAAAACAATTTATGCTTGCGGTGATGGGGTCTTTTGGGACGCTGAGTTAGAAAGGCTTCTTGTATGTTGTGTATTTTCCCTGTGGGTGGATTTGTTTATTGTTCATATTCCCCATCACTGGTTAGCAATGTGAGTGTTCAGTGTTACCTATACTGTGAAGATGTTTTAACTTGTTTGTTTTCCATTTTCCTCTTTTATAACAGAAAGGGAATCAACTAAAAAAACCTTGTTTGCCTGTCTCTGTTAACAATGTTTAGCAAGAGACAAATACCTTTCTTCTTTTTCAGTATGATGATAATGAAGACAATGAATGTCTTCCTTCACCAGCAATGAGAATATTGAGCACGAAGATGTCTGAGCAGCTGTTTAGTTACTATTTAGAGTTTCATTTAATTGAAAATGGCCTCTCAGTCAATATATGCCTCTGTCTTTATTGGGTTACTTGGAACCAGTTTCTACCAACTAAAGATTCTTTAGAAATGTTTGCTTGTAATTTGCAGGAACTGATAAACTAATGTCATTTTTGGTAAACATTTTATCAAGGCATTTCCTTTCCCAAATTAAGTAATAAACAACTTATTTTCCTTATATTCCACAGCAGTATACTATGATATCAAGATAGATTCCAAATTTAGCATTAGTTGAGGCTACTTACTCTTAGAGAGAATAACATATTGAATTTGCATTAACTGAAATGGAGTACTGTCTATTTAAACACATCTTTATTGTCTCCTTGCCAGTTTCATGCAATGGATACACTGCATAAACACAACTATGATTTGAGCAGTGCCATCAGTGTCCTGGTGCCGCTTGGAGGGCCTGTCTTGTGTAGAGATGAAATGGAAGAGTGGTCAGCATCAGAAGCTAGTTTGTTTGAAGAAGCACTGGAAAAGTATGGCAAGGATTTCAATGACATTCGACAAGACTTTGTAAGTATGAAAGTAGTGCACTCCTGGAGCTGTGTTTTCACATGGTTGAGCATAACTGCTTTCTATAGGTTTGGAAGTTTAGCTAGAGGAGAAATCTGTGTAGCTGATACATGTAATTAACATATGTATACATTTGATATGACTGAAAGTCAATATACTTTCTTGTTTGATGACATTCTTTGGAATGTTGGTGACAGCAGATAATCTATTTAATGGTTTAATACCAGGTAGGATGTCTCATGCTGAGGTGTTTCCATAAGGACTTTTACAAGGATTTTCCAAGCATCTGAAAAAGTTCCAGGAACTTAGCAGAATGTTTCCACAATTTCCAGTGAAATTCATTAGCAGCTACATGGCTGATTCCCCTGAGTGTTTTTTGAATGCTGGGGTTTCCTTCTATGGTTAGCAGAGAGAAATTTATATTCAGATAGCTTTTAAAGTGCACTACAGGGAGTTATTTTGACTTATTGGGTGTTTTGGCAGTTCTGAAAAGTAAAGGAAATGTTTTCCAATATTTTCTAACTACACTGGTTTTGGTAGTGAAATGTCAGACTATAGGGTAGTAAAGCTTTAATTTGCTAATTCTAATGCAGAGTAATGAAATGAAATGGATTCTAACACTGATTGCTGGAATTGTTAGTAATTTGCTGCGAGGTTTTTTTTTCACATTTCATCGAGAGCCTTTTTCTTTCAAGGAAAAAGGTTTCTTTCCTCTGTTGTACCAAGTTCAAGCTGGGTTCCATGAAAAGGTTAGGAACTGAACCAAAGTAATTCCATTATTTTAGACTGAAGTTGACTGAAACATTTTCACATTCATCTCATTCTGCTTGACTCTGAGAACTCAGATTTTTTTTTCTTTGTAGAAGTTTATTAATAATCTTTGTGAGGGGAAAATGGTACTGTGTGGTAAGTGTAGAAGTCCTTCCAAGATAGAGTGTGGGACAGTGGGAGGATGCTTGGCAGTGAGCTAAGCTGTCTTACCTTCACTTTCATGGTCCTGAAATGAAACAGATAATTGAATGAAGGTGGGAAGGGAAGGCTATTGTTTTTCTGATGAACTGACATTTTAATAGGTGTATTATATCTCAGTGCTTAATTTTGAGATTCCCAAGAGATAAAATGTTCGCTGTATTCATGAGAATGGTTTGAAAGTTGCATCATGGATGAAATGGCATTGTAAAGTTTAATAAAATATTATTGAAAAATATTATTTTATAGAGCTTTAGAATGAAATTTTAATGTAAACTACAGTTACTTATTATTTCTCATACAGATAAATGCTTCTCAGCTGTAATTGTATAATAGTTCATAAGCTATGCCTTCTAATTAAATGGTTGCTAATATTTGGCTTTTCAAAATGCCTTAATCATATAACACCTTTTATTGACTGCTTACAAGTTGAGTCCTAACACAATTTGTGACCAAGTATACCTAAGGCTTGTCTCTGGTATTTATGAGTATTTTTATTTTCTATATAATTTCTGTGTTATGTACCCAGTTCTGTTGATATGCATACATTAAAGTGATACAATGGGGTAATGTGTTACAAGAATTGCTTCTGCATTTGGAATATTCAAATGCTAGATGTTTGAATGATTCTACTAGAAGCTGTTTAAAATGTTCACATTTTATCCCAGGTGGATTCCTGATATCCTCCATTTTTCTCACTGAATCTTCCTCCCCAAAACACAGATATTTTGCCATTCTCTCCTCCCAAATCAGGCGACACACACAGATCTAGTGATAGCGTTTTGTAGCCGCCTCAGGGCATGTTCAGAATGAGTCAAAGTGCAGCACAAATGGATATGGGGCACTTATTAATTATAGCCTCATTTAGTTAGTACAGGGATATTGTCTGTTCTCAGTCACTCTTAATCTTTGGAAAACGGTCATTTTAAAAACATCATTAGAACATCTATTTTAAATCTCAATTTATATGGTACTGGTAACACTGCAGAGTCTTGATTTAATTCTGCATAGTTTGAAATCTTTCAATTATGTTAATCATTGTGTAGTCTTGGGATGTCTGAATTTCTCTAGAGTAAAATTTACGTGTTATCTTTTCCTATGTAGCATTCTAAAAGTATAGAGATTTGAAAAAAACCCCACCACTTTTGGTTTTTAAGTAATCATCAAAAATAGTCCTTGAGGACTTAGATCATGGGTATATATGAAAAGTTTCTGCAAGGTTAGGTAGGTATAAATATGTAGCACTTAAGCGGTGGTTTTCCATGATAGTACATTTATCTGTTATGATCCATCCCTCTCTTCAGTGGCAAGTCATTGATAAGTTTAAGTACAACTACATGTGTTGGAAGAGAAGGACGAAGATAATGCACTGGTTGTGTACATGTGAACTTGTTCAAGTCTCCACATAGGATCTAATGATAAAATTAAAGTCTACAATGCCTGAGATGACACTCATAACTAGGCAGTCACACAGTGATGCCACAGTACAGGCAAGACTGTCACGTTGCATGGCAGAAAGTGGTTGGTAGCAGTATCCTGGAGCAGAAGGTTTATGTAGTATCTGCCTGAGTCATTATGCCCCAGAGGAGTTGCCATTCCTGATTCCTTGGCTCAGATTTGCAAGGCATGGCAGCTGCAATTGAAGCCCTTAAATGATACTTCTGTAAAGGGAGGTTCATTTACTCTTCCAGCAATTAGTAAGAACTGGCACTATTTGGTGTTCGATGTGCAGCTCAAGCATTAAGCTATAAACACTAAATATTAGTAAGCAAGATAATTATTATAAATTAAATGGTGTAAAGGAGTTTTCCTTTTTTTAATAGACAGGAAAAGCACATTTGTAATCAAATTACCAGTCTGACCTTTGAATAATCATGTTCATCAGCTGTTTACTCATCGACTCTTTTACGAGAGGTTCTGCTGTCTTTAAGACTGTGTGAATGCTAATCAATCTAAACTTTACAAGCTAATTTCAAGTTACTCGATGTACTTGAATTATTTCACATCCTGATGGAAGAGTGGAAGAAGAATGAATATTTTATGTTCTCCAAATATAACTGTTTCCCTAACAATAAAACACAACAATTATGCTTGTTAATTCTGAGTACTTCATTATCAACAGTTTTCACAAATTTATAACTATTACATCTCAGATATGACAGGAAAGGCCTTGGTAATGATGACTTGTAACTATAGAAAACTGGAGCAACTGTTTTCCAGCTTCAGAAAATTGTGGAAACATCTTAAAATTACCATGTTCTTTTTAGGATGCCTTATAATCCTAAGTTTTTCTTACTCTTCTGATTTCAGTAGCCTATTTTCACCTTGGAGAAAGTAAAGAAACTTAAAATTGCCCTCTCTCTGTTTTTGTAGGTTGATACCTTTTGCTAATTTTCTCCTGCAAAAATGTCACACAAATGAGCATATTTACTTCTTTCAAAAATAGAATTTAGTAATGAAAATACATTATTCATTGGCAGTTCAGAGCGTTAAGAGCATAGGTAAATGGAATACAGGTTATTCATGCTCAGTCTGCCAAACAGGTTTTTCAAGTTTTGAATCCAAGTGTAAAATATTGTGAATCAAGGTGTAAAAGAATTACAGTTATTCAGTCCAAGCACCTTAATTATCTTTATTTGTAGATGCTTACTGAGTGAACAAACATATTGGTGTCACAATCATGGTGAAAACAGATTAAAGGTTTTTCTAGAGAAATGGCAAACATAATCTGTAGCATGAAGTTCTTAATAAGTGTTCAAGATGGAAAATAAGTATGGATATGCTAAAATGTACTAATTGACAGTGGCAGGTAGTTGGGGTGACTGCATTTCACCTGGATGCCAGGAAGAATATGGACTTGGAGACTGAGAATCAGTTCATGTCACCTCACTTCAAATGTGTTCTTGTAACTGGCCTTTCTGGGGACAGATTTCTCTTAAGGCACAATTTAATTGAAAAAGTAAAAGCATTTTAGGAAACTGAACTGTGTTGCTATTTTTTAGAACGTCAGCATATGCATTTCTGACACTGCTACTTTTGAATTAAATGCAAGTTTTTAGGGATTTACTCACTGCCTGAGAAAGAATTCACAGCTGAGTTTGAGCATAAATCCCATCTCCTGAAAGGCAGAGGTGTGAGCCAGACTCAGTTCCTCTTATGTGTCTGCAAGCAAGCAGCATGAAAAACTAGCTATGAGCTCCTGCATTCAGAGAGAGGCAGCTTGATAAGGTGTTCCTGTGTTGTTTTAGACATTTAACTAAAGGTGGAGGACACTATTCTTTTGGCTTAAAACATGAACAAAGCCTCAAAGTGGAGTGAATACAGTTGGAAAGATAAGATTCCATACCTGTATTTTCTGAGACTTTGTAAACATCATCCTTGTTTCTATAAAGCAGAGAATATTAGCATTAATTCATGCCTCCAGAAGGTATCACACAAAGTTTGTAACATTTCCAGGTTAGGAAGAAAAAAAGGTATGAATTTTGTAAGAGAAGTACTAATTTGCATTATAGAAAGACCTTATGGAGTTAAATAGGTTATTTGGTGATAATTAAAAATGTTTGCCTAATTTTCTCCATGAAATGTAGGGTAATAATTTTTGTCTTACCAATGAACACATGCACCCAAATGAATTGCCATTATCAAATGCACTGAGTTTGCACAAAGATTTTTGTGAAATATTCATTGCCAGTATGACTCTTATTGCTCAGGGTAGCATTTGTCCCTGACATCCTTCTGTTTCTTGATAATGGTTGAGAGTATGTGGAGATTTATGCCAAACTACGGGTATTGTATGAGTGGCTGAGTTGTTATGGGATGTGAAAAACCTGTGAACTAAGTATAGTATCCTTTGTATTTTTTCAATAGAAAAAGGCATGAGACTCAAACACAGTCTTGCCAAGATGGTTTCTTTTAGTCCTGATATTGTTCTCCATCTGATACACTTTTATTACCTTCTGTGTTTCCTGATGGAAATATACATTCTGTTTTGATCCTTTTGTTTAACCATATGCCTTAAACAGAATAAATTACATTTAGATTTGGATGTGTGATATTGCATTAGAGATTCTGCGTACTTATTAACTATAAGGAAAGGTTGTGTATTAGTAATACACAATTATTAATAGCAATATGTGCTCATTTGCATATGGATTTTAATGTAGTTATTTAATACATTCAAGTTTTAGTATTTGTCTCAACTTGACTTGATTTTAACATGTTTAATAAGATGTGGACATTGCAATTTTTTGGAACCACTTTAATTTGTAACGAATGTTTTTCAGCTTCCTTGGAAGTCGCTGACTAGCATCATTGAGTATTACTACATGTGGAAAACCACAGACAGATATGTGCAGCAGGTAATTTAATGACTATTTCAGCATGAACCATTCTAAGACATTCTTAAAAAAAATGGTAATGTTAAAGCAAAAAAAATTGTGTTCTTAGAAAGAAATATGGTAGGAGGGCTATGGTAATATTTTGGGATACAGACCAGTGGGTCTGTGCTTTTCATAGGGTGCTTTATCAAATCTTCTGATGCCTGCTGTATTTCACATACCTGTGAAGAGCTTTTTAAGCCTCTTGTATGCTGGTTTGAAGCAGTAGGATTCTTGGTTCCTATTGCAGTATGGGATAAGAAAGAAATGGGCTGCAGAGTAAATGCTTTAGTTTGGGAAGCTGTGCCGTGAGACTGAAGGAAAAGGAAAAATAAAGCATGTTAAAGTGGCTGTTACTGTTATGAACCCTTCATTGGTACTCCCTGACAAACCTTACTTTGCCATTACCAGCATTTAAAAACAAAATTGATACCATTCTGCACACAGTGAGTGTGTTCATCGTTCTGATTGAATGTTCAACTGCTTGGATTGCTCTGGAGCAGAATGATAATATTGCACTGTTTACCAATACTGGGGAATGTTTAGCAGGTTTAGGCAAAATTTCAATGTTGGTGCTTTTTATATTGTATTCTATATATTTAGTCTTTGGTTTAGAGATATAAAATACTTTAAAATATTTCATTTTAATTTCTGACTTAATGTTTAAGTTTGTAGCTCCTTTCCTTGTTGCATAATTAGTGGCAATGTTAGGTACAGCACCTTGAAAATAATTTTTTAACTGTAATAACTACAGCTGTACTGTTAGGTGGATCTTTGGAGTTATGTTTCAGAAGGATGATTGCTTCAAGTTGTTCTACTTTGTTTGAAAGATGTTTCTAAATCATCTTGTTAAGGTATGGAAAGTAGAGCTAAAGTCTTTTACCACATAGGAGAATCTTGGACTATCACTAGGACCTTTTAGTTCCATGGATAATACAAATAGAAAATAATATGTTCTGTATAAAGGCATGTTTCTTTGTATTTGTCACCATTCATTTCACTTTTAACACCTTTTTTGCACTGTTAATTTTAATCCTAGAAAGGTACTGCCAGCAGAGATTCTCTGTACTTCTTCTTGACTCTTATGGATTGGGCAATAGATTATCTTTAAGAATCAGATAAAAAGATTTTATCCATACTGAGAGCCATGGAGTAAGGATAAAATGAAGAGCAAATTGTCTTTTGAAAACACTCTTATGTTGCTCAGAGACTGACCCTGTTTCCTGTAAGTTTTTTCTGACATACCTGCCCTGGAGTGGTTGGCAAAAGACTAAGATTCCCTTTATAGTTCCACAGGGCTCTCTTATGATTCTGTTGCTACAATGATTCAGGTGTGGGATGTGTTGAGATTGCATATCTTTTCACAGGATTAGGTTGTATACAAGAAAAATACGTAGGCTTTATGGTTATCCACAACTTGAATGCTCTTGTAAATGCTTGTGTTTTTCTTGTAACCAAGGAAATGTACAACATCCTACCTCAGGATGTGGCAATACAGCAGAGGATTGAATGCTTTAGACATTTCTTTCTGGGTCCCATATATGATCATCAATAACAAAATCAGTGTAGGCCAAATATCTGATTTTTATCCTGGATAACATTTCTCTAATCCTTCCTAACAAGGGATCAGAACTTCATCATGACATTACTTGGTTTGTTGTGGGATGGTAAAAATTGATAGTGGTCAGTAAAACCAATATCCATAGATTTATGGGTGGTTGGTTTGTTGTTTTTTTTTTTCCCAAAAAGAACAAGCTGTGATAATGGAATGTGTTTCAGGGAGAAAATATATTCAATAAGAAAGGGTTGATTTTGGAATCATTCTTCTCTCAATCTCATGCTCGAGGTGTAGGGTGATATGTGGGAATGGGAAGACAAGAAGAGATTGATGTACCTACTTGAATTTCATGCATAAAATACAGTCTCTGAATCCTAGATTGGTGTGATTTAATATGAAAATTTGCTTTTTAATTATCTTTATGTCTTTGTATGAATTGGATATTGTAACTGCTACTAAATGCTATCTTGCTAGGTAGCTAAAGGTGGTGGTAGTAGTGGAGGTACTGGTGCTAACTCGTTTCAGAGCATCTTCCCTTCAAGTCAAGGTGAAGGGAAGATATGTTAAAGTTCTTTGAACTTGTCTAGCAAAACTAACGCAGGCCTTGGGTAAAGATAATTGGTGATATGGCACGTCTTGTGAACACTTCAATACATATACATATATATATATATATAATTTGAGGAAGGCCAAGTAATTGACACCACTGAATGAAAAGTGTTCTCATTATTTGTGTTGTTCTTCTTAAAAATCTGATTCAATGCAAAAAGTCTTTTACTGAGAGTTTCAAGAAGAAAAAGGAAAACATATTTAATGGTAACTAAATTACTGTTCTCCAACAGTATATTTCTTGCTTCTCATTTATTTGTTTCCACTGTTGAAAACAGTACTAGTTTAGGGAAATGGTCATTCTTGGGATAGTTGTAAGTTGGTATTCATAACAAAAGTTCTTGAAAAACACAAACATTTCATTTCAAAGCTAGTTGATTAAAAGTAGTAAACATTGGGTGAAAAGCTGGGGGAGTGTAGTTTGACCTCCCCTAAAATGCAGTCTGTAAAACCTATTTGAAATACTGTTTAAGATGTAATATTTTTTCCCTTCCCCACCCCTCAAAGCATCTGCTCTCTTTGTTACATTGTTCCAGTGCTTTGTTACAAACTAGTGCTTTGTTTCATGTCTAAGTGTATTCCATCTCAACTTTCAACCTTCACCAGTTTTCCTCCTCTAAATTTCAACAGGCAGAGGTTTAATCTCAGAAACTATTGGTAGTTTTCTTTCTGCATCCTTTCTTTTCTCTTGGCATTTAAAAGTTGATAGGTCAGTGTGAATTTAAGCTATGACATGTTTTGTTGCTTTTAGAGAGCAATATTTGCCATAGTTTTAATATAAAAAATAAAGCTGCTATTGAAATGGCATTGTATGATTATTTTTTTAGAAGACAATGTATCATTTGTTTTAGTAAATAAAGGAGGAAAGCAATTGTTAAATTGTATGCCTTACAAGCCCTATGCCAGTGTCAGAAGTATGCTAAAATTTAATTAAGGTGTATATAATCACTTCTCACTGACGCTGCCATCAGAGCTTCATGCAGCTTCCCACAAATGCCTTTGCATTTTTACAATACTTCAGGGCTACTTTCCTTATTTCTTGCTCTTTATTGTGTTTTCCTCTTTTGCTTCTGCTTGGTGTACAGTGAGATTTACTTTTCTTTTTGTAGAATGGTACCAGTTTGTTAGGACCCTCTGTGGAAAGTATTATCTGCTCTCTGGCAGTTTCACATGCTTTTTCAGTCTGAAAACAAATTCTGTGTTGTTGAGTTTAATATGAAAAGGAAAGAGAGCCAGCTGTGGAAAGCCTGTGGCTCTGTAAAGCAGAGAGAGTTCACCACTGAGACCTTTGCAGGCAGAGCAGACTGTGTTTGCATTTTTGCTGTGGGCATGTAGACCAGTGTTGCCAAGCCTGGCACGGGGGAAAGCTGCAACTGCACCAGTGATATCAATGGAATTCAATTCTGTAGCTCCAAACGCAACTAGGCACCTGTGGAGAGCAAAAAATTACATTTAAAAACAAAACAAAACAAAAAAACCCAGTGTGGCAAAAAGCTTATTTTAGAGATAGACAAAAAAGGGCTCTCATATCAGATGGGAATTAATCAATGGTGCCATGGACTGCTTAGAAGTCTATTTGTCATACATTGCTCCTGAAAGGCACGGTTTTTATAAATGAGAGTCTTGTCAGTGGATGACAGAGAGGCAAGTTTACAAAATGAAAAAGAACAGCAGTTTACATGAGGAGGCTCACTCAGACTACTGGACCAGTAAAGCTGATTAACCCTGTAACTGGCTCAGGCAAGAGACTCTGAGCAGTGTTGTCTGATGAAACTGTTCTCAAGGTGGGAAATATCTTCCTGTATTATAAGCCTTGCAAAGATTGGATATCAGAAAATAAGAGTATAGCAAAGAGGAGAATTGGCTGTTGCAGGAGAAATGAAGGACTGGATTTTAAAGAAAGGCAGGTAGTGTTGATTTATTTTTACCGGATATCAATATGTATCCTCCCTTTTCTCATCCTCTGTAATATTATTGACCATGCTTCAACTCTTTTTCTCTCTTTTTTTTTCCTTTCCCCCAAGGGAACAGAAATAATGCCTGAATGCAGGGAAATAACATTTTGTCTTCATCTTTTATGTACAGACAAACCTGTAGACATCTGAACTCTGTATTTCTTGTGCCATTGCTGAAAACAAATGCCATCTTACTTCTATAATATATAGTAATAACTAAAGCTTCTCAACATTTTTGAAGTTAGTAAGTCTACCTGCAAGATGGTTTGAGTTTGTTGCAAGTATGAAGAAAGGAATGATTTAGTAAATTCACAGACTGTCTTGACATTAGTAGATTAGTACTATCAATAGTAGCTGTCCTGCTGCTGTGATGTTTCTGAGCCACAGTTTTAATGAAAGCAGGTATTTAGTTATTTCTAACAGTCAGTGGACCTTACTGTTCTTTATTCTGCTTCTAAAATACCAGCCCTGGGCTGGACAGAGTGCACAGGATGTATTGTGGTATTTGTCTGATGAGGAACAAATCGTGTGCATTTTCATTCATTTATTTTCCAAGTAATGAGGGTTAGCCACAATGTTGTACATGTTTATGTAAATTGTAATTCTTGTTTTTACAGTTTTGTTGTCAAATGTGGAGCCTGTGAGCTTTACTGGGGAGGGCAGTATAGTATAATTCCAAACTAATAAGAAGAATTGAGAACTTGTTTTTCATGGTTTTCATCTTGTAGATTTCTACACTTGTTTTGGAGGCTCTTGTGATATCACAAACTAGAAATAATTTAAAGATGGGTTGTGTGCAGTTTTATGAAATCTCATGCTTTAATATAATAAAATATTTTCATGTGTTGATTTTTCATCTAGAAACGTCTGAAAGCAGCTGAAGCAGAAAGTAAACTGAAACAAGTTTACATCCCCACCTAGTGAGTATAACAACAGTGTCAATTTTTTAAAAAAAAAAATTAAAACTGTAACATGCAATTACATACACAGTAGTTTCTCAGTCATCTTTATAATAGTTACTTTCATTATGTTTGTTATATACAGAGATATAATGGTAGAAACTTGTTTTAAGTGAAAACTTCATATTTATCTGAGCTGTTTGTCTTTGACCCACAAACTGCCTGTCTGGAATGCTGGAAGTTTTACAAAAAGTGATCAAGTGCTACCTATGGACTATCTCAAGCAAGAAAAGTCTTATCATTTAAAAAGCAGTTCTTGCAGAATAATCCATTCCAAATCCCTATAGCAGAACACTTCATATTAGTGTAAATGCAATATTTCAAAATAGAAGCAGTTTTTAATTTAGTTACAGAAAACAAAATAAAATCTGATCATTTCCCATTACAGTTTTATCTTGCTGATAAAGTCTGTTCTGACTTTAAGGTAAAGGCAGCACACAGCCCCATATCTTTTACTTTTGAGTAAGTCCTATTAATGCAATCTTGTTTTCTTCTGAGGGGTTTTTAATCCTTTTTTTTAGATTTAAACTCAGTGCTGTATCTACCTTTGTTAACATGTAGTTTACAGAAATAAGGTATAATTCCTCTTTCATATTAATAGTTTCCTTGGCATTATAAGAAAGTATTACAGTTGACATGATCTTAAACTTTCTGTGGGTATATTCAGTTTACATATATGTGAAGTTTCTGTTGTTATGAGTGTTTGTATAACAGAAGACTTCAATATCAAAGAAAGTGCTTTGCAAGGCTTTTTGATGAGATGTTTGAATTGCATACAATCAAGCTTCATTTCCATATTTCATACAGTTTTCTCTTTGAAAAAGAGGCAATAATGTGAACAGCAGAGTGTTAAATTCATTGTTTTAATCTCATGTCAGAAGAAATTTTCTGAGTTTTGAAGTTCACGTCTCTAGTAAGTGCCCCTTAAAAAAACCCAAAAAGCTGAAAACTGTAGTATGTTTCAGAATTCTCTTAGAGAAGTGGCTACTTAGGACAACCATGAGGTTCTCAGTCTTTACATAATGCTTTTTCAGTTTAATTTCCATGGTCCATGTGTACAATTCAGGGGGTTTGCCAATATGTTCACTCTAGGGAATAGTTGTATTGGAGGACAAAACATGTTTTTTAAATGTTGAATTTTTGAGTTTTTATCTTACTGCCTGTCTTTTGCCTCCATTTCAAGACAAAATCCCTAGCCAACAGTAAGAGGGTGGTAGGATTTCTTGTGTCTTTGGTAGCTGTGTGATCTGGGGTGGTCTAGGCAGATGGGTCACTAACACTCTTTCAAGACTTATTTATTGCATTTGAAATCTGAGTAGAATTGATTCTCAGAGCTGACTATGTTTTTGAACTTGATCATATTTCCTGTAAAAAGCAATGTTCTGTCCTCAATACCAGAGAGGCCCTTTCAGTTCATGGCTTTTCTGGAAGGTAACTAAGCAACATAATGTGAGAGACTGGATTGTCTCTCAATCCCTTCTCTTGTACCTTGAGCCCAAGGCACTTGAAAAAGAGTATGCGGAAATGGTGAAAGTATCTCTTGGTGGATAAAGTGAAAAAACAGAAGCCAAGAGACAGACTTGTTGGCATTTGACATAGAGACTTGATACAGCAGAGGTTTCTTCAGTTAGTAATTTTAACTAATCTTGAATATATTTTATGCTACCTAAAGTAACAGTTAATCATCTTAGGAATCAATATATCCAGCCTTGCATTGTATTGAGGGTAGTTAACACTCACAAAGTTGAAGCTTTGGAAATAATGTACTTACCCTAGTGAGGAGCTTATTAACCCCCTCTGAATTAACTGATCTGTAAAGTCCTACTTCACTGAAGTATAAGTAGTTACAATAATTACAAGAAAAATAAAGTATAGTAATATTTAAAAAGCCAAACAATAATATCCAAAACCAGTTATTGAGCCTTCTCAGAGAGAAAATAGTTTAGAACAGAACCCAGACAGAATAATCTGGTATTATATGGGAAACTTTGCCAGGATTTTAAAACATTCACTTTTACTGCAGTTGGCAGGAAGCTGTTTACTTCTGCTTGAGACAGGAAGCTGTTTGACCCTCTTCTAGGGTGGACAACCTTGTGCTATTAGAGGTAGTGTTACTACTCTTTACTCATAAAGCTTTATCTGTTTACTAGAACCACCTAGTTGAATTCTGTGCTGGGTCAGAATTTGTTAACACTTTGACCCTGAGATTTGGTCTTTTATGAGCTTGCCAAGTAGCTCAGAACATGTGAGCACAATAAAGATCTGTAAATTGGAGTATCAGAGCTGCTCTCACATATCAAGTCTCTTACAATGCTGAAAATACCAGTGGAATACAAAAATTACCCTTGTTTAGAGCAGATTTTATAGTATCAGAATGTGCATCAGAATTCCAGAATTATATTGCTTGTTTTCATGTTGACTACCCAGTTAGTAGAATCACCTTTTTTTGTTTGTTTGTTTTTAATTTTTACTTAAAGCAATAAACCAAATCCCAATCAAATATCGAGCAACAATGGGAAACCTGCTGCAGTCAATGGAGCAATGGGAGCTTCTTACCAGGCACAAGCCTCAGTAATAGGTCGGGCTTGTGAAAGCTGCTATAGTAAGTAAATACTAATTTTTTCTTTTTTTATTTTTTCTTTTCTTTTTTATTTAATAATTAAAGAGTTTGGGTTAACTTTTAATATATGTTATATTTTAAAAACAAATGTATGTACTTTTGTTTGCATGCTATAGATGATAATTTTCAATTATTTATGTGGCAGAAATAACTTTAAAGTTAGAGCTGCCTTCAGCATATTAATTAAATGTCAACATTCAAACCTACTTTATCTTTTTCTTATGACAACTCAGAAAGTACAGAAAGGTTAAGTTGTATAATATAATGGCACTGATATGTTATTTCTTCACCCTCAGAATGCTAGACTTAAATTTATTTTTGTGTTTTGTTTTTCTGTAAGGATGAAGGACTTTTAGCTTTTATCTGTTTTGGTTGGTTTGTTATAGGGTGCTTTCTGCCCCTCTATTGTTGTTGGCGGCAGGGGAAGGGCATGTTGGTTTTTTCTAGTATTTTGTGTATTTCTGATAATTCTTCTTGTACTTCTTGAAATAGTAACCTTTGACAGATGTTTTGTGAGAATAGATATAATAAAATCCAGAAATAGAAAGAAATGAAAAGACCTGCTGTTCCTTGCTTATCATTCCTATGGCTGCCCATCTCTTAAACAATTACATTAAAAACATATTTTGTATATGGAACATTCCAGTTCTATACTTGCTTGTTTTCCCAGTCATATCTTTTAAAGAATACGTTTCTTGTGAAAGATTGCAAAAAGAAAAGGAAAAGGGTTAAATTAGTGTGTCCTTCTGGCTCTCCACATGTGCAAGATAAAAATACATATGAATCTTCAAGGTCAATAGAGGATGTGCTTGTCGTTTTCAAATGTGGATCCTGACTTATAAGTATTCACTTTGCATGACTTGAGGAAAAAAAAAAAAGAAACAAAACCCCAGAGCTCAAGTAATTGTAATAAGTAACAAACAACTCAATAAACTTCTTTTAAGGGTAAAATTAGAGATAGTGGTTTGGTTTGTTTTTTTTTTTTGTAGTCCCCTGGAAGAAAATCTCTTCTTGTCAATACAAAATCCCTGGTTTGAAATTAATTATGGAAGCATTTCCAAAATTTCCATTTGGATTTGACTTCTGTGGTGCTTTTGTGAAAAATAAAGCAAGTAGCAACTGAAGTTGTTATTCTCTATGTCTAATGTATTAAACAGTTATCCATACAGTGCTCTTAAATTGCCATATATTATGGCCGAATATAGCCATCTATTATAGCATTTGGATTTGTTGTGATGAATGTCACATGCACCAGTTCACCTGTGCTGTTTTCTCCTCCTTAGCTCCACAGTCTCACCAGTGGTATTCTTGGGGCCCGCCTAATATGCAATGTAGGTTGTGTGCATCTTGCTGGATTTATTGGAAGAAATATGGTGGCCTGAAAATGCCCACACAGACAGATGAAGATAAACTGTCTTCCAGCCAACCTACAGAGGTAGGATTGTGTAGATAAACTTTCCTAAAAAGAGACATGGTGCTTTCACAAGACTGCTGTTATTTGAATATTTAATGGAATGTTTTTCTAATGTATGTGTTCAACTTTCCTATTACAAAACTCAATTTGTTAATCTTCCTCCTATGTTAAGTGGAACTGTGAAGTGTGTTAAGTAGAACTGTAAAGTGTGCAGGTCTGGTTGTGTCTTTATTTGACTAAGTCTTAGGTAAACAAACATCCACTTCATGTTTTTTTGTGGGAAAATGTCATTTTGTCAATCAAATGGTGTGTTATCTATGAAGTGTTAAATTGACTATTAAGTATCTGTTCCAGCATGGCATTTGACCTGGGGGTACTAATTGACAGGAAGCTCAACATGAGCCAATAGTGTGCCCAGGTGGCCAAGAAGGCCAAGGGGATCCTGGCCTGAATCAAAAATAGCGTGGCCAGCAGGACCAGGCAGTGATCCTTCCCCTGTACTCTGCATTGGTGAGGCCACACCTTGAGTGTTGTGTTCAGTTCTGGGCCCCTCAGT
>JAWWLZ010000118.1:24511439-24585168 GCA_035041345.1 Poliocrania exsul
AGTAGTTTCCTTAATATATTGAAGTAAGCTTTGCATTGTATACTGCACTGCAAACTTCTCTTTGAACATCTGAAATATTTATTTCAGTCATTGCTGTGGGTTCACAATCTTCATGGGTTTTGCACAGAGCTAGATAGAATATATAAAGAGATTGTAAATTGTTATATATAATGTCATCCTCTTCTGTGACTGTGTACTCCATCTCATGTGCTGGAATGAAGCAAACACAAACAGTTTGATAAAACACAAGGTGGATTTGAAGTTATAGTCCATTTATAATGTGTATCTCCTTAAAACTTGTTAGAAAATGCAGATCTGCATGTGCATGTGTGAAACCTACACAGAGAAAGGAGTACATGTAGGTAGGTATTTGTGGGAAGTAATTCCATGTGAGAGGATTGTTGATCGACACAATCACCACATGAATGCAGTTTGCTATAGAACTGAATACCTGTGTTCTAGGGATACTGGAAACTCTATGGGGATTTCTTATGTGCTCTTGGAAGACAGATAACCCAATCATTCTGAATAACTAAAAAAAACCCCGTATATTTTCAGTACTTTTGCAACTATTTACTGAAACCTAGTGCCTTGTAAATTTTTGCCTTAAGTTAATTGACTTCATTGTCTAAGCATGAATCTCTTCATAATAATAGTTTATATTTGGAACAAATATGGAATCTCTACTTGTGTATTCACAGTGCCTTTAGAGGTGGGAGTTCACAGTATTAGCATGAAATTTAAAGTCACTGCATTGCTAGTTTTCATGTACTTTGCAGAAAGTTACAGTCTTTGAGACCTTTGAGCTCTGTAATATTTGGTTACAGCTGACCACTTTGTTCAGAGGTTTACAGTGAAGGAGTTGTTTTGGTTGTTTTGTTTTCTTTTCTTTTGTTTTCCCAAGCCATGATAACCCCTGTGGTCAGTGTTAGTTACTAAACACTGTATGAATCACCATTATGCAAGTAAGACATGACAAAAATCATTAGTGCTAACGAAGTCCTTACCTCTGTATTACCCCATTTAGAGACAAAGAGCACTGTAACAAACAATAAGGAACTCAATATTAATTATTTTTAATAGCCAGAGCTACGTTTCTCATGTTTTCATCTGTTTCATTTGCCTAGCTGACTGTCTTGAAAAAGGCTTTGTAAGGAAAAAATACAATTAAATGCTGCTAAATCTTACATTAACTTTAAAAAAAAAGAATAACCATAACATCACTTGCATGAAAGGCAGGACATGTCCTGCCTTTACATATATTTGTCACTATAAGTATTGATGAAAAAAAGGAGAATGTGGGCATACAAGAAAAGAAATTTGAGTCAAAAATGGAAAAATGCAAGACTGAAACTGGTTGATGTGTTTTATTCTTTAAAATTCTCAGATGCAGATCGACATTGTGAACTTGTTGGAAATCCTCTGAAGATAAAAAGCACCAGAAAACCCCTGTCATGTATCATTGGGTATTTAGGTGCGTATCTGCCTGGGGAGAATAATGAACTGAGTGAACATTCGTGTGTACTGATGCTTTATGATCCTGTATGCATAGAAAGAGGGATTCATGCTTTTAGTAACAAGAAAAAACTCCAAAGTTAATAAATTAATAATAATGGTGGTCCAGAATCCGTTGCACAACTGCATGATTGAACTTGCAGGATGTAGGCAGGAGTCCTGATACTGGTTTAACCTGTCAGAGTGAAACCTGATCTAATTTGACATATGAAAAAAAAGTCTGGTAGTCTAAATGAAAAAAAAAAATAACACCTTAAAGGGGAGATATTCAGTGTTCTCAGTGCTGCTCTGCTGTGCCCCTTGAATCCATTTGCAGTATTATATACCTAAGGGGACCTCAGCCACACCAGGACACCGATCTTGTAATTTAATGACCTAAGTTTAAAAGATGCAATGAAATCTGTACTGAGATCACAGCCAAGGGGACAATGAACCCATAAGTTAACGGGGAAAGGAAAAATTCTGATAACAGTGATTCCTTGCTGAAAAAAATGAAAATTGTTCTCTTTTTCAAGGAACTACCACTGACTATTAAATATTTACACAGTTGTATAGGAATTGTGATAACTCAGAGGCTGTTAATCCTCAAATGATTGTAGGAATCAATACATTGATCAGAGAAGCAGTGAATAATTCTGCTGTATATTTATCCCATTCTGTAGAAGTGAAGCTGAGTGTAGAGCTCAGTCTAGATGTTTTCCTCAAAATTTCAATCAACAGGAGGGGGGGTTTTTGTACCAGAACAAAGTCACCAGGAGCAGTCTCTTGCCTTACTGAAATAGAAATCATCTATTAATGTAGTTACATCTGTTCTTCCAGAATATCAATTTTATCAAAATCCTAACTTCAGAAAACTGGGCAATGAAGAATTAATGCCACTCTCACTGAATTTTGATTCCTCCTGCCCTGGAGTTTAACAAAATGGCCAAGAATAATTTCCTACAGGCATCCTGGCTGTGCGTGTTACTGTGTTGAAAGGGGCGAAGCTGCACAGGAAGTGGTTCATCTGATTGACCTGCCTGTGTAGTTAAAAGAAGAAATGGTAATGTGGGTAAACTTAGAAGACACTGCATGTTCTTAGTGCCACTTATTTAGTTGTTGAGGGAGGGTAAGTCTGTAGGTTTAATGGAAGTAAATGGATGAACGATGAGAGACAGCATTTTGTGTGGTGGAAGACAGCATTTGTCTGGTGGAAGACTAACAGGGCTCAAATATACCAGATATCTGTAGAGTCAGCTTAGCATTTGACTGTATGGGAAGTGAAGGTATCCCACTACAGCTGAAGGCAAATAACATGCTGCAGGGATATGAAGTGTACCCAGTGCAGTTGAATGCATGCATCTGAATTAGCTCTGTAAGGATGACTAGAAAAGGGCTTTTTGTTTGCCATTTAGCTTGGTGGGTTTGTTTTGGGTTTTGAGTTATTTTGGTTTGTTGGGTTTTTTTTTTTGATTGTTTTAATTTTTTTTATTTGGGATTTTTGCATGGTTCAGCAAACAAGTAATGTTTGCATTATTTTTCTGATAAAAATTAGTATTAAATATCATGTCATAGCTTATACTGGAGGCATTTGGTTTCTTTTTAAAATCCTGCTATGCCATTCCCATGGACATTTATAGGCATACAGCTAACAGTGTGTCTCAAGGCATTACTCTTTTCAGCCTTTCTGGTAAGGCAGAGAGGATTTTAGTGCTCTGCACATCCCTGGTCATCACTTACCTTTATCCCTGTTCTGCTTCTTGGTTGCCAGTTCCACAGGTGAGGAAGGTTAAGCATTAAAATTAGGCCCTGTCCTCTACAGAGCTGGGGCTAATCCCCTCTAATCCCTTCAGTCATCACTGTGCTTACTAAAACAAAGCCCCTAAGGTGAACCCCTGGCTAATTAAATGTCCTATATTACCTCCTAGCTATGAGGAAACCAGGCTAACATTTCCAGCTGGGATACACGCTGAGGAGATGAGAGAGAGGTGCAGCTGCATAAGCACCTCTGGAATCCAGGATTCGTGTTTAAATGACTGAATAGGACATTACAACTTCTCTTTGTTTACTTTGGTTTTTTTGAAATTTTTTTTTAGCCTACTGAGATGAGTGGAAATGGGAAAAGTCTTTAGTGTTGTTATTATTCACTTGTTTGAGGCTGAAATCTGGTCCTATAAAATGGTTTCCTAATATGTTGTTGAAACACTGTTTCTTACTTCTGTCTTGTTTATATTTCAGAATGTGGCCAACTGATTATTTATTATGTGGGCAAAGGGATAATTTGGGTAATTTGGATGCTATAGTCAGTTCTCTGGGTTAGCAGAAGGTGCAGGTAGCTAGGAGATTTTCAGTGAATTACTAGGCAATAGAACAAGGAAAAGAGCAGCAGCAATTAAAAGACTGATAATTACTACTATTCCATAATGCAATTACATGATGAGATAATATAATTCAGGGAAAACCACTGAAATGCCTCATTGGCCTGCTCAGGTCTGATGAAGCAGCTAGTTAGAAAGTGCTGATCTAAAGCATGAAAATATTTGAAGCAAATCTATATGTAGAGGAGGAGTGAATGCAAGGTTTAAAGACCCTAAAGGAAGGAGTCAGTCTATTGGGAAGTGGTCCTGGCTGTTTAATTAAAACTTTTCCTTTCTAAAACTTAAATGTAGAGGTTGCTTTTTCTACCTTCCTCTACTGGAGAATAAGAAGAGACAGCTTTGGTGGTAACTGCTGGAGGATTAGTGATTTCTGAACTAAGAAAAGTCAAATATTTCCTTCCTCAACTGTCTGTTTACCCTGAAAATATAAAAATGCATCTCCGATATGCTGTAGATGGAAGGAGTTTATGACTTTTCGTATGTTAATGCAGCTGCTTGGGATTAGTGTGGCTGCTGGTGGAGCTCTTTGACAAATAAAATAATATTTTAATGGTGTTAACCCTGAAAATTTACCATTTCCTTCTGAAAATTGGAAAAGATTGCCAAATGAGCATTTTAGAATCCAAATTCCAATCATCTTCAGCAAATGGCACAAGTGCTTCTATTTCAGTTTAAGGTTCTGTCTTAGCAATCAGTAATGTTCATAACTTTAAGCACGCCTCAGTTCCCATTTTAGTAAAAAAGCAAAATACAAGATGCTTGTTCCCTACAGCAAGAAAAATGGGACATGCCATGAAATCTGTTGGGTGCTTGGTGTTCCTAAACTTTTTTTATATGAAAAGCAGATGAATACTGCAGTGAATGGCAGTAAGAAGCTTTCATCTAATTAAGTGGTGAGAAATTTCATGACACTAAACTAGCCTTTAGCTGCAACCCCAAATCCACAGGACTGCCCTGAAGCTATTAGCTGTACCCTCTCTCTCTGCTGTTCTAATACTTGCCTGTGTGTTACCCTGCTCTACCATTTCTTATCTGACCCTCTTGAAGCTTCTTGTATGAGGGTGTTCATGCTTTGAGAGCATGCTTGCAAGCTCTGACCAAACCAATGGTGAACAATTAAGCAATGTATTTTCCATTATGAAAATTGTTAGTGTTGTCTTCCTGACATGCTGTTCTCAGTACATCCGGGCCAAGTCACTGTGGCCATCCTGTTCCTTTCCAATTATTTGGATACTGGTGAATCTGCTGGGCCTTCCCACCTTTGTGTTTCTGCCTTTTAATGGTTATCACAGACTCTGGTGGCACAGCCGCAGCCTGTGGGGTGGGTGAGCTGGGTACCTGCCAGCTGCCCATGAGGGCTTGCTGTGAGAGCTACAGCATGAGGCAGGGCGGGTGAGTGCTTGGATATTGGACTTCCTTGGCATTTCTGAAGGAGGAAAAACATACTATTGCAGTGGACTTTGACTTTATGTAGTTGTTTCTCTTTCTCCTGAATGGCAGGGCCTGGAGAGCCTTCGTGGATGCCTGGCCTCACTGTAGATTTTGCATATTCCCAGATTCTGTGCTTTATTTTATATACAGTAAAGCAGAAAGAAGCACTTTTCAGGAGGCATAAACCTGGGCAGCAAATGAGAAATACTTAATTTTTGTCTTCTCATTTTACTGCCCTTGAGTAGCTGACTCTCCTGATCTGTCTCCCAGCAGCCCCTTTGCCCTCACCTTCTCAGCCCAGAGGTGTCTTTTGCTGCGTGGGGACATCATGTGGCTGCTGTAATTGGGCTGCAAGTGCCTCATAGTTGTGCGGTGCTGGCAGATGGTGCCCCGAGGCTGTGTCAGAAGGACGGGACCTGCCCTCAGGCCATTGACTTCACACACAAATTTGGGGCTGCCCAAGGTACACAGCGGTGGCATTTTGAACCCAAATGTGTGATGGGAATAAGTTAATTGGTTCAGCAAATTCCTGATGAAGGGTAAACAGACTCTACTGAGGCGCTTTTTGCCACTTTTATCTGGTAGATAACTGAGAAATGTCAATACAGATGTATCAGCTCTTGGCAAACACAGCAGCTGCCACCCTGAAGTATGCTGGTCAGATACACTTTGCTGCCTCCTGCCCTCTTTATTCCTCCTTCTTCCAAATAACCCTGCTCTATAAAACATATTAGATACTCTGAGATGTTTGAAGCTCCCATGGAGAGACTCTGTATGGGGGTGTTCCCACTACAGTTTTGGGGTAGTTTTAGCTGCAGAGCCCTACAGTGGCTGGCCCTCTGACTACTGCACCTTCTGACTCGTGTGTAGGAAGTTCCCTTAAAGCTTGTTATTGTGGCAGAAAATATTGAATAGCTTGAGGTGGTTTTGCAGAAGTAAATTGCTACTATTTCCTTGCTAAAAAAGTCCATAGGTGTGTAGCTTCAATACAAATCTCAAAAGGGTAGGAAAGTAGACCTGTTTCAGATTGTTTTATATTTACTAGCTCTTCAACCTCTCAAATCCTCATACATCTACACAACAGTATTGAACTAGGGTAATCTAAAGTGATGTAGATTTTTCTTACTTGGAGGATCTGTGGGCATGAAGACTTGTCTGTGACATGTTGTTCAAGGTCCTGCACACAAGTGCAGAAGAAAATTTCTTTTCTTTCATAGAAAAAGTAAATTTAATATGTAGAACAGACTGGGAGTTTTAAAATTTTAAAATCAAGTATATATAATTTCTCTCTTTTTTTTTTTTTTCTCAGAGATACATCCTGCTGTGAAACCCACTGTAATCAGGTCAACACCAAGCCTTCAAAGTCCAAGCGCAAAACGATTGCTGGCACCCTCCAATCACTCTTCATTAAGTATTTTGGGAAAAAGAAACTACAGCCATCATAATGGTCTTGATGGTATGTGAAGGAACATAAAAGAAATACTCTTTAAGTCTCTGATTTGCAAACCTTTCCATGTACCTGAGATGACATTGAATAAGAGGGTACAGAGGTAAAAAAAGTAAGATAAGGATAGCATGCTTATAGTATCAATGCAATGAATGGTGGTGCTTATTCATTGAACAAGGATATATTAATGCCTTCTCTTACTAAAACTCCATTTACCATTTTTGTTACTAATCTTGATAAAAAAAAAGAACAAGAATGAAACAAATTTGGTGAAGGCAGAGATGCAGCATGTTTTATTTTGGTGACTCAACCATTTCCCTGGGCGTCCTGTTCCAGTGCTTAACAACACTTTCAGTGAAGAAATTTTCCTTAATAGCCAATTGAAACATCCTCTGGCATAACTTGAGGCCATTTCCTCTTGTCCTATCATTTATTACCTGAGAGAAGAGACTGACCCCCATCTTGCTGCAACCTGCATATTCCTATTTCAGACAAGGCTGTAACAATAAGATTAAGGTAGACATTGTTGTGACAAAGACCCCCCCTTATGTCCCTGTAAGGAGGCATGCTCAGAAGTCTGTAAATTTTTTTTCTATTTAGTTCTATTCAAAATAGAGTGTATAAAATCAGTCATTAGCCACAGTGATTAGTTTGTATCAGTCAGCTAACTGTGTTCGGGCAATTTACACAAAATAACATCTAATTTGAAAAATTAGTATTGAGAACTGTAAGTAATTGATTGCTTTATGAGATAACTCTGGTTTATCTATTTTTCATGAAAAAATAACATACCAGAAAGCATATATTCTAAATAACTGAAAACTGGAGGGTTTTTTAGAGGAAAAAAGACTATTCTAGTACTTTAAAATGGCTATTTCCATTCTTATTCTTGCCCATTTCTTTATTAAAGATGGTGATAAATAAAGTGCAACAATAAAGTAACTAACTGATAGTAAAGACACTCAACAGCACAGGTCTTCTGTTCCTTTTGACTTAAATTTTTTCCTTTAATATTTACCATTTACCTACTCCTCTGCTTCTTGGTAAATATAAAATATATTTTTTTTGGTTGTAATTTATCCATCTTCTCTTCAGTACACAACAAACACTCAGTGACCACATCAACTTGAGAAATGGTGGTTTCTGTGTGATTTCCCTGACCACAGTGTACTACTTGTGCAGTGAAAGGTTTTCCAAACCTCCAGAGTTTTTGTGTTACTATAAATATCCTGAAAAGCTTTTTTAGTTCCAAAATCCTATTGATTGCTGCAGGGTTTGTTGAATTGTATCAATTAACAGTATCCAGAAAGCCTGCTATGATGATGACAGATTCTGTCTTTCAGTGAATGCTTTGATGAAATGAGCAAACAAAAAGGAGCACATGAGACTTATGTTGTCTCATTTCTTGCTATTTTCATAATGTTATTGACATAGAAATGTCTTCATGTTCAAGTTTACTTTTTTCCCAATAGTATTAGAAATTTGTTGTAAGGAAGCCATATAAATATGTTTAGTTAAGATTTACAAAAATTTACAGCATTCAAGTAAACATTGCTTAGACTTGTGGAAATATATATTTAGATTAGCGTGATTTAAGTCAGTCTTACTGCCTAGGTGAGTACTATATTTTGACAGGATTTATTATTAAGAAAATTAATAATTATTGGCTTAGAATATAGAAGTGCGTTATGGAAATGATACTTCTTTATGCCTCTGTGGGGAAGTGGGGGAAGATTATGAGAAACATCATTAATATTTAGTTAAATGCTTTTAAGAATAATAAACAAGAATATGATTAGCATTTCTTTTAGGAGTCTTATGTTGGCTTGAGTTTTGCTTTTAGCTAAGGCATCACAAGATTCTGTGCTGAGGGGGTCTGGCATTTCTGAACTCTATTGCTCCATCTTTATCAAGAATGATGAGGGAGCTCATTTATCTCTTCATAAACAACAATGTTGTGCCCTGATATCTTGCTATTGAGTGTCCATCACTGGTGGCTGAGAGATATAGTAGTAGTTCTCTGCATGGATCCTTGTGTAAGGCATGGACATGAAATTGCACTGCTTCAGCCTCTGTATTGTAACTAAATAGATGAAGGATCTTCTAGGGTTTTGTGTCCTTTATTGTAGGAGGAAGATTTTTGCTGGATAATATTAGAAAAGTGTTTTTTTCTTTTATTTTCACCCAGCATGAAATCTTGCATTCTGTAGGATATAACGAAAAGTGCCATTAAATGGTATTGGTTTGTTTGCTTGGGTTTTTTTGCTCTTCTGGAAAAAATAGTCTCAGTACTTTTGAAAAGTTTTGTGTAATAAGCTGGTGCTTCTAACTACTCTGAAATGCAGTATTTCAATTGCTGTTGAAATTAAAGTCAGCATAAGATATATGTGGTTCTCTGCAGTGAAGACAGCCTCTTTCAAATGGGAAAATTCCATCCTCAGAAAATCACGACATTGTATCCAGTTTTATGACTACAGTTGATGATGGGAAGATTTAGGTGTGACTGTAAAGTGCTTTGTAGATATTTTGAATCTGATCTTTAAATTACAGTGTCTGAAGTTATTCTGAGCCATTACTTTCACCCACAAGCTGTTTAATTGTGAGCAACAATACGTCCAAGTAGTCAAGATTCACGTCAGCCTATTGTTTTGGCAGGGTGAGTAATGATAATTTTGCTTATAGTATTTGGAAACATCAGGTAGAGGTATTTTACATGAGAATAATCTCTGTCATCTGGCACATATTTCCTTACCCTTACGTGCATCAGAATTAGAATATTCACAGGATGTCCAGTATATCAACGTCACGAATGAGATACAGAAATCAGCCTGTGCCTGTTACCAATTGCACAATTGGTGGGCAGAAATAAGAGAACTGATTGTTCATAGCCGAAGAGACTTGAATCAGCAGCCCTGAACCTCCTCCTCTCTTCCCTGTGCAGACCTTTATTGCTGTATTTCAGCCTGAGATGTCCTGGTGCCTTCAAGAGGATTCCTTCAACAGCTAAATTTCTTTTCCTGCCTATACTGAAGTTTGCAGCAGATACAGGAAATATCTAGGAATGATGCAACAATTTTAGGGTCTGTTTTCCTAGGAACCGACACATATCCAGCCCAATGCAATGAAAAGGTGATACAAGCAATTGGCAAAGGGAGAAGACCTCAAAACAATGTACCTTTTCTTTTAGATACTCTTCTGGTCAATCCTTCTCCCTCGGCTTATGACTGATAGTATTGGCTATTCAGGAAATAAGCAAGGAAGAAAGGCTTATTTTTCAATCCTATTTTTCCACAGGTAATTTGAGACTCTCCTTTGACAAACACATGAAAATATAAGCAGCCTAACTGACAAGCAGGGACTCTGGAGCCTTTCTTGCCCTAAATTATCTTGGAACAGATAAAACAATTTTAATAGGTGCTTCATCATAATCAAGTTCATGTAACTCTATGTGAAAGTACATTATAGGGAAGAAGTTTTCACTGTAGGATGGATTTTTTTCAGCTGTGTATTGTTTTTTCTCAAAGGCCTGATTGTTTTTGTCATACTACATTTTGGTAGAGATGGAGATGTTTCTCTGTGGGGCAGGCTGTAAGCATGGATTGCATAACAAAAAAAATCTGGCACTCTATTACTTTAAAAAATAAAAGCTTACATTTTCTTTTACACATTAATAAACTACAAACATACCAGAATTGTTAACATTTAACATACCAGTGATTTCCAACTGAAAGAGAGGAAATGAGTTGTGATAAACAAGATACTGTGTGCATTCACTTTTGCCATTTCTTCTATGCTGAAACACAAAGTATGATTGATGTTGAATTGTGTGTACTTGCTCTTCACAAAAGTGAGAAACAAAGGTTATATATTGTTCCACATTCAGTTTTGTCTCTGAAGTTTACTTGGGACATATGCATTCTAGCTTTGGTCCTTGGTATAGCCAGAAAATATTTTGAAATATTTAGCTACAGATCCTTTCATCAAATGTGTGCACTGGTATTGATGGAAATGTGAGCATGGAAAATGGATCTCTCAGGAGAAGCTGATGTTATGTTACTCTCATTTATTGGAGAAGCAGAGGACTGTGAAAAGGGTGTTTATGACTCCTAGTTATTTCCCCAAATATATTACTATTATGCTTATATCATTATATTAAATACTTAATGTTAAGAGCCTTGTCCTGCTTTTCTCTACAAAGTCATTAAAACTATCTCTGACCCTCAAGAGATTGACCTAACAACCTTTTTACCTTTAATTTTTGCAACTTACACAAGAGTAGCCAATTTCTATCTACTTTCACCATCTAGTTGGAAGCAATCATTTTAAATATTTATAAGAAAACTAAAATGCTCTAAAGCTTACATTTCTATGGTCAGTATATTCACTTGCTTTTGCAGAGGTACAAATGACGATTCTGAGGATGATGAACTAGTGAGAACTTCAAGAGTCCAAATAATGTGCCTGGAAAATGATATAGGCCTTAATTACCCCAGGGTGTTACTGCTGGCATTGTCAAGCATTTGTAGAACTTAGCTTCTGCATCTCATGTTTGCTTGTCTCAAGTTAATTTTTTTTTCCTTATTTGAATTTTTGTATTATAAAACAATGAGTTGATGATGCCCCCCACTTCCCACTTTGGTCTTCATTCCTCCAACCCCAGTGATGGAAATGGTATGGGGACTTAACACGAAAAATAATCAATGAGGAGGAAAGTATTTTTGTTAAAAAAAAAAAAAATCAAACAAAAAAGCCAAGCAAACAAAGAAACAAAAGAACTATCTTTTCCCCTTAGAATTCCTTAAAGTTGAGAAAATTATTTATTGCCTTACAATGACAAATGTGTGGTGATAATTTGCCTACACTGAATTCACATTAAAGTTATCTCCCAGGTATTTGAGCTTCTTTGGTTACAAATAAAAGGACAGTCCTTCATTCTGAAGTGTCTGAATGCTCGAACTGCAGGGTATTTTTCAGTGGGAGAAGGTAAGCAGTCTAATTTGGTCAAAGGAGTGCTTGGGAGAAGCAAAAATATTTCTGCAAACCCATGTTTCCTTGAATTGTCTTGGAAAAATAACTGTTCCTAAGCATTAGCATAGCCCTGTATTATGGGGTTTTTAAAATGTAGAAAAGATTGCTTTTGCTTTGGTAAAGTCAAAATAGAATTTCCATTCAACTGAAGTGCTCAGCTTTATTGTATCTTGAGAAATGGGAGTTATTTCCCAGGGTGCAAGTATACAAGGAATTGAATAAGGAACTATTATTATATATATGTATTTTTATTGTAAGGCTTCTTTGCCTACAGTTGATTGACAAAAAAAAAAGGCACAAAACTAGAATCACATTCAGGCTTTAATGCACTACTTTGAGTGTGCCATCGATCACTTTCTTTTTGTTGTATGAAGGAAATGAATGCTTATGAAAAGATTAGAGTGTTATCCCTTAATTCACCAGTGCAACATGTGCTTCTGATAACACTGATGACAGCAGGGATCTGAAAGCAAGGTGCATGGGATGGCAGATGGAGGAAAGGGAACTTCAGGGTGAACTGCCCCATTTTTGTTGTTGAATTGGTGGGGGTTTCTTTTTTTTTTGTTGTTGTTGTTGTTGTGGGGTTTTTTTAATATACAGGTAATGTGTAGACATGAAACTGCAGCAACACTGACTTTTCTAATTGGCAGAACAAATCAGCTCTTAAAACAGCAAAAAACAACAGCACTATAATTAAGTTTGCATTTACTACACAATGCAGATAGCCAGAACTTAATTCGTGGAATCACTACTTTCTCCTTGTATTATTTTAAAAATTACAATTGGAGAAAGAGAATCCGTCTGTTGGATGACTGGATTAGCAGCATATTACCTCAGGAATTATGTTTTGGATTCAAGATCTGGAGTTCACACTGAAAGTGCTTCAGTGTGTGATTACTGTTAAGTAGCTTGATTCTTTTTTGTAAACTGTCATTGCAGAGCAATAGTTCTTAACAATTTTAGTACATAATGCAATAGGGAAGGCACCTTCAGAAACTGTTTAGGCAGTGAAACTGGAAAGTTCCTGTGTCTGGGGAAAACACTTTGTGATGATTTTGTAAGGTTTTTCTTTTTTCATCTGTATATTGTTTCTCAAGTGTTTGAAATTTCTGTCTTGGGAGAAGGAGCACCCTCAAACGCATTCTTAGTATGATTATAAGACATATCTGTCTATCTATGTATTTATCTATCTGTGTAGCTATCTATCTAGCTATCCAGCTATCCAGCTATTTAATAATGATTTTCAAGTAAAAATGTCAGTTGTTCCCTTGCTATAAGCTTGTAGGAAAAAAAATTATATTTGGTTACTTAAGGTATTCATACCTAAATGAAGAAGAAATAACAAAGCAATCTTCCTTTCTCAGTCTATTTCACAAGGTGGTCCATCCTGAGTGAAAAGAACCTTTAAAGTTTTATGCACCATGATAAGCTGAGATGTTATCAAGATTAAACAGCTCTGCTATAGCTAGTTTGGATTTATTTTCTACATTTCAAAATCACATTATCTTCAAGCATATTTATTCTGGGAGGTTTAGAAATAGGGAACCTTTTACCCATTAGTATTGTTGATGACCTTAATATAAAAAGGAAAGAGAAATGTCAGGTAACTAAGTTTTCTATGAGCAGAAATAAAGAAAAGCACGTAGATAAATAACACATGAACAGCTGGAAAAGGACTGGAGTGACATTAAGGATGTGGATTCTGCCCTGGCTTGAAGAACTGTTAAAGGGAATAAAAAATAACATGTTTCTGGGGAATAATATGTAAACTTGAAATAATTCTGTAGCTGACACCATCCTTTAGCAGTGCACTTTTCCTGATTTAGCCTTAAATGATTTCACAGTGGGAAATTTTATGGTCTCCTAGTGCCTGTAAACAGCGAGAAACACTTGATTGATCAAAATAGTTGGTAAAGCACGTTTTAATGTGAGGAAATTTCTTCTACAACTTACTCATTTCTATTTGAGTTCAAATAAATGTGCTGCTTCTTAGGCAGTTGCTGCTGCTGGTGCATCAATTTTTCCACAATAATACACTTAAAACATCCTGTCATCAGTGAAGTTGCATTTACTGTAATTCACTCACATCACATCACCAAAAACCCTTCTTAGTGATGATGATGCCTGGCCATTTCTGTTTAAAGTGGAGCAATCCACTTCACTGGCACTTCTTTGGCCATATGGTGTGAGTCATTCTGTATCCTGGAGTTCACTTTCTGCTGAAGTGGTGTGAGTATAGATCATAGTTTTGCACAAAACCATTTGCTATTAGAATCATTTATA
Organism: Poliocrania exsul; assembly: GCA_035041345.1. NCBI lineage: Eukaryota > Metazoa > Chordata > Aves > Passeriformes > Thamnophilidae > Poliocrania > Poliocrania exsul. Next base: position 24,525,501 of record JAWWLZ010000118.1, read on the forward strand.
AACTAAGTGTCCACTGGTGCCAGTTTCATGGAAATTCAAGCCCAATTATTTAAATTTCCTAAGGCATTCTGAATCTTGCCTGATAAAACTGAAAATCAAAGGGTTTGTTTTCTGTTCTTTTGAACACCAAGATATTTGGGGTTTTTAAATAGGCTCTGATGCCCTTAGGCTGCACTGGAGTTTGAATTGGTGTGCAGACCTTTTGTAAAGATTTCAAATGCTCCATGATTCTCTTTCTAAGCAAGGGCTTTCTTCCTTACTTGCCTTAATTAAAAGTTTCCCCCAGTATTGTCTGGTGTGTGTTCATGCATAATGTTTTTCAGAACCTTGCCAAGTGAGGGTGTAATTATTTTCTGGAAGAAATCAGTATCTCCCCAATTCTAAAATCTGAATGTTTGTGTATTAGAGAATATAAGAGTCTAAATTGTTTAACAATAGCACCTTAATTAGTAGTCTCTGCTAGACCCTAGAACCTTTTCACTATGTCTACTTATTAAACAGTTATTTTCCTACTTTTTTATTTATGGACATACTGAGGTCTTTGATGTTTGGCAACTTAGATGATATTTCAGTATTACTGTAAGAAAAATATATGCAAAATACAGAGAATGATTTTTATTGCATAACACAGGGATATCTACAAATATAACTGAACTTTCTTCACTTCTTTGCTGGATTTTATTAATAGGTTATCAATATGGTAATATCCTGGTGTTAACAGCTTCTAGGATTGCCTTAACAGTGTCTATCAGGTTTTCTTCAAAAATACACCACTTAATATCTTCCAGGTACATTCAGCTGCTCCTCAGTTTGCTTTGAGGAGATGCTCTCACTCAGTTGTCTGTGGAACTGAGAGAGTATCTGAGCATTTGGGGACAATCATGGCTTTTTATAGATTTGGCATAGAAAACTATGCCAAAAGTGTAGCACCTCTGAGTAAGAGGGAAAGTTTCATTATTAGTATCTGAATATAAGAAGTATGGAATTTTTTTGCTATAATCATTTTGGGGTGACTGAAAGTGCTGTGTAATGTATCTCTTCTATATTTCAAGAGAAAAGATGTCCCTTTCTGTTTAACCTCATAATTCTGCCTAAGCTGAGGATTCCTCAGGAAATGCAGTTGTGCTCTTAGAGATAGGTTGGTTGGTTTTTTCCTTCGTATTTAGGTTTTGTCTCAGGAGTTATTTGTGTGGTTATACCTCCATGAAAGCAGTCTCTGGGTTTTCTCAGGAACACTCAGGACCTGAAATGTTATTTTAGTGGTGTGTCAAAAAATAAAGTTGTAATAACAAAAATAACTTTACTGCGAATATAAAAACAGATTATAGTGTTCTTCTCTTTCAGATTTTGTCTTACTTTATAAGAATGCCAAATATATTCAGGTATCAGGAAACACTAGACTGTCACAGTATTTAGGTTTTTGTGCCAACTTAAAAATTGTCTGGAAGACTGGTGATTTAAATGCATTTTTATATACCATAATATTTGTGTGGAAAAAAAGAGAGGGAAAAAAGGTTGGTAGAGCAGCTCACAACTAAAATATTGCTGCCTTTAGGTAGGTATTTGCATTACAGTACCTTTATCAATGTAATATTAGTGATGTATATGTTTTTTAATTAGAGTTGATTAAGGATGAAGACTTGTACAAATGTAAACATAAACTTGATACTGGAATTTCTCTTGAACATTTGGATTTCTAAATAGTTCGAGATCATTAAAATGCCTTATCTTTGTTTCTATCAGTGTTTGAATGGCATCTTCAGACTGGTTAAGACTCAACAAAATGAAAGAAAAATGCCAGTTTGAGAGTGTAATTACCATTTTTTTTCTGAAAAAGATGTGCAGCTGTTCTTTCTCATGTCTTTTTAATCTCTTTAATACTATATTTAACAACAGCAAATTCCTTAGAGAATTCTTTGTGTAAGGGATGCAAGTTGGAACTCCTGTAAGAGTGACAATTTGGAACCTAGGCAAGAATAACAAGCCCATTGTATTTATTGCACCTTTATCTCACCTGCAGAACTGAGACTCTGCTGGTTCAATTCATGCAGAATTGTGTACATTTTATGGAGAACCGCATGCAGTGTTGTTAAATGTCTCTTCCTCGCGAACTCTATGCTGGAGCCGATGTCTTACCCAATATTTTGAGCAAATCTGTGAGACTGATAGTAGCATCATCTTGCAACTTATAGATCAGCAGAGAATTTTCTTGCGGGATTTTTTAACTGTTTATGAGGATGTTTAGTTGCTGAAGTCGCACTGCTTTGGAAAAGAACAATGTCTGTAATATGCAAATGGAAGTGTTTTAAAGCCAGAGAGGGTGAGATTTCTGTTCTTGGGGAAAGAAAAAGGCAGACACAATTTTGGTTAAACAGCAGGGTGAAATCTATCTTAGCTATTGGCCTAGTAGTAATTCCTCTGCAATTTATATAAATATAACCATGAGTTCAGTTGACTGACTCCTGATTTATCATATAAAAGAGAAGAGTTAACATTCTTTAATTTTTTTTTAATGTTATCTCTCTCAATATACTGGCAATTTCAAACAGCATCCATCTCAAAATTCTCAGAAAAATGGTTGTCTAGTTTTGCAAAACTTTTTCAAATGGGAACAGTAATGGAATTATGCTGATACTATCTGTGTATTTTCTGTGGAGCTAATCCTCCGTGTTAAATGATGCCATATGTTAAAAGCAAACGGAAAAAAACCACTTCTTGACACATGAATTATGAATTAGTTCCATTTTTATATTTTCTTGCAGAAGAGGATAATTAAGCAAAGGGAATGAGTGCAGTTAACAGCACATTATAGCGTGCCATATATATTCAGGAGCAGTGATGATTCTCATGCTCATTTCATGAGACATCTTTCCAGTCTCTGCATTTTTGATGTGTTCATTGTTGTAGCTGAACAGTAGCATCTCAGCCTTCAGGGTGAGCATCAGAAAACAAGGCTTTTATGGATGAAGACAAAACTCTAATATATTGTGGTTCTTTTGTTTTCCAGAATCGTCCAGCCATACAACAAGAACAATAATGGTAAGTATAGAGGAGATTATAGGTATTGATCTGTCTATAGTTATGTTTTTTCCTTTGAAAATGAAGTGGATATAGTGCTATGCTAAGACTTTGGCATGCTTTTTTTGTTATCAGTTCAATATCACTGTAGGGATAAAATGAGTCTGTCTTTATTTCCTGAGAAATACTGGGGCAAAAAATGAGAGATTCAATAGCCTAAGAGGTACCAGTGCTGTCAGCTTGAGTAGATAAAAATTCCAGTTACAATTCTGTGTAATGTGTTTAAGTTATTTTCTATCAGGTTAAATTAATGCTGATAAAATCTCTTGCATTCTATGTGTATCATAATTGTCAGAGCACATTTAAAGTTCAAAATAATAACTGAGTAACTTCTTGCATCACATTCCTGGGAGGCCAGTTTTTAACTTTACCTTGAGTTTGATAGTTCAGGTACCAGAAATAGAGAAATGTTTAACCAGAGAGATACACCTTCAAAATTGAGATTAGGAAGTTTTATGTATAAAATGTCATGCACTTAATGTCTGTCTTGGTTTTTTTATGGTGAGAAATGTTATCACTCTCTTTCTGTTTCAAACTCCTAGTAAAAGTTAGGTAAGGATTGAACAATAATGCACATAATGAAACCCTTTTTCTGGGAGTGATTGGTGCCTGTCCTGTGGCTGTTTGGGGAGAGGGTTATTTGTGTTTGAAAAAAGACCATTTTTTGAGCTGAATTTTGAAATTTTAAAATAAACCTCAAAACCCCATGATGTGAGCTCATTTTTTCTGTCATTCCTACAGTTTTTTAGGGTGTCCCTTCAAGTTTATTTACCTCTTTTGTATGTACAACATTTGTGAGATCTGTAAATTCCCACATGGACTACTTGATTCTACTGGGGATAAACAGTTAATGTAGTTCATTGCCTTTATCATCAATAGTGATTAATAATCCAGTACAAATGGATTATGAATAAGTAAGGATTACAGATCACAAAATTTCAAAATAGTAGACATGTCTGGAAAAAGTGATGTTTTTGGTTTCTACTGGCTGTGATATAATCCATGTTTGTCATGAATTTTTAGACCCATTTCAAAATAAGATGCCTTGTTATTCAGACATATTCCTCTGCTAAGATTCTGGAAAGGATTGAAACATTTTTCCATGTTTTTTCACTTCAACACTGGTGTCAGAGCAGGACATTAATGGTGATCTGGTGAAACCCTCACTCTTTGTTTCCCTTTACTTTTTTTCCCTATTAATTGTACTCTGAGGATAATCAGTCATTCTTTTCCATTGAGTATCAAAACACTTCTGAAAACTGACCCAAAGGAGTGAGGGTTTTGCCTGTGTAAATTTTACCTCACATTAAAGCATGTCCAAACTTTCAAAGACTTAAGCAAAAAGTTTTTAAATGGTTTGAGTTCTTGAGGTTCCTGTGTTGTGAACCTCTCCAGACCTCTCCACTGACAACTCAGAAGGTTCTGCAGTGTGTAGTAACTGTCCATTGCACTTAAATAAATAAAAGTACAAATAAAAATAAGTATTCTATTTAGTGTGAAATTGTTATAGCAATATAACCATTTAACTCTTCTCTGCAATTAAAGCATAACTCAATGTATAAAGGAAAATTTTTTACTGCCCACTGAGAAGGTAGAAATTGTCAATAGAGCTGAAAATATGCTATTCCTTGCATTAGAAACAGTATGAGATTATATGTATCCAATACAGATGTCCCTGTATTTTTTGTTTCAGATCCTTTTTTTTGTAAAAATAACAAAATAGAAATTTTTAAAGCATCTGTGTGAGAGGAGGAAGAAAGATAACATGCTCTCTTTAAACTATAAAAATAAATTTCCTCTTATTCTGTGGATAGTTGCCTAGGTTAGTCTTTCATTACTAATTTACCAATCTATATAAATAAAAATTCACTTCAAAATTATGCCTTTAAAGACATAAATTATTCAGAAAATATATAGTTTTATGTAACTTCCATGGTATAGAGAGGCTAGAAACATTGTAATATTTCAGCCCAGATGCTTTGGCAAGTCAACTGTAATCTTTTGGGGGCAGTTGTTTCTTTTTGCTTTTTTTTTGGTGTGCTTTTTCCTTTTGCAGTTGAAGAAATGTAATTGACTCAGATTTGCAGCATCACAACTATTCTAAGTGTTTTGTGAAAGGTTTCTTAGCAAATCCAGAAATTCTAAAGTTCTCCTTGTGTTGACTGTTTGGTTATTTTCTTGTAAATCCAGAAATTCCAAAGTTCTACTTGTGCTGACTGTTTGGTTACTTTCTTGTATGTGGTCTGTTGTTTGAAAATATTTTATTTTTAATAGCCTTTGGGCTTTTAAATGAAATTCTATACCCAGAGTGAATGTGTGTCTGCATGCTACTATCAATATTTGCAACCTCATGCTGTGTAGAAACTGTTAATTTTTGCATTCATCTCACACCTCTGTGAATAATTAAACCAGCCCCAAACCTTGATTCTTATTAAAGGTATATTGCTAATGCCTTTGCAAATAATGACACTTCAGGTGTGGCAAAACAGAATCAATACCTGATTTAAACTTAAGGCAATTCTAAACTTGTTTTAAACTGTATCCTGTATAATTAGGCCAATGCAAAATATATTGGGCTAATTAATATGGATTATTACCAGTCATCTGAGCATATCTGGTTTCTTCTAGTGACTTTTTTGGGTTTTTTTTGCCATGTAGTGAACTTTTTTACTGCTTAAATTGATTCTTTGTTTAAAGATGCAACAAAAAAATTAAAAATGCTTATTTAAGGCAATGGGATTCTTTTCCTTTTTGAAACAATGGAGGAAGACATAAGAAACCATAAATTAAAGTCCACTTAGGAATATATGGTAATCCAGTTAAACTTTCTTTCAGCCACAGCATAAACATTCACTGTTAATTTTTATGCTTTGACTGAAAGCTGGTTTTATGTATTTATTTCAAAGCTGGATGTCTTTTCAGAGCTGAATGTCTTTGCAGAGTTTCGTGTCTTTTCAGAATCTTTAGTGGCTCTCAATGAATAAATGGTCAGCCACTTATATACAAGTTGAGAAGCTTATAGACAGGAACCTCAACTGTGATTTGGCATCTAAGTCCCATTTCTGAATTTGTGTAAGATTCCTCTCTTGACTTAAAAACCTGCATCTTAATATCCCTGTGCTTGAAGTTTCTCTAGAAGGTCGTGAGGACAGGAGATTTACCCTGCTTAATAAAAGGCTATGAGATAATGCCACTTTAATATAAGATGTTTGTGGAGTATCTTTGTAGGTGTCTATGGAATGGTGCCCAAACTTTGCTGGACTTGCAGCTGCCACTACAGCACATATCACATGTATAGTGATTCTATACAGCCAGGTCCTTGGTTTCCCTGCCACAGAAAAGCCTTATGCTTAGTGCACCTTGTATTCAAAAACCTGAATTTACAGTTAAGCAGCCAATTGAATTAGTAACTCTGTGCTGCTGCTTCCAGAAGATTTGACAGGCAGAAAGACTTCTTGTGTAGTTTCTTTGTAAAGGGATCTAATGCCTTCCTTGAACATTGGAGATATCTCAGTTGCCCACTGTGCAATGAATGTGTATGCAGATGGCAAATCCATGCCCCTGCCAGCTGAGTTTTGATGCGCAACACTTGCAAGAAAAGGCAAAATGTTTTAGCAGGGGACAGGGAAGCTGCACAACAAACAATCTTCACATAAACTCCTCCTTGCTGAAAACCTTGAAAAGATTGCCTTTGTCTCTGAGGATGCATTCAGTCTGCAGCATGGAGACCCTCTCTTTGGCAGGTGAAACTCTTGCCAGAGGTAACCCTGTGCTGACTTAAATATTTGTGTTGTTCACTGGGTATAATTTTCCTGAGGCAGAGCTCTCTTCGTCTTGAGAGGCTTTCTTTGATGTACCCTCAAAGATAGGTGTTTCTCATGATGTCTCTTGAGCATGTAGCAGTTTTGTCCTAGAGGTGCAAGAGATCTCAACGAACACACCCAGACTGAGAAGGAGAACTTGAGAGAAGGGAGTCACTTGGCAGGGAGGAAGATGTGTCCAACATGCAGCTAGCAAACTCTGAGTAAAGCTCCTGCTGCTCAGGTGCTGCTCTGTGATGTGCCCCTGGTATGCAGACCCTTAATATCAGTGGCTCTGTTGAAAACTCACAGCACAGCTTATTAATGATGTACATGATGTTCGCAGTCAAAATCAAAACACCAGTGGCTGATTGCACATGGCAGTGTTACAGTGAAATTACTGAAGGCTTCTGCATGTAGGGTTTTTAATGAGTAGGGCACACGTGGTACTCCTGAAGCTTTCATAATCTTTCTAGCATAACTGTGTTCTAGAGGGAGAAAAGTTGAAATCATCATCATCATCATCATAATAATTAAAAAAAATTAATGAGTATTTTTGTATGAAAGTTCATTTTGCTCTTGGTGTTGATATTAGTATGACGGGGCATTGAATGCTCATTTTTATACACACTGGTGAATGTATTTTTGAGAGGAACTAATTAACTGATTTCTTGGTCAAGAACTTCAATTGTTTTGATTAATTTGAAATTAAAGATAATGTGGTCCCTAGCACAGACTGGAGGACAATGATCTTATTTTCTCTTATCCTTACGTGAAATGTAATTATTTTTTTCAAATAGATTGAAAGGGCCAGGGGAGAAAGGAAATAAAAGAGAAAATTCTAAACAATTTGATGCAACAGAAATGAGATTATATTGTAACGCTTGCGTTATTTTCTCTAATGCTATCTCTTGCCTGGAATGAGAGTTAGGGGCTAATAAAAGCAGAAAAACCAGAAGTTCAGAACTAGTAACATCTGTCCCTGCCAGGGCAAAAAGTATTATGAAAAACTGTATCCTTTTTCCATCAGGCTTCACTGTTCTTCAGAGTTTATGCTATAGGGAATACACTTTTTGTACCTTGGACATTTCCTGAAGATTCTTTGACTGCACGTTTTGTCTTTAGTAAAGGAAATATTCAGTGGTGTAGTAGGAAGGAGCCTGAGAAAAGATATTACCCATTATATGTGATAGCCTGAACCCATTTCTGACTAGCAAAGCACAAAGGAAAATTACCATTTGAGACCTTGAATGTTCCTCTGTATTGGATGGCATTAGCAATTGCAGAACACAAATATTAATAGGAAATCAGAGGTATGGCAGTGTTTTTCATGTATGAATTCTTGCTCTTTTTGAGCACTACCCACTTTGTACACTAAGACATGAGCCGTTAAATACCTTAATAAATTTCTAATCTCATCCCACCTATGTATTTTATCCTGAATTTATTCTAAATAACTATGGAATAACTTTTAGTAACATGTCCTTTAGTTCTTCAGCCCCACCAAAGTCAAAAAAATATGTGAAAACCAAACTACAGTTTAGACACTAAATGAAAAAACTGGGGGGAGGGGAAGGTAAATATTTAGAGGAACTACAAAGATAGATTGATAACCCTATGTGCAACAACAACTAAATTCACCATAAACTTTGTTTGTTTCTAAGACAAAGGAAAATAGTTTAGCTCTAAGAAAGATTTATATGTGGCTCACTCACGTTCAATGTCTTGTTTCTCCTGTTCTTGTTTGACTTTGTTGCATCAGATCTAAGGAATCATAGAGGAGATGGCTCTTGCTGTAGCATAATGAAATTGCAGGAGCATAATGAACACTGATTTTTTTTTTTTTTCAAATGCATAAAATTTGTCCTACTGGAGGGAGCAAATGGTGTGGATTGGGGTGTGGTGAAAGTTGTATCACAATGTGAATATAATGCATGGAATAAGAGCGTAAAAACTGCTCAGAGGAGATGAGGCCCTTGTTTTTCTCTTTTGGCTGTTATGTTCTTACAACATGATTTCAGGGATCAGTTTTACATTCTGTTCTGCTAGTCTTTGTGGGTGCTAGCAGCACCTTCCTTAGTGGCTGTGGTACTGGTCACCTAATTAGAGAGTACTCCCTCAAATATGCAGCGCTGTGGGCATTTTAGGAATGTTACAAAAATGCTATCAGTAATGTGACATACTGGTATGATTTCACAAAGAAAATAGTACTTCTTCCTGAGAGAACGTGATGTTTAATCTATGTGAGATAAAGTAAGCAAATTTTCATTTTTATATAATGTTTCTTTTCTCATATATATTTTAATCAAAATTTTTTAGTCCTGTTGGTAGTCAATTATGTAGGAAACAAGATTCAGAATTCCAAGATATTTGTCATGGTATATTCATGGTACATTCTTCAAAAAACCTATAGATTATATAGAAAACATTTTCACTCTCTTCTCATGTATCAGAAAACACATTCTCCTATTAGATCTGAGGACTTGCTCTCATTGCGCTATTACTCCAGGTAAAGTTTTAATGGAAAAATAATGCATTGTTTACTGTTATCGGTTATGAAATGTATTGTAGGAGGTCTAATAGTGACTGGTGAGTATACCTAAGAACCATGGCACCAGCATGGTGATATAAACCTTTTCTTTCCTGCGTCCATTTAGGTTAGAAGCAGATCCAAACCACTTGTCTTATTTAGTGACTTTTATTTAAAAAGAATGACAGGCAGAGTAAGGACCTGTGAAGTGAGAAGTATGGATTTTTTGAAATTAGTTTAATGCTATACTTGGATGAAAAAGTAGGTCTTGTATCTCATTGCTTGGGATGTTAGTTTTTTCCTCAGAAAATGTTAATTCTCTCTGAAGAACAATGTGTTTCTGCTTCTGAACTATTCAGCTCATAGAACTGATTTATGTCTCAATATCTCTTTGTATAAAATTAGGGTTAGCTAATCTAAAGGCCTTTAAGACCTGTGAATAAAACATGTCAATGGGCACAGGTTGTTTGTTATCTGACCCCCAGGTACTGGTTGATGAAGATGATCTTGTTTTTGAGATGTGTGTAGGCTGCCCTTTACAGCAGAATTAGTTAACAGAATTATGCTTATTCTCAGGAAAATTCCTTTCCCTTTTACTATGATTTCAGCATGCTGCTCCCCATATCCATATGACTAATGGTAAGGCCTTGCAAGCCAGTGCAAGTGCCATTAAGACAAGCACCATTCCAGTGATCAAGAGACAAAGGCAAAATTGGCTGGATGCATCAGAAGATGGTTTCTTTATAGCTACAGAAGAGACCAGGTAAGAAAAATGAAATCTCAGCACGGAATGAGGCTTCACTACATGGATGTTACTGTTCCACTATTTGAATAACAGTTTTTGACATTATTATTTGAGGCTCTGTTACAGCAAAGAGCAATGTTATATCAAAACATATGCCAAACTGCATCTTCTAATACTATCAGTATTTCATTAATAAGACCTAAAGTTATTTCTCCTTGGCAAGGATTAGAACTTTTAAATTATCATTAATTGTAGTTCATATACAATGAGGTTTAAGGCACCTCTGATCATTCAGTAAAATGTAAATGCCTCCTCAGTGTAGGTTTTACTCTTAAATTTTCAGAACATGAAAAATAGCAAACAGAGGAGAAATATACAGCCAATAGCAACATTTCCAGGCTAGAAATTTCCCTTAAAAGCAACCAAGATGATAATCTACTTCAGCTTTTAATTTACAGATTAATTGGTATAATTTAATGAGCTTTTGCTTTTCCCAGTAGAGCTTGATATCATGGAAGAATCACTAGTTTTATGGAGGTTGCTGTGTTTTCTTCTTTCTCTGTTAAGGTCTGGCCATTTCCTGATTTAATTCAGACTAGTACAAGAAGTTATAGTCTCTTTTTGTAAGCTGTGCTTGCTGGGCCTTTTATTTAAATACCTTTAATATCTTGCTTAAGCAAGGGGATTATTACAGCAAGTAACATCAGACTGCTCCTCACTTCTGTGATTATTTCACAAACCTAGAAAAGCTAGTAGTTGAAGAAAAGTATAAGTAATAAAATGAGGGAAGAGAAAGAATATATGCAGATATAGAGCTAACAAAGGAGAATGTGCACATTTAGTCCCACTAATGATAGATTAATCTAGGAAAGTTAACATACTAGCACATGAGAATTTGATGGTTATTTCAAGTTCAATTAAATATGGCACTTTGTTTTTCTTTTGTATGAGGAATGCAACAATTCAGAGAGAGTGGTAGGAGGCTGATGAGCTCTTAGGCTTCTGATTCCAGCCCAGATTGATGGCATTTGCTATTTTGAGAGTTGTTTGATGCAAAGAGTTTAGTAGTATCAGACTAATCCCTAGTGTTTATATCCGGAAAGTGAGACTGGTAACCTTTTGAAGTTTTAGAATTTTCAATCTAATTTTTTCCCAGTTATTATAGAGAAGTGCCTGTCATAGGATTAGATGAGTCTTACACAGGCAGTGACTCACCACTGATCTTAGAGGCAGCCCAGAAAACTTACCTAGACTAGATGTTTAAATTCTAGGTGTTCAGAGTAAAGTGAGGTGAGTTCTGCCTTTGCAAATCACTCATCCATGATAGCTCTGCCTGTTCCCATGCTTGGAAATCCCACTTCCCCCTCCCATGGCTGCACGAACCATACCCAGGCCAGGGAGCACGACTGTCCCTCCACACCTCTGGTTGGGGCTTAGTCCTCAGAGCTCTGCATCTGCTGCTCTTCTCCAAATAATGAAAATTTTAAAGAGTAACATCTTAAATCTCCTGGTATGGAAAACATATGGCAGCCAGTTGGACCTCACTGCTACTCCTCAAAGAAGGAGGGGCTTGAATATGTGCTGCTGCCTCACATGTGCTGTGAGCAACAGAGCAGGGAATGCTCAGTGACTGGCATGGGTTGAGCCCTCCCAGCACAGCTGTTCCTGCTCCGACAAGAGCTGACCCTGTAGTTTGGTGCCATAACACATGCATGCACCTTCCTGCTGTGATAACAGTGCACCGAGTGCCTCTCACACGTTAATCTTAACACTATAACTAATGGGAGAGAGCAAGTTTTTATTCTTTGAAACTCTGTTCCTTTTCTCTCACAGGGTTTTCCCTTACATTTGTTTTTCTTTTTCTGTCCCCATCCCATCCCCATTGATTCCATCCCTGCCTCAGGTGTGCTTTCTCCTTTCTGAGTTTTTCCTTTCCTTTCACCTTTACTCCAAGATTATTTAGAAGAGACAATGTAGCTTGTTCTTGTTTGGGCTCTCAATTATCTCTGTCCTTTAAAGCTCTGAGTGGAAAGCACTGCCTGGTTCTGGTGGAAGGAATGCACTGATGTCCAAGATGACAATTAAATGCTCTGCTCTTTGGAGGAAGGTGGAGGATGATGTTAGTCCCTGACAGCCAGCCTGTCCTGTGATTGGAAATCCCACAGCACTGATGAGTTGAATGCAATATAACTGCAATGGGAAGAGATATCTAGGGAGGAGTTGTTTGAAAAAGGAGCACACAATATACCCAGTCCTAACACAGAATGAAAAAAATAGTGAAAATAAAAATCAGTTGCCAGACTGCAGCCATTAGGTTCTGACCATGTTCTGAACACTCAGCTCAGAAATAAATAACCCATTTAAGGTAACAACTCAGTCTGTTTTATTGTGTGAATTTGTTAACTAAAAATGTATATAAGAGAGTCACATGCTAATTATATTAGAAGTAAAAATTTTTTTTTAGTATAATTGAACCTTGAAAAAGGTGAAATATTTTTCAGTACAATGTTTAGTTTGTAACAGTCAAGAACAGTTTTAATTTCTCTGTCCAAAAATAGTTTTGTTTGTTTAGTGAACTAAGATTTAAGATTCACATTTCTATAAAGCATCAGTAGAGTGTCTAGAAGATAAATTTTCACAGACATTTATCTAAAAAAATTATACTATAACAGATTGTTGATAGTATCTGAGAAAAAAAGAATAATATTATTGCTCCTAAACTAAATGAGGTACCAGTCTATTTCATGTTAATCAAACCAAAGATGCATATGAGTATTGTAAACATTATTATTCATCAATAGATAAGATAAAAATGTGTATTGATGACTAAAGCTCTATTTTAGAAAATATTTTAAAAGAAATTATCACCCTTTCCCTCTGTGAATTTAAGCAGCAATTTTACTTCTGTAAGTTAACTCTTGTGTATCTAATTTCTCACAGATTCGAGATATTTGTAGCAATGGATGAGTAGGAAACAAAAGATTCAGAGCAATGAAAATAATTATGGAAATTAATATCATTTACACTTTCCAAGGCAACCCTTGGAGTTACCCTAGGATTTTAGGATAGTGCCCTTTACTATTCACTAAGGCCACAGTTCAACAGTGCCTGCAGGTATACTTAAAATGTAGTGTGAGCGTATGTATCATTGAAACACAGACTGGAGTTTTCATCTGAAGGTCAAAATATTTTTAGGTGCTAATCTGGCCTTCAGAATAGAACAGGAATGTATTTTAGATCAATTATATGTGCACCCTTATATATTTCAGCTTGCTATTTTTTTATTTTTTTTTTTTTAAGGTATAGCTGTTTGAATGCAGTTTCCTCCCCTGTTGCTTATCAGTATCTGCAAATCTGGGGAAAAATGTCAGCATAATTCTCATTTGTGTTCCCCTCTTTCCCAGCCCAGTTGCCTCTGCAAAGCCAGGCTACACACTAGGACAGTGCCGAGCCCCATCATTACAGTCCAGGACCAGTCTGGGGAATAGACAGTTTTTCCATCTGCCTACGTATTAGTGGCATGAAGGAATCATCCTTATGAATGTTTCTATATGTATGTGCCAATCCCTTTCCTGAATACCTATCAGCATGCTCAGTGAATTTTGCCAATAAATACAGAGGTCTCCAGTTTTCCCATTTCATCTCTGGTGACAAGCTGCACTCCCCATTCAAAATCCTCCCTGATGCCTGTGTGCATCCAGCTCACGTGGGATTTCCATGCCTCTGTTCAGTCACAGACTCACAGAAGAGATTAATTGAAGCAGAAAACCAGGTGACAGTTCTAGAACACTTACCTTTTGACATTACATCATAACTTTGTGTTGACCGTTGCTGGATTTAACATTTTTGTACTTTTCTATTTGAATGAAAAAGGAATTCTCATTCCCTATTGTAAAATAACTTGCTCGAGATTTTATTCTAAAGTGTAAAGCTGTTTACACAATTCATTGAAAAATCACTCTTTAAAGAGCCTCACATTTATCACTGCTCACCGAGACAGTCTCCTTATTTCTTTTTAAAATATTTAGTTATTACTTGCTGCAATTCTCCTAGCACTGAGTGCATGCTCTAAGATTAACCAAAAGTCTCATAACTATAAAAGAATTTTATTCAGGACATTGTACTAAATCATCTTTGCTGTAAGGAAGTCTTTTGGGTGACTAGCTGTGATGTGGATCCTATCATAGGTCTGGTTAGAGGCTAATGCAGCAAATGACCATATTCTGTGGAGTTAAATTCTTTAGTCAGAATCACTATTCTGGGAGCTAAATAATAATTCAAAAAAATCAAACAGTTCATATTATGGTCTTCAAAATTTTAATAAAAATGTAATATATTGGCTTAATATCTCTTGAATTATATAAGACATAACCATAATCTATGAGTAAAATTAATAAGATATCTGTTGAACTGTTGGCTGTCAAGGTGAATATATCTGTTGATTAAAACTTTTCTTACCAATTCTAGGTATGCAGTGTGCATACAGTTCCTATACTCATGCTCTGTCCATAACAGAGCACTTGTGCATGCTAATGATCATACCTGTATAGGGACAGCTAAAACACTGGTTGGTAAATGAATTAATTTTTTTTTCCAGCATTTGCATTATAAGAAATGTGTGGAAATGTTTGGCTGAATGCGTTATAGCAGCAGATTCTATATGCTTTCCCTTCATGGGCCAAAAAGCATATTTGCATATAGATCTGCAGTTGAATGACTCGATGCTTGTTTCCTTTCAGTGCTGAAGCAGTTAGAAACCTTCTCACGGTAAGTGCAACTCCATTGGGAATGAGTTAACTGCAACTGCTAAAATTAGAACGTGATCTTTAGCTGTTACCAGCAGACATGGCTTCTGATTTTGCTGATAAAATGATTTGAGAAGCATCCCTGTGGCAGCATTTTATATCCAATTTTCATATTCCTCACTTCATGTTCTGTCTCCTAAAGGAAAAGCTTCCCTTGATTTGTTGAGATACTACATAAGGATGTCACAGTTGCTGTGATAATTACCTGATAACACTCATTTTTATTTATGCATGTCTCATAGCACACACGAAAAAGCTTAAAAACCAAACCTGCATGTTGAGAAAGAAGAGAATGTGAGGCTGATTACCAGCTTCTGCAAAATTGTTGTCTTGTCATGCTGTCAGTGGTGTGGCTGTCCTACAGAAGTGGGGGAGAGCCAAGCTAGTGCTCACAGCCCTTTGTGCTCCTGTGCATACTGCTATCACTCTGCAGGGTAGCTTTATCAGTGTAAACCCTCACCTCTACCTTTAAAAGCAAAATGAAAACAACTTTGATGAACCCAACACAGTGTTGAGTTGAGAACAATCTGCCCTTGCCCTTCACCCTCTCAATGTGTGTTTTAATCAATGCTTAGACAAGGTCGTGCACAGTGTTGGAGTTACCACTTTGTAGCACATTGCTTGGAGAAAAGGGAAAACTGGAGGAGTAAGATTTCGCTGCCTGGGGTCTGATACACAGTGCAGGGGTGCAGGGCTGTATCTGAGTCAGAGTTCCAGTGCTAACTGCTCTGCTCCTTTTTCCTCTTCACATGTGCAATTCCTATCACAGAAATGTCCATGGGTGTGTTTACTCTTTATTTTCCAGTTGTTCCCAGCTGTGCGAAAAAAATTGTGCACCAAAAAAAGTATTTTTAATATACATGCAGGGCTGACCTCTGCTTTTTACCAAGATGAGGCACTTTGATTTGATTTGGAGTCCTGATTTTGAACTAGAGCATAATTGGATCTGGGGCATAGTGCATTTTCATTTCTTTTGTGCATGGCCTTTAGAACCCAGGCCTGTAACTGGCTGCAAAAAGATGCCTAGATGCACTCTTGGAGCATCAGCTGCAAGCCTGCCTGAGAATGTGATGCACCCACTCTCTAACAAAAAAATCCAAAAAAACCCCAAAAAACCCCCACAAACCAAAAAACAAACAAACATAAAAAAACCCCAAAAAACAAAATAAAAAAAATCAGCCTCTAAGGATGTAATTTTCTGGTTTCTTCACTTTTATATTATATAGATGTCATACATCTTGAAAAGCAGGGATTACAGAATGTATCCGTTAGAATTATGTGTAATCCCTGCTGATAGGATTGCAAATATCTTATTGATTGGTCACAGCTGAGTGCAGGTAAACTGACAACCATTGCCAGTCACCATGACAAAACTGCATAGGGGGAAATTTGGGGAGAAACTGTCCTTGCTACAGTTTAGGAGCTGTCCTACTGGGTTAGTTCCTGTTCAAAGCTGTTATGAAGTCATGAGAGAGACTAATAATTTCTGAGACCTGTTATTTTGACCTTGTTTAGCATGGACTGTTCATGAAGGCTGCACACTGTTCCCACCTTATAAATCATACTTTTCTGAGCCCTAGCTGAGGTACTGTGATACAGAATTGCACACAGCAGTGTAGGAACTAGGTCATAATGTCTTGCCATTTTTCATTGAGCAGTTTTCATGGGCATACAGACATTTTCTTTCAATATTTACCTACATGAATTTTTCCTCTTGAATCAAAGTAACACTGCTGTAATTATGCAAATGTTTATTTTTAAAAGCAGGATCCTTACATGGAACTAAAATCAACTCATTTGATGAATGTGATTTTTTTTTTAACATAAGGAACCATAGCTATTTACAAGGAAAACACGTACCTAAAAAAATCTTAGAGCTCAGTATAAGTTGTGCCATTACATAGACCTGGTAGACTCAAAGAGTATATAGTATTATGAGTTTTGCTTTATCAGTCTTCAGAACAAATAAAATACAATCACTCTGGTTTGATGCTATGCATTAATCTTCTCACAGTTTAAAATGGAGTTTCAGAGACATTGTAGTAAGCATCCTCTTTAAAGCTGCATGGTAGAGAAGGGATGTTGCCATGGTTGGAGTGCTCCCCTGTGACATCAGAAAACATGATTTCATTGCCTGCTTCCTCACACACTTCCCATGAGACCTCAAGCAGCTCTTTTAAGTCTGTTACTCCAAGCACTTATGTACATCATTCCTCATATCAAAATTAAGAAGGTGCCTCAATACTTTGTTATAGATTTGGAGGCAATTTCCACTGTACCTCCTGTTTTTCATCTGAAGAATCAGATAAAGTGTTCTTTTTTCTTTCACAAGGGCTGTTGTACCCAGAGCAGGTCAGAAGCCTTACAGGGGATCTTCTTTCAGAGAAAACTCTTTAACCTTTGTTGGTAATAAAGTCTCACTAAAAATGCCACCCACAAGAGTCCAGAAACTGTTGACTGAAACGGGATGATTTGTTAGTTTCAGAGCTGTCTTCACTGATTAGCAGGTGAAAATTAATTAGCGCAGAGCTTTGGTGATGACTGCAGGGAGGCTGAGGCTGGGAACAGATGGTTGTAAATGACCTAGTTACTTCTGCCTGAAAAGTCACACTGTTAGCTCTTGTAAAATGATCTTGTCTGATCCTACCCTGTTGTGAGCAGAAATTCAAATATGCTACCTCTCTAGGGTGGCTTAGATACCAAAGTATACTTTGCAATTGCATCTTAGGTAGGAGCTTGAGTGTGGTTAATTCACATGACTCAGCTAAAAATCAATGGCACGTTTAGAGGTGTTACTCAAACACTTGCAGTCTTCTCCACTGCCTTTGACAAAAGTCCTTTCACATAAAGATAGTAATAGCCAGACCATTTTATATTTGGGAAGGGAAGTATAATTTCTGAAATGAGCCAAATTTATTGTCTTGGGAAACTTGTGAGGGGCAAAAAACCCACCAATTGAAATACAGGGATGCTAATAAGTGCATTAAGAATTGTCTGAAACACAGACATTGGCAGAAAAGCTCCTGTATAAGCACTTGACTTTTCCTTGAACTTTATTTGCTTTGATAGACCTTCCAGACCCAGTTCAGCAAAGCTCTTAATTCTTTCCTGACTCCCACTGAGTCCATCAGCTTGAGTACATTGCATAGACCATACTACACCTTATATGTCAGATATAAACTGGGATGACATGCTGTTTTTTAACCTGTTTTCTTATTGTTCTTGACAAATTTTGAGTTTCCTGTGGTATGGTTGGCCATTTTGAAATGTTTTCCTTCAGAAACGGTCTTTTGTGTTTGCACAGAGGATTTGACGTAGCTGAACCCAATCCTCTTTACTGGATGTTTTAACTGAAAGTCTTAGGGCTTAGCTTTTTGTTAGCTTGCTTCTAAGCTTTTTCCTAAATCCACATCCCCAGTGGGAATGTGTCATCTTGTAATATTTGGCCATCTTCTATTGTGAGAGTTAAAACTAATTTGGTTTTGAACAAGAAGAAAATTTTTCTATAAAGAATCATCTTTGTATTGGAAGCCAATTTCTCTTTCAAAGCCTTGGGAAACATGCAAAATAACAATAAAAATTGTGAACTTATCAGAACAACATAGCCATCTGCATCTTTAAGTATCAAAGAAAAGGTGAAGCCAAGATTAATTATACAATTGTTGCATACAGCAAGGCCAGAGCAACACTAGTTTAGGGCTAGAATTAGTCTACTCTCACCACTCCTATGTCTAAACCCCAGAGGTTTATCACGTTAAATCTTACCTATTGAGAATTGTAATCTTCAAAGACTGCACAGTGCCAGAGATATTTTTTTGCTTTTTGCAAGTTCTGTGCCATGTGAGCAATAACAACTAGCAGAAGCTGGACACAGGGTTAAGAGTGTTTTCATCTAAAGGCGGAGAAATACACAGCAATAATGTGCATATAGACAGAGAAACTATGTGAGTCCTGTGGTGAATACACTGTGGCTAAAGTGAAATAGCAAAAAAGATGATAAAACTGTATTTTGGTGAATATGTTCAAAAATATGGTATCAGTGATCCTCAGAGTCTTAAAATTCACACAGGATTGCCCACTAAATTTAATTCATAATTTGTCATCTGTTGGAGCCTTCGTTTCAAATTACAGATAAAGGACTTAATTCTGAGCTAGTCCATATTTCAGTGTATGTAAGAATTGATTACTTATATTTTCCCTGACAGGTTTTTCTTTTTTTTTAAACTCATGACCCTTTGGCATAGATGCAAGTAAGGCTGTGGAAAAACAGGTATTAAATAGTCTCCTTTTATGAAAAACCTTGCCTAAGTAGCTACATGGACATTTTAAATATGAAATACTAAAGAGAAGATAATGACTGTGACTGTGAAAGTCAAGCACAGAGATAGCAAACAGTTCTTGTCAAACATCTAAGAGGACTTGACTGGCTGTTTTCATATCTTGTGCTATGGATAGAGGCTAAAACAGTTACCTGACAAAATACAATAGAACTGTTGTTCTAGTGGAGAAAGCACAAATCCAAACTTTAAAATTCTGCTATTGTTTGATGTGAGACACCAGGCAAGTAATTTTACCTCTCTGGAGATCCAACTTTTTGTTATTAAGCTTGAATAATAATGATGCATATCTATTCTTTGGGATGCTGTGCAGTTTTCATTTAAGCAGTCAAGCAAGCACTGTGAGATACTGATATGAAAAATGCTGACCATAAGGTGGAGAGCAGGATGACTTCCAGAAAATGAACAAACATAGACCCTTGGTCAAATGAATATTAAAAAAAAAAAAAAATAAAAAAAAAAAATAAAATCCAATCTTTGACATGAAAAGTACCTTAGAAATTAACATCAAATCTTTCTGTGGCAAAGCTTTCTGCTGTTGATGCTGCAATACAGACTTATCCATAATCTGCCTTGGAGGTTCTGTGTGTAGAGAACTGCTGATTATGCAAGAGATTGATGGTGTGGAGCAGAGCCCTAGGGAAAGGTTTTCTGAGGGAACTTTTGCTCTCCAACTCTTTCTGGTAAGACTGAATAATTTTTATTTTCCAGCCTCTGCTTAAGAGCAAGTAGCCAGGATGCCAAGAAGCTCCTCCATATATACTCTATTGATGCATGATATTCCAGGAAAACTATATGCATAATTGATAAAAATCAAGCATCTTTATAAACCTCACATAATATAAACTGTAATACTGTAAACACAGCTTTCAGACCAAAAACCTCAGGTGAAACCTATCCTGAAATAATCAAACAAGGTAAGGAAAAAAAGAAAGAAAAATATTAATAAAAATATAAAAGTAAAGTGTCTCTTTTTTTCCCCCTATGGAGCATATAATAGAAAGTTTTCACTTATCTTGGGCTTAAATAAACCCAATTTTTTAACACAATATTTTTGAAAATTTTCAATTCAGTTTTTAATGTTGCTGGAGAAATGGCACTTAGTGCCTGTAGCCCAAGGCCAGAAACAAAAGTTGTATGTTCTGAATGTTTTTGTCATCTTAAAGTCTGGGATAAGACTGCAATTTTGAATTAATATGCAAGGTATTTGGGGTGTAGTTGAAAGTAATATTGCATTCTTCTTCTCTCAGGGCAAGTGCCTATCTAAGGAAAAATTATATGTTGCCAAGTGGGTAGTTTTTTCATCTCATAGTGATTCATATTTAATCAGTATACAGAATGGTCAGCCTTCTGCAGAATAAATAGATGGTTTTGAAAATTCCTCTTGGTAGGGTATAAAATTGTGTAGTGTAGGAATTCATCCACATCCTGCTAATATTGCTAGGAAGAATAAAGGAGTTGCTTTGAGATCTACTGGTGTTTGTGCCTGTGAGAAGGCTTTCTGGCTCCCTGGATTCCCAGGGTGCCTGTGTATTGACGAAGCTGCAGTGATCTTGTGTGTTCATTCAGAGAAGAGAGGTTAAGCAACTCTTTATTGAATAGAGCAGACTTCCTGCCTTGCAGCCTTTGCAGTGTAAGGTAACTAAGGAGAGGCTAATGAATTTCAGATAAGGTGCAGAGCAGCTATCTGGTGGCTCAGGTTACAACTCTGTTGAAGCCTGAGCCATTGTTTTGTTTTAAGGAGTATGAATAATTTAATTTTTCACCCATTCCATCAAGCTACCTTTGCTAGGACTTGGCAGTTCACTCCACAGAGTAGGACACTGTCATGAAATGCTGTGAATCCAAAGGCAGGTTTTTCTCCCTTCTTTGAGGGAAGGACTGTGTGAAGAACATGGCTCTGTGCATGGCTCTGCCATCATCACCGCTGTGTGGTGCGTGAGGATGAGGTACCATCCCTGCTGAGCCCACAAAACTCCACTCAGCATGCAGGGCAAGTCCATGCTGAGCTCTGTGGTGTCCATCATTCTTAACAACTAGATCAAGGGTTTGGTTTTTCTCAGCTGTTCCTACCACAAATGAGTCTGGTAGGGCGTCTATGCTTTTGGCTTTTGTGAGAAGTCGGTCTTGCACCAAGATCGATGTATAATCATCGTTGTCTCAGCAGTAGGTAAGCTTAGTCTCTTGGTGCTAAGTACTGAGCTCACAGATGAACTGAGAGGATAATTTTATTTGCTGATTGTTAAGATATTGATTTAGTCATCCTGTGATGACTGGTGTATGTCAGTATCTCTTTATATGTTTTTTTTAGGGGTTAAAAGTTTTTCTCAGTTCCAACATTCAACTGAAAAATTAATAGTGATGCTGAGAATAAGACTGCATTTCTTTAATTCCTTCTCTCCTAGCATCCTAAACCACTTTAAAATATTATTGAAATATGTTATTTTCAGAGGAAATGAAAGCATGGAAAAATCTATTGAATGAGGTGATTATTCCAAAAGCCATGACAGTTGTTTGCAATAAAACGGGATAGCAGTCATTTCAATAGCAGATAAGGTTCCTGTTGTTCTGGGCACTCTAAAAATGCACACAAAGAGATGGTTTCTGCTCTGAGGAGATTTTGATCGGAGTAGATTTTAAATCAGCAGTAGGGAGAAAGAGACAGAGAGGTGACTTGTGCCATACAATAGGTCAGCCATAACACAACCATAGAAGTCTATGCTTTAAACACTTGACTCGGATTTTTTTTCTCCCAATAAAGAAAATGCTTAAACCCCGTTATTTATGGCTTTCCATATATACATAGTAGGTATAAGCTCTTGCTCTGAGACACAAAACATCAGAGAAGCCCTCAAGGTGGTGCAGTTCTGAAAAAATGCCTTAGGAACATCTGACACCATTATTTGTAACTGGTGTGTCTAAAAATTATTGTTCATAGAGAACAGTCTTGCTCTATAAATATTGATAACAAATTGAAAGATAAACACCAGAAAAGGAAAGCATTCCCTTGCTAGCAGGAAAAAAATAAGATAAGCTCTTGAAACATTTAAATGCTATTGGCATGCCTACAGCAGCACCTCTTTAATCTTGTAAAGGTTGTATCACTCTATCTGCCATCTGTATAAGTTTATAATGCAACTATGTGGCTCATGGCAACAGCTTTCTGGTAGTCCCATGATTATTAAAACCTTCCAATTTGTTTTTATAAATTAATATTTCCCAAGGACCTTACTTTTAAAAGTTGTATCAGTGTCAACCTACTTTTGCCTTCCAAATCTGTTTTTTTCCTAGTTTCTGTCATTTTGGGGTCAGATTAAAATTTTAATGGAATATGGAAAATGTTTACCCTGACAGTGCTGAGGAAAAAAAAAGTTTAAACCAGCAAGCCAAAATAGTTAAATAAAATACTTCTCGTTTCCAAACAGGTAGAAATGTAGGAAGTGCTGTGAGTCAGTCTCTGTACCCTGCCAGATTTTTAAGTATCTGTGCCTACAGCTTTATCCCTGTTAAATTCTCTGGGCAGACAGCATTAAATACATTTTGGCCTTTCACTTTTTTAAAAAGCCTGTTGAAATTGATAAAAAGCCTATCAGCTTCCTAAGATAGTGCCCCCCTCCTGTAATTTAATCCACTGAATAGTTATAATATACCTCTGGATACAAGAAGCCCTCAGAGAATTGAGCAATAATTTCATCTAATAACCTCCAAGGGATAGTGGTTATTTTTTAAATAGTTGTTTTTGTTAACTGGCCTTGAGCTTGCACTGAAAATTTACATTGTACAAAATTTACATTTCCTTGGAGCAGCAGCAATTTCATCAGCTTTTTTTTTTCATTTTTTTAGTTTAGTTTTTCTCTCTGAATGGCTCGATGGTGTTAGACTGATTGCAAGTTTCACATAAAATTTGTGCCAGAATGAAAATCCTGCCTTCCAGTGTTGGCAGTATTTTATGCATCCGGCACATTTAAATTGCTATTTACAGTTGGCAGGTTGTAGCAGAATACTTTACCCCAGTTGAGAGATTAGGTGGGATTTCAACTGTGATTGTCCAGGGAATCAGTTTCTTTCCTCCTGCTGCCAACCTGTGCGTGCTCCTTGTGCTATCAGCAACAATTGGATAACAATACTTTTCCACAGCACTAGGGCTTATGTAGAAGGATGTTGCTCGAATGGCATCAGTTTGAGAAAGACTCAGGCAAAAATTTCAAAATAATTTAAGCAGAGCGTGAAAAATAATACTATGTCCTTCAACTTCAAACTCTGTAGCCAGGTTTGCATTAGGCCATTAATATATTTATGGTGGAAACAGAATCAAAAGCAATTGTGGACCTTGGTATTTAAGAAGAGTTGTGGACACCTCACAAGTGTGTGTGTGTTGGGGACAATTCCTCTGCATAGGAAAATGTTTGTTTCTTTCAAAACAAGGTTTGTTATCAGCAGGCCTTTACATGCAATTAATTTCTCTCACAGTAAAATCTTCTCTCAGAAATTGTATTTATTTGATACTACTTCTTGAGTACTGTTGTTGCAGCTAATAAGACCGAAGTTGGTCTAGTTATCATAGCTCTTGAGTTTAATGCAGAGGAGGCAAGAGTGATGCACAACAATTTATATGTGTAGCAGCGGGTAGATAAACTCAATATCAACAAAGCTAAAGCAAGTAATGTCTGTAACTCCTACTGGAAAAGGCTTGAAAAATGTGTTCTTGACTAATATCAACTGGAGATCACCTCTCTTTATTCAAATTTAAAAATTGATAAGGTTTTAGTGTGTGGCATAATTAGAGACAGGAACTTTGAGTCAGCTTTTACAAATGTGAAATTTTGTCACCAGCTATCCTATTCCTGAGAAATCTGGACATAATAGATTATATAAGATCGTGCTTAATTTCACCAGATGGTTAGTTACATGGAACGCACTGGGATCCTGAGAAAGGTTTGGTTAATTGAAATGATTCACCTGATTAAATTTAAGCATGGCATAAGTGCCCTATACAGCCCAACTATTACTTCTACCCTATAGGTTTCAGTCTGTGTATGAAATCTGCAGGGATGACAGATCTTCATCGAGACCTTTATTAAGACTTATGTACATTTCCATATTTCCCTGAGTAGGTGTCAAGGGTCTTGCATATCTTTATCTGCAGTTACTAATTGGAGCATCATACAGACATAAAGAATTTGTCTTTATCCTACATTGGCAGCAGTGCATCACATTCGACATAAAAATGAGCACAGTGGGCTTTACATATTAGTCACCTTTCAAGAGTTTTGTTCCTTCTCATACTTTTGGTCTCAGGAGGGCTAGAAAAACAATGCAGAGGCTTTAAAATACTTTTGAATTCACATTTCAAATCTGTAGTGCATCATACTTCAAGCACTAGTACAAAAGTCAAAAGAAAAAAATGAAAGGGAAATGGCAATTACTCTTTCATAACAACTGCAAAGGATGTTACCCACGAAACAAATATTAAAGTCATTTACTTGCCATCACCAAATAAAAGCTTCATGTAATTAAAACATATGGCTGTTATTGAATGAAAAAGGGACAGGAAATTGAACATGAATGGTGACTCTGCCCTTAGTTCAGTGTAACCTGGCAGGAGGGAGAAGTTCTCTGAGTGAAAGGGTGACAACAACTTTATCTTTGAATTTCCTGCCTTTCATCAGCTACTATTACAATCTGCATGTTCAAGTCTTAAAAAAAACAAACCAAAACAAACAAAAAACCCAACTCTGAAGAATCATAAAACCTAATGAGTGCATTTCAAAAATCTTGACTGTATTTAGATGCTAAATTCTTCAGTGAAAAGAATCAGTTCCCTCCACCTTCTTTATTTTTTTTTCCAGTAACAAGAACAACTTTGGCTTTTAGTGGAGTAGTTTTTTAAATATAATGTTTGGTGAAGTCTCTGGAAATTTCCATTCATCCAGTTTTATTTCTGAAAGACTGTATCCCAGAAGGCTAATTTCTAGAAGAATTTTAACAATCCTGTTTAAATAGAAGTGCTGGATTGTCTTTGCAGAGGGCATACCAAATTATTTCTTCTGACAGTCTACACAGAGCTACTTTCGTTTATACTCAGTGAGGAGTTCACTCTGTTTGTGGTTTACTTGATGTAATGATGTGACGACTTTTTTGGTCTGCCTTTCTTTGTGCTGGTTTTGAACCAGTATTTAATTAGAATGACTACATCTTTTACTTCACTGTCCTTACAAAATAATCATGAATTTACTGCCCCTACATTTAGTGTCTGCTGCAAACTGCTTTCATAAGTAGGAACTTCTTAGCAGTTTATAAAGTTGCCTTATTAAATATTGAGAAGGGCAAGCAATTATCTGATCATTTTGTAAAGCATGGGCTTTACAAATGTTCAGTAGCCTCATTTTTTCTGTAAATAAATACAAACTTTTTCAAACATATATATCAAAAGGGATCCAGTTCTGTAAGTTTTCACTGGAATCATCCCCATTAATAATCACTGTAGGTAGTAAGTATTGTCTATTCACATGAATACATAAAAGCCAGCTGTCCCATTATTTTAGAAACACATGTTTCTGCCAGTCCCAGGTTACATTTCTAAGATCTTAATGTTCTAGAAGGTGTGCGATGTCTTGTCAAACAGCTTAATACCTTTTTAGGCATAATTTAAGATGACCATATAAAGTATATACTTAAACAGTAAGGTTTTTTTTCTCTGTGAAATTGTGTTAAAAGCCTAAACTTAACTTTCTAGTGATTCTTTTTCTTCTGTTGTGCTTGCTGCTGAATGATGTTAAATCGTAATTTGGTGTTCCAGGCCAGGAAGACATCCTTCTTTCAGATAATTAAATGAAATACATCTCTGAACTTTTAAAATATATTAACCAAAACAGATGTATTTTTTCAGGCTTCCTTTAACCTCAAATAGTGGAGTCTATTTCCTGCTTTTTGTCTTTTTTTCTTTATGTTTTCTTTTGCAGCCCAGTTCCTTGGCTGGAAGCTTACATCCCTGGGGAATACTCAGCCTGTAACTAAATATGTTGTTGAAATTTAATGTGCAAATTGTTATTTTAGAATTCAATAGAATTTATTTAAAGCTGATCCTGTACTTTCAATGTCACGTGCCACAATTTTTCAGTTTCAGATGTAACAGCCCATTTAGATGAAAGGGAAAATTCATTCTTGAATTACCATCTCAGAACCTTGATGCAGGTAGGCACCTCATCACCCTGTAGTTTGTAGGTCACACTCTCAAGTCAGAATTAGAAAGCCTGGTGTCATTTAGTTTTAGAGACTCCAGTTTGCTTTAATTCATTTCCAGAAGCTCAAAATCCCTGTAATTTATAAAACTACCTAAATGAAAGCTGGAATTTTTGACTTGAGTGAATTCAGAAAATAGGTAGCTTTCCAGTAGCATCTAATATTCAGGACACTGCCAGTGAAGATGGTTCTCGGCATACTTTGCCTTTCCATGTTTTGTGATACTCTACCCTGGATACACTCAGCATTTTGGTTATGGGTTTGTAATACTAGAGAGACAGAGCAGTTGAAACACAGCAAGGCTTTATGCTTCTTGGGTGTATAAGATTACAATAACAAACAATGTGGCCACCTATAGTTTATATGTTTGATTTATCATCTGAAATTCTAAAATGAAAGTGAGTTTACTGCTCTTGAATGGCACTAGTAAAAAGGCCCAGAGGTCTGGGTCATGTGTTCTCTGCAGAAGTGATACAGGGCAAATAACAATTGCTCCCAGGCCACCACTTTTACAGAGGTACCACATTAACTTGGGTCCTAACAAAGTTCTTTCTTCTGTGTTCCTTCATTCCTGCATTAATATCACATGTGAAGCCTCACCATTTAAGCATTCTGGCCCAAGATTTCCTATAACTAAATATTATTGTCCAAATATTGTCTAACACCAACCCACTTTTCACTGAGTCATTATCAGACAACTGTGAATCATCAGTTGATGGACAGGGCTCACTCTTGTTGGCTGCCAGTCTTTTTCCATGAACTAGCCTTCCTGCTCTGGTAAGAGTATTTGTTATGTTTGTTATTGGCTCTTGAGCAGTCTTCTGTTTAAGACTGAGATTTATCTCTCTGTTGTCTCTCTCTTCTTTCCCTCCTTTTCTCCTTCCCTCCTTACAGAAAAATCCGTAAGAAGTTCACCAGATCACAGCTGAAAAGAGCTTCCAGAACACCTTGTTCTTCAATTATTGCAAAGACAAAGTCTCTCATGAACAATAGGCAGGCACGAACAGAGCCAGGAACCTTCATGCACTGAAGATCTAACAGCATCAGCACCATAATAATGTCAAAATCATGTTTAATTGTGAATGCAGATACAACAGGACTTCCCACATCTTTGAGACAGAAACACTATGAGGACATATTGTGGCTGAGTTGTGTGTTCTGGGCAGGATCCAACAGCAGCCTTTGTTTTCTCTTGCCTCTGCAAGGGCTACTTCTGGTTCACTGTGCAGCCCGGATTCCTTCTAATGGCTCAATATAAAAATATGCAGCTTTCAAAACTATTGCAGTGTCTTTAAAGCATGATTTAGCCTTGAAGGTTTGCATTTTCAAAAAAAACTGCAAACTTCAAATGTTCATATCTTTCAGTATTGGCTTGAGTCACTTTGGATTTGATTTTCTGAACTTCTGAGCATCCAGACCCTGAAACAAGGACAAGGTGTTGTTTAGCAGTTCTGAAACAGACTGAATTAGCAAGTACCCATAACTAGTGGCCAGTTTTCAAAAATGTTGGCCATTTAGGCTTTGGTTAAAATCCTGGAAATTATAATAATGAGTGACAGTGAACATCCAGCTGGACTAGTTGCATGTGTTAAGAGCTGGAACCATTGTCTAAATGTTGCAAGCATCCACTTATTTCTTTGGGTATTTTTTGCATTTCTTGAAGCCTATTCTGAATAGTGAAAACCAGCAGAACACCATTCCCAGGAAACATGAAGAAATAAATTATTTCCTATTAGAAATATCTCTCCACAAAATAATTTCTACATTTTGATATGTCTGGATAAAAAGATGTCTTGCAGAATGCTTTCAAGTTCATAAATGTAAGGCTACAGATGGATACTTACCATGGAGAGATGATGTGCCTTTTGGGACTGCTTGTAGGAAACTGTCAGTCTCCCTGAAAGTGGGAATGGCAACAGAGGCAGGTCTTTTTTCTACTCAGGTACTTACAGGTGAACAATCTCTGCCCTACTTTGCAATCTAGAGAAAACCAGTGCGCAGCACTGCTGTGTAAACCTAGTTGGGATATGTCAATTATCTGAGGCAAGTTGTCCTTCTATATGTTTGGATTCCATACAGCTTTTTAAAATGTGGTCAGACACTGAACACATCATTGTAAACTGAGATGAGCTTCAAGACCTTTTTTTCTCTCTCTTTGCTAGTTAGCTCTAACAGTATAGTAATAATTGTAAGGTTTTCATCCAGTTATGGTGATGCACTCAGCTTTGGGGTTAGAAAGACAAAAATGTAAGTGATGTGTCATACTCCTGGATGATTCCCCAAAATTATTTGCCCCCATGCATTTTATGATTTCAGTCTGAAAGAGCATCTGTGATCTCAGCCTAAAACTAGCCATATTCTCTGTGTTGGATTTTGAGCTCTCGAGACAGTGACCCAGAGGCTTCTTCAAAGAAGAAAACACCCTGATCTCTTGAGGGGACTCACTGATGATTTTCTGGAGAGATGGATCCAGGTCTTGTCCACTGTCCTTCACCAGCAAGAAAAGGGTGATGGAGAGATTCATGACACGAAGTGCTTGCTCCTAGTGCCCTGAACACCTTAGTGAATGTCACTGACTTGGACTCAGTTGGAGAAGACCTGTGATTCATCTGCTTACAGCATTTTCCAATAGCCACTGAAGTGTGCAGCCCTAGGAGTCTCTTCTAGGCACAGGATCTGCTTCTTCCTGTTAACAGGAGGGCTTTTCATCAGATAGCTGAGTGGAGACAACCTACTCTTATTAGTAAGGATTGCCTTTATTAACTGCAACATATGGAAACACCTCCTGTATAATAGCTTCCTCACCCATTAAAATAAAGAAAACATGATTACTCAGCAATCTGTTTGAAAGTATGAAAAACATTAATAGGACAAGCTTTGTCTCCCTCAGACATCAGTGAAATCGCATACAGCAGACTCATTTTCAGTGTCATTAGCTGTAAGGTGGTAGATTTTTTTACCCTGCCTTATTAAGCTTGTACTCAAATTATTTCTTTTAGTCAGTATGCTCCAGTGTCTAGACAGTATGTTGTAAAATCTCTGTGTGTTTCTGCTTTTGACAATAGTACTGGTATCTGTAATAGTCTGATGTAAAGTCATTTTTTTCTTCTTTCCCTCTGAGGAGAGAGATACTGGTACCACAGCTCTCTGTTAGGCAGCCAGCTGCCTGATACCGTTATCTTTCGCATCAAATAGCCAAGGTAAGGAAGAATCCCTCTCTGCTTCAAGCTGAGGTGCTTCATCTGGATACACTGAAAATAGTTTCGCCTCTGCCCAGCAAGATCATTTCATAGGCTGCAATAACCAACCCTTGGGGTGGGTAAGGCATGGAGAAGACTGATTGCTGGAATAACTTCTGCCCTGTCTTTAAACTGTTCTGCATGCAGCTGCACAGAGACTTTCTGTCCTCTAAACTGCACACAGCACACAGAGAAACTGCACGCCATGTATTGCACCTTTGTCTTTACCTGCTCTCTCTCCAGTTTACCTTTCCTGCAAGATGTTCTCCAGAGATGGATACAGGATTTACCTGTGAATTTCAGCTGAGGCTGTTGACAGAAGACTGGCTGAAGACATGTTCCTGCTGCATTTGGGCATAAAGATTTAAAATTTTGTAGAAATTGTGACACTCCTTACCACAATATCATGCAATTCCATGCTTTATGTTGGGTTAAAAGATTTTTCACTGACTGTGAGCAAAGATGACCTATTCCTGTGTAAACTGTAACAGTATATCCACAAGAAATCAGAGCTCCCTACTTTTTTAATCAAGCTTCCCAAGTAAGCTATTTTAAAACTAGCTAACATAGATCAGTCATCAATAATGACACTGAGTATAAACACAAACCTTGTAAGCAAGAACAAGAGGTTTGGTACTTACCATGGATATGAACAAGAGAATCTAGGCAACATCAGTGCTGCATTTACCATATGATTTATTTTCCTGTTAGCTAAATAAAAATTCTGTCTGCAAATTTGCCTCTCCATTTTCAAATATGGGGCTAGAAAACCATGCAAAATGCACAATCTTTTTGTGTTCAAAGGCCTCATACAGAAAGAAAGTAGGAAGATGGTTTTAACATTTAAAATGTCTATGTTGCCATCTTCATCTAAATAGCTGCTGTGCTCTCATGAAATATTGTGTATACTGTTTTCAGATTATTTTTAAAGGCCCCTTAGTGATGGAAGTTTTGATTCTGTAGGATGGAAAAAGGAGGTTCTGAAATACTCGAGATTGCATGAAATGTGTTTGTGATATGAAAACAACATCTTTTAAACCACTGTTATGATTCAAATGTAGCCTTCTTTTCTGCAGTCCAAACCTTGCAGCATGTTAGGAAAAACTTGGAATTGGAACTGAAATTAAGAACAAACAAGCAGTAGAAATGGTGAAATGGAGCCTGCACTTACAGAATGTGCACTTTTTTTAGTAAAGTAAGTTTTTTTAAAATAAATTTTAACAGAGATACTTTCCTAATTATGAATGTTTAAATAAAATGAAATGGCTACACAGTAGTTTCCATCCAATATAATCATAGCATAACAAGCCACAGCCTTTCACAGAGAACAATTATAGTCCTTCAGAAATACTAAATTGTATATTATGTTATACTGGACACAGTGTCTTTATGAATGTGTACTGCTATGGTAATGGAGTTGTTAGAAACCTTTGGAAATGTCAGAAAAATAATATTAATTTTTCATTTTCTTTTGAAGGTCCTTTATATAAACCTGTGTCTTCATAAGCCAGAGGGGGTGTCAAGAGATCTGAGTTTATATAACTGCACAGTGGAATTTTTTTGAGTAAGTCAGGACTTTTTTATTCAAGTGTTGCATGTTGAGGGAGGAAACCTAATTTTGGAATACATGGGTTTTGGATAAGAGTTTTGAGGTTGTCCTATATAGTGATCAACAAATTTGCAGAATATGCTCCTGTTGCTCATAAAGATTTAACAGTTGATATTGAAATATAGTATTGATTAAATAAAATTCAGAAGCATTAAAGAGTTGTCTTTTTAAAATTCTGTTGTTTAAACTAAAAATGAATTTCTTGATGGAATGGTAAAACTGGGAAACTCCATGTTGGGTGTTTGAGGATATGTTGAGCACCTTACAATGAAACAGTACTATTTGATTTGCATTAAAGTGTCTTTGTGTACAAACTCTGTGACTCTTGGCCCTTTTTGCAAGAAACTAAATTTCTACATTGATACAGTCATCCCATTTTGCGGTAGGTTATTGAATGTTCAAGAGACTGAAAAAGGATGAACTGCATGAGGGTGAAAAACAGGAGGAGATAAAATGGGGATGAGAAAAGAAGACTCAAAAGTTGGGGAAAGAGATACAGGAGGTATTGGTCCTTGCATTTGAAGACTTCTCAAGATTGAACTGAAATATGGGCAAAAGGATTCAGTCCACAAAAGAACACTAGAAGCTACAGTGCCTTGTGGTCTCCAGATCATTATCCCATCTAAACTTTGCAGGTCTGTATAGGTGTCAAAAACTTTGCATGTTGTTCATTTGCTAACACCTGGAACTGGTGGATTCCATGTAAAGATGGAACATTATCTGAATCCTCTTCTTTACTAACATCTAAAGTAATTTCTGCAAATTAATCAGATGTCTTTTTCAGAGAAGAAGAATCATATAAAGGACTTCTGAACAGGAGTAATGGCTGCTGCTTCACAGGTTTGTTTAAGGGCACCGTTTCCATCTCCTAATTCCCCGGTCTGTCTTGGGGAATGCTTGATCCACATGCCAACTATTGTTTTAAATGTTTGCATTAGAATGGATTATCTTTTTCTTTTTTTACCCCCTCCCCTAAGAAGACCCATGCACATTCCAGGTAGCAGAACTCAAATTCTGTGGTATTTGAATTTAATTGGCTAGATGAGTTATATTTACAAGCCCTTCTGGGTGAGTTGCATTGGTAACATGGAGGGGATAATCTCTGGAAGCTGTCATTTGCTGACAGAAATGAGGAATTGAGCATCTCTTTAACCAGGCTCACGAGGAATCAAAAAGGAGGAGGTCCAAGGTACATCTTGCTTTCAAAGTACAACTGTAAAGCCTTTCCCTTGTTTAGTTGAAATAGGTACTTAATGGATCACTTTAGTCTGTCAATTTTTTAGTTCACTGTAAAGGTATTGATCACATACAAAGCCTCAGCAATGAAAGGGCATAAAGTGTTTTTCTTTCCCTTGCACTAGCAGTCAGAAAACAAGAAAAAAAAAGTTAAAAAAACCAAACTAGAACAAAAAAATTATAAAACCCAACCATTCAAACAAAAACCAACCAACCAGCCAAAACAAACAAAACAACCCCCCACAACCAAGCAAACATGGCTGTGCTGTTTACCTGAAAGCAGAGCTATTAGAGAAGGCATTTTACTAAGAGCTGAGTTTTGTTTTGGTCCTTGGTATATGCAGAACTTTCATAAAACACTGTAAATACAAAAAGCACTTTCTGGGAGACCTCTCTGACACCAAGACACTTTTCCATGAAGTCAGATGCCTTATGGCTGTTTTATAAAACAAGAAAGTGGTAGATGCAAGAGTCTTACCAATTCAGCTTAACATGAAAGTCCTACATGCCCTTCAGGACCCTGTTATATTTCAGCTACTTGTTACCTCTGTGGCAAGACCAAAGGTTCTTCAAATATACCTTATTTATTTACACACTGAACTGTGTTCCTTATAAGCTAAGCAGAGGGATCCTTACAGAAATTAAAACTCTTTATTGCTCATTTAAATGATGATACAACCTAGATGCCAGGCCAAAGAACTGTCTGCATGCAATAATATTTAAGATATACACTCAAATCAAAGTCTGCTTTGTGTAGCTGGGACATTCCTTATGCATTAGAATTGGCACTGATATTGTGTGATAAGGACATTTGTATTTAAATGGCTTAATTGAGTGTTATAAGGAAGAAAATCACTTGCAGAAATAAATCTTAGTCTGTACTGCTTTGGACAGCAGAATGGGAGGAGAAGGATTAGAGCCATATTTTGGTGCTGATTCTCTTCCTACCAAGTTATCAATTCATGGCTGCAGAATTTCTGCACCAAAGCGAAGCCCCAGTTAGTCTGGAGGAGCATGACAACTCCCAAATTTATTTGTAGGGATTTTTTTTTCTCCTGCTTGCTAGCTGTGTTATTACTTCAGAGATTTGCTCCTCAGTAATCTGAATCAATAGTTTCACTAATGTAGATGAGGCAGTTCATATCACCTTTGGGCTAAAAGTGGCTCTTTCTCTAGTTTCTTTTGCTTAGGCACATTCTGTATGAAAGCAAAAAGAGGAGGAGGGAAAAAAAAGGAATTTCACAAGGATTTATGTGAAGCTGAGAAGTAAGTAAAGAGTGTACAAGCCTAAACTAGCAGGATATAGAAGAATAGGTTCCTGAATGTGATTTTTTTGTGTTATATGGGTACAACTGTCCATGACTGAAGGATCATTCTTTCAAGCAACCCTTTGTGTTACAGTTCACTGGACACTGCACTTGCTTTTCCTGTATTCATCAAACTCCTCTCTTTGTGCTGTTTGCTCTGCCCAGTAATCACATATTGGGAAATGAGCTACTCATACTTTAACTTTTCAATAAGTTATTGAGGCAGATGCAATGGACATTTAGAGACTATAATATTGATGAATGGCTCCATATTTGGTTTCTTTCCTTCAGCTTAGATTCCACTGGAATTTTAATCTTTTTTTTCAGGCAGTGAATCTAAGAAAAGTGACACTGAATGCCTTTGATCCTTTGGATATATGTTTAATCCATAATAGGGTAGTTGTGCTGCCCAGTCTGCTTGCAGGAGCCTGACTCTATCCTAGCTGTTTGATAATCCTGCCCCATTGTTTATTTTCTGTATTAGGAACAGTAAGTGCAGTATTGATTGGCTTTTTCAAGCAGACTAGACTCTATCCTGCAATTTGTACGTGCACAGTTAAGGCTTGTTTAAATATTTGCTCCTTTCTTATGGCCTCTCCTTGCTCTTCTGCTTCTTGTACATGTTCAGAAGAAAGGAGCAGCACCCAGTGTGTGTGTGTTTGGCTCAGTTGCTGCTGAATGCCTGAGAGAAGGAAAGATTGGATCAGTAATGAGTATCCCTTTACATGCAGACTGTGTACTGGGTGCTACAAGCTACTCCAATACATCTTACTCTGAAATTCTAATTATGGGGTCAGCCTGCCTGGCTGGTAATGCTGTCACCCATAGAATGAGTGTGTCTTGCTGTGTGGCTAAAGCAGGCTCCATGGCACTGCTGCAGTTTGGAGTGTGATAAATGGTTCAGAGTTCCTGAGCTCTCTGGAGATGCTCCCATTCCACTGCTGCGTAACTGGAATACACTGCCAGTCTTCTCATTTAATGACATACTTGTATTCTAATAGTATATTTGGATCCACTCCCCTTCTAAGGTGCTTCATCAATGCTCAGGCACCCTAATCCTACGATATTATGTTTTCTTTATGTGTTTTAACCCTAACTTCTATGAATTTTAATTCACTTTTCAGAATGATGTCAAGGAAGATTATAACTAGGATCCTATTAGCATCTAGAAGCATTTGTTCCCTCATCCATTCTTAATATTTCAGTTTAAAGCCTTTTTTATTCCATTACACTTTTCCCCTTCTTTA
The DNA here is from genome assembly GCA_035041345.1 of Poliocrania exsul. NCBI lineage: Eukaryota > Metazoa > Chordata > Aves > Passeriformes > Thamnophilidae > Poliocrania > Poliocrania exsul. The sequence goes on from JAWWLZ010000118.1 coordinate 24,560,676, forward strand.
TCACTGGTCTTTCATTTACTGATAAAGATTCACGTGATGTGCTCAGACCTTATGTGAAATATGACATAGTCTCCAAAAATAAAAAGGTTGTACCTCTCTGGGTGAGGGCAGTGAGCATTTGACATGGTTTTATAGCTCAATAAGCCTAAATAGTGTATGGGTTAAGTCTTCAGAATTCGAATCCAGATTAATATTTAAACCTGCTGAGTTTCTCAGCTATTTGAAGTCAGTGGTTTTGTATTGTCCATTCCAAAGGCTGGGACTTGCTGCAGATTTGCCATCTCAACATGTCTGGCTTTCTTTTACCATTCTTTAAGGTTTAGAGGAGTTCTGCTCTAAGATTTGGCTTGACTGTACCTGTAACTAGACCTAGTACTTAAATGCTAAGTAGCTTTCTTCTGTTCACTGGTTGTATGGATTACATTTAAAAGATTTCAAAAGAAGACTATAAATGAAGGGACTGCCTAGCTCTGGATTTTCTCCATCTTCCCTTGATACAATAATGAAAATCAATTGCAGTTGCTTATTATTTTTAAATAGCAGTTAATTTGAGAAAATCTGATTCACTAGCTCTTTTCATTTTGCTGATTTGATTTCAGCCTTCTGCTCATCTGGGCCAACCTATATATACTGTTCTAAAACCAGTGCATAAACTCACTGGAGCACATAACCAAAGTCAAAGACACTCAGACAAATCAGGTTGTCACACAGCACAGTGTTGGCAACAGTGGGCTTCAAACCTGTTTTCCTGGTGGTAAATCCTCAGTCAAAGAGAGGACTTTATTTTGCAATTAATTCTCTCTAGTGCCTGAAAGAGAATCAGAGTAATTATAGAAAAAACCTTCCTGTTTATCCATTCAGTTCTCTGGGTGTTCAGATATGGTGGCAGTATATGAGACTGTGGAGTTGCATAGTCAGAGAAATTGTTTCCTGGGAAGATACATTTATTCTGCCTGGGGATGTTCTGATAGAATCCCACCCTCACCATAAGATGTGTAGAATTAATCTCTGTGAAGTCATGTGATGCTTCTAGAAATGGCCTTCTGGTCAAACTGCTGCATCTGTGCAAATCCCCTTGACAGCAATAAAGAATCCTGAAGTAGGATTGTAGGCTAAGCTGTAAGCTCTTTAGGTTAGGGCTAATATCCTACTATAATTATTTAAAAATGCTTTTTAGATTTATAGCTTTGTGGCAATGTCTGTGATAAAAAAGGATATTCAGGATCTGGTAGTATATACAGGGTCTTCAGCAACAGATGCAGCAGTGGATGTCATTAGTCTCTACAGAAGAGGTGTGCTGTTATCTGATGTGAGGAAGAAAAAGATGTACTCTTCTCTGAATAAAGGGGTAGGTGTGGGTTACTGGCTCCTAATGGTCTCTCCACATTTAGATCCATGGTGATTTCTGTTTGCAACTTGTTAAATGCTTTTCACTTCATGACAAAAAAAAAAAAGGATAATACACTGAAAGTACAGTATGGTTGTATGTGATGAAACACTGCTTTTTTTTTTATTATATACACACAGGGAAGTTGAAATGTTATTTGTAGAGGATAAAGGTGAACTTTGCTCATGATTTTATGAACTTCTTTATTGCACAGTTCTCTTTGTGCAAACAACACTTGACACTCTCTTGCCTTTTGTTATTTCCAGCAGATTGGAGTCATTTGTTTTTAATGTTGAACTGTGACAGAGCAGCAGGTGTTGGATAAAAAGAATCAAGATCACTTTTGGGTTTTGGGCAAATATTTAGGGGGATTTGTGAAGTACTTTAAAATGCAATTAGTTTTGCTTGCTATCTCCTTTTCCCTAGACCATTGATTTGCAATTCTGGAATAATTTGTCATTGTTTTTCCAAAAGTGGAGCTGGTAGCTGCTCTGGGCTAAGGCTCTTAGCCCAGCTGGTGTTGCTGGGCTTGGTGTTCACTTTGTAAACAGCCCTGCTGGCTGAAGATGTCACCCTGAAGCAGCTGCTTGCTATTAGTCCTCTGCTGGGCATTTCTGTCCTCTCTCAGCAGAGAATGGTCTGGATTCTGCTGTTTTCTGCTTCAAAGTTAGCCTGAAAATTAAGCTTAACTGCACAGTATTTTCTGAAATGATAGAAGAATAATCAAGTGAATTCAGTAACAAAAAGGGAGGGGAGTAGGGAAGAACCTCTGATGGCCTTGGAAGACAAATAGCTCAGGTCAGTAGCATCTGCAGCTGCACAGTCAGATCTGGAAGTGGCCATCTGTCCACAGCCCAAGTTAGCCTCTGGATCTGCCTAAGGAATTCCCAACCCTGCAGAAATAAAGAGCTTTCCATGAGGAGCTATTAAGGTACTGAAAAAGTAGAAAAGATCTCAAATTAATCAATACAATGTCATCAGCTGGATTCAAGCATTTATATATTTCTATCTAGTTTGTTGTCTGCATGCACCTCTGCCTATGACAGCTCCAGCACTGCTGTCAGTGTCCACTTCTCACCATTTTTGTCCTCATCTGTGTCTGTGACCACTTGTGTCCAATCACTGCCAGTTCAGGAGGGTATATCAGTCTTCAGACAGGACTGGACATGTGTTAAACAGTGTCAGACTCTGAATTGCTTAGTCCTTTCTCTCTGTGCTGCATGAAAAGAGCCTGATTTGCTCAAAACTCAGACTGCAGCTAGGATAAAGGTCAGCAACATACTTAGTACAGTTTGTTTGAAATGTCAAGTAATACGATAACTTCTCCATAAACTAATAGGTTAATCCAATATGATCACTGAGAAAGAAATAATTCTATTTTCAAATGTTACCACAACCCAGTATTGTCATGAACACAGGTACTGAATTTCTGATGGCTGGTGAAATGTATTTCCATGTTGTTTATAGCTGTATACTCACATTAGGGTAATTCATTCAGCTTTCAATAATTCAGGATGCTAAAAGTGACTGCAAAAATTTCATAAATATGCAACTTCAAATCAGGAGTGATTATGAACAAAGCCAGTGAAAAGACAGTTTTAGTAAAATGATCAGCAGTCAGGAGGAGGCTCAGGTGAGTAGTCAGTTTTCCCTGATCTCTTGGAAAAAGTACTGAGAAGTAAGAACATGTATTTTGCTAATCTCATAAAAAGTTCATCGAAGTTGCCATTCATTTTTTACCTTGAGCACCATCTAGTGTGCATGATAAAAATAATTTTAAAAATAAATATAAGGCCAGTTCATTATGGCAGTTAGCAGTGGAAGTTCTGGCATGTTTTCAGTGTAAAAAGGAGAAAGCACATCAGAACTTATGTCCTGTTAACTTTTAGTAAAACAACCTTCAAGTGACAAACATTCTTGTGAGCCCGTTCCTCCTTTTATTTTGTGCTTCACTTAATCATTTGCTTGCACTTAAAATAAATGCAAGAAATGAAATGCACACAAAAAAAGTCTTTATTGACAAGCACATTAAAAATAAAAAAAACCAATCAACTTTTTTTTTTCCTAAATGCAAATGCATATTTGTATATCCATGCAAATATACAGTCCTGCACATTGCTGAAAGTTGATACCACCTGCTCCACCACACCTTTAGCTTTCAGCTAAATGTATCTTGGCAGATATTCTCTAGATCTACCCAGACTTGGAATACAGTCAGAGATGAATTCCTTTCCTGTGTGCCTGGAGCAGAGTGAGTGCATTTTTGAGCAGTTCAGTGTGCTGCTAGTTCTCCTATTAGCATGTGCCCCCTGACATGCTACAGGAGCAGCCTGTCTGTTACTACCATTGCTAATTAAGTTCATGCTGCTCTTTTCAGTATGTTTGTTTGCACCTATACTGCAAAGTCCCTCTGGCAGTAACTTCTGCCCTCTATAGCCACCTCACATTTCTGCATATAAAAAGATTTAGACGTGCTGCTGGAGGGGCGTTACTCATTCTCATGCATCCATCACCAGTCAGGGTTCTGCCCCTTGCTACAGGGGTTCCTGTGATGGGGGAAAGATCTCCTGCTTCCATGTGTGCTGGCTTCCAAGTAGTTTTAAAATCAGAGGATACCAAAACCTATCATTAGATTTTTAAAGAAAAACTTGTGATATGTGCATCAAGGGAATAATTCTTTTGGAAAGTGGGAGGCAAAGAAAGGGCACTTTACCAAGGTTTTTTTAAACTTTCAGCATGAGAGTCTACTTAATTTTTGCTGCCATTATTTAATTATACAGGGGCTGCTTATGCAGAAAAATCAGTATTATTTTAAGCCCAGAAATGAAAGACAAACCTGGTGGAACTACACACAGAGAATCAAGTTTTTATGAGACTTAGGAAAAAAAAAACAAACTTATTTGGGGTGTTTTCCTTTCTCAGCTGGGAATGGAAATCACTGGCCCTATCAGGCCCATGTTCTCTGGCAAACTTAAGAGCTCCTTCCTTCTATAGTGTATAGTGTGACCTGGCTCTAAACTGCAATAATTCTGATCAATAACTGCAATTTTTAATGCTTAATAGCTGTATTTGGATAAAGCTTTTGAACTTGACCTATCATTTGCTGACTTGCTGCCCAGACAAATAGTTTCTAGTGCACGAAAAACTGCAAACTTTTCACCTAAGCCACATATCAAATGCATTTTCAGAATGTATTGTCCAGAAAATAAGTGATAAAAGCTGTGTTATGGTGAGTCACCCCACTGCACACTGAGGTTGAAAACTGTTCATCACCTTGGGTGAGAGTTGTACACTGTATGATCTAGAAAACTCTTGTTTCAGGAGGAATCTATGGTGGTGGGATTTACCTTCTCCATCCAAAACACTTTTTTCTTTGAACTATGCTAAGACTGTGCAGTATGAGGTAACCTCTCTAGGCAGAGGAGTTATCCCTTTCTAGACATTTGGTGCACTCCAGGAGTACAATACCAAATGGAAAATATACTGACCTAGAAAGAAAGGGATGGCTCAGTGTAAGTTCAGGTGAGATGGCAGAGAACTGAGAATACCAAACGTGCATAAAAAAAAACTTTAAAAAATTGTTTAAGTTAGATCCCCTAATGTTATTAGTGTTTTATTTACTGTGTGGTACTTTTATGACATTTATTTCAGCTGAGATTGTAATATCAATACTGTTGAATGATTCATAATAGACTAATTGAGTTTTTCTTTTGGAAAGGAAAATGTTGCTGCAAACCAGATGTTGTCTGATCTGAATATGTAAACTGATTACAAAAGCACACACAAATGTGTAGTTTGTCAGAGTCTTGGAAGTTGACAGAAACTGCTTGTTTTCCCTTAAGTGGAAATACGTTGAAGAAAGTCACAGTGAAGTGATTTATAAGGACTGTGAAATTAGAAATTTTCAACATTGCTCCCCTTACCTCTGCCCTCACACACTTATCAAAAGACTTGTAGTCTTCTACATTGCTAAGGCATGATTTCTATTCCAATCTCACCAAAGTTCAGGCAGAGTTGTTGCTTTCTGGTGTGCAGCATAGAAAACACCACTATCCTAAGAATTAAGCATGTGGTTCTAACACCACTGGAATTGGTTTGCTCACCTGAGAACTTGGTGGTGCTGTCTCTTGGAAAGCTCTGTTTCAGTGGCTCTTCATTTCTCTGTGTGATTTCTGAGAAGTTTAGCATTTAATTCCTAGGTGTTTAATACTCCGTGCACAGTCAGCTATTAAAGTTATTTGCACAGAAAAAAACCACTTCCCATTAGTGCTTTACTGTCAATACAGGATTTCAGTATCTCACAGGGGATTAGGTTTTATCATTTGGAACATTGTTCAAGAGCTTTGCCATTCCACCTTTTCATTGAAATTGTAATTATTAATTGGGATTATTAAATGCATGCAGACATATGGGGTTTTTTTCAGGGACATATTTTTAAAAGCATTTTGATTTAGCTTAAGTCCCGTCTTCTTCAACACCAGTTTTGTAATATTTGAAGACTATTAAGTCTATTGCAAATATCTGTCAGCCTCCATCCCTTCCAGGAGTTTCTTTAAAAGATGAGCTCTAATGGAGGGGTGAAGCAGTTTGGGCAATCATATCACACGGGATGAGAAAGGGACAAGCTAGCATGAACTGCAGTCTGAAGGCAGGCAAAGTTAACAACACACAGCTCACAGTCTATAGCTACTTTCAGCATGGACAAGGGGCTGTGCTTGAGTGCTTGTGACAGTCCCATACAAAATGTTAAAATGGGAACAATTCATTCTTAATGACAGTAATGAAGAGGAGAGCTGCTAGTCTGATGCCAGTGAATGGGGAAATCTGAACACCACCAGTCCAAGCTTCCTATCAGAGGAACTGAAATGGCTTTGAAAGAGGTATCCTCAGATGCACACTATAATTCTCTCCAAATGGTACCATTTTTCTGTCATTTCATTCTGTGGAAAAAGTAGCAACTTGTCCCATTGCCTGACCTAGTCATCTGTCTGGGTGCTACTGGAACACCATTGGTGAAGTTAATGAGTGGTATGAGCTCAGTGAATACCTGTCTTAACAGATGTTCATTATTTCTTGATATCTCATGAAAGAAGACAGACTGCCTGACTGAACAAATGGGTTATCTGCATTTTTGCGGGTTTTCTCTCTTTGTTTGAGACTCTTGTTTTACTTACATTTTTTTGTTTTCTTTGCAAGTCCAGGGACCTGAAATCTTCAACTATTTCTTTTCGATCATAAGTGAATAGTGCCAGAGTCTGAAGGCCATATGCTTGCGTGTTCCCATTTCCTCACCATATAATTAACTCCTGAGAGCAGCTCCCAGGAATACTTAAAATCTTGTTGATCTTATAAAAATGAAACAGCTAGCCTTAGGAGAATTGGTTAGTTTAACAGGCAGGGTTTATAAAATTCTCAACAGGGAAATTAATTAAATATGAGAAGTAGACTAACATTTGGTTGTGGTTACATTGAAGAGCATCCTTTATGGCTGGGTTGTTGTTTTGTTTTTTTTTTATATGGATCTATTGCATGTTGTACTTTCACAAGTAATTAGATTAGATTATGTTAATAATTTCCCTGTTTATGATCTATATTTTTTTGTCTATATGTATTATTCCTGAAGATAATAACCTTATGTATTGGTGAAATAACAAAAAAAAAAACAAAACTATGATTCGGTACCTGCTGCATCAACAGTGGAGTTGTTCTTGCAGCAGGAGCCATTGTGATCCAGCAATGACTGTTTTGCTTGAACAAACTTTACATTACTTCAGTTGGCAGCAGGGGAACTAGAAATTGTCCTTATGCCAGGTCACATTTTCCTTATGTGACCTTTTCTTCTATTAATTCAATGGATCTCTTTAAATATTGTGCCATAGGCAGTAAGGATCGTTTCTGGTCTGGATGTGTAAAACAGGAGAGTTGCTGGAAATCATCACCTGCCAGGGAAAGATGTGAAAGGATGTCCCACACAGACAACCTGTTTTGGTCTGCTGGTATTTGTAGTTTGAATGGTCATTTAGTGCATGTATAAGAGTCTCTCACAAACTGTCCCCAGCCAACACAGCTCATATGAAAGGTGTAAGCCTTCATCAGAGGAATGCTCCCAGTGATTACACTGCAGGTCAGGAACATGTGTTTCCTTATATCCATAAGGAACTTGTCAAAGACAAGTAGATTGAAGGGACCCACATGGAGTGATACCTGGTGTGTTCTGCACATAGACAGGAGTTGGACTTAATGATCCTGATGGGTCCTTTCCAACTCAGCATATTCTGTTACTTTGTGACTCACTCTGGGAATGAGACTTCTCTAGAATCCACAGTAATGTATCCATACTCATAATACCCTACTAAGAATATTTCTCCTTAAAAAGACTACTTTTATAAAAAAGCAAACAAAATAAAACTAGATAAAGAAATGCAGGAATAAATGGCTACCCTATTTCAACAGATAATCCTCCAGTCCAATTTTAAATGATTCACGCCCTAGATCCTTTGTCATGAAGTCAGTACGATAAATCTGGGTTATGCTGTTTAAAACAACTCCTGTCTTGTAGATTTATAACCACTGAGACCCGACTCTGTTTTACATCATCAGACTTGTCTATCATGTCAGATCCACAGCTGTAAATCAATGCAACTTTTTTTTATTTCGATGTCAATTTGTTTCCTATTCACCAGCTGAAGATCAGATCAAGAATTTGTTGACTGACTTTTCCATCTGTGATCTGTATTCCTAGTTAGATATAGTGATGGTAGTTTTTCTTCGGCATTTAGTTTTGCTTTGGGTTTATTTGCTATATTAGAGGTATATTTTAATGCACCTCTCCTATTCTAGCAAGTTACCTTGAAGAAACTTATTGAATAAAAAAACAGAGTACATTTTTAAATGATAAAAAGAAAATGTGTAATCTCAATTATAAAATGCCCTGCTTTCAGAATTATTGCCTGTAGGTAGCTGGCACATTTCTGGGCTGTCCTTTACTCCAAACTTTACTTGAATTTTTTTCATCCATCATTTTGAGACTAGCAGACATGAGGCTGTTCAACTTTGTGTTCCTTTTGAAAGGTACAGCTAAAAATCTAGAACATGTCATCATATTTCCATAAAAGCAAATAATTGCAATGTATTAGATTCAAGCTCTCTAGTTTGTCACATCCTGCAGAAAAAGAAAAAAAAAAACAAAACACAACAACTATGCCAAGTGTCTTTTCTTTGGGATCTTGTGTTTGTCCCCAAGTCTTTTAAAAATCCAGAGATTATGTATGAGGCAAATACATTTTCCTTGTGTTTGAATCATATTCAGATTTGTATTTTCTTGTATTTTATATTAGGAAAAGAGTATCTCAGTAAGTGTTTGAATATGCAGGTACTATTCCAGATGTGTTACTAAGAGTAAATGTTCTTTTTGTGCTCTTACCTTTGTGCCCTTAGTCCTCCTTATGAAGAGACAGCTCTTCTGAAGAGGTTCCCCTCATTTTTCACATCATCCAGAAATCAGTGTGTCTCCAAACTCTTTCTTCCATTTTGAGCTTTCAGAGTTGGTGATGCCAGCTAGAAAGGGTCTTGTCTTCCTTTCCCAGGTGCTTACTGAAGATATGCTCTTGGCACTCATCATTAGGAATAGCAAGTGTTACTTAAAATAACTAGTGTAGCTGCAGGTAGCTATCTCTGTTCCCCTCAAAACTGGATTATAGGTACTCCTACAGCCACTGAGGAACATTTTGGTGGAAGTTAAGAGAAGTTTTTTGAGAAATATGAGTAAAACACCTTCCCCAGGTCCCTTTCATCGTGAATAGTTGCTGTGCTGTGCATGATCAAGAAGGGAACATTTAGGATCTCTCTGTATCCCTTTTATTGTTTTGTCTTTAGGACAAACTCCCCAAAAGCATAACAGGGAAGTTTCACTTGCTAACTGTAAACTCTAAACTTCTGAAGGAGCTTTGTGGCCACTGGCAATATTTGAGTCATGATGCAATGCTCATTGTGCAATGTGATGTGCAATGTCATGGGTTGGCAGTCATGCTCATGGAAGAGGAAACAAGGGAATTCTGTTTTCAGTGGGAGGGGAGCTCTGTAGGAAGGGAATTGGGCCTCCAGCTCTACAAAAATAATTTTTTTTAGCAATCTATTTTAATTTAAAATTAAGTAGGTTGACTTACTATTGTGAAAATCATGCTTCTTGAAATGATATATCTCCTTGGATGACCAGAAAGAAACCTGGGCATCTACAATGGCAGTCATCTTGAAGAATGCACAAGCATGCTATTAAAAATATCACCACAGCATAGACTGCATGGCAGAAACATACTCAAGGATGAAAATATAGCTGGATATGAGAACCCATTGTAATGCGATCTCATGGCAGCTTGTGAATAATTGGCAACGGATGGAGTAGAACCTCATTCTCTGTTGGCTCTTGATAAGTTTCAAAATTAGAATTTTTATGAGGTTCAAATATGAATAACATTTTCATCTTCATGAAACTGGTGACCTTCCTGGATAAAGCGAGGAATAAATGGTAATTATTGGTTATGCTTTGCACAAGAATACAGCTTTGGGCATTAGGTCTATATTCACAGGAGAGGGGTGCCAGCTACTTGTAAAGGCCTCTTTTTAGATCTAAGTGGTCTTTTTACTGTCTTAGTTACTTTTTCTTTCTGACAGTATGAAGATTAGTAGGAATGCCTATTGCGGTTGGTTATGGTTTACCTCTTTTTGATGCTCAGATATGGCACAGGAGAGTGGCAAGGGAACTAATGAAGCCGTAGAGCTGGGAAGTTAGCGCAGATTGGCTGTGGTTCTAACTGGAGAGTACATAGAGTGTTCTGCTGGAATTCCAAGGGACAGCTTGGATGAACTGCTTCTTTCTCTTGAGGTGGCAATTCATCAGGATTTTCTGTATTAAGGAAGGGAGGGCAATATCTCTACTGTACAGAAGGCAATAAGTGTCATATCTGCCCAGACTGCATGAGTAATCTAATATCTGAACAGGACAGAAATATCAATTTTTTTACAAACAAACCAAAGTTGAACTGACAAAAAGTTTTAGTATCCCAGTCAGTAAATAGCTGTGGTTTATATTGGTATTTTATATGAACATTTTTTATTAGCATTTATCACAGGATCACAGAAAGGTTGAGATTGGAAGGGAGTTCTGAAGGTCATCTTAACCAGTTCTCTACTCAGGCAAGGCCACCCATAGCTAGTTGCCCATGTTCAGATGGCTTTTCAGCATCTTCAAGGAGAGAGACTCCACAGCCTCTCTGAGCAACCTGTGCCAGTGCTCGGTCACACTCACAGTACAAAAGTGTTTCTTAATGTTCACAGGGAACCTCTTGTGTTCCAGTTTGTGCCCATGGCCTCTAGGTCCTGAACTGGGCACCACTGAAGAGAGCCTGTCTTCATCTTCTTTACACCCTCTCTTCAGATATTTATACATACATTGATAAGATCTAGCCTGAGCATTCTCTTCTCCAGGCTAAACAGTCCTGATGCAGTTGTTTAGTCTGCTTCCCCCTTTAAGAACATTATTAGCTTTTAGACAGTTCCTAGATGCTCAGTCATCAGCTGTGAGGAAGGGGAATGAAAAATCTTTTTCCAGGTCTTAGTTTTGCTGTAATTGCAGCATTAGCTCTAACACTGTAATGGCATTCAATCTTTGTGTTCTGATTTCTGTAGCACACTCTGCTTTGCTTCACAGGGCAATATGGAGAAAAAACCACAACACAATGAGATCAAATACTAATTTTGGCCCTGAGCTTCCTTGCAGTGGGATGTACCGCAGTGGGATGTACCACAGTGGGATGTACAGGTTACTCTTCTGTAACCTGCACTGGCTGTCCATGCAAGCTGACTGATGCATGACTAACTCCCACAGTCCCTTGAAGAATTGCATAGTTGAGCATTATTTATATGGCAAATTTGAATTGACAGGGCAGGTAGGGTATGGGGCAAGCACTTGTGACCTTTCTTAGTGAATGCAAAGTAGGCACCTGAAATTACTTTTGTGTATAATGACAAAAATTATTTGGGATTTTACCAAGAGAGGCTCTGAGAACAGAGCATGCTCTGTTGGGGAAGAACATGATAGAGACTTGCTGTGGAGAGAAATTTTGATGTGGTAATCACCAAAGATTAGTTATCATAGAATCAAATGGAATATATCAATTTAGTCTTGAGCATGTGGGAAATTTAAATACATTTCTCATTTTTTTTATAGATCTTTCAGGACCAGTAGGGTTGAAGTAGTGATGCATTTTGTGAGTATAACCTGTGTTGCTTGTTAGGTCAGAACAATAGGTTCCTAGCAGCTGAAATCCCTGTGTTTCTTTGGACTCTGTCAATGCTGGCATGTGTTCTAGAGAGCAACTCTTCTGCCTCAGCTGTCAGAGGGAGGCCCAACCAGGAATTTTCATACTGCCCATTCAGGGTGGATGGAGCAGCTGCTCATCCCATAGCCCATCTGCCAGTGACACATCTGTGTAGTCCCAGATTGCTGCCTCTGGGAAAAAGCCTCTGTGCCTTCCAGCTAAAGCTGACTTTGGCAGCCCCTCAAGACTTCTGCATGAATTTTGACTCTGTCTTTGCAACAGAATATTCTGGATTCCAGCAGGACTGTACTGGTGTCATATAAGGGAGAACAGCATCTGCTTCCCACTTGCTTTCACATGGGTTTTAAATGTAGATGTCAGGTTGGGTACATTGCAGACTGTTCCATGCAGATATAATAAGCCTGATATGTAAGTGCTGTTGCATAAAGTAAATTAAAGTGCAACACTTTCATGAACTTCTTTCAGTATTTTCCAGGAACTAGCTTTTATGTCACATGCATCCCAAACTAATTAAGAAATTCTGTAGTAAAAAGAAATTGGACAAATGGATATCTACCTTTTTTTTCCTTCCGGAGTATTCTTACTCTACTGTTGTTTAAAACTAGAGAATATAAATGAAATAAAATTATAGAGCAGTAACGTATCTACTATGTGATACATTAAATGCAATGTCTAAAGGGACATTTTTCCATGACATCTTAGTAGCAAAAAAACCTCATGCGGGTAAATATGCAAAGTTGGATAACTGTGCTCAAGACTATATGCTACCTTTATCACTGCTATTGAATTTGCTGAAAGTGATTTGGATTGCTGTTTTAAAATTAAATTTGAAGTTTATTTTTTAGATAGTTCTACAACAGAAGTCTGAGAAGAAATCAATGAGGATGCTCATAGGCTATGTAAAATCCACATCAGGAAAAAAAAATCTTGTCAGCATCTGAGACAGCACAGAACTGAATGAATTAATAGGTAGTCTGGTAATCACCTTCAGCAAGAGGCTGTCCTTGGTTCAGATATGTGAGGCCAAGCAGTGTTACTTCAAGGGTGCAACACACAGTGAGTATCAAGCTGCTTGGCATCTCCTTTTCTGCTTCCTATGCCTTGCATGAAAAAAATTTGGAAGGAAGGAGTAGAGATCAGGCTAAGCTCTCCTATAGGTATTCAGCCATTTTCCTAACTATGTGAAACCAACTCCAATTATTTAGTGATTTCAGAATACTTCTGTGTCACAAATATGAAAGAACCAGCTTTCAAAACCAAGCCAAATTGTTGAGGGAAAAAAAAACCCCAACAACTTTTCTGAAACTTAGAAAAATTGTAAAGATCTTTTTTTTTTAAATTCAAAGAAAAGAAATGTTTTTAATATGAATAATTTGCACTCAGAACTAAGATTCTGTTGGTAAAAGTATAGCTTTAGATATTTTTATATTACATAAAATTTTTTTCCAGGAGTTTACAAGTTTGATCTCAAGCAAGTTCTTAGAAATATAGTTGTCGCAATATGCAAAATCTCATAATCTCTTATTGGTAATTTGCCTCAAAGCATAAAAGTAAACACAGAGCTAATGATAAAAAAATTTAAATAAACATCAAATTTTCTCCATTTCTAAATTTTTAATCCGGCAATTTTATGTGGTCCTGCACTTATTCCATGGAAATACCACACACCTCCAAGTTGATAGAAGCACTTAATTTCATATGATTAAACTCTGATATTGGATATTTGAATATCTAATCCCTATCTTTAGATATGCAAGGAATATAATTAAGTTGGTGGATTAGGACTATGAGGTCCTTGAGGCAAATGCTCTTGCAAAAATTGCTTTTTTAAAGACCCATGGTAGTATAAAATGCATAAGAACAACAAATCCATACATTAGACTGTAGAATTTAGGTAATGATTATGTGAATATTTTTGTATTAATGTAACAAATTTCTTGTTTCCTCTATTATTAGCTACAGTAAAAATGATTAAGCACTTCTAAGAAAAAGTTCAAATCACTGAAAATCAATACTCATGTAATATTTTGGAGGTAAAATATTTGAAGCCAAGCTGATAATGTTTATTAGTAGTAAGTACCAATAAATGTTTCCATTTTAGCCACTGGGAACAGTCTTCCATCAGTCAGGTGGACATATGAGTAACTGCTATGGCTCTAAGGCAAAGACTATTTCTTTTCAGTGCTAGAGATCTCTCCCCACACCACATGTTTGCATCTGCCTAACTCAATTATTTCACCTAAATAAAGGCCTGTCATAGTCAGAGTATTTTGAAAATTAATGCCCTGTGTTGGCTGTGTTTGTTGACAAGGTGAGGGAGACCAGTTGTTATGAATAACACAGCATTACCTCTTTGCTAAATTACAGGAGCCTTATTTAAAGACAGCTTTAGTTCAGCAGTTTGTTCACCAGGCAAGGAATGGCTTGTTCTAGCACAGTGCTGACTTGCATATACAGGCTACTCTCCCAACAATATGCACTGTTTTTTCCAAGCTTCTATATATCTATCTTCTACCTTATTTCAAGAAAACAGAATTTTTAAAGACACGAACTAGTAAAAATAAAGCTTTTTATTTAATATACATCACAGTTGTGAACAAAACTTGAAATCCTTGAGCAGGTCGTTGTGGTTTTTCTGAGGTGCCTTTCAACCTGAATTATCCCATGATATCTCTTAAAGTATTCAAAGTCATATATATAAAAGTAGAATAAACCCTCCTTCCACTCAAAGGTTATTGAATTTTCAGAAACAGTTGCAGTTGCCTTATTGGTGAAATGCTGCTGATTTTCAAAAGTATATGCTGTCCTGGCAGTTCAAGCCCAGGCTCAAGCAACCTCATCTAATGGAACATGACCCTGCCCATGGCAGGGGAGTTGGAAGTATATGATATTTAAGGTCACTTCCAACCCAAAAAGTTCAGTGATTCTATGATCTCCAGGCTTCTATGCAAATCAGTTCCTGTATCCTGAAATAACCACCCACAGTTTCAGGTGTGCAATCTGGAGGTATTGATCACAGAAAAATTAAAAGTATTCTGTTGCTGTAAGAAATACAGGATTGGTAAGAGCTTTGCATCACTGAACTCTTCATCTGCAGAGGCACTTAGGAGGACTCAGAGCTGATTACCTGGGTCCAGGCTGCCATGCCCCATGGCACATATTGTGGGGCACGTCAGTACACCAGAACGGAAAGGGAAAGCAGCAGGAATGGAAGGCACCACCTCGTCAGACCACGGCTTCCAGCTGGGACTAGCTCTGCCAGCAGGGAGCCCTGAAACGAGCACCATCCAGGGCAGCTGCTGTGGAGGCCAGTGATGGAGCATGCCTCAGCTGGGTCACCTGGGATGAGTCCTGTCAGCTGCTGTTTATACCACTGTGCTCAGGGTGAATCAGCACTGCAGTAAAACCTCCAGAGTGGTGATTGATGTTTTCTGGGTGTACTGCAGGTAGATGATTTACAATGGGGTTTTCAGTAACTCTGGTAGCCCCTCCTGGCCTCCTGCTTTAGGAGGAAGCTTTTAAAAAACTGATGCACTTTCCATCACTTAAAGAGTTTTGGCCTGGCTGTTCCTGCACAAGGTAGTCCTCATAGACCCTGTGGGCTGCTAATGGAAGTGGGCAGCACTTTATGCCTGCCTTTTGTCCTGGCCTATAACAAATAACTCTCCAAAGTCCATTACGGACCGGCCAAGGAGGGGCTGTTGCTTCAGCAGAATGTTCTGTAATGCAGACAATTTCATTCCTTTGTCTGGAATGAAAAACGTGCCTTTCCAGCACATAACACCACGAGAGCTGGGCTCTGCACTGCGTTAGAGACTCACCCTGCACCATATTAAATAGCTGACTGCTTTTGTATGAAGAACTGCTAATCAAACTCCCTTAATAAAAAACTGTCAGAATGGACTTACATTTCTGAAAAGCCCTCCAGGGTCAGTAAAAATCATTAATTATATTTTTTTTTCAAAAAGCATTCAGCTCTCTAAAACATGAGGAAATGTGCGAGACTTAAGCCTCTCGACTCTCTCCATTTATCTCAAAAAGTTTGTTAAATCTTTCATATAGTCCTTGAACTCTGGGAACTTGGGCATCAAAAATTTACTCACTGTAGTAATCAAGATATGAGAATTCACACTGTGCAGATATTTTCTTCCTGCATAGTACTGCTGTAGCTCTGGTTCAACTATGGAAAATACAGTTAGGAGAAAGGAGGTGGATAAGTAATGTAAAAGAAGGAAGGAAAAGCATTTTTTCTACTTACTTTTTTTTTTTCACTAAGCCTCTGCAAAATGCATAATTATGGAATGTACTGTTTTCTGTCGCTGACTTATGACAAAGCTTTGAATCAATAATTTGGTAAATCCATTATAAGAACCATTTTATGACTAGTAAGAACAATGTTGTTCAAACACATTTCAAATGCAATGAACATTCAGAAGAAACAATAATAGTTATGGTAGATGGCAAGCAGAGACAAAACTTGCTTTGAATACAAAATTGCAGTTCAGGCAGCCATTTCAGTTTGCTCAGAGGTTGTCTGTCAGAGGTTCTTGTAACCCAGACATGTGCAGAAATCACAGAAATCAATGAAATTTTACGCAGGAGTGTGAAAGAAAAAGTTCATTTTCAAGAAGGTAACTATTCTATTTAATAAAGTTCCCTGATTATGTTTATTTTCCTTCTACATTTCAAAGGCTTCTAAAAATAAAATATTGACTTCAATGGTCAGCCCTTGTGTCCCTGTCTCTGCCTGCACAGTGCCAGAGGAAGCATAGCTTCTTTCTCTGCCACTGTACTGCTGGGGGAATATACTACTGTGAAATCCAGCTTTGTCAACTGAAATAGAAATACTTCAGCACCCTAAATGCAAAGTTAAATACTGAGATAATTTCTCTAACAAGTGTAGCTATTTGCATTTACCTCCATTTGCTCCAAATAGTTGGGCTGATTGTATTTTTTTTTATCTTCAATATTGCTGTTTTGTACAAAACGTGGGGTTTTGACAAAAAATATTTTCACAAGTTTCTCATTTGGGTCTATAATTTTCCTATAAAAATTCAAATAGTTGAATAGGCCAGTATTTGGCTGATAATAAGACATTTCATTCAAAAACTCTGCTGCAACGCATCACGAGAATCATGGTTGTCTTTTCTTAGATGATAAGACTGAGATCTGAAGCTCCATTAAATTGTTCTTGATGTACTCTAACCACAAAATTCCATGATATACCTGGCTTCTCTCATGATGCAAAAGATTATGTTGCAACAGTGAAAAAGTGCAACCTAGGAGACAAATTTGTGGGGGAGGTTAGTAATATGAAATACTAGAACTACAGTTCCTCTGGATCTCCCATTTGACAATGTTTCTGAAGTGAAATATTTGGTTTTCCTCTGAAATAATTTTTGCTGTTAGGTTTCCTTTGATAGAAGGGGTGTGGATATGGTGTTGAGGAGCAGAAATGATTCCTTGTAAAATGGTGATAGCCCTTTTTCATTGTTTTTCATTTTTGTTAGTGCTTTTCTGGGAAAAGTCTTTCCTACTGGCTCATTTAGTCAGATACTTAGTATTAATAATGAAGCTGTACAACAGGTTATATTATGAATCTTCATTACTGGTTGTGACTCTACAAATGAAACTTTAAAAATGCCTTACACTTGAAACTAAAAATATTATCTCTTTATGTATCTCAGCCATGGACCAAGAATTCATTTCTGTTCATTTTTGTTTGTACCACTATGAAAAAAAAAAGTCAAACATATTTTAAAAAGGAAGCTAAAAAGAATGGTAAAATATTAAATCACATTTCTAATTAGAAACCAATTGAATACCTTTGGTGATGTTAGTGCTATTCATAATGTTGCACTGGCAACTCTTGGCATTTTTTTTTTTTAAGGTGACTAGGGGCAGTCCAATGGTGTAAAGGAGAGCGCTCTGGACTCTGAATCCCAAGGTCCTGAGTTCGAGTCTCAGTGGGACCGTCCCCTGGCAGTTCAAGCCTCCCTGCCATCCCATCCCATCACATCTCGGATGCTCAGCAGGGTCAGCCCCGGTCAGTACCGGGTGCTGTGACAGTCCCAAGGACTTCCCTGTCACTGTCCAAGCTCGCTCGGCTGTGGCAAGTGGACTTTAGGACTTAAACGGTGGGGCCAGTTCTGCGTACGCTGTGCCTCACCTGAAAAATCCACTGTGCAGGCTGGAAGGGCACACCCACGTGGGGAGAGCCCTGCTCAAATCCTCATTCGCCAAGTTTGGCCATACATACAAATGGTGACTGGTCTGTGGTTGTTCCAAGGAACTGATTTGCAAGTTTGTAAAAAGGATATGACTCTACACTGGAGTTGAGAACATCAGGTTTAGATGCATATGCTGGACTTTTGCCTTGATCCTTTCTTCTATGTGTGAAAGAAACCGGTAACGAGAGATGGAAAGGCACTGTGGTTCAGGCCACCAAGCTGAATGTCCCATGGAAAAGGTTTGGGTTCTGCTGAGTAAGATATGGAAATTAGATACCATGGCAGCTTCATAGCTGCAATAAGCATAAATGATTAATGCTTAGTAAAATTATATGGCAAGTATTTTGCAGGAAATCTCTGGTCTGATTTATGTGCCTAGGGGTATTGTTTTTCATATCTCAAAAAAGCAATAAGTTGGTAATTAATAGAAAATCTGCAAATGGATCATTTGCATGAAAGAGAAATTGTTAAGAAGTGCTTCAATCACTGTAACATTTCACTGGTATTGATGAGGAAGGCCAGCAATCACCTGGAAGGTAGTCTATTGAATTGAAATCATTACGT
The DNA here is from genome assembly GCA_035041345.1 of Poliocrania exsul. Taxonomy (NCBI): domain Eukaryota; kingdom Metazoa; phylum Chordata; class Aves; order Passeriformes; family Thamnophilidae; genus Poliocrania; species Poliocrania exsul. The sequence continues at coordinate 24,579,194 of JAWWLZ010000118.1, forward strand.
AATTGTTTCTTATTCCAGCAGGATTCCCAGCTGTGACTTGCTATTCTCTTTAGGTTGTGCTGGTTTTATCCTGACCAGTCTTTGGGGAGAGAACTGTTTCTTACTGTCTGATGTCACGCGAGCTGTAGATGGCACATGTGTGAACTATACACTGTAAGTACTCAACCCGCATACCCCCTGTAAAGGATATGCCACAATAACACCTGGAAGGAGAAAGCAGGAAATATGTACCTGTGGAAAAAAAAAACAAAAACCAAAACACCAAAACCTAGAGCTGAACAATACAGACTGTCTCTAGAATAGCAATAACATGATTTAGTAACACATGCAAAAGCCATCACATCCAGATTAAAGAGGAAAAGTTATTTGTTGCATGTCAGAATGATCAATAGATTGTTTTTGCATTATATCAACAAAGCTTTTTTTTCAATATGTTGCAGCATTGAATCAACACATTACAGTTGCTGAATGCAACCCTAAACAGAGAAAGGGTTGTTAGGCCAGTAGGAAGAACAGTATTTTTATTACCTATGACACCTTCAATTACTAATATGAAGAGGTGCCCTGAAAACATATTTTCCCAAATCTTGCTGCTACCCTGTACTTTGAGGAGATGTTGAAAACCCTCCTGATGCCTGTTCCAGATGAGGATTTGTCTGTCTTCTTGGTACAAGCAAATTGCCTAAGGGCAGCTTCAGGGTTTCATTACTAAAAGGATGTAAGCGGCAAAGTCAACAGCAAACAGCTTGTGTTGAAGGGAGATCATGTCAGTGGATCATAGAAAAGCAGTTTGGAAAGGACATTAGAAATTGGAAAGAACCTCTGGAGAGCATTTGGTCCAATCCCCACTCAAAGCAGGGTTAAATTAGAAAAATTTTCTTGGGGCATTGTGTGGTCAGGATCACATGGGAACTTGCTTTAGGAACAGGTGGATCATCTGCTTTTTGATTATTTGCTCAGGCACTCTGAGTCTGGATGTTTAAGGTGTATCTAGACAGAAGGAGTTGAGTTGTGTCCAGAGCATGTTGCAGGAACATCTTTGTTCAGATTTTTTTGGTTTGCTTCTATGAATGATTCCACTATGTGGCAGAGGGACTGTTAACAGGAAGATCAAGAAGAGAAAGGGACTGAGCTGGTTGTCACTGTGCCTTCATGACCATGCTTTGATTCACAGCTGAGTATAGGGAGAAACAGCTGTAGGGAAAATGCAAACAAGACTAGAGTGTATTGAGCCTTGGTGTGGGCTGTGGATCAACATGTTATACAAGTGCATAATTTGAAGCTGCTGGAAAGACAGACAGTGATATTGCTGGGTACTGATAGGATTGGCAGTCCATGCCAAATAGTGGCTATAAACCCTTTAAATAACTGACAGCAAGAGAAGCACTGGCATGCTGACGTCTGACACTGGATGAGGAGTGGATGAGAAGGAGGAGGACGCAGAGGGAAACCATTAGTTCTGAGCCACATAACAGAGCCTGACACTGGGTCTGGTCATAGTGGGCTGTCTTGCTTCCTCCAGGCAAGACTGAGCCTACTCACTAAAGCAGTAACAGGTGGGTCCTGGTTTGCGTGTGTGTGTGAGTGTAAAGCTTTTTCAGCCAAAGCTTATCCCTCACTTGATCTACCTAATAAGCTGTGCTTGGCAGTGTCACATAGCCTGGTGTTCCTTTTCCCTATGACACAAATATGTGTCTGTATCACAGGATCACAAGGAGCCCAGATGTCACTGGCTCGCATGCAATCAGGCTCAAAAGCTGAAAAGTGCCATTTGGCCCTAAATCTCATGTCTCAGATGCTAAGTTGTTTTTCATGGAGACTTGCCTTTGCTGCTAAATACTGGACCTGTTCTCCACCCTTCTTCTGTGGGTCACTATCTCCCAGCACAGCTTTTTAGCTGCTGTAACCATGCTATGGTGCAGCATAGTCACAGATGAGGATGTGGATTAGCTGAAAACTTTTGCATGCAATGCAAGCACATATCTGCACCCCCTGGACATAGAAGCATGTTGTTTGTAAAGATGGAATTTTAACAGTGGTTGAACTTGCATCCCAGAAATCTTTCTTCCTTTCTCAGTTAAGTATGTATGTATGTACGGCCAGACTTCATGAACAAAGATTTGGGCAGGGCTCTCCCCACGTGGGTGTGCCCTTCCAGCCTGCACAGTGGATTTTTTAGGTAAGGCACAGCATGCACAGAACTGGACCCACCGTTTAAGTCCTAAGGTCCATCTGCCACGGTCGAGTGAGCTTCAACAGTGACAGTAAAGTCCTCGGGACTGTCACAGCCCCCAGTACTAACCGGGGCTGACCCTGCTGAGTATCCGACGTCTGATGGGATGGGATGGCAGGGAGGCTTGAACTGCCAGGGGACAGTTCCCACTGAGACTTGACCTCAGGTCCTTGGGATTCAGAGTCCAGAGTGCTCTCCATTACACCATGGGACCGCCCCTCAGTTAAGTATAAAGCTTATAATTAATTCAAAACTCTGAAGATTGTGTTGCAGATAAATGTCTTCCCTTTTTTTTCTGGCTTTTGCATCTTGCAATCATAGCATTAGGTCAAAAGAAGGCAAAGCAAATGCAAGACTTCCAAAATAGATTGCTACCTGGACAGAAATATTTTCCATTATTGTTTTAGACTGATAAATGTTGCAAAAAACCCCAGGTATGCAAATTTCCAAATTTATTGATCAGAACCAATTAATGTAGCTGATCTGTCTCCTTGTAGGGAAAAATTGCAGGAAGTGTAGGCATACCCTGATGTATAGCTCAAGCTGTTGTGAGAGTCTCGATTCGGAATGTATGGTAGTAATCTATAGGATCAGGATAACCACTTCATGCCAAATAGGTTGAACAATTTTTAATTTTACAGTTATGCCAAACTACAGAGAAGAAACACTCTTAGTACATTAAGAATAAAGAGTCTTTCAGTGAGAAAAATATCTTTGGGCAGGTATTTGGCAGAAAACTCTCATATTATACAAAAATTGCCATAAACCAGATCAGGGATTACCAAACTTCTTGGAATGATGCTCACTGTATCTTATTCAGTACCAGTCAAAATCAAAAAATACAGAGATGGCATACTGGAGGAATTCTGAACAGTTTAAAACACTTCTTGAAATATCAGAGTATTCCATGCCATCAGTTGCACTTTGGTTAACTTAGTGCCTCTGTGTCGCATACCAGATAACAGCAAATGAAAACAGTGGTTGGCTCCCTGTTGAGTGTCTGGCTACCAAAAATACCATGAGATGAAATTTCATATTACGGTGTTTCAGCCCAAAAGGGGATAGCTCTACACACAAATGAAGGGCTTAAGGAACTCAGCTGTGGCTCTGAACATGTGCAGGGAATGAAATTAACCATAAAAACCCAATGTGCTTTAATCAGGATTTTAAAACAGCTTCTCCCTTTAAAGCTCTGGGCCTGACTCTAATGTCATGATAGCAGCATAACATAGATTTCATTCAGTTGGAAAAAGACCAGATCAGCCTTTTGTAACAATATGACATAGCTTTTCCTTCTGGAACTTTTAGATGAAAATTGAAGCTGGATGATTCTGAATATATCCACAATAAGGCTCTCATAAGAATTACTGGTGATCTGCTACCACTTTCTAGCAGAATATCAAGGAACCAATTTTATAGCAAACCCTTAAGGCAGAAATGCTTATTAAAAAAAAAAAAAAGGATAAAAAAAGAAAAAGCTGAGTTACATTATTTTTCCATAACTGTTTGAAGAAGAACATCTAGAAGCTTGAAGTAGTTCTTACCATCCCCACCCACTAAGTGCACTTATATAGATCTGGAATAAGCAGGTGAAATTAATTATTTTTCTCCTACTGCTGATGTTTTTTGTGGTAATGCTTTCAGCTGCACAACTATTGCCTGCTCTATGATAACTTAGAAATTTTAAATCACCTTTGAACCTTGGCCAGCTTCATAACTGATATAATTTGACATTGCTCCATTGACTTGGCAATGTTGACTGTCAGTAAAGGAAGAGATGACAAATGATTTCTAACGTTTATGAAGGCAAGAAGAGGTCAGCCATATGAAAAATTTAAACACTGTGATCTTTAAAGGAAGCATATGAGAATTCTCACTTAATGCCAGGTAAACACCAACTTACATCAGGTTAATCTGCTAACAGAACTGAAATTCTGCTTTAGGAAAATACTGTGAAACCCTAGCTGGATCAGTTAGTGACACCACTAAAAAACATGTTATTTTTTGCATGATTCAAAGCCAATAACTCAGGGTGATACATACTCCTTAAGAGAAACTGGTATTGCTATTTAGCCATTTTCTAGAGATTAGGTAATAATGTAAACAATGGACTCATACCTGACTTCTCACAGTCTGTTATTCAAGATGTGGTTTGTACATTGTTCATTCTACACTGGATATAAAGTGGAACAAATTTAGTTTAAGAAAATTGACTTGTTTCTAGATTGTGATAATCAAGTCATGGAAAACTGATTTTTATTTTCTTTTCTGGTAAACAAGGCAGAATTTACAGTATGAGAAGCCAGTTTCTGATCTTAATATTTGAGTGTCAGTTTGGAGTAGTCCCATGACTTCAAACCCCTGCTCCTTTTTTTTTCTGCCAGTGCTCCATCTGTTCACATATGGTCTCAGTTTACTACTCTGTCTTGTGCTTCACACCTCAATGCCTCTTTTAATATATGTCTTTGCTTGGTCCAGCCTTTCATTGTGTATGTCAGGCACAGAATCAGAATCCTAGAGTGTTTTGGGGTGGAAGAGACCTTAAAGACCATCTAGTTCCAACTTGCTTGCCCTGGGCAAGGACACCTCCCACAAGACCAGGTTGCACAAAGCCCTGTCCAACATGGCCACTTCATTGAAAATGCTTCTCAAAACCCACATATAATGCCTTTGTTTTCATCTCGTACTTCAGTTTCCTAAATGAAATTCTGAAGTAATTGAAAATAATTGCAACACTTATATTGGCTTCCTGAGAGACAGATTTAATTTTCTGCATCTTGTTTTGTCAAAGAAAGATTGAAAGGTATTTGGGGCAGAGACAATTGAATAGTTTTCCCTTACCTACAGTGGTACACTAGCAAGAGTTCTAATTTTTTGTAGTGCTTAGCTCTTCTAAAAATATTTTTCCACCCCTGTGTAACACTCTGGTGCTGGAACAGCAGGCTTATGGGCTCACCCAGAAGTTTTACTTCAAAATATATACAGGGTTAATAGCTCGAGATAGCATCAAGAGAATAAGCCACAGATTTGTTGCGAAAAGGTAATTTTATTATAATTTAGGGGAGAAAATAAGGGAATTGGCAAAAGAGCACCACAAAACTACACAAAACATTCCACCACAATACTACCCAGCACATACTAACCAACAACACTTAAGTCAAAATCCAATCCCTTCAGCTCTGAGCCACACAAAGCATTAATAAAGGAGCAAAGAAAGACAATCAGAAGGAGCAAGAAGAGAGAAGGAGAGAGAGAGAGACAGATCATATCGCTAGCATTGGAACCTTGTGGCAGACCAGCTCTCACATGTCCAGGTGGCAGGGCTGCAACAGGTGGCAGCCCTATGTCTTTGGTTTTCACTGCTCTGGTCCCTGTGGCTAAACCACCCTTTGGCCTCTGACCCCCCAGCCACTCTGGGGTTCCAGGGCAGGGTGAGGGACCATGTTCTCACTGTCTCTGCTAATCCAGGCTGGGTCAGGGGCTCCAGGAGCTGTGTGTGTTACAGTTTTCCCGGGCTGTTTGTGACTGGCACCTGCACTGGGGCTTCCCCGGGTGGGCTCCAGGACCTGCCGTGAGAGATAAGATCCCACCCCACCTCTGTGAGGTTTGACCCATCCCTTCCCCCTACACACACACACACACACACACACACTGTCCTAGTTTACCAGGTGGGACCAGTTGGCACTGTGTGGGGGTGATCAAGGCTGTGTATTCTACCCCCTCTATTCATTTCCCATGAACA
>JAWWLZ010000118.1:24585268-24602841 GCA_035041345.1 Poliocrania exsul
GTATTTACTGTATTATTATTATTAAATTGTAGCTCTGACTTATAATCTCTCTTGTGTTGAGTTCATTTCTCCTGCTGATTTACCTTAAAACCAGTACACACACACACACACACACACACACACACACACACACACTCACACTCACTAGGTGGTTCTGACCAAACAATTACTGATCTGGTGTCTAATGCCCTGTTAAATAAAACCAGAGTCCCTTCAAGACTGGGACTTCAGAGGTAATAACATTTACACGCTCATTCACCCTACCTACTATCAGCAATTTAGCTAAGGTCTCTGTGCCAAAAACTGAGTCATGCTACATTTCCTCTGTAATCAGTAGGTGGACAGAAGCAGCCTAAGGTGACTGGTCTACTTTTCTATTATATGTACCACCCTTTGGATGTGCTACTGTCTCTCTCTAGTGACTACAGTGTTGTTTGTGCTGACCTTGACTCCAGGTTTGGGCAAATCATATTTCATCTGAAACTTTAATGTCACAGAAAATCAAACAAAGCATTAGCTGAGTACATAGTAAATTAAGTGAAGTTAATTCTAAATTCTGAGAATAGGTGGAGCTCTATTTTTCTTTTTTTGTTGGTTTTTTTCCCCCCTCATGTATTTGCAAACCCTGAACTTGAAAAGCAGTGTATACTTGTTCAGGCACATTGTTTAGGTGTGTAAAGGCAATTGAAGCATGAAAGAAACTATTACAATACCAAGTTACTTTCCCCAGTGCCAATCAGAATGAACAGAAGGAGAGGAAAGAAGCAGGCAATGTGTGTAACAATGAACAAAGAATAATGCCTATTAGCACTTTATAGCTCTTTGCACTGTGTTCCTTCCAGCCAGTGGCTGCAGCTGAAGATAATGCAGAAAATACTGAAGAAAATGCCTAAAAGCAGAAAAGTAATCAAGAACAAACTGAAATTTTATGCTGTTGTATCTTACTGGTTAAGTATATAATTTTGACAAGATTTATCATAATGAAAAGCTTTCATGGTAATGACATGGAGGTTCAGCATTGACATTTTATTCAACTGTTGGTGCACATGAACCACTTTAACCAATATAATGTGATGACAGCAAAACATACAATATTCCCAGTCCCATTCAGAGGCAACATGAACAGATTAAAATTGCTAAGAAGTTCTTTCGAAAACCCATGTTCTCTCTTCAGTTTGCATGTACCAGAATGTTCCATGAGTTAAAATGTTTAATGTTGCAGCATCTTTTTAAGTTGTTGCTAATTAAATCTGGATTTTTTCAGATTTAAATATTTGATTCCCTGGGAACATTTCTAAACCATTCACTTTATTTTTTTTCTATTGTGTGGCAGACACTGTTTGCCTTGATGTAGTCTTATCTCCAAATGTTTCAATTTAACTTTGAACTAGGACATAGACTTAAGTTCTATAGGAAGTCTAGATATGTCTAGAAGCTGATGGCTAGTAGAAATGAGTTTCAGAGACATGTCTATACCTTGTAAAATAATGTGTTCCTATGCATTAATTTTGGGTATTGTCTATATATGTCTACTTTTTTCTTGAATTTTCAGGGGAAATAAGAAAAAACGTTCTTTATTTTCAAAGTATTTATCACAGTATTTCTTATTAATTTCATCTTTCTTATGAAGAATTATGTGGTTTTAACTATATATCACAGATGTTAGGAAACTAGATCAATTAAAGATCATGATAAGGTTTTGTGAGAATCCTTCATAGGAAACTTATAAATTACAGATTTTTTTCCAGCATCTTGCCTATGATGCTTTGCAGGTGGGGATTAACTCTCTGTGATCTTTGTTGTTCCATGTTAATTGTGCAAGATCCATGCTGTGCCCTTAAGCAAGTTTGACCTCAGTGTTTCTATATGGTTTTACTTCTTGAGATTTTGTAATTCTTTAATTTTTTGAGATTTGGCAAAATGGAATTGCAGTAAATTTGAGCTAACAGTAGTACATTTGACCTAACAGAAAAGATTAGACTGAATGGTTTCTTAGCATAATCCGTGCCTAAAATACACAGCAGCATTTGCCTTTCATAGCGTATTTCAGAACTGCTGCAGAAGATGTTTGCTAATAGACAACTTGGGATCATCCTGCAAACATTTATCAAGTTTAAGAGAATGGTTTTGCCTGCACCAGTTCTGACTTTTTTTGAACTGCTGTCTCATTATGTTTTAGATACAAAGTGTTATGGTAGTTCTGGATGCAACTTTCAGGCATGCAAGAAAGTTACAGCTTACACAAGATTTCTCAAACATGTTAAAACAACCTTTTTCAATTTACTCACAGCTCTCTTTGGATAACATCAGGCTAGAAGACGCACATTTACAATCCAACCAAAACGTGTGATTGGCAAACCAAGATCTTGGATGCAAAAATGCAACAAGAACTTCAGAATTAGGTTCAACTTATATTTACATTTCCTTATCAACAATTTAAAATTCATCTTGGGAAAAATTTAGATGCAAAATTACATTCTTAATGGGTTTGGCCAGCCATTGCATAAGCATACATATGTGTGTTTTTTTAGAATATATAAAAATATCTATGTGATGGCATTCAGAAAAAATATTCTTAATGTTCTTTCTTCTTCCAATACCTCTGACTTAGGAGTGAAGAAAGACATTACTTTGGAGTATTGGGAAGAGCAAGTGTTAAGAGGTGTGAAACCCAGCTAATTTTGTCACATTATTCCCCTTCTTTCAGTGTTGACAATAAAAGAGTGACCCTAATTAACACAGGAAGTTACAAAAGGGCCTACATGGCACAAATTGATAAAATTAATTTTGTGCACATAAATCCCAATGAAAGTTTTTGAATGTCAAATTGTCCTCTTAACTGAAATATGTTTAGTTGTGAGAGATGGGGTGACAGTGGTCCAAGTGACTTCCGCTAAAGTTTAAGTTTCATCACATGCATTGCACAGCTGCAGTGCATGAGGAAATTAAATTATAAACATCTAAATATCATAGAAAGCAGAGGATAATCCAGTGGGTTTGGTCTCTTTTTTAGGTTTCTTTTTTTGATTCTTCTTCATATGTGCCTAGATGCAGGGGAAGACAGGGAGACAACCTTTTCCTTCCTACCCTGGGAACCCTTGAAGCAATAAGCATCAATTTGAGGCTGCAGTAAGGCTGCCTCCCACAGGCCCTAAATACACTGTCCTGTCTTCGTGGGCTCTGGAAAGGATACCAGTGCCAAGCAGTATGAAATTCATCCTGATTTTCGAAACTCTACCTGCAGGACTGGCAGTGGAAGTACTGGGGGAGCTTTGCCTCATGCGCCTGTTTGGCCTTTAAATCAACAAAATGAGTTTAAGCTTCTATGAGAGATACTAAAACTTTATCTATCTATCTGTCTGTCTGTCTGTCTATCTATCTATCTATCATTTAAAGGAGCTTGTGAATTGGGGCAGAAGCTGTAGCGAGAGGTAAAAATAGTATTTATGTCTTGCACTTTTATGGCATGGGTGATTTTTGATCATATTTTCTATTGAATACTTTCTCTGGGGCAGCACAGAAATTGAAAAATGCTGTTCCCAGTTTTGCAAGCTTTATGATCTTATGCAGGGTTTTAATTATAATATGGGATTTTTTTTCCTTCAATCATACCTTCATAAGCTCATGTAAACTTAACTCCAAACAACATTGAGAGCTGTGAACACAAAGAACTCTGTTTCTGTTTTATTTTGCATTTTAATTGCTTCTCTGCCTTGAATTTGTTTAGATGATGAATGAGAAAGACAAAGGCATCTTTCTTTTGGACAACTTTGCATTGCAACCAACAACTAATATTTATATTTTTGGGGGGGAAATAAAAAACAAACCAAAAAAACCCAAAGCCAAAACATAATAGATAGCTTGAAATTGTCACATATTTTTCTTCTAGAAACTTCATGCACTGTTCTGATCGCCTTTTACTGCTGAGCAACACAGTTTGGTAATGTCTGACATATTAGTTGGTTAGATGAGTTGTGTCTAGTCCATTCTTCCTCCTCTGCTCATGCCCAGAGTGAAGTTAGGTGAGTTTCCAAATTACTTGTTTGCATGTATTTTTTGAAGAGGGCAAAGAGGAGCTTATATTTTTCTTGTAGCTTTAGGGAGTGAGCTTTCTTTTATTATTCCTTTTTTATCCAAAGTTTACTTTATAAAGCAAACTATGTCACTTTAGCTTGTGACAGTTTCCTCTGTGACATTTCTGCCTCCTCGGACATCCTGTTTCAGAGCTCTATTTGCAGGAGACCACAAAAGAAGAGGTTATTTCAGGAAGACCTGCCTCTGCAGAATACCTTCTAGAGAAGGAGAGAAATTCAAGAATGTGAATGAAGGTAAAGATGCATTGCCTGCCTCTTCTGCTAAGGACCTTGCTGCAGTCTAGGACATCTGTACCTACCTGCTGCCAACATGCACTGAATACTTATGGCAGTGAGATATTGTGAGAGTCCAGGACACACAACTGTGTTCAACAGCGTTTCAATAGCAAATTGCCTCAGAGTGAGAGGTGGCTCGTTGTTCACCTGTGTTTTGGGATTGGCCATGGGCTTGGAGCCTGTGACCTCCAAATGCAGTGGCCAAACACTTGCACACTCTGTCTTGCTTTACTATAGCCTGAGCCCTTCCTGTCCAAGCAGACTTTGATGGTTTTATTAGGCTTTTGCTTGAGAAAGGAAACAGGATTATTGGACTGTGTCTTGGCTCTACATAACAACTGTTGAGTTTTTGTTCCATTATTACTACTGTTTACATTAATTGAATTTTTAATAAAAGCCCAAGCAATTCACACAGCAGGTGCTCCCTGAGGCTAGTAAAAGGCTGAGGTCATCCTGGGTTTCACAGGCATTTTTGCATCTATTTGTTCCCTGCTGTCGTGTTTTACTTTTTCTACAAGTGTCCAAGAGAGAAGTAATTGTGTGTTTTCTTTCTGATTTGCTATGTTTTGGAGGGACTGTGCACCCCTCTGATCATTCCAGTCCTTCTGTGGTGAGTCCCTCCTCAGATCACTGTGGTGAAAGTAGTATAATGTGTTTTTCTAACTGCTGTCTCACTGATTGCTTGTTGTAGTCTATTTTCTTTTTTATGCTATTCATTCCACCCATAATTCCATTGATTTTTCTAGCTCCCATTTCTAAAATAGATGTTGACTGATGCAGACTTCTCAAGCCTCTTTTCTTCTGCCCTGTGAGACTCTGTGCACTAATCAGTGAAAGAGACTTGACAGGTTGGATTTTTTCCTTTACAGTTCCTTCCTACTAGAGCACCACAACAGCCATTAGACAAAATGCCATATTCCCTTTTTCTCCTTTTTGGGGGAGAGAGAAACAAGGGTGAGGCATGGGCAGGTCTCTGGAATTGTCAGAACACAGAGTGTTCCCTAGGGCACAAGACCGTTGCCAACACTTGTTTCCATGAATTTGCACCCTCCTGAGCCCTGTGCACATTTCTGGACTGTGACATGTTCACTCCCATGTTTGTTTCTTTGCACAAAGGCTCCCTGAGGATCTCTGAAATTTCACTTTCATTCCTTTAAGGCCTTAAGCTTGTCTGGATGGGTGTGTGAGCTTCCTGGCCCTCTATATCACAGCAAACTACAGGTGTCCTTAAGTTTGCTTTCCCATTATCCATCAGATACTCACTTTTTAGTTACCTCTGCATCAGTTTCACAAAGCTCAGTGCTACTACTTGAATTTCCCTAATTAATTACATATTTAGCTTTGCTACTTTGTCTCTGGATATATTAGCAGTCTCCAAAGCATGTGCTTTAGCATTGAGGCTGCCAAATACTGATGGTAGTCAGGCAATATTAAAGTACAATCTTGTAACAGTCCTTCTGATACTGACAGTATCTAAGCACTTTCTGAAAATTATTATCCTCCTTTAACAATATCTTCACATATCAGTGAGATCTGAAGATGACCTTCTCAAAGATGAGGGTGACTTTGAAGACTGAGATCTTAATTCAGATGCATTTACAAAAAAAAAAAAAAAATTAAAACCCAACTGATTAGACTTCATAAGTACTGTATATCTATTGTTTGGCCTACTCACAGTTTTTCTCCTGGGTATGATTTTTTAATCTTCTCCTCCAACTCAGTTTTTCCTGGTGAGGTATTATTTGAATGAAATTGCACTGGTATAATTTAATTTGTTTCTCACCTTGTAATTAATCTACAACAGTGCTGTGATTGCACCAATACTAACAGATGTGAATAAAGCAATTTTTCTATGCACAGACAAGCCCTAAAATATATATTTGATACCACTGAAGATCCTGTTAGTGCTTTGAGAATATAAAAGGAAGCTAGATTAATTATTTTATCTTCAACATAAGCCTACTCTTTTTCCTTATGTGCAAGGACAAAGGCCAGCTGATGATAGTAAAATCCATCTGTATCAACTTTTAAATTACTTTTTTTCTTTTTCACTTCAGGTCCTAAATATGTGAAAACCTTTTAGGTCCTCCAAAATTCCGGTTAATTCCACTCTAAAGGAGCTGAGCTTCTTCAGTACTGTGAAATAAAAAATACTATTGTAAGGGTAAAAGTGAGTGAAATAATCTGAATTTTACAAATAGACTCCAAACTCCCTATTTTCTGATAAAAATATTTTTTTTTAGTCATGCCCTTCCTTAGTGGGCTGTATGCAGACAGAGGCTCATGAGAAATACATTTTCTGCACATCAAGGTTATGCCTGAACTACCTTTTTTGCATTCAGTGAGAATTTGAAAGCTGAGATTATCTGAATTGTGACCTCAGTGTAATACTTTGACAAGAGCAGTATTTCAATAGAACAGACCTTGGACTTCATGTATTCTTCTTTAAAGAATAATTGAGACTCTTTATGAGCAACCTAATTTGCATTCCTATCTCCTCTCCCAGGATTCATGCCTCACAAAGATTTATTTGATACCCAATATTGCCTTCACAGTGTGTGAGAGAGGTGCTCTTTAGCAGCTGACAAGACAGTGTAATGTTTAGCTGGTCATAGGATGTCTGTACTGAAGATAGGAAAGGAAGTGGGCTCTTCTGATCTCTATGAACACCATATTCTTGCTCATAAAAACCTTCTTTCCAAGGGACATTGGCATCTGTCATATGGTTTAGCATATCTGGATGCAATACTGGACATTTGAATATTAGTATTATGTATAACCATCCTCAGAGCAAATCTGTGCAGTTTTGAAAGTAAAGGAATATATTCAAATATACAACAGAGTAGGCAGCAAGATAAGTCAGGTGAAAAGTCCCCATAGTTTCATGCAGATTCTTTCAAATGTTTCCTTATGATGTTGTTTAGTGATATAGGGCCTGTACTTCCTCTGCTTCTAATGTATGATTCATACTGGTCTGGTTTCAGCTGCTGCTTGAGGCAGCATATAGATCTGTAGGTCTTACAGCTTCAGCTGTGGTTTTGTTTTCCATTTCTGTTGAATCAAACACTTTCAGGGGCTTGTGCTTCAGAAAAAGTCTTCACAGCCAAAAAAAGAATTATAGTGTAGGCTGGTCTTTTTTTTTATTATTAATTGCTTTGTTGTTGGGTTTTTTTCCAATGCAGTTTTCTGTCACGTTCGTAATGTGAGCCCTCATGCTGCACCTTGTGAGCTGATAACTCACCCCCCTGCACCAATTGCCATCCCACGCACCTTTGCACTCTAGTTCCTCCACTGCTCCATCGGTAATGCTCCCTGTAATAAAAATTGATAACTATCTAATGAGAAGGGAAAATGTTTTAGTGAAGGTGGGTTATTGAATGTATAATGGTGTCATGAACTTTCAGTCTCTGATGCTGGATTTTTCTGCCATATGGGAAAAGCAGCATAGCAACATAACTGCTACTCCTAATTATATAGTATAAATGTCAAGCTTGTTCAAAATTCAAGGATTACACACTGCCAGAAGAAACTCTCTCTTCTGTAGACTGAAGCTTTTTGGAAACAGAGTCTGAAGGGAGAAGCACTTACTGTCTGTGATCTCATCAAGCCTATTTCTCAAACAGCAGGGAGATGGACAGAAAAAGGCATTTTTACAATGTCTCTGCCAAGAGATGAAAAAATTTCTTGTTTTCAGCTCTGAAAAAATTCCAAGATACAAAAAAAATTTTAGCTATACACCAATTTAAATATTAAGTTTAGAAAAGTGAACAAATACTACTTGGATGTTTAAGCATTAAAAATGTTATAAAGCACATTCAGTTTCACAGAAGGGTATAACCAGCTGACTCTTTGGTTCCAGTAATGTAAAGAAACCCCAACAACTTAGAAATTATTCTCTGAGCATTTAGCAAATGGTTATAAATTACTGCTGGACAGATATTATTTTTATAATTTTACTATCATTCCTACTGAAAGCAATGAAAAAATACTATACAAGGCCTATAGTAGAAGATTAGTACTATCCAAGGATCTTGGATAGTGTGTTAGAAAGAAAATAATCTTATCTCTATTGCACAACGGAGAACTGAATGTGAAGTTTATGCCAGTATTTTGATAAATGCTTGGCAAAGCTGACCCCCTTTTAAGTGAGGTCTTGGAGATCTTCAGAACTGCTTCTCATGGAATAGATAATAGATAAAAGCCAGGTAGGTATTTGTGTCGATCCATATTGATTCTGAATAGTGTTTAAGTTATTCATTATCAACTTAATAATTTCCAAAGTGATTGTTTTTTAAGGGACTTAAATAATATTTTTATATATATAAATGATTGAGGAAATTCCTACAGAGCCTTTGTATTTATTACCTTCTATGGCTTGATTTAAAGCCAGCAAAGCATATAAGTCAAATTTCTGATTTCACCAAGTGGCAGAGAACACACATATGATGTATTTAAAATTGGCAAAGGCTCATCGTGGTGAAGAGTGCTGTAAATTACTTTTGATTAAAAAAAATCAGCAGAGGAAGGGAAAAATAATTACTACCAGAACAAGAACAATAAAACATTAACACTCTGTGTAAAGATTGATGGGTAGTTGAGAAGTTGATTTGTAAAAGTCACCAGTACCACAGGGCATGAGTTTATTAAGAGTATGAAAGAGGCAGAGTAAAAAATGCGCTCATACTTTAATCAACAGAAACTGAAAATAAACAGTTCAATATTTGTAGGGTTCTTTGAAGGGAATTTTATTTTAAGGGTAAATACCAGTGCAAAAAAATCCCTAAGAATGCGACTATCTGAAAACCAAACTCCCCCAACCCTGAATTTTCCAAAGAGCTGAAGGCATTAATGGTAGAAAGCGGATGGAGAAGGCTGACACTTCATCTTCTTTATGATAATTTAAATATATATGTGCTGGTTTTGACTGGGATAGAGTTAATTTTCTTCACAGTAGCTGGTATGGAGTGGTGTTTTGGATTTGTACTGAAGACAGTGTTGATAACACAGGGATGTTTTCATTAATCACAGAGTCAAGGCCTTTTCTGTTCTTCACCCCACCCCACCAGCAAAGGGGTTGGGGAGGCCCCAAAGAGTTGGGAGGGGACACAGCCAAGATAGCTGACCCCAACCAACCAAAGGCATCATGCTTAGCATATAAAGCTGGGGGAAGGAGAAAGAAAAGGGGGATGTTTAGAGTAATAGCATTTTGTATTCTCAAGTAACTACTATATGTGATGAGGACATGCTTTCCTGGAGATAATTGAACACCTGCCTTCCCATGGGAAGTAGTGAATTAATTCCTTGTTTTGCTTTGCTTGGAGGTGGGGCCTTTGCTTTACCTATTAAACTATCTTTATATCTTTTACCTATGAAACTGTCTTTATTTCAACCTGTGAGTTTTCTCACATTTCTGATTTTCTTCCCCATTCCATCGGAAGGAAATGAGCAAGTGCCTGTGTGGTGCTAAATTGCTGGCTGGGGTTAAACCATGACAATAAGGAAATGGATGGAAAATCTGTGCATTTTCTTACTACCCTTCTTTTTCTACATGATTTGTCATTTTCATATACTTATGTGTATTTTGTGTAGTACCTTACATAAATAAATAAATTATCAACTCCAGAGTGGGATGAGCTATGACTCATACAAACAGAGAGAGGAAAATTAGGGCTGCAGATTGGGAAATTGTTCATGGCTGCAATCATGCTTTCACATCTTTTTCTACACAGAAATCCTATAAATTGTGCTACGTCACTGACGATCCTGACCATGTCTGTGTTACACAAGCTGATAGTAGCTTTATCTGCTCAGGAAAGACATAAAAGGCATAACATCCCCAGTGAAAACATTTGGCTAAAAGTTAGGGATCAGCTGACTAGACCTTCATGGTCTTGGAAACAGCCATCATTTGTTTGACTCTAATTGTATTTGGCATCCTAGAAGAAAATTCAGAGTAGAAGGTCCAAGAATCTCACAGGCATAAAATATCTTCTATTTTGAGAGATGAGTCACACAGATAAGAAAGTAGAGAGATGCTGGTGACTGCATGTAATTCTGTGTAATGTTTCTACTCTTCGTCTAGAATAGGAAATTTTCTTGATAAAAGTTCATGTACAAAAATATTACTCTTGGGTGCTGCCAAACTGACTGTCTTCATACCACTGGCAGAGGTAACATGTATTTCTTATTCTATCTAGCCAGTATGCTTATATTTAACTGATCTAAAAGCACTGAAATACAGTGTAAGGAAGATATTTTATTCTCTTGCTCATTTACAGTTTACTGCAAGATGCTGAGCTTTTCTTGGAGCTGGTGGGAGTCTTTAGCTCCCACTAGTTTTGCTCAAAATTTGGTGTAAATAGTTCACAAGAGTGCCTGCCATTTTGTGGAGACAGAGGCCTTCACTTCTCCTCAGGTTTTATAAGACACTTAAAGATTATAAAATACATCAATATATCTATGAAACAGGGGCTTCCAGGTATCCAATTGTTTAGTTAACTTCCCTTACAGTAGGCTTATTTCTGTGCCTTTTTGTTTGTGAGATGGGATTTCATCAGGAAGTAGAGCTAAATCTGAAAAAGATTTTCAGTGCCTGACAGGGAAAAAATAAATCACTTTGCCTTGGAAAAGCCTCAAAATCAGGAGCCAGTTCCCTCTTTGGCCTAAGAACAAGCAGAAATTATCACTCTTTTCTAAGAATGTATGACAAGACTGTCTCTGCCTGTCATATATGCGATAATTATATAAGACTACTTCAGTTCATACTTTAACATATTTACAGTTCCTATTAGTGGGTTTATGTGCTTATATTGAGGGTATTCATTACTGTAATTTATCTCCCAAGGGTCTTTATATTCAGCATACATTAAGCTTTTACACCTTGTGAATTACGTGCTTCTTTTTCTGAAAAGCTAAGTATTTTAAAAGTGTAAATGTGTGGTAAAAGTCCCAACTTGAAGAATAATGTAATAATAATGCTTATCAGACATTAAACCAAATAAAATGAGACTTGGGGAAACAGGTACAGTGTTTCCCTAGATTAGGAGTGCTCCTATAGACCCTTAACAGTAGAAATATAAGAAACAAATAAGTGGTGTTAGCTCTATAGAAATTCACTTTCTCTGTGTGTTATAAATGAAACTTTGCTATACTGAAGAAAGCAACTACCACATAGTACGAAGTTTTCAAACCCTCTAAACAGTAGGAAAAATGAAGAAGGAGGTAATCTGGCTCAATGAAGTGTTCTTCTCTAGTATAAATATTAATACACAACACTTTTTGTTGCTTATAACAGTAGTTGTAAGATAGAGATTGATGCATTGCTGTTGTAAAGATGAACTCCTGAAGATCCAGGGGATATAAAGCTTGCAAGGGATGTGCTCTTGGACCTGTCTTCTTGGACCTGTACATCAGGTGGACAAGTAACAAAAATGCACAAGGACCCAGACTGTTCTGGTTATACACTGGTTTATTCCAGCAGTTTGGGTCCAGACACAACTTTTACTTGGATTTTGCTTCTAACTTACAAAATCACTAAAATTCAACAGACAGTTTAAATGTTCTTCTCATTGAAAGAGGTAAGTAAAATTGTGATTTTTCTACTTCTAATGTTTTTTCCTAAGAAACTCCACATCTTTAATACCTTGCTTGTCCTTCACTGCTTATCCATTAAAATAATAGAATTATGTCTGAAAATATTATCAAGGCCAATCATTAACCCAACACTGGCAAGTCCACCTCTAAATGATGTCCCTAAGTGCCACATCTACTCAGCTTTAAAATACCTCCAGAGGTGGTGACTCCAACGCTTCCCCGGGCAGCCTGCTCCTGTGCTTTGCAACCCTTTTGGTGAAGAAATTTCTCATAATATCCAACCTAAACCTCCCCTGGCATGACTTGAGGCTACATTCTCTTTTCCTATTGCTTGTTCCTTTTTATCCCATTCATAGCAATCAGAGATCTGACTAAATTTTTGTATCTCTTTATTGATGTAGGAGGGGTAGTAAAGAAAGAAAAAAAGAATGCCGTATATCATCTTTTAAAACAAATGGTTACTTTGGGGTTCCTGACAGCTGTGAATTACTGTTTCCTTACAGGACTGGTGGATACCATTGCAAAAAGAGATGACAAAAGGTATATCTGTGCTGTCATTTAACAACTTCCTGACCTGGTTGCTGGTTCTCTGATTATACACGCTTGTGGATACATTAATTCACTCCCCAGCTCTCTTCTGGAGGGAACTAATTAGTTCCCTTGGGCTCTGTCTGCATTTGTAATTCTGCACACAGGAGTGGAACATTAAATGAAACAGATGGTGCTGAGGATCCTCATCTCTCTCCTATTTGTGTGATACTGGTGTTGTGAGGGATGTCATGGGATGCTGCCTTCCTGTGATGAGCTAGCTGGGATTTCCTCTGACAAGAAGGCTTGCCTCTCTCTCATCTTGCATGTGGGGTTGTGTTATGGTGTGCTGTGCTTCTGATGTGCCATTAGAAGCCATGGCATGCCAGCATGGCCTCCACTGCTGCTCCCAACGAAATGATATTCTGGGGTCACAGGCATGGACACAGGTAAGAGCTATGCCTGGCACACCTCGTAGTTTTTGTATGTGCCTAATTCAAATAGAATGTGGACAGAAGGAACTGAGAGAAGGACCCTACATTTATTCTGAGGACAGGAAATCACTACCTTAAGTGTGTGACTTTGAAAAGTACAAGCAGTACTTTTACTGTGTTGCTCTAGTAAAAGATGTACTCTCTTCCAATAAACTTTCCATTGAAGGGAAGGACATCTTTTATGGGGTAGTGTAAAGTTGTCATGCATTGAAAGTAAGTCTAAAGGACTATTTTTAAAATCCTATTCTCAAGTTCCCTGGGTCTTTCTGATATCTCTCTGTTTTAACAGTCAATCTTTCGCAAGTTTGGCTATCTTATCTGTGGAGTAATCTTATCTCCTGTCAGCTGGTTTTGCTCACTTAGGAGGGAACTCTTTGCCTACTCAGGAGGTAAGGTTGTGTCTTTATAGGACAGTATAGGAAATTCCCTGCAGCATGTTGTATGGCAAGATAAAGTAGTAGTTCTTGCTGAAGGAACAGCTATCTGCCTGGAATCCAGAACAGTAACTTCAAACACTTACAAAATATGCCACACACACTGGAACAATTTATAGCCTATGATGCTGGCAGTGGAAGGAGTGTGATGGTAAAATGATTAATGTTTAAGATAGAGAGGGCTGGCTAAGAAGCAACTTTGACTTAAAGAACATTCCTTTTAACTAAAAGCTAACAGTCTGTGATTGCAGCCCCTCGCTTCTGAGCTAAGCTAATACTGGGTGTGCCACTCCTACAGGCTCCACCAAGACACATCTCTCCATATGGTTATGTTATTTACTGTTTGATTCCTTAGAAACATGACAGTTAGCAAGTGACTTACAGAGTTCATCCCTCCCAGGGATGGATATCTGGCTTTGCTAACACCGAAATGATTGTTTTTTCTCACCTCTTACTATTTTTTTTCTGAAACAGTGTGGTAGTGCACCTCCTGCTCCACTTCCCCTCCGCCCCAGGCTGCACTATGATCTCAGAATGCTTTGAGTGACCTTCAAACACTCATTTGTGACAAACAGTATATAGATTGGGTCTCTACAAACACTTGGCAGAGAACTGGAGAGCAGAGAGACATGCTGTCCCAGTGTCTATAGTTAATAAAGCTCCTGTCTGACCTGTCCTAAATTGCTTATTACACCTTTAGAGTCTCCAGATTCTCCAGCAGAACTTAAGTGTCACTTTTGGAGTCAGATAAGTTGACTAAAATATCAGGTTGAGGCTATACATGCACATTTATGCAGGCACAAGCTAATGAGTGCTGCAAAAATACAGTGCTTTCAAGAAGAAGCATTTTCAGAAATGGTGTGGTCAGATACCCAGAAACTTAATTTAATTTCTTCTCAGACATCAAATGGAAGAAAAAGGGTGGAAGGATCTCAGGGAAGGCACTCATGGAGCAGATAGAGGTTCTTTCAGGATTGTGCTATTTTTCAAGGAGACACTTGGATGCTACACAAGTCTGGCATATCTGCTATTCCCCAAACATTAGCAATAATGAATGTATTGCTATGAAAGCCAAAGAAAACAGTGTCAGGTAGAACAACAGTACAAAACGTGAGCCCATCTGTCTGTGTGATTAATGGAATAAGCTCATTCCAGAAAATGGAGTTAAGGAGACATTTCCAGACTTTGTGGAATGTGCCCAGTTTGGCATTACACAGATGTACAGAAAGACTAAGAATTCATGTATCTGTTGATGTTACCTGGGAAATATCAATAGAAAGTACTGGGTGATTGAAGACGAGATCTGATCCATGTACCATTTTCCATGAACAAAACTAAAAGCCAAAGAATCCACTATGTACAGCCATGTCAAACTCTTTGAGGAGGAATTAGAGGGAAAAATATTGGTAGCAAACTGTGTGATAATTTTTTCTGTAGAAAGTATGAGTCACTCAGTTTTCTGTTAACCAATTTAATTACAGAGTAAAATAAAACCATAATTTGTGTGGTCATCCAAGAGGAGACAGATGAGTAATTTTGCAAATGGTTCATGTCTCAAATTATATTTACTAATTAATTGTACTCTGAAGCCAGGAGATGGAGGCCCACAAACCTGATCATCTGCCATGACTGTTCAATCATGGCTTACCCTAAAAACTGTTTCCTTTTGCAAATACAGGGAAATTCTTGATCCGTTTTAATGTGATCTTTGTTGAATGATACTGAGTCACTTTCCTCAAAGACCTCAATGGGAATAAGTACCTAGCTTTTTTTGGCCCTCTTCAAAAGATGTTTTATTTCATTTATGATGATAGAGACCACCAGTAAGCTGAACTCAGTGAGTTGTGTCCAATGACAATATTGATAGACCTCATATCTGAGTCTCTTTTGGCATGTAGGACACATATTCTGGGGGCAAAGCACACCCATCCCAGTGTTCTCCATGCTGAATCACGAGTTCTCTGGCTTTACCATTCTTTGCTAAACACAAAACGTGCTATCAAAACCAAAGTTCTTCATCACTCAAATCCATGACCCTGAATCACAGGTGAAATGCTGGATTGATTAGCATGTTTCTCTGGCACATGGTGTTGAACAACTCTTTCTATGGCTTTCAGGAGGCTCTTTAGTCTTAGACTATTTTAAAATATTCTATCTAATTTAAAATAAGATATATTTGGCTGCATTTTGGTACCATGTTGTCATCTATTTCTGACACTTCCCTAGAAGACTGTAGAGGAAATGTGCTCTCTATGGTGCTGTTAATTTGGGTACATGCTGAACATGGCTACCAAAATAGCACAGTCCCTTACCTGCTGGGATGCCACTAGGGCATCCCACGCTAGTGTCTAGGGCTTGGAAACTTCCATCTCTCTTAAACATCTTGCTGCACTTTTCAAGTTACTGGAAAGGGAACATCTATTCATAGTTTTGGCAGTATGGTATTCTTCCATATTTACCAGTGATAATTGCTCTCTTCAGTGTTATGTCTTTTGACCCTGTAGGAACCAGTAGTGAAGCCTCTGTGACACAAATGTAATTATTTGCAGTGTGGGTTTTTCTATCCCTCTTTCTTCATCACTGTTACTTTTTAAATTCCCTTCTTCACACATTATCTTCAGTCTGTGCTTGTTCTTTTTCTTCTGTCTAAACTTGAATATCATGAACTATTTCTACTGAAAATGTTTCTGATTTTCTTTCACAAATAAGCAATAACCATGAAAATAAGACTGTTGGGTGTACTTCAGTGTCTTCAGGAGTCCCGTGAAAGGCAAGACCTGTCTCACAATGACCTCAGTGATCTCTTCTGCGCACAATTGAAGAGGGTTTGTATGACTTGAAGAAGCATGTCTGTCAAGAGAATGCAGAGTTATCGTATTTAATTGGGAGGAGGAAGGGTGGGGATGGGAGAAATGGGAGGGTTTTGCCTTTAACCTAAATTTAAAGCTGTTTCCAATTTCCTTCCTTGTTACAAATTTATTATTTTCTTCCTTTCAGAAACTACAGTGCTTCTCTTCCTGAAAAAAAAAAAAAAAAGAAAAAAAGAAAAGGATAATTTATGAAAGAAAAGAGTAAAGTTGGCCTGGAAAGCCTAACTTATCAATAATGGAAAAATTGCTTTAAGATCTGATCAGCAGTGCTGAATATCTGTTGTTTTTATGATAGTTCATCATGATAGTACAGTAATTTTGACCCAGCCTTGAAGGCTGCCTAGTCAGTATTATGCTGTCTTTTATCTCTGTGGTAAGATAAATATTATATGGTTAAAAATTTCTTGAAGAAGAAGAGAGGAAAAATTGTGCTCTAGAAATTCTGCAGAAGGTGTATGCCATTTTGGTGTCTTTTAAGCTTTGGTTTGAAAACTTCTAGTGCTCTACACAGTAATTACTTCCATTGAGGAGGTGCACACATTCTGCTATTCATGCTAATTACTGATAAGGAAAAGGCAGGAGGGCTCAGTGATAAAACCTTTCATGCAATTGTCTTTCTTTTACTAAGCTAATTCCTGCAAAGCTGGCAACAGCTAGAAAGATTGCCTTCTGTAATCATCCCCCTTCAGTGCAATTTTAAAATTTCTTCTCTTATTTCCATCAGAAAACAAGGTGGCTCAAGTCTGGTCAAAATGGGCTTCACATGCTACATGTACTGAGCAGCAGGAGGGCAGCTGGGCAAGAAGCCATGCAGAGGAGTAGAAGAAGGGAAAATTGCCTCATTTCTTCACCTTTGCTACTCACTCTGAAGACTGAGGGTATAGATGCTGTTATAAACATGAGGAAAGGCAAAGGGCAACGGCTTGGTTAGATTACAGTCTTGAACTCTAGACACCCAGTTTGTAATTTTAATTCTGATAACTCAAATTGCCAGCTCTTCTTTAGTAATATAATACTTGGCAGAAAGGCAGGGAGGAAGGGAGGAATGAATTCCAGCATATTTCCTGCTTTCTAGATGTCTCTAGGTCTTGAGATAATGCTGTAAATTTTGTAAATGAGATGAGTTAAACATTAAAGTAGATGAGTAAAAATGGAACTAAAATATTTTTTATTTTGTTTTCAAAATAGGATTTTAAAATCAGTTTTGTCATAAGATTTTTAGTATATGAAATTAGTAATATTGACAGTTAAGGGGTAAACTCTTAAATTTTTGCAGAAGGCAAC
>JAWWLZ010000118.1:24611124-24699929 GCA_035041345.1 Poliocrania exsul
TTAGCTGTATATTTACACAAGTACTGCTGAGAATAGTATTTCATAGAATCGATTGGGTTGGAAAAGACCTCCGAGATCATCAAGTCCAACCCTCGGTTCAACTCCAGTCCATTTACCAGATCATGGCACTCAGTGCCACGTCCAATCTTAGTTTAAAAACCTCCAGGGATGGTGAATCCACCACCTGTGTTTGTTCCAATACGGATATGTAAGGAAATTAATAAAGTAAGTTCATTACAAAATGTTAAGAAATTAAACCAGAAAAAAGCATTTTAATGACAAAAAACATAGAGTATGTAAAATAATCAGTAACACAGGTTTTAAAGAATATTTTCCACTGTCTCTGTGTGCCTTGTTTTTAAGCAAGATGGGTATTAGTACTTTTCACAAAGATTATTTTTATTAGTCCTGCAAGGCAAGGAACTTGAAGAGGACTGTTCATGTGTTCATACAAACTGTATTTATCTCTGTCCAGTTCCCAGTGTACTGATGTTAATGTCCTGGAAGTAGCATCTGTGACTAGTTTGGTGCCAGCTGCAGCAAGGGTCAGTCTCGAATATGGGGGGAGGTGGCACTTAAAGTGGATTAAAGCACACAGATGAGCAAGAACAGAAAATAAGTTTGCTTTGCCACTTAACAGCTCCCCCATAGTAGATAAAAGGAGCACTTCATTCTCCTGAGCTTTCAGTCTGTCTCTCCATTCACTATGTTCCCTTTTAAAATTGAGTCTGTTTAGCTTCCAGTGCCAGACACTCTGGCACAGTTCCTCAGGCACTTAAATATCATTGCGGATTTGGGCTTCTGAGCCTACATCTTATTTCCCTCTGAGGGGGAGGAAGCTTTGCAAGTAGAGTTAATTTTGCTATAGAGGAAATAGATGCCATGAAACCTTTCTATTAGATTAAAACAAATAATAAAGAAGAGCCTTTGGCCCTCCATGAGGAACATCTGTGAGCTGCACAGCCCTATTGCCTGGGATGCTGTGAAAAGGCTGGGTTAGGTGGAGCATTTAGTGTAGTTGGCTTTCAGTGAAGCCCAGGATAGTGCTTCCCTCTTTTATGGTCTGCTTTTTCTGTCCTCTAGCAGTAGGTATGGAGTGGATCCAACCCACAGAGAGCACAGATGTAGCTGCTCCATAAAAGCTTCTGAAACATCCTGTGTCTGACATAAACAAAAATGACCTTTAGTATCTGTCTCTGACTGCCAATAACGGGCTAGTCGTGTTACAAACCTCCAAGCACACGGTATGCTTGGCACAAATTGCACCAGTATGGGCAAGATACAACTAATTACTGCATAAAAATACTCAGATGGCATGTATATGTGTGTGTTTGTGTATAATGTGTGTGCATATATGCAGTATAAACTATGCAACTATGCAATGGTATTTGGGGCAATGCATGATGCAGCAAAGCAACATTTGCAATGTTGTAGTGTAGCAGCCAGATTCTGTTAACAAACTGGCAGAAATCAGGGCAGCTGCATCTAAAATGGCAAGATGTAAGTACTGACAAATTATTTCACTGAAGAATTGCATGTAAATTGCCTTGCTTATATCCAAAAACCAGAAGAAATAGGTTTGGGCAGCTGAATGTTGTCATCCATATTGGAAATAGAAGCCAAAGTTGGTTGATTTTCATTTTAAATTCAAGGTCTGATGACATATGGCAATCTGGTTCCTGCTTCCAGTGCTTGAATACAGTTTTCTGTATTGGTTTAAAAGTAAGCTAACCTAGTAGGTTTTGGTAGATAAATAATTAAACATATTCTTGTCCTTTTTGTGAAGTTTTTATTGGTTTCATTCAATATTTTCCATTTTCCTCTTGGAGAGAATAACAAGCAATTGTCTGATGAGCAGACCTGCCCATTGAATGTTTATTTGCCGCTCAATAATAAAGCATACAAGGTTTGAACCATGTGGGTTTCTGGTCACCAATATCAGAAAACAATCAGTAACTGTTAACATTTCTCTCAGGTTGTCATAAACAAAGCTGATCTATTTGTGGTTCGACAATCTGGTGCTGATTTTTTTCCCTAGTCAAAATGTAACGTATGCCAAGGTGCTACAGACAGCCTGGGTCACAAATGTGCTCAGGCAAATAATTGCCACGAGAACAGTGGCTTTGTAATGATATGTGCTGTCAGTAATTGCTTCTATTTTATAGACTAATACTATCTGTAACTGTATTTGGGGAGTAGGAATTATCCTCTGGCTCACTAGAAACACTATGATGCTTCTTGCATGGCTCAGTTGATCTGTACTAATTGAGGGTGGAAATGCCTCTATAACAGCAGACCCTGTGATGTTCCTGCAGGACAGCAGAGATTTGAGTTTGACTTCCTTCCCCTGTGCAGAAGTGGGAGCTGTTCCTGGGGCTTCTGCTGCTTGTGAAACTGTGCTTTTCCTGGGACTACTGAGTAAAATGAGGTTATAGATCTCTGGCTGTGATTTACATGAACAGAATGAGCCTTGCTTGACTTTTGGAATAAGTACAGGGCCCTGTGGCTCTTTGAGCACCCTGAATGCCCTCTAGGCATTTCCTTGTGGTTCAGCTGTGGATGGTTGCATTGTGTGTGCAGCTCTCTGCTCAGCCCAGCAGTTATTGTGGGGCCTTATGGAGGTGCCCAAATTTCCTGTCTGCACAAAATGAACTTGTTGCCCTGGGGTCTTCTTGGAAGAAGAGAGAATTACAAAGTACTTAGGTAAGGTGCAATGACTGTATTTTAGGAACATACTGCAGTAATATTTGGTAATTGCATACTGAACATTTTAAGCTTCAGTTCTACACATTAGCATATGTTTAGTTGCTTTACACATTTGAATTGTCAAATTTGTTTTCAAACCATAAAGTGTAGGGTTTGAACTTATGGGCAACATCATATAGAAGTTTGTCTGCTGTGAATGAAGCACAAACTTCATCTCCTATGTGCCTTCCAAACAAGCTATTTTTTTCAAGAGGAAAAACATGAAAACATGTTTACATAATATTTTTTGCTATAGTTGTACAGCACTGCACAAGTCCTATTTTTCTCTGACATAATAAAATGTATCAAAATTACTCACTGAAGATCCAAATGTTCTTATGATTATTTTACTTTGTTATAGTTGTGACATCATTTTCTGTGGCTAATAAGGTTGTCTAATGAAGTGTTTTTAGAGCTCAAATATTTTTGCTCCAGCTTCAGTGTAATTTTTCTGCAAAACAAGGATCATAATTTTTTTTATTTAGCACTGTAATGACCATGTACATGTGCCTATTTAGCAAGTCTAAAAACACAAAGTGATGTTCAGATCTTTCAGTATGAGTTCTGGTGGAACTTATACTGAATAAGCAGGCCCAAGATCTCAGAGATATACTTAACCTAGAGCAACAGCAGTTTAGAAAGAATTGTTCTGATTTGTAGACCTCCAACAGAGGAGCTGCCTGTGGAAGGGAATCTCATGTCTATGTTCGGATTGACTTCCCTAATGACTCGACAATTTCAGGGCTTATTTCTGGAATATAAACTATTTGGCATTGTGTGTGTGTAAACATCACCTTAGCTGTCAATCTTCAATCAAAACTCCAATGACACAAAAGGAAGAATTTTTATGCACTTTCACATTTTCTGAACAATCACTGAAAATATTACTGCCTGGATCCAGCATAAGATCTTTCTGTACCAGACAGTGTAGATCTGTAGATTGGGTATTTTCTTTGAGCTGAAGAGGGCTATCAATTTTGTTTTCTTCATTATTACCCTAAAATCAACAATTTTACTTTAGGCCCAATCAGGTGTCATTCTATATACTTTGATATTGAAGAGTAGCACTACAAGTACTTGTGTGTACTCAATCAGAAGCAGACCAGGAGGTGATGACCTTCATGAATCTGAAGTGTTCATTCAAGTGCACTCTGGATTATTAATTGAAAATAAAATAAATAAAAAATTCCAAAGCCCTGAAGTGTGACCATTATGAACACAAGCTAGTTATGTAGGAATTTGTTGAATAGCTTAAGTAATTTTTCTTCCTTTCCTTATATACAATGATGATTGGAGGGTTGCTTTCTCTGCATCTGTTCTATTAGATGTGACAGAAAACCTGAAATCAGTATTCTGAGTTGGAAAGGATCCACAAGGATCATTGAGTCGAACTCTTAAGTCAGTAGCCCATACAGGGGATTGAACCCATCACCTTGTTATTATTAACACCAAACTTTAATGAACTGAGCTAATCTCAGGGTCAGAGTACAACCATTTGTCACTTTCATTCAATAAGTTAAGTTTTGTTTTACAGATGTGAGTAAATGCTGTGGGGGTCTTAGGAAAAAGTTTACTACAACAGAAGAAGGGTCCCTCTGTTGACTTTTACAAGCTGACCATTTTTGTATTCTTAGCTGAAATGTAGTTGTCATTAGATCATTATATTGTTCTAATCATTCTGTGTTGTTTATTTTGGGTTCTTGTTTTTTAATTGGATAATATTAAGCTCTGCTGTTGATCTGTTATGTTTACTACATGATATGTGAAGGTCACTGTTTTCTTTTGTAGTCTCTCATAACCATAAATATATGCTTTGCATGAATACGCTTTTTGTAGATCTTATTTCAGGATAGTGGAAAGGGCTGGTGAGGACTGCAGCTTTATTTACTGTACTAGGATTATTGAAGTTACTGTCTCAGTTACAGCAGCTGGGATCAGTTGATCACAATGTGGGTGTAAACAAAACTGTGTATGCTACACTCTGTCACTTCTGATGGACTGTTAACAATGGATCGTTTGCAGCAGCTGCCCAGGGCACACCTGACACCTCAGGCTACAAGGTGGGTGTTAAAGAACTCTGTGAGATAAGAAGTGTTCCTGTCTTCACACCAAAGACTCAGCCATAATAAATCCCCTTTGAGGAGTCATTAGCACCTTCACGCCCAGCCTGAGGGGTCATGTCTGCTAATGGGCCACTAATGATTCCATAAATATCCCATGACTCACAGAATAAATCCCCCATTGTGAAACTCCTCACCCTCGGGGAGGTACTGGGCATTCCCAATTTTTTGTGTCATTGTATTTTTTGTAATCTTTCTAGTAAATTGTAACTCTGACTTGTAATCTCTCGTGAGTCATTTCTTCTGCTGTTTTACCTTTAAACCAGCACAGTTACTTCAAGCAATACTAATTGTTTGAATGGGTGCTGATGTAACCTTGCTAATCAGGAATGCAGGGAGACATACCAATTTATTTCCATAATTCGTGTAAGAAGTCAGCATGGCTCAAAATAACATAACTAGCTCAATGAGTCAAGCCTGCCTAGTGGCAATAGGAGACTTTTTAAATATCTTTTATGTATATTGCTAGTTTATATGAACTGGAAGACTGACTACAAGATGTAAATTACTTGCTTAATCTGAAACATTTATAATAATGTTTATATCACTCGTTTATATCATTTAAATGCTGTAATACTAGAAATTAAAATATATCCATTGCTAAAAAGAAGTGGTTTAGCTTTGTCTTTACGAAGGTTACCAGTGATCTCATCAGGATTAAACATTTTAAAGGCGCTGAAAACCCACAGTGTCTCTTGCTGCTTTAATTAACAACTGGCAAGACTGGGCTGTGTCACCTTTTCCCATTTGAACTGAAGGGGAAATCTCCTGCTGACTTCTGGGATCAGTGAGACTCAGCCTTGGAATAACTCTCTGTGGATGTTTGTAGGCAGACTCAAACTGCTTTGTGTGCATTTCTAAGCTTTCAAGTCAGCTCAAGCTAGTGATTCTGGGCAAACCTGAATGTGTTTAAAGGTAATAATTCATTCACAAAGTATGTGCAGGTAAGGCTTTGTATCTGTGCAGGCTTTATTGTATTATTACTTAGAATATATATTTGTATAAAGGTTTTGCTTTTGAGTCTTGGAGAAACATTCAGCAGCAGATGGACTGTCTATGCAATACTGTGCTAGTAAGGTTAGCACAATCCTGACAATGTTCTAAGTATGAGGTGTCCCAATATCTGTATGATTCAAACAGAAAATGAAAATCAGATGTAAGGAGCTGTAAAGAAAACCAGTCACTTATGGCATAAATTATATGAAGTGTGTTATATGGAGGTCATATGAGGAGCAGCTGGGGTTGGCGGAACTGCCTGAAAGGAGGTCAGCCTCTTCTCCCAGACAACTAGCGGTAGAACATGAGGACAAGCTGTGCTGGGGAGATTCAGGTTGGACATTCCTTCACAGAAAGGTTTGTTAAGCATTGGAATGGATTGCCCAAGATGGTCGTGGAGTCACTGTTCCTGGAGGTGTCAAAAAAATTATTGGATGTGCCACGAAGTGCCGTGGTCTAGTTGACTGGTCAAAGGTTGGACTTGATGATCTGGAAGGTCTCTTTGAACTCAAATCTGTAGGACATGATTTTGTGCAGGTGTGTTTCAGATAGGCCTGAACAAGCACAATGCTAGTAGGAGTGTATTAGGGTACTCTGCAAACAATATGCCTAACTAAGCCTTTGCCACTGATCTTGGCATGAAATCATTTTTTGAGACAAGATTAGCACTGGAGTCTCCAGACCTTGATCCCAACAACTTTGGTGCCAAAGTGTATCTACTGACCTGACCACACATACGCAGAAAGATCACTTAACAGCTAAAGGATTCCAGGAACCAAACCACCATGTGGTCAACTTCCTTGTAAGCATGTGTACATCTAATTACAAATGTACTGTTGTTGGAGCAGTTTACAACAGATATGATTAGGATGAAGAGTTAAAGCACTTAAAAGAAAAAATTACTCACTGATGAGCCTCCCAACCTAACTGAAGACTTAGAAAAGAGAAGTTGCAGATTACTGAATCACAATGGTTAAGCACCTTTAAAGGAGTAAATGAAAAATTCTCTGTGCTCGTTTGTGGTCTGGCTACAAATAACTATTGAATTGCAGAAGTGAGGGTGGGGAGAGAGGAAATGGAACACCAAAACAGCTGAAGTAATTATCAAGAGATGTTAGAAGACAAAATTCTCTTCTTCTGATAAATCATATGGATTTGAACCTGATTCTTTAGCATATGTTCCAGTTACAGTGGCCAGGACCAGTTTATCACTGTGTGGGTGTAACTAAAACTGTATTCTACACTCTCTACATAATTTCTGATGATCTGTTTCATAATGGATTGTTTCCAGCAGCTGTTCGGGGCACACCTGACACCTCAGGCTACCAGTTTGGTTTTAGAAAACCCTGGGAGACAGAGGAGTGTTTCTTTTCACACCAGTTTGTGATACATCGCCTCTGGGCAGGCATTACCACCTTCACACCCAGCCTGAGGGCTCATGCCTGCTAATGGGCTATTAGGGACTGGCACAATAGGCAGATGCAATGACCCAGGCCATCAAAGATTCCAAAAATATGACTCACAGAGTTAAGTCACCCACTGTAAAACACCTCACTCTGGGGGAGGTGCTGGGCATTCCCCTCTGAACCTGAGCATACATAATCTTGGGGTTTGGGCTCTTTGGGTAACACCCATCAGATCCAGAGGAGGATCAGAACCTCGACAGGACTGTGACTATCATCCTCATCAACAGGTTTTCCTTCCATTTACTTTGTACTCAGAGGGACCACATGATGCTCAGCACAGGGGCTAACAAACACCATTCTGCTTGTGCCCTAGGATGCTGGGTTATATATCTGGGTTTTGTGGGTTAAACCTAACTTTTCTCTGTACCATTGTATTTACTGTAATCTTTTTAGTAAATTGTAACTCTGATTGTAATCTCTTTTGAGTCGGGTTCATTTCTCCTGCCAGTTTACCTTTAAACCAGCACACGTAGTTATGGGACTTAACAACTCTTACCTAGTTTTTAGATGACAGCAGGTCCTCAACAGAAGTTAATTCATGATCTGCTCAGTCCTGGGTTCTGATTGCAGATGGTGGGAAAACTGCGGGTGATGGAGTCCTGGTTTAATGCTTCTGGTCTGGTTCTTGCTATGATTTGGGGCACATAATATGGGACTTGGATAGAATTTAGGTGTTCAAGCACAAGTTGTTATAAAAGGACTTAATCACAAATATAGTTTGAGTGGAGCCTTCATTTTATTTCATGGGAGATCTCTAATCTAGAGGCATCTTATTTTTCATTCTGAAAGTTCTGTGGTGCTCAGTGCTTCTGGGTGGATGAAAAGCTGTTTATGCTGAATGTTTTTCTACATGTTGCTGTGTTTTATTCCCTTATAATTCAGTGTGAAATATGGATATATTTCTGTGGTTACCCCCTAAATGGCAGGCTAAAAATATATCATTTTGGTACTCTAGGTCCCTCAGTTGTAGATGTTCACTCCAGGAATAGTCAATTCTGCAGACACTTAGACTCACCAATACCAATGGTAATCAGAAAAATTACTCCCTTGTTCAAAGGGAATGTTATAGCTCCTTTTCATGTGTGATAGCTCACACCTGCCTTAAGACAAGGTTCAATTTTTCAAATTAGGTCCCTTGTTATTAGGAGGATGTAACTAATTTTTGCTGTGTGCTTTGCTAGGAAAAGCTACTGATATTTAATATAAGTTATAGATTAAAGCCAAGCCATCTGAGTCTTTCTCATCAGAAGAATGAACACTTGAATAAAACACACATGACCTCTCAGTTTAACGAGCTTTATAGGTGATAAAGAACTATTTTTCTGAACTTAATTTAAAAAAATCAAGAAATGGTAACTTTTTTGCTTTCACAAATATGTAATTGATAAGCAACCTGTTTTCTGATCTTGATAATGTGAAGGAAAATTAAAAAAACCCAAACCCAAATGAAACAAAGTCTGCTTTGGAGAGTTCTTGGAATAAAAGCAGGAAAAGATAAATTGACATTTATTATTTTTGCAAGAAACCTCATTGTTCAAAAAGAAGCAGCAGTTAATAGATTACAATAATTTTTCTTTCTTATCCCAACACATTTTTTAAGGCTACTTTGACTTGAGATTTCTGCTGCACAGAAACATACCCCTGATCCAGATGCTCCTGTGTTAGTCCTATGTAGGGCTATGTTTTTGATAGTGTAGTGTACACACAGCCCCTAGCATGGCATTTGTGGGATGCTGCTGATCTCTGTGAGTGATACTGCATTGCTGGATTTGGTAAACTGGTAATAAGTTGCATCTGAAGCAAGTACAGTAATGGTGTGCGTAATGCCTGATGTTGTGAGTACTGTTTCCCCCTTCACTAATGCACCTTCATCTCTTTTACAAAGCACTGAGATTCTCACACAGTGCAGCAGATAAGGCCTTTACAAAAAACAAAACAAACTTTTAGCCAAAGATCTCAGAAGATTTCTGAACTATTGCCAGATAGAGCTCCCCTCCTGTGGGCTGAGTAACTAATTTTGTAGTTAATTTATTACAAATGACAAAACTTATGCAGAGAAATGCAGATTGTTATCTGTAGGTATAACAGTGTCTGTCCCATCTCCTTTTTCTACATCTTGTGGCAGAGGCTTGCATTGGAAAAGCCTCTAACTTCTTCAGATAATATCATATGTTATTAGATAAATAATCCTGCTGCTTGAATCTGATTTCACTTCCTTTCAGATAAAACCAAACAGAACAGTAGTTCCTAAAACAGTGATTGTAAATTTTGCTAGAACTTTAAGTACTTGGGGCAAAAGATTTTAACTGGGCACAGCACTTGACTCACTTAACTAAGTGTAATGATTGTGTTAGGCTATTTGAATTTCCAGGTATTCTGCCTAAAAGATCATTAAGATAAGACAAGTAGGTTAAAACTTAGTCATTATCAAAGTCAGCTAACACAGGAGCTAGGTATAAGGCTGCTTGCGTTTTGGATCCTGAGCGATGCAGAGGGCAATACATTCTTCTGTTCTTTTCCAGCAATACCTGGAATAATGGAAAGAGAGATGATCCAATGTGTATAGAGGGGAACCACATACTCAAACCAACAATTAAAATGTTGATGATACTGAAAAGGAGAGGAAAACAAACAGGTTCTGTTCTGATTACATTTGTTCTCTTTCCATATTGGCATATATTGTGATATTTCAGGGAATTACTCTTCACCATCACTAATATAAGCAGAACATCAGGACATGATGGGGAAGAATGTTTATCTACTTATTGATGAACCAAGGAGGAAGGCATCTACTCTGATCTCAGTGACATTACTGGAACAGAATCACCTCAGTACCATTATTATTTTAATGAGATTAATGCCTACAAATTTAATAGGATTTTTTTTAATTGTGGTCATCACTTTTGTATTAGCTGAATCTGTTAGGTGCAGAGACGGACAGAGATCAATCAGTGTGCATGCAGTAAAATATGTCTGCTGTACAGGTCTGATAAGTCATAATGCAATATGAACTGTGCCTGTGCATTGTGCCATGACTTTGAAAACACGTGCTCATGAATGGACTACAGGGCTGGGAATTAATTTAAGTGATTTTACAGAAGTTATGGAGTAAAGGTGAAGGGAAGAGATGGTTGCATGTTGGAATCACAGGTGCAGAGAACAGTTCTGTGTACAGCTGGATGATTTCAGCTCTTTCAGCAAAGGTTTTCAGGGCTGTACAAAAGGTGCAGAAGTCAGGACTACTATTTATTAGATTTTTCCTGTAGGAAAGAAGGCCATTTTTATCATCTGCCTATGACCTGCTGTAGTGAGTATCCATCATCCTTCATCAGCTTCACGGTGGGCACCTTATCAGCTTCTGCTGCTCTCCACATCTTCTTTTCTATTCTCTCTGGAAGCTATTTTCACTGTCTTTTTCCTTTATGTGCACCACAATTATGAAACAGCTATATGCATCCTACTCCAGGAAGAGAGCTGTGTTCTTAGCCTGAACCCCAGATCTTTTTGCATTGATGTTGATTAAGCCTGGTCTGATGCTGAGAGGATTTGCTGCAAGTGCCAATCGGTGTATTCATGCTATCTATATTTATGCATGGTCTTTTGCATGCTGCTTTTTCTTGGTGGTGCTTATCTTTTTCTATTTCCTCCAGCTTTAATCATAAGAAGAGAACTAAAATGAATGTCTGGCTTTTCCTCTTGAAAATGCTTTTGCCCTGAGGAATAATGCAGGCTATTGCAAATCCTGCATTCACAGATGCTGTGTTCTGCACCAGTGATGTCCAGCCTGCTGTGGATTAAATACATAGAATTTATTAGCTGGAAGCTGGGAAATCATGCATTGAACTGCTGTTCATCTCTACTCACATAGACTGGGCACGGACAAGCAGGCTGTCACCAGCAGAGAGAGTCAGGGTTTTACCATCCATGATAACAGCTGAAGTGCCCTCCTGAAGGGAAAGAACAGTTAACCAGCTTTT
This sequence comes from Poliocrania exsul, assembly GCA_035041345.1. Lineage (NCBI taxonomy): Eukaryota > Metazoa > Chordata > Aves > Passeriformes > Thamnophilidae > Poliocrania > Poliocrania exsul. The sequence continues at coordinate 24,622,429 of JAWWLZ010000118.1, forward strand.
AATTTTCTATGCCCTGTCACCAGTGGAAAGAAAATGCTGCAAGTATGGAAATCTTTCCCACTGAAAGAGCACCTCAAACCTGCTCTGTTTCATGAGGTCTAGCTAAATATTCAGTTGATCTTCCCTGTCCAACACTATTAGCATCAATAAAAACATGCTTCATGGTTCATTGGTCCCATCATAAAGCAGCACCCTGTTTCTGACTCTGTTACCTACCTAACCTAGCAGCCTGCAAGTTGATTCAGCTCCAGAAATCACAGGGAGAATCACTGCAGTATTTCAACTCCTCTTCTACTTTTCTGATTCCTGATATTTTAGTCTTAAAAAGCAGAGACCTGACTGAAATTGCTAATAGGAGTCCATTCACAATGGAATGAACTAGTTATTATCTTGTGAAGCAGAGGAGCCAGGTTCTTGCCAGCCACATGGTCTTGACTGCATAACTTCTGTAAGTTGTAGTATAAAAAAATTTCTTTCAAGATTGTTGTGTCTTTAATACGTATTTGATAGTCCCTGTGAATTTCAACAGAACAGGAACTGATAGAAATATCTGTTTCTCAAGTTAGCCTGACATGTGTAAGCAAAAACTGTCTTTGCTTTTATCTTGGGCTGCAAAGGTTTTCTAGAAGCTAGTTGAATGAAGGACATCTGGATCACCTATCACTGTGATCTAGCATAAACAATTCTCAGACTTTTTTATTAGCTTATTCTACTTAATTCCAATTTGACTTCAGTATGAGGACAAAGGCTTCAAGGCAGAACTAATAGGTGATGTTGTTTTATCACTTAGAGGCTTTCTGATCTATTTGCAGGATGTATCACTGGTAGGGTGTATTAAATTCACCAGCAAGGATAGATGCTGGTATCTGTCCTCAATATACAAGATAAGGAAAAAGAGGCTGTTTTTATGGTGGCAGTACTTTTTAGTTATTTTTCCTTACAGTTTAAAGCTGAAGGGTGATGCCTGTGGGTGATCTTTTCTACAAGAAGAAAGGTAATCATTACAGTTTTTGTTACTAGAAGGCTTTACTACTGTTCAGTCTGAACTGAAACAAGAACTCATCAGTCAACAAGTGTGAATTGCCACATACCAGCTGCCATATCCAGATATCCGAATCCTTTTTACTTTTCTCAGTTGTTCCTGGTCCATAAGCTATAACCTTTAAAAAAAAATAAAAAAGGGAAGAAAAGTAATGGATTCATCCCAGTGACCAAAGTGTCCATATTCATCTTCCAACAGCATTAAAAACATTCTATTTTTACAGGAGAATATTCATAGAAGATGACGTTATTTTTACAGACATTAAAATTCACACTATGTTTGGTATTCTTATATTGATTCCTACTGATAAAAAGGGAACTGATCACACCTGCCACTCCTTATGCTTCTCTGCATCCTCACTTATCTATTCCTTCTGCCTCCTCCTACTCTCAGTTTTGCATCTATATGGTTCCTGCTTCTGTTCTTGGAACAGGCACTTCCTCCTCATGAACTCTGGGCCCTGTCAAGAGCCTGTTGAAGTAGAAAAGTTTCTTCTGTTCAAGTAAAAAAGCTGAAGACTAGACTTCATCTTTCTCATTATCTGCCCTTTCTGTGTTCTTCCTGACAGTCCTACACTCTGTCACTTTGCTGTCATATATATTGGATTCTTTAGAGTGTGACTCCAAGTAATTAAGGGGGAGAGTATGTTTTGTAAACATCATGCATACAGCACAGATATCAAATGGTGACAGCTTCATTTACACCCAAACGAGACTGTGTTCGACTAAACTGAGAAGTGCAATGTTTTAGTGCAGCCCAGGCTCTCTGTGCTGTCCAGTTTTCCTTGTTTCCCCTTTATGTAGATTGAGGGACAGAAAAAACAGTGTACTTACACACCCATATTAGACTTGGCACAATGAACGCTGTTCAAACGCGTATGGAAGCTGAATACACTTGAGTAGTATTGAATCATGTTGGTGCTTCTGGTTTGGAAAATATGGGGGGGGGAGGAGGGGAGGAGGGAGAGAGTGGGTAAGGGAATGGAGTAAAGGAGCTGTTTCAATCCCAAAGGAAATGAATGGAAATAAAAGGTTCAGGTTGCTTCTGTGAATGGAAGTAATGAGCCAGGAAGTCCTGTCCTAAGCTAATCATAGCAATGGACAAAGGCAGGTACTTTTGAAGGGCAGGGCGGACTATGACTGAATTCTGCCAGGGTGCATAACTTTCTCTGTTGACTATATATTGTTCTCAGGCCTGGATTCACTTGATCTGAACAGCAGGAACCTATTACTTGTATCTTTAAAAATATTCCTCTCTTTTTAGAGAAATTAGAACCCCCTACCTCTGTTTCAAAGTTGTCTCCAAACATATTCAAGGATTTCTTCTGTTTTATTTCACCACGATGATCATTTAACCAGCCTGGGAAGGAAAACGGCTTCATAACAGAAGTGGAATTTAGTGGGAAAGGTGTTTCTTTCAGGAGTTCATCTGTAAGCAAGGCAGAGAGATATCAGTGATACTTGCTTCCCCTGACCTTTGAAAACATTTTACTTGAAGGGTTCAATTTACAGATACTATCTAGTCAAAAGTCAGTTGTAACAGTAAGCAGGTCATTATCAGGACTTGTTACTTGAGACTGCAAGATGCATGTGCTATTTGTGTATCTTTATGGAGTGGATTCTTCAAAGATGTCAGAACTGTGTACTCAAAAGTGGCAATAGAGTAGTTTTGGCCAGCATATTCCTCATTCTCTTTCAGACCAGCCTTTGCACTGGTAAAATATGGTGTGTCATCTCTGAGCCTTTGCTTACATTGCAAGTGGAGTTAGGCCTACAGAACTAGCTTACTCTACATCTCCTACAGAGTTAGTATTGGCTTTTATGTTTCTTCTTCCCTATGTGTTTTTAAATACATTGACCATGATGAAGCAATAAGGTTATCACAGCCTAAAATTGAATAAAATGTATTTTTTGTGGTGCTCCTGCAGTTGTAGCTGGATTCAATTTCCAGTAGTTCTCTTTCATAAATGATTTGATTTAAAATAACTGGAGGACTAAATGCATTTCAATGTAGCTGGCAAAATTCAAAATTTGTGCTGCATGTTGCTGCTATATGAAATGAGTTTTAGTTATTTACCAGCTCACAGTGAAGTGCAGAGACAGTGCAATTGCATTGGTGGTCTTAAGTAGTTTATTCTGAGATGCCATGTGGGAACACCCATAGAGTAATTTCAAGTAGTAATGCCAACTAGATTCCAGAAAAACTCACCAGATTTTCTCCTGAATGTATTGAGGTTATAAACTCACAGCCAAATCTTAGCCTTGATACTAGTAAGAGAACAGGTACTTTTTAAGTATTAGTGTATTCATCATGCAATATTCTTTTGGTTCTGCTCTAATGATGTGTTTAACTGCAGTGGTTTGAATGTATCATGTCAGTTTTTCTTTGAAGACCATTTTGTATGCAGTCTTTGAACAATGGAAGGTCAGTGCATCCATCCCACAAGGATAGCAGTGTACTGAAGATGTTATTGCTGTTTATAGGATCAGAGCAAATACTGAGTACACCCATCTCTGGATAATCTGTGTGGAAAGCTAACACTTTTGTTGTAGGACACAGTTTTGGCCATTCAAATTTCTTCTCCATTATATTGGGAGGTTGGACCAGATGGCCCACTGTAGTTCCATCCAGCCTCGCTCTAAAATGCAGCGTTAAGGTAATTGGTGATTTATTTTCCACACTGCAATATGTCTGGTTGTCTTGGGGTTTTTTTCTCCTTAATTTCCATGGGTTCATCAAACATACTCTGGAAGTAATTAGGAACACTTACACAACTTGCCCTTAAATTATGAATGTGGTCAACTGAAGCTGCACTGGAAAATTGGGGGTTTTTTTAGGGCGAAATACAAAATAAAGGTTGAAATATTATATATATTCACACACAGTAGAGAAGGAAAAGAAATTTTATCAGAAATCTTATCAGAAGGTTGTCAGTGCAATTAATATTCCAGAAGATTTTAAAATGTTTTGTTCCATTAATAGTAGAAATCTTTACCAGTTGGGTTTGTTGTTTGGTTGGTTTTGTTATCAGAATAAAAGTCGTCACTCTTGAATTTAGAAAAATTTCTTGTAGTTTTGGTGTACAAGACAGTTCCCATTGGTAACTTCTGACAGGGCTTTCTACTGAAATGTATGTCCTAGTTGAGATAGGTATGGGTGGTTTTATTAGGTTCTTTTTTTTTTTCATTTGACAAATGCTGAGATGTTATGGGTATCCTGCTTAAATCAGGGCAGGGGGTGGGATATGTCTTCTTCACAGGTCAAGAATTCCAGCATCAAGCTAACAAGTAAGTTCAGACTTCACAAGTTGGATGACAGTAAGATGAGTCTCAAGGAAAGGGACTGTGGTATTTTAGGCAAGCAGGACTCTGAATGCTCCCTGTGAGTTGCAAGGAATTTGGGGTACAAAAGAGCCAAGGTACTTGTTTGTGTTGTGACCATGAAGCAACACAAATCTAACAATGAGAAGTAACTATAAAATGTCTAAGTTTGTAGCTTAAATTCTTCCACTTATTCTCCACAAACATAATGTTACTAGTTTTCCTCTTTCTACTCGTCTCTGATTCCAGCTGCCCTGATCAGCAGGGACAACACCACACAGTGGCCTGTGCATACCAATGTAGAGTGTAATACATCCTGCAATTACTAGGGTGCACTGTCCTTTCTTGCTTGTGATATACAGGCAATTTCTAACAGCTTCATTTACTTTCAAATAAAGGTGGACTTTTGCTTATTTAGACTTTAAGTTCCTCAGTGCAAAAGCTGGTTTTTTGACACTTATCTTGTCAGACCCTGGCCTATGACAGGGTTTTGGCCTAATATTACTTTTGATATTAATGACACTTTTCCCAGTACAATGGCCTTTGAAAACTGTGTCTGCATGAAATTAACCTTTAGTGTGATCCAGTATGATGATTTGATTACCTGTTACTGCAGAACAAATAAGAGAGTGCTGTGGTGAGGAGGTATGTGACATGTGTGACATTATCTTGACTACTTGACTGAGTCCCTATTTAACCCTTGCATGATGCTAAAAGCTGCAGGTGTCCTAGGAATTGTGAATTTGAGCTAACAAGCTGCAATGAAGAGAATTCAATTTTTTGTAGTCTCACACACATCAGAGTTGAAGCCTGGAGCTTCCAAAGTAACTGAGTGTTTCCCATAAGGCTAATGGCTTATATTTAGATATTGTTGCATATATTTCTGCTTAGCCTCTACATTAGCTTTCAACAGTATCTCAGGAAGTGTAAGTCTCTTTCTAGAGTTCTGTTCTAGCAATGCTGTGAGACAAGGAGACAACATATTTAATGATGGTAAAAGTAAAAATATACTAGCAAAATGCAAGAAGACAGCAATTCTAAACTAATCAGCTGAAAGTCTTGTGTATGTTTTTCCAAGTAAGGAGATAAAATCTAACATTTTCTTACATGTTCTGGATATCCATTTAAATAGTTCAATACTAAAGTCCATTTTTGTAGATCATTGCTATTAAAAATTCATATCACAGCGATGTGTTCTTTACGGCGTTTATAGCTCTTTTCAGTTTTAAATTAGAATGTGATGATATCATGTTAAGCTGAAAAATACATCATGTTTATGAAATGAGTTTGTAAATATTTAAAAAAGGAAATTACAGGTTTTAGTGGAAGTTGCTTTCAGTTAACAGTAGAGAATGTACTGAAACTGAGAATATTAAAATGGGCAAGAAAGAAGAGAACTGCTTGCAAGAAAACAGCAAGTGAATGTACAGGTAGTTACAGCCTCAACAGAGACTATCTAAGGAAGAGTTTGGAACTTGCTGGGAGTGCTGTACTTCTGATAGCAATAGAGGGGGCAGGTAAAAGAGGACTGACATTGACCTACCACGTGTACATGGCTGTATTTTCTTACCCCAAACTCGTACGTTACATGGAAGGTCCTCCTCCCCTACCCCTGTGATGTGCCTAAGCTTTCTTGTAGAAAAATCAGACCATCTCATTCTTAGAATGTTTCTTGAGCCCTACTATTCCCAAGCTCTTCCATAGCTCTCTTGCAAACCTTGTTTCTTCAGGATTTGTGCAAAGGATAAGAGCAAAAAAGCACATAAAATATATTGAAATAAGGTCAACTGTCAAAGTTATTACATTGGCTTTATGAAAACCTCTATTTTTCAGTGATGTTCCATCCTTTACTTCTAGACAGCATATTCTAGTTGGAACAATCTTCAAATCTTTAAATCAACTTATATATGCTTAAGGTACTGTGCTACCTCAGGAACAATCTGTCCCTGCATGCTGTGGCCCCTACTCTGTGCAAGGCTGTGAGACAGTCCCTTACAAATGGCGTTTCCCTCTGTAAAAGCAGAAGATATCCTTAAGCAAATTGGAAAGGTCAAACCCTCTTTTGTTTTTAGAGTGGCTCAGACTAGGGTAACCCTAAAGAGCTCATGAGTTATATTAAAATTATGTATTAACATATTTTTGTACACTTTCCAATTATAATTTCCATCTCCTAAACACTGTATCATAATGAATAGTTCTAATGTGTGAGTTTTGCGGAATTTCACATTTAATTGCCAATACCAGCAATAATACATACCCTGGGATGTTTTTCCCATATGTACCTACTTAATTTCTATGAAAAAAAAATCTGCTTTATTCTCCATATTAACAGAAATGCCAGTGAGACTAGTAGGACTTTAATAACTCTGTAAATAAAACCTGTGAAATAAGGGATGTAATTTCAGACAACTGGGTTTGAAAAAACCATATAAAAATCCAGAGTGAAAGACCTGACAGTGACTGATTACTTTGGGGGTCATTGGTTCATTTCACTGTTGTTGAGTATAGATGCAGAAACATTTAGCTGAAAATACAGCACTCACTTGGTGTAATTATACATTTCCCTGTGTAACTGTATTTGTTTTTGTTGCATGCCCTGAGAATTGGCATGACTGCTAATTTATGACTTGTCCCTGTAATTATTTCTAGGCACATTTTTCTTCGTGTCATTAAATCTATGCTGGAAATTGAACAACAATTTTTTTTCCTAATTGAAACAAAGAAGTTTGATGAGGAAAGCCTTGAAAAATATTTTTGTAATAAAGAAATATAGCCTCTTCAAAAGGAGATTTCATCAGCCATAAGGAAGGAAATAAATTAGAACAAAAAAATTTGCAATATTTAAGCCATAATTCTGCTTACAGGTTCTTCATGATCTAACTGGGTTATTGATAAATTGTATTGAGAAATACTGACACTTTTTCCAGTCCTAAAATCAGAAGTCTTAATTTTGTTTCTGAATCTGCCTTTCATAACTGTGGACATTTCATTAATCCTCTTTGAGTGTAACTTCAGTTTTAGAGGAGGTATAGGATATTTCATTATAACAAGTGTTGAGGCCTCACTGCATTTGTGAGACAAGGATTTGTACGTGTATGAGCTATTACTACTAAATAGTCTTAGAAACGCTGATGAAAATGTCAGACTGACCCCATTAGTGAGTTTTTTGTTTCACGTGTTGCCATCTGGGGAGCATTTAAGAGGGTAGAGGAAGAAAGAATCTACCTTATTAGCGAAGGCATACCTACTGAGCTTTAGAGCTCTTAATTTTTTTTTTTTTTCACAGAAGTCTGAATAGAAATGAAAACAACTTTAATTTCTTCGTATTTCTTGGATAGGTTTGTTACATTATGCACTAAAGGTGCATAGTGGCTTAGTTCACATGGTGAAGCAATAGGAGAGCTCCCAGAGACTAGAGTTGATGATCTGCCTCTCTTTGAGGACGCTCAGCTGAGATTATTGTGGGAGAAGCAGACTTCTTATGGGAGACTTTCTTGCGTTTTTGCTTGCTGAGTGTTGTCTTTAAGAGTTCTGTACTCTGGGACCCTAACAAACTTCTTGGAGCATTCCTGGCTTCAGAGTGTGTGCAGCCTGCAGTCCTGGGTTTTGGATGATACGTTGTAGTTTGGGATTAAGGAGTTTAGTCCAAGTTTTCATGTGGAAAACTATAGCAGCCATACTCCAGATATTGTAATCCTATTTTCTTTGAGTATTAAATATTGCTGACTTAGATGAGTCTGTCCGAACAGTTAATTTTCAGTATGAACTCTACACTCACTAGGGACTGGTGTGGAGTGAGGAGTTGTTAAGTTTGAGGGGAAGGAAAATGGATGAAGCCAGTGAGAAGTTGTGTGTTTATAAGCATTGGAGGGTTATATTAGATGATTCTATTCCCTTTTCCCACCTACAATACCCTTTGTATTTTAGGTGGGCTTCAAAAGAGATATAAACCTGACTTAGAAGTTACTTAAAGGATATAGGTATGGCAAGATAAAGATGAATAGTGTATGTATGTGGGCATCTTTGCAAGAAGAGAGCAATGAGGATAAAATATATGAAAAAAAGAGAAGATTCAAATTGTTGATACAAGTTAGAGATGGTGATTTGGAGAATTGTACACTTATAATGGGTCTAAACAGTTTAAAGTGATTGGCTCTCTGCATCTGTTTGAATACTGTCCTGTACTGCAGACCTCCTGGTGGCTGTTTGCAAAATAAATTCCCTAGAGGAATAGTCCTTAATATATAAAAGCTTATATGCTGCTTCTTTTTAATATAAGTACTTAAAGCAGAAAGAAGTAACATATTATAGAAAAGGAGTGATCTATCTAGGTATTTTGGAACTCCTCAAAAGATGAAAGAAGAGAGAATCAAATAGTTAACTTTCTAAACACAAATATAGCAAATAAAACTTATTTCCAAAATTACCACTTATTTAACAAAAAACTCCCACAGCGACAGTATCTTTAGAATGATTTCAATGTACTTAAAACAGAAAGGCACAAATATTTGTACTTTAGTGACTTTAAGTTCAAAAGCATACCCCTGTATTTGCTCTAGTGTAAATGAAGAGAGAATTTCTTTTTCCATGTTTTTAGTTTTCTGAGGTAGTTATAATTGAATTAATATTTTCCCACTAGCCAGCTAAGTGAAAATAAGAACAAGTTGAAGAATAAAGATTTCCTTGATTTTATACACTAGTGAAACAAGACTGAAGATGAAATCCTGTCTATAGAGGTTGGACTGGATTAGCTATAGAGGATGATAGTACAGAAGATGATTTTTATAGTGCTGAGCTGACCGTTATAACTGGCTTAATAGCTCTACTGAAACCACAAAACATTTACAGACCATGCCCTAGATTGTATGGTATCCCTGCTCCACTGGCTGAAGAAAGCACACAATTTTTCATACTCATTCTGTTCCTTAGGGTTTGTTTGCCCTGAATCACAAGCATAAAGCTACGTTGTGTTCTGACAGTACTGACTAGATCCTAAATGCAGATTGCAAATTACCCTGGGTACACTGAGGATCAATGAAGTGTTGCTAGTGAATACGATTGTATGTATGTTCACTGACAATAACCCTTTTATGTGAAATAAAATTTCATTTATAATTAGATTAATTTGGACAACCATCAACCTGACATTTTACCTATACCATCAATGGTCATAAGCCTAACTTGGGAAAATCTTTTTCTTGCACTTTTTTCCCCCATCAAGTTTCATTTAAAAGAAGCCAGGATTATTTCTGTGAGTGTGGCAGGATAAGCTTTTGAGCTTCTGGTTACTTTTGCAAAGAATATTCAGCCATCAGTGTTTACTAGAACTGAGGTTTCTCTACCTGAACTGTCTCTTGTTCTCTTGACTAGAAAATTGGGGTGAAATAGAAACACTGAGAGAATCTTGCTTTCAGTTTGAGTCACCTGAAAATAGTAAGATTTGAGAACTGTGATTCCTTATGTCAAAAACTATGTAAAGTAAACCAAACCAATCCATCTTGAGTGCTCCATGTATAGACTATAGCCTAAACACATTCACTGTTATTGATAAAAGGTGGTAAGAGTGCTCTCAAATTTTATTTCTAAACATGGAAACAAAAGAGGCACAAAACAGTTCCAGAGAAGGTGCCTCAAGTAAGGATTGTATGCAATGTATGTTTCTGATTGTATTTTACCTGATCGTACTTGAGTCCCTCTTCTGCTGTTTTGTCATATATGCTCACTGCCCTGCTTTCAGAAGGACTTTCTCCACCATTGACTAAGCCAGAAATCATAAATCAAGAAAAAGTCTGGACTTAGGTTTGGGGGTTTTTATGTGGTGTTTTTCTAAAAAGCAATTGGAGTTTGATTGATTCCATTTATAGCTTTCCGCTAGAGTGAGCTGCAATCAAGGATTTCTTTCAAGATGGTTTTTTCCCCAGTTTTATTCCATTTCTCTCCAAGAAGGTGAGGCACTAGTTCAGGCTTACATAGAGAGGAACCTTAGAGCACTTCAGCTAGTGCTTTTAAATTGAGGGGATTCTGGATTTTCAGAAGAGAAACTGAAAGAAAACCTGAATCCCAATCCTCTGCATAGCTAGTTCAAATAATGTTAAAATGTGTCTTGAATGAAACATCATGAAAAACTAGAGGTAGCTTGCCCTCTATTACAAGTATCATGATGGTTGCTGAACTCCACTTCCTGGGGGCCGGTAGAGGGAAAAGAGAGCTGCATAAATCCATAGCGTTATTTCTCTGTCAGTTGAGTTTACTGCCAGAGTGAACATATTACCAGCTTACTTGTATCTCAGTCCAACTTTGATTTATGTATTGATTGATTTATTTATTTTAAACATAAATCTCACTGAGTTACAGAAGCTACATACTAAAATATCTGTAACTAAAAATATGGGGAATTTCCTTATGTATAATATATCACTGAGATGTTGAGCTGCTTACTGTCCATGAGACCTGAAAATTGCAAAAAGGGAGCTGTTCACCCAGCCAAAAGCCTGCCAGGTAACTTTGCTGGCTGTCTTTTCCTTACAGCAAGAATTAAGACAAGAGAATTTAAAATATTTGTTTTCTTGACATAGCAGCTAATCCAAGGGGAGAATCCATTCCTCTGAGAGTGATGTACTAAGCTGTGAACAAAATAACTATATTTTCTTGCCTTTTTTTTTTTTTTTGTGTCTTGAAAAAAATTCTCTTCAAATTTCTCTTCAGTTTCATTGAAGTCTCTCATGCTTTTTTGCCTTTTTACAGGTTTTGAATAAATTAAAAGGAAAGAGCATCTTTACTGGGATTATCAATATCAGTTTCTCAGAATTCTATATTTTAAAAAAGGTTTCAAGATGTAACATAGCTTCTGATTGATTGTCACAGGTTTTTTTTTTGAGCTCTAATCTTCTGCCAAAAAAATAACAATATAAATCCTTAAAGTTATTTTGTTTATGCATTGATATAAGTAATTTGCTAGTGACATAAATCCTTTGCCTGGTGAGGGATGCTTATTGGGTATCACTGTATTGAACACGGTTAGCATGTGTGATATTATATTTTTTTTATTACAGCAGCATCTAGAGGATTAATCTGAAATTATATTTTCTCTGCTAAACACTGTATGAACACAGAGTGATAGACAGTACCTGCCCTACTGAACCCTGTGCAAAAAACCCCAAACAAACCACCAACACCTGAAGAGAGGTGACATGCTCAAATTAAAAGAAACACATTTTGGTGGTGCATAAAAGTAGGATCTTCGAGACAATAACATTTCATTTTTAAGAAACATGGAGCCTTTTCCTGAGAAGTACATTCACCAATCAGTTAAAGAACCAATGCTAAAAGCTGGTTCAGCTGCAGGTTTTCAGGAAGGGTTTCTGACTGGCTTAGCATTTCCTAATTGCAAGGGCTTTAAGGTTGCTATCCCATCCAGAGGACTCTACTGTGAACTTTTAATTTTGGTGACAATGGTTTAGTTAATTACTTTTAAGAATGGTAATGTTCATGCAAAAAACAGCTTCTCCCCGTTTTAGGATTTGAGTAAGAGCTTTGTTCCATTATTGATTGAGATGGCAGGCAGTAACTATCAAGCTGAGAAATGGGATATATGGGGAAATAATGTTTCACTAGAACTTTTGTCTCTATTAGAGTAATTCTTAAGAATCATCTTACTTAAAACATTCAGAAATTAATGTGGAGACCATGGATAGCTGGTTCCAAAAACTTCTTCGAGAGGGAAACTGAATTTTATCATTATCTTGTAACAAGAGCTATGGAATTTAAATTATGGGTGTGACTGGAGGATGACATTCAAGCTACTCATGTAATTTTAAGAGTAGCGTAACTGGGTATTACAGCTGTGCATGTGTGAATATTCAGTGCACCTAAATCATAAATTTCTTGGTTGGTGCAGGATGTCCCTCAGTCATTTGTCTGCATAGATGAGACAGTAGACAGATTTGAAGGAACAAACCTAGGTGAGCAATGGTATGGACTGAACTGGTTAGCATTTGGCAAACACCAGTAGGAACTCTCCAGGTGGGAACCTCAGGCTCTCCTGGACATCCTACAGGCAGCTCCTGCTGTTCTTATGCTGATTTTCCATGTGTCAGCTAAGAACCTGGCAATGTAACGGAGACTTTCCAAGTAGTTCTTGCAGCAGAACTGACCAGGTTGCACCTAATTAAAACACTTGCGAGTAGTCCATAGAAACTGTTCCTGCAGGTACAGAAAGTTGCATAGTGTAGTCTTTAGTACATAGAGAAGACGAGGGTAGTATTTTGAGCATAATTTGTTAATCAATAGCAATGGATCATGCACATGCTGTGGACCTACAGGATTGCAAGATTTCAGCAAAACAAGTTTCCCGCTGAAGGAGCTGTTGCAGTATCCTTGCAATAGAGACCTCGGTTGCCAGGCAAAAAGCAACCATCACGTTTGAGATCGAGTTCCTAAATCCAAAACTAACAGATTGGTTTTCTTGAACAGTCACTCTCTCTGTTCTATGTCTGTGTCGAACAGAATTGAGTGGAGTTACAACTAGAGTGTCTGCTCCAGTGTGGAAGTTGCAATCACTATCCACAGAGGCAAACTGAAAAACTGGGGACAGCGCAGAAATCAAATGTTAAATGGATCAAATACTACAGGAACTACAAGCATTTATCTTGCTATAGGTTTTCCGAGAGTAGGTCACAATGCATAGATATAGGTAAAATACAAGTAGGTGTAGAGTTTATAGATTCAACCCGCAAAAATATCACGATGCATAGTCAGAAATGGAATCTGGCTAGCGTAAGACTAGAAAGTTTTGCAAGGATAGAGATAGTAAGATTTCACACTGTATAGTTACCTGATAGGTTGTTATGATGGCATCACATGAGCAACCAAGATGCTGCAGACAATCATGTAGATGGTTTTTATTTGTGGTTGAGATAATGAAAGGAATTACTTCCCAAAGTAACTTTAATTTACACAATCAGAAAGAAAAACAGAAACTGAATCATTTTATGTAGTGAGAAACATTGCTGTTCAATTGGCAATTGTTCTAATTCTGAAATTAATTTGCATTACCTGGATTTGGTTTTCCAGTTTGATATTGCCTTGAATTGAAAAACCTGGAATAATGAACATTTAAACACAAGTAAAAAGGTCATGCTCTATAGGTTAACAAAGACTAGGAAATAATACGGGCCATCAGGTTTTGTGCTGAGAATACATGTGCCAGATCCTCAGCTACTATCATATCTGTGCAACAGGACTATACCTATTTTATTGACACAGGGTTTGTCTGAAAGTCCTACACAATTCATGTCACTAAAAAATTCCCTTGTTCACCTTTAGCAACCATTTAACAAATTGATTAATCAATGACATTCACACATTTCCTGGAAAGGAGCTCTCTACCAAATTTGCCACAGTCTTCGTTATTCACAAACAATATCAATTAAAAGTTCTTAGGTTAAAGCAAGAGTGAAAGAAGCCCTAAGACAATTTAGTGTTTTATCTAGTTAACCTAGCATCAATCAATGTTAATTTTTCATTCAGTTCTTTTTGCACTTGGTCCAATGTGCTTTTAGTGGTTCAAAAAAGTATGTTCCAGATAGAAAAAAGAAATTTTTTTAATCTAATTTGATGAGTTTGAGACATACAAGATATGATTAAAAGTTTGTAGAACAGCACTTTTTTAACAAGTCTATGTAAAATGTAGCATAAATGGAAAATTAACTATGTAAGTCACAGACTGATGAAGATCAACAAGACAATTCTAACCATTTTTTTTTTTAATTTACAAAGAAAAATGCTTACTCTTTAATTATTGGTATAAGTTGAGTGCCAAGATCTTCACAGTGAAACCATTTTTCAAAGAGGACATTAGTGGTCTCTCCAACATAGTATCTGCCAAAGTAAAGACATTAGTCAATCCTTTTGTTAACTTGCTGATCAGGCAGTTTCAGTCTTTTGAAGAAAATAGCTACTTGTGATGTTGTGGAAGAGTGTGTTGTTCTCATGCCCAGTGTACTTTATTCTGTAGATTGGTTATTTAGGGAAGTTTTCTGTTTCCCTGGTTAGGTGACTTGGCAGGTGAGATGCTCAGACTTCTATGGAGTGCCTTGTAGCTCTGTTGAGCAGTCAGAGATAAGTCTCCAAATTCCTTCAGCAAGCTTTCCAGATTTAATCTGGGAAATGACTGGTGACATAATCTCTTGGGACCAGTAACTTTCACCTTGTTATGACAAAAATAACTGGTCACAAATACCATTTCCAGTAATTGCTTCCATGCAGCTATGAGACAAACGCTTATAATTAAGAAAGTAAGCTCGCTTAATGCTTATGCATGGGCTGGTAAGAACAAAAGGTTGTTTATTGACTTATTTGTGAAAAATAGATGGTTTTCAGCTGTGTAGATTTGGGTAGTATTTAGTTTACCTCTCTGAAGAGGAACTTAGTGTTTCACTTGCACTATTTTATGTCTTAAATAAAATGTGAGATCAACAGGTCATCAGATATAATCTATGGAATGCCAAATACAGAATTTATACTCACATTTTAAAAAGACTGCATGGGCTGGCAAGGAGTGATGGGCTTTAGTACCGTCACTTGTATTGTGGCTGGTTTTAAAGAGGTCCTGTGTGTATTTTTGGGTTAAAGTTACTGGAATGAGTTTCAGAAGAGGGAAAAAATGCTTATGGAATTATGCTCTGCATATTTGTATGTTCCTGTCTGTCCTGTGTATCTATATACATATTGTCCAGAAATACTTTGAGCTCCCCAGCTCCTCATGTTTTGCGAGAACAGGGTACACTGAAGAGAGTAACATTATCTATGCCTCCAATATGGAAAAAACCCTATGCTATGACCATAAATTTTTAACACAGAATCTGTAGAGAAAGGAGATGCTACAAATGTCTTTTTTCATTAAAAACATTTGCACCTGGGAAGGTGCAAAGTATCCAACAACATGACTAACATCAAACTTAGTTGTTTTTCAGTTTTTTTGGTGTTATTTTATGATTTGTTTGCTATAGGATTAACTAGATCATTTTTCTTATAGTACAAGGCATGTAATCATTACTTAGGCTTAAATACTGGGGCAGGCTACTTATTCTTCACTTGTACAGTAATCAGCATGCTGCGGGCTCTGATTTATGACTAAGTCTTGTAGACATGATAAATAATACAACAGTAATGTAATATCAGACCTTGAGTCAGCGTACTTCAAAGTTCATTATGAATTTCTCTTGTACAGTCTTTGCTGCAGGTGGCTAGGAGTGAAAAAAGTTTGAGGAGATGAGAGGTTCTGGTTGTAAATTCCCATCTCTCCCAGGAACACACAGTGGCAATACAGGTTCAAAAGCATGACCAGATTGTTCACTTCCAAAACTTCAGGTGCCTTTTTTCCATTGTATCAGTGTTAAAACAAAGGCACCAAAACCCTCTAAGTCATTCTTTTTTCAGACAGTTGATTGATATTTTCAGTTGAGAATGTGCTTTGTTAGTTGCCACTTGCAAAGCATATGGTAGCTTTTATTTTAACATCTCCACGGAACATGCCTATATTGGAGTACAAATCTCTAGATTGGCCTGAAATCCCTAAAAAGGTGTTCAGGATTTCTCTAACTCATACCATTCACAGACTCATGTACATGGTAGGTTGTTTTAGTTAAAGTTACTTAAAGCTACTTATGGTTCTCTTATTACATTAATAATAAACACTGTTATCTGAATCACTGGCCAATTGTTTCCAGCTCAAAATATATTTTTAATAATGTAAATTCTCACAATCCACAGACCTGCAATGAAAGGCAAAAAGGGATAACTGCATAGATAAACAATATTTTAAATAAAATGCACTTGTCTTTAGCTTGTAATGCGACAGGTTGGAGTTTTTTTAAATGATCTCTTCCTTAGTTTCTTACTTCTTTCTGTAGGCTTTTTTTTTTAATGAAGAGGTATGTCTTTCTAGCTCTGCATATTTGTAATCTTCCTGCTGTGACACTACCCATACAACAATCAAAACAGTAGGTGAAAGTACAGAAACAGTAAATTACAGATACCACTGCAGCTTTAAATCTTTCAAATTACATGAACAGATCTAAACTCTGGTCAGTCATACCTAGTTAATACTGAGACATCTTTTCTAGCTTGGCAATGCTACTGCTGTGACTTGCCTTCTCAGACTTGTGAATTCTGTACAACCACAAGACAAATCTTAATCCTGCTCCCACTAGAATACAAGAAGTAAACCACTCACTTACATGAAGATGATGTTCTCATAAGGCAATGAAAGCTAGGCAGAGGTGTACAATGTAGAAATTCTAGTGTTAAATTGACTTTTGTTTCCAGCTTCCCACACACTTGCCAAGAAAGCTGCTCTTCATCTTTTTGCTTTCATTGTTTACAAAGTAATTAATATTCTGCTTGCCAGAATTAAGAAAAAAAATTGATTTTGAGTTGTGAGAGCACTCTGAGATTTTCTTTTTAAAGTTAAGGTGATAGCAGTAGGCAGTACATAGTTAGCTATAACTAGAACATGCAATTAAGATATTTCAACATGTTCTTTGTTTAACTAAATCAAATGCTAAATGAAATCTCTGTTTATGTGTATATAAATAAATAGATGTGTGGATAGAATTAGTACAAAATTGCCAGAGTGAATCTGATAAATTATCAGGACAGTAGAATACAGTATTTTATTGACATGAGAAATTAGTTCACATTACGAATCCTAAGATATTAGTCAACAGTTTATACTTCACCTTAGGCCATCAATTTCTGTTTTTAGTCTTTCCCTTTCAATCACAAGACCCACAGTGTTTGCATATCTCTGAGGAGAATGAGGTATCCTGGCAGGTAGGAGGAACATCTGTTCAAAGAAATGGGAAAGAATCAGTGCAGGCAGTCTTTGTTTTTCGCATCATCCTTCCCCTGCACTGCAATCTACAAAATCCTCATCTCCCTGCCCCACTTTTCCCCTACTCTTTGTGGATCTTGTGTTGCTCCTTTGCAGCTTCACCCACTTGGGTACCCAAGCTTTACAGACACTCTTGCTTTCTCTGTGAACACTGAGACAGTGACTGGCTTCATGGCAGTCAGGTTCTCTCCTCTTATTTGACCATCACTGCTGAACACAATGGAAATTAAAATCTAACCAATTACTTATCTGGAATTTATAAAAATCTAGTGGAATTCCTGACTAGCTGAAATGGAAATGAAAAGCAATTTTTTTGTCAGCTCAAGAAAACGTCTAAACTGATAAGACACATATATCCTTTCTCAACACAGTGAGCACCTGTGATTGCACGATGAGGAGTGTTATTCTCTCCAGAAATAATTGAACATGAGAGACTATTCATACAAGCGACAAAGTGAATAGACAACATGTGGTTAGGAGCAGTCTATTACTGAAGCTTGAGAAGCCCTTTTTTAGCAGCTATCTGACTGTGTAGGAAGGTGGTAAGCCTGTACTCCTCAGCGCTACAGATGTCTTTGCCGAGGTTGGGCAAGTCATTACAGTTTCTCTGTCTACAAAACAGAGCTAATGACAGTGCCTCACCAGTGCTAGTGTCAGCCTTTCCACTAAGGATATTGTGTGCTCCTTTTTGCTAATGCTTGTGGTACATGCTAAGATCCCAGCTGAGTGTGCTTCTTCAGTGTGAGCTGCATTACCAGAACCTCACAGTTTGAAAAAGTAGTTCTGTTTCTTCACTGAAAATGTTGTAATACTTTTAATGACCTCAAGCTGTTTGGTTTAATACGTCTTCCATTTTAAAGGCTCTCCCTAGTAGACTGAATAATCCTTTCAAAGACTTGAGTGCAGTTCAAGCTTGTGTTAATAGTTATGAGGGGCAGTGTAGTACATCTAGCCTGTAGTAACACCAAGTAAAGCATCTAGTCATGCTCTCAGTGATAGCACTGCAATCTATGCTTTAGGAAGTTTACTATAAGGAAAAATTGCATACATTTTATCCATAAATGCTTCTTTAAAAACTGTTCTCATATTGTGATGGTTGTAAAGGCTAGCTGTGAGGAATAAAGGAGGCTGAAAATGCTGAATTGCTTAAATTTCTAAGTTTAGGCAGTTAGCTTCTTGGGGTGTGTGTGTGGGTGAGCAGAGTGTACCTGGCTATGTGTAAATAAAAGACTGATCCGCTTGAATTCACATGGTAGATTTCATGGCATGCAGAGGAGTAAGAACTTCTTTCAGTATATTCTTGACTATCTGATATTGAAATAGTGAAATGTTGAACACAGCGTTTTGTAGCCTGCTGTTAATTACATGGAATTTTCTATACTCCATTCAAGTTTGTTTGTTTATTTGTTTTTTGGGGGGTTTTGGTATTTTTTTTTTAATCCTGATGCCATCTCTTGCTCAGTAGAGATAAACTGTTTTCTAAATACTACATAAAACATTAACATATTTATGCCCAATAATAGAAACACAATCCTGTTTTACCTCCCCTTCTCGAATGACAACATCCTTTTGTTTCCCATTTTCAATTATCTTCAAGCACATATCTCCTTGAACCTGGTAAAAAAGCTGAAGGAATAGAAAGATAATATTAATGCAGCCACTCCAAAACATTTTGTACTTCATATTATGCATATAAAGAATACATGTAAAAAATACATTCAATCTGTAATTGCAAATATTTGCAGATTTTATGTAACAATAAATAACAGACTACCAACATTTGTTGCTTTTGCAAATGTTACTAAATATGTTTTATTTCCATTATCTTAGTAAGAATTGACTATCTATCCAAGAGGTCTGTAGCTACACATAGGGCTACTCTGTGAACCTAATGGAATTCCATTGTGCTAATTGCAATTATTTTTTGTAGGGCTCAGTGTCATGGATCAGGCATCTATTAATTATAGGATACGTAAAGCTTAATTTCAGATTTAGCAGGGTCTTCATTTAGTCAAATTAAATGTCACTTTTCCAAATAAGTTCCAGATATGCATGCACAGGTTTTTTGATATGCTTTTTCAATTTTTTTTTAATGGAGCTTTTTAATTTTGGAAGAATTGCTCATTTGGAGGCTGTTCTGCTTTATTTTTGTGGGTATCTTCAAAGCCCAGCAACAGCTGCTGCTTTTCCTTGTGTGTATGTAAAAGGATTAAATTCCATGTATAAGGACAGAACTACTGAACCCATAATTCTGTCTTCAGTGACCTTTCCACAGCTGTTTTCAGACTAAAACCAGCTCTGTTTTGTGGCGGCTTTGAGGTGATCACATCTATCCTCATGTTTCATGACAGAACTGTGCTATGATCTTTAAGAAGGTATCTTTGACCTGAATTAATGGCCACATTTTCCCTCATTTTTATATAGTACAGAGCAATAATGCTTCAGAAACTCAACTTTTCTGCCATGTTTTTATATGCTTTCCATGTCTGATTTACCAAATATAGAAACCAAACAGATTAAGTCATATAAATGCTGGAGCAGCTGAAACCTGAATCACAGTTAGAACTATAATAAAAAGACCCTATTTATAGTAATTCATTATGATTTTAGCAAAATATAAAATAAATAGGGGAAAGAAGACACAGCTGAAATACACAAACACCCTGAACTGAACCTTTTCCAACATTAGAAAAGCTTAAATCATTTTTTTTAATCGAGTTTATTTCCAAAAGAGTTTTAAATTATTAATACATGCCTCCTGGAATTGAAGAAACACCTCTGTGAACATGAGAAAGAATAAATATGCTGCCAAGGGAATAAAACAATAGGGAGAATTGAAGAGCTACTGGAAAAGAGCTCATGCTGAGAGCTTTTACACGAGTGAAAAGTTCACCTTGTGCAGGAGACATCACCACAGATAAATTATATCTCTTGTCTAGATGGCCACAGTGCCAGGCTACTTATCCTTCTTGCACTCCATTTCCCTGTGTTCTTTTCCTGTCCTTTTCTTTGGTGTTACCAAATAACAGTACAAAAAGCTATAGCAGCCCTCATTAACAGAGCACATTGGGCAGGGCTTTACTGCTCATTGTATGACTGTATGATGGTGATTTCAGTGGGGAAATGACTTCTCCTTCATTTCAAAGAAGACTCATATAAGACCGTGTGATCTTGATGGATTATCACACCAGCCATGGGTAATGTGACACTGGTAATGCTGAAACTGCAAGAGCATTTTGGCAATCTTGATCCTTGGAGCATTATCTTCCATCTAACAACTGCTGGAGCTATTACTGAACACATGCATAGGACGTGCAGAAAGGAAAGGACAACAGAAGCAGAGTTTATCCTGCTTGTGACATGAATCATGCAGCTGAGCAACCTTTCTGGAAATGAAAGACTTGAGAGGGCACATGGGCTATCCAGTCCACAGGTTATAAGGAAAGATTATGAACATTAATTATGAATTAAAAGAATTGTTCTGCAGCTAGAAAACAGGAATGATGTAGGCTACACATTGTCAATGAAAGTGTTTTTGTGACTGAATTTAAATAGTACCTTTCACTGTAAATTATGGTCTGTTTTTCAAAAATACCTTTTTTTTTTTAAATTTCCTGAGTGCTTCAGTCATCCATAAATCATCTGATGTAACTATGCTTAGTTCAAGTGGCAGTAATTACTGAATCTACTGCTTTGCTTCTAATATAACCTGAATTTTTTATCAAGAAAACTGTCAACTATTTAATATTTAGTTACAGTCCATGCGTTTTCACAGGACAGTTTGGCAATACAGTACCGTTTTTTTGATGGAAAGTTATGTTTTCTAAATACTGACTTAGCTTTGTCTTTTTGGCAAATCTAATGTTTTCCTAAGTCTCTTCCGGGGGAAAAAAAAAGCCTGAGTAAAAAAGTTCTGCTATATATGTATGGATACATACAAATATATATACCTTATATAGATAGGATAGTAAATCAATAGGTTCATGCCACCTGAAAATATAATTTTTCCCAATTGTTCTCTTCTTACTAGAATAATCTAGTATCCATTCCCCATGGTAGCAATAAAAAGTGAGGAAAAGTGCAGTATTTCCACTTCATAAGCATCTTATTAATTACAAGGTTTCTTGTCACAGGAAGTATATCTAAATCCTTGTAGAAAAGCCTAGATTTGTATATTGCTACTGCATAATGGGTCACAATTGGGCATGAATTTGTCTTTCTGAATGAAAAATGTATCTCAAGGAAAAAAACAAAGATTGCTCACCAGTCTTTTTATCTTTCTTCTTCCTAAATGGGCTTATTTATTTATTATTACATCTTCCTTTTTTCCTTTATTTTTCCAAGACTTTTGCCTTTTGCTTACTTTGCCTGCTTATTATGTGGCATCTTTTCATTATGACGACACTAAAAACACCTCCTCCTAATTCTCATCTCCCCTTACCTCTAGAACTTATGAGCCACCTAGAAATCTGGTTTTACCCTAAATGTTAACATTATTTCATAACATTGCTCAGTATGATCATTAAAGCTGCAGATATAGCTATGAAAACTAAACTGAAAACACCTTAATCCTGAGTGTGGTTTTTTGACTCATTTAATTTTCCTTCAGTTCTCTTCCTTAGTCTGCTTCGCCCTTCTTGGTCACACTTCAAACCTGACCGTATTGTGTTAAGCTGAAGGGGAAGGCAGCTTGACCAGTGCTGAATCACTCTCAAATCTGTGCAGGGATATTTCATTCAATTAGGAATATACATAAAATAAATTATTCTTGTATTTTTGGAGACAAAAGAGGGAGATGCACAGAGGTGGGAGTTCATTGCTTCCTTTAGTGGAAGCATCATTGAAGTTGCTTGGCTTGGTAGGAATTAATTTCAACAGGGTAGTACAATCACAGATATGTGGCTATACCTTAAGAAGGTATGTGTATCCTAGCAGAGTAAAGAAGGAAACATCTAGTAGTGAAAGAGTACAGTATTTATGATATGTCTGTGGTTGCTGGGGTTTTTTTTAAGTCTACTTTGTGTACAGCAATGTATGTCATTTAATTTAGGTACATCTTTGATATCAAACTCTGCCCAAACACAGGAGCCCAGAGCTTTGTGAGGGCTTTTTACAGCTGACAGCTTATTTACAGACCTCTAAAGAGACTTGCAATTTGCAGTGTACTTTGAGAACTGACTGCTTCTGAAAGTGAAATTTGGGATTGCTCAACACTTCTGGGATTAGGCTCTGACTTGGCATATCCTGGCTTGTATTGCTTGTCATATTGCTAAGTACTAAATTAATTTGCAGAGCAAATCAAATTCTGATGTGGGAGTAGAGCTTGGGTGTTTTACAGACTTCAGTGGTGACTGATCTATTTAAGCACAGAAAACCAATTTTCTCCCTCTCTCATCACAAGGGTTTTTCAGCCATCAGAAGTCTGGAAGGAAAATAGATGAGGAAGGCAGAGAAAACTATGTTTAAAGGCTTTGGTGTGGGGTTTTTTCCCCTCTGCTCATTTACATGTCATCTGTGAAAGCTGAATACTAGCCAAAACTCATCCCAACAAGCTTATGCAGCAAACTTATTTCCAAAGACACAATCTCCTGCTGATGAAAAAGCATCATCACTCTTACTACTTTGTAATAGGAGCCTTGTTTCTTAGTAAAATATTCCAAGAGTCTTCACCAGCTAAATGTGGGATTTTTTAAATGTAAAGAGATGTAAATATTTTCTTGATTTGTTGTAACTCGTTCTCAGATTTATTTGAGATACAAGCACCACAAAACTACCTACTAGAATGCCCACCTAGCCCCTCCTCCCCTCATTTTTCAGACATCCACTACCCTCATAAAATGCAAAGGGCAAATTGATCTGATAGGGAAGAGTTTCTCAATAGCATTCTGACTAGACAGCAGCATGCACTAGAAGGGGTCAGGTTTCATTTAAGCAGATAATTTGTCAGAAACTGGAGCCAAGTCTTTGGGTGTCTGTGTGAGAGGGATAAAAAGAGAAATCAAAACTCACATTAGAAAACTCAGATAAGCTGTGGCACACGTGACCTCAAACCTGTATTGTGTTTCAGAGCATGATGCTATACTGTATCTCAGTCAGACTATGTAAATAAGCTAGGAGAAGCTGAAGAGACATTTCTGTTCTGACAGTCCTCTTTTGAACTGCAATGTAAGGGCTCTGATCTTTGGGGCTGTGTCAATACTTAAGTGGCCCTGTCCATAGGAAACATGATCTCTGGATGCTGAGAGTAGGATAAAATACAGCACAATGAGAAGAAGGACTTTTAAAACCAAGTGTCAATGCATAATTGTTGCAGGTGGTAGATGAAAGGCTAATTTTAATTTCTCTGCATGGAACTTCAGTATTTTATAGACTCAACATCAGAACATAAATTGTTAAGAAATCAAAGTCAGCTACTTGAGATTCATTGTGTTTAAGGGGTGGACTGAAGTGGATAAAGAGACAGCAGCCTAACTACTTTTGTGATCCTAGATTTAGCTGTTAGCATTTCTCACTTTCCCCCAAAGCAGCCCACATGATGCAGTAAATAAAATCTGAAATTCTTTTACTATAGGCTTTGTTATGATTGCGAGGTTTGTCTGTCATTAACTTCTTCCAAAATATATGGTCCCCTTCTGTTTTCACTTACCTTATTTCTTTGGAAGCTATATGATGAACTTCGAAGATCAGAAGGGTTTTTTTTTCCACTCTCAGGTTTTACAAGTAAGGAAAAATGAAGTAAATACACCATAATGCCTGTGAGCTGTGTCAACAGTGAAACTCTTGTCTCAAAAGCTACTGTATGATGAAAAATTCAGGAGACAAAGATATGTTGAAGACTGTTCTCTGGTATCTGAAATGCACCTGCTACCCCATAGCAGTGAGGGGTTGAGCCCAAGAGGACACACCTTCAAGCTGCACCAGGGAAGGCTCAAGTTGGACATCTGTAAGAACTTCACAGAAAGGGTTGTCAAGCATTGAAACGAACTGCCCGGGGAGGTGATATTCAGAAACCACTGGACATGGCACTTAGTGCCATGGTCTAGTTGACAAGGTCGTGATTGGTCAAAGGTTGGACTCTATGATCTTGGAGGTCTTTTCCAACCTAAATGATTCCGTGACCATGATGTTAGGCCACCACAGAAGCTTTTGGTGACCTCGCCAAGTTGTCTACACAAGACTTGTAGTCACTAGTCTGTGTAATCCAAAACTCTCTTGACAAGTGAGGTACAAAATAATGAATAATGATTAATTTGAAAACCTCACAGCACTAGCTATATAGCACAAACACTTTCAATAAATTTTGTCTGTGTGAGCTACATAGGTCCATTCTCACAGCAGTTTTTTGCCCTGTTTCAACAGAACACGCATTTCCTAAAGCAACTTGGTTTCATTTTGAATGAGTCTGATTTAGAGGCAGAGAATGTCTGAGTAGATTTTGTTGACTCTATCTCTGTTCTGGTGGTTGTGACCTAGTGGTGAAGTCCAGCCAAAGACTGTGAATGGTTCATCTCTTGTAAGGTGCAGTTTGATCTGGCTCTTTATAAAACCAGTCCAAAGGAAATCAGTCTCAGATATGAGACAGTACTTCTGTGAGGAAGAGTGGCAAAGAAGTAGTGTACAGAAATTTAGGTGAAGTAGTACAGAGAAAACTAAGAAGGAAGAAAATATAAGAGTTACTTATTTAGGAAATGCTTCCTTGTTGAGAGAAGGAAAAAAAAATTGTGCTAGACTAGTTGTCATTTTTGCCTAAACGACTGTTCAGGAGACAATTCTAAAATGCTTTGAAGAGAGTCCAAATCAAGCCACTATTCTTTTTCCTAATCAACCAATCAGAACTAATCTTCCTGATACACCTGCATGTTAACAGCACCAGCAGAGAACAGCTGGGGAGCAGGAGGATGCTCCTCAGCCCCTATCTCTACATGGGAACCTCTTGCTGCAGTGACCTGCTGAATGACAAGCGCAAGTTGTGCCAAGGTGCACCATAAACTCTGTGATAACAGATACAGTAGCAAGTGGACAGATATAAACAATCTTAAATTTAACTTTACAAACCAACCCTTCTTTGCTATCAGAATACTACTATAGAATAGTATCAGCTGAAATGGCCTAAAGGATTTGTGGGTTTTTGCATTTGTGATTTGGCCAGTTGACAGTATGCCTATATCGTCTGTCTTCAAATTATCACGCAGATTTATAAATGACCTTTTTTTCTGCCAAAATAATAAGCTGAATGTGGTTTTGAATGGTGCTCTTTTTTTTTTTTTTATAATCCCAAATCTAATTTAGGAATATGCCCTTTCACTAGGATACTTTCTACCTCACAATTCTTCCCTAATGAGAAGCATGGTTCTACATTAGGTCACAGGAAGGTGCAAATCGGTCTGATAAAAAGCTATGGGAAAATGCAACGAATGACTATAACGTAATTCCATAAAAGTGAACAAAATTGGCCCATATGTTAAACTGCTATGTAACTGATAATGCTTCTGATGTGTATATTGCCAATTTTCCTGTGTAACAGGAATTTAGTGTTTCCACTTTTGGTTGCTGAGTAATTTTGGGAAGTTTTCTATGTAACTGAGGGTGTACTGATACCTAAAAAATCTTCCTTCCACTTGAATTAGCTATAATATATCAATATGCAACAATATAATAAAAATATGACTTTATAGATATGGATAAATTTTAATATTGTTGAAAATTCATATGAAGAGTTCATTAAAGGTAGACCAAGTTATTTTCAAACAGAGGAGCATCTTACAACATAAAAAAAATTAGAACAACTAAATGAATCTAACTTTCCTTTTAAGGGAAGGGGGGAGGAGATAAATTTAAAAAAAAGGAAAAAGAAACAGAATGGGAATGGGTTGGGAACCAAGGATAATTTAGTATGAACTGGGAAATTCAGGGATAGACAAGATGGTAAATAAAAGGACAAAAAAAAAGTTTCATAGTGTCACACAAACTATTGTACCAGTTAAAACTTCAGCTCATTTCTGTGTGTTCCTCTCTTAGTGTATAGCTCTAATGTATTATTCAGAGCAAGAAAATAAATTAATTGTACTAAGCTAAAAATGTTAAACTACAGGAAAAAAAGAATTTGATATCTTTAATCTCTACATGTACCTTTACATATCTTCAATTTATGCTTTGTCAAACCTTGGTAACAAATTTCACTTACTCTTTTTTAATCCAATATACAATACTTAATGATATACCATAACAGCAGCATACAGATTAGATATTCTCCTTGTTGCTCTCTGAGCTGTCATGCTACAGCTGTGATGCTCCTGTCCCAGGGATCTAATCACGTTGACAAAACTAGGTTTTCTTTTCCCCAGGTAAGTATCTCTAGAATTTCCTTGTAAATACAGGATGGATACATAATCTGCTCTGAGACCTGGCTTGCTTCCTCACCAGCCCAAGCAACCTGAGAGCCTGATGCTGGGTGTTGCCAGCACTCCCCCTGCGCAGCCCATGAGAAGGGACGTAATGGGTAACCTGGTACGTGATGGACATGCCTGTGCCCACAGCCACAGGTGGGCTGTGAGACCCTGATGGCAATCCAAAGCAGGCAGGAGTCACACAGTGGTAACTCTGCATCTGCTCTTTCAGAGCTTTACTGTTATAATGACTACAAACACCTGCATGGCACAATTATATCAGAAAATTAATGTTGTGAAATGCTTGGGGGTTGATTGTGGGAGAAATGATTCAATGATAAGTAAACAAATTTTTCTTTCTTTTTTTAAGAATTTATTGCATTTGACCCACTTCTGTCTTAAACTATGTAGATGCTTAGGCTTGGGTTTCCAAAGGTACTTCAAATTAGGTAGCTAAACTGGAACTGAATGAGACGAAATTATCCTGCTGGGAAGCAAGGCAAATTGTCCCTCATCATGACATCCTTACTGCCAGGCCTCTAGTGACCACTTTCCCTTAGGGTTTTTTCAGAGCCAGTTGTGGATTCAGAGAAGTCCTCAGGCCAAACAAATAATTCCATGGAAAGGGCAGTAAACAGACTAGGTGTAAATTGTTACAATTGTGATAGTTTTCTACTCTTTCTTCCTGTATTCTGTATTTGGCATAATGGCTACTCACAACACAAAGCAGAGGGATGGCTTAGCCTTAATACAGAAGATATGCAGCAAAGGGGACTGATTTAAAAAATATTTAAACACACTATTCTTTAACTTTCCAAAACTGAATGAAAGCTGAAATGCTGATAATTTTCATGAAGTCCAGAGAAAATGTGTTTTCTAGTGAATTAAAATATTTAATTTTGATTTTTGAATGTCAAAATTACTTTTGAAATATAGATCCATCTTCGGCAACAAAATATCACTTTATAAATATCGTTACCTTTCAAAGTTTTGTTCCAAAATGTTAAAATGAGATATTTCCATGTGTCAGAACACTTTCTCTAGTTTCCTGTTGGAAATGAATTATAGCAAAACAGATCTATCTGATCTCATGTGCTTGTTTCAAAGGAAATGCACAGATGGTGTATGGTTCTGGTGAATGATTCTGTTTAAGTCTATGAATAGATCTAATAAATACAACATCACTGAGCCTGGCATTGCTAATTTGTAGCTGTAGCTTCAAAAGCAGCTGCATTTTAATCATTATAGATCAATTAAATTGGCAAAATATAAACAACATATATGTTACCTCTTCTCCTTCTTCAATATGATAATCCTTCCTTTCATTTGGCCCTCCAACAAACATCACGTTTAATTGATAGCGATGCCTAGAAAAGAAAGACATTTTAAAGCTACCTCCATCTATGATTTTTTTTTAATTCTATTAGGACAATGTTGAGTGAAAAGTAGCCTCCAGAACGAGAACTCAAAGACTTTGGATACATCTCTCCACTCTGTCACTGTCCTGTTTTGTGATCTGAGGCCAACTACCTCCCTCCTGGGGTTTCAGTGCCTCCAGCTACCAAAAGGGGACAACAATAGCTACCAACTTCGGAAAGAACTTTGAATTGTAAATATAAAGAATGCCACCTGAGAGACAGGAAAGAGGAAAACAGCTCTTCAACCTGAGTGGATTAGGTAATGATAAAACTCTTTAAAAAAGTTAATGAAGGTAAAAACACGTTTTTTCCCCCCCATATTGGTAGAGTTACTAGAGATACTGATGGTAGGAATTATCAGCTAATTTTTCTTCTATTTATACTGGTTTTGCTAAGCTGGAACAACATTACAATAGTTTCATTGTGGTTGTGGCTAATTCAGAAAAGGAGATACCAGGCCCTTTCTTATCCTTACCTCTTTTAAGAGTCCAAATGAGCACTTCTCTCAGCTGTCACAAAGAATAGCTATCATCCCAAATACCTATCAGTCCATTCACACTAATAAAGTGACAAAGTAACAGCTTTTCCTTGCTAAAAAACTTTCTAAATCAGGACTGTTAGTTGTGATTCAAAATTTGTTCTTGATCTCCTTATGGTAAGCATCATATTCTGAATTCATAAGAAGAGCTTTAGAAGTATCTGTAAACATCATCTTTGTCAAGGGTTTTGATTTTGCACTAACTGCTTGTTGTTGAGGTTAAAAAGCATTTAAACTTGTAAGATTAATACAATTAACTAAAATACAATGAAAGAGCTGCAGTTTAACTAGATATATCCTTTCTTAACTTTGGTAACTGGTGGTGTTTCAAGAATTGAGGTTTCCTTTTGAAATCTGAAATAGATATTTTAAAATTTTGCAAGCGTATGGAACACAACATAAAAGCTTGAAAGCCATACTAACATTAGACACCTAAAGTCCTACTGATTTGCTGGGGACCTAGTTTTTAACAGTTAATTCTCTCTTAAAGCATAGGATTTTAAGTTACTTAAATGCTTTGAGGTGGTTGCCTTCCAGTGAGGCAGTAGGAGGCAATGAGATTACCTCATAAATATTTACTCAGTACATAAAGGATGAAGCCTTTAAAAACATGTCGGAAATCTATTAGTTGCTTCTTGGAAAATTGCCTAAAACTTTTGCGGAAGTCCTCAAAACAATTAGGTAGCACCAGAGGCAGGTCATGAGAGATCTCTTCTACACAGGCTAATGCTGCATTGGAAAAAGATAATTTTCTTTTTTTTTTTAATCTATTCAATTTTTATCACAAAAAATATATTTCTTGCATCACTCTGGCTTTTTGCAACATTTCTGGGGAAGATCACTGATAGATGTCACATTCCAAAGTTACTTAAGGATTACACAGAACTGCTGGTAGGTGGTACAGAACAGTGCAGTAATAACAAAAAAGATTCAACCTACTGACAAGGAAAGCAATCAAAATACTAAAATTTTACCACCGTCATTGGTAAGCTTTAGCAATTGATATGCCTCACAAAATGCTTCCTAATCCATTTTGAAAATGAAAGGAAGGAAAACACTCATAATGGGAAGATACTTTCCTCATTCTCTCTCATTGTGAAAGTATTGTAGTGATTTGAGTGTCACAATTTTTCAGTTTAGCATACAACTGTAATCTCAACACAAAAATGGCAGTGAGGATGTGCCCTTTACCTTTTCTTTTTCTTGCAACCATTGCGTGTAAAAGTAACCTTTGCACCTTAAATGGAAATTAATATCAGTACTACATTATTGCCCATTCAGCTTTTCATTAGAAATAACACTTTAGGGTAGGGCAAGATGGGTTTTTCAATGATTAAAATTATAAAGCAAGATTGGTATTTTTAAATTAAAATTAGAAAAATGCTTTTTAATTTCTTTACAAAAGCTGAGTCTATACCATTCTTTAGGGACGACCTTTTCTAATGAAAGCCTTCTGTATACAAGGTTTTAGACAAACTATGTTGTCCTCAGCTTCACTGACAAATCCTTGCTAATGTTTTGACTAGAAGGTGCCATATACTGGAAAATTTACATTGGAATTTATTCACAAGCTTGGATACTGAGAATATGGATGGTGTCCAACTGCATAATGCCACACTTTTATATTAGCTGTCTCATTCAGAATACAGTTCATAGCCTCTTCAGCCTCCCTACCCTCCTGACAGTGCTGGAAATGCCCTGGAAACCTGCTCCTTCACTGCCCCTGCCCTTCCTTTCTCCTTGTTATTCAGTGATATATACCACTGGTTTTGATTGCTCCTGCAGCTTTGGCTCCTCTGCAATGCTGGAATGATTCTCAGCAGCTCTAGCAGCTACTTGAGTTCATAATTTAGTAGCACTAATCAATTATCTAAATCTTATTATTTGTGGATGTGATACTGATTTCTAGGAGTTTATTGTCCAAGAGCTTGGCACAAATCAACTCAGTCTTACTGCCTATGAGAGACTGAGTTGGGGTAAGCATCTTGTATTCAAGTTGATCTTTGCAGCTGCCAAGTCACCACAAAAGAGATTTCAGCCACTTTCTGTTCTTCAAAATAGCATTCTGACTGCAGTCTGATGAGGAACTACAACTCCTTAATAATCTTTACCATGTTATGCATTTTTGCACCTTCCTCTTATAGATAGGAATATTTTTATATCTAATAACTTGGTAAAAAATAATCCTTATTTACTTACATAAGCTTATTGCAAACAGGTGGCAAAAAGGCAGTTTTGTTTTCTTCTATCCATTTTCTCACATTCACAAGAAGCTCCATGGTCCACCAGCTATGAAACTTTTGACTGAGATATTACAGTTTGCAGAGTGCTCTTTCTGTGGGCAAACTGAAACTGCGTGTGATTCCAGCCCCAGTGCGCAGGGGATTGGCTGGCAGAAGAGGTGTTTCAGGCATCAGTGTCAAAGGGGACAGGTCCATCAGCCAAAGGTTACTTTGAGTGCTAATGCTCCAGCAGCTTAGCTAATAATTGACTAGTGTTTTTAAAATATGTATTTTCATTGGAGACTGGTTTTTGCCCAAGAGATTTCTTAATTCTCTTTACTGAATCACTGGGATGTGTGTGTTACCTCTCTGCAAAAATTGCCTTGTTACACAGGGTCAGGAAAATGGGCAAAGCTTGGACATTCACACCTTTTTAATACAGAAGCCTCCCTGTGATCTTCTGCCAAATAACCAAAGTACAGACATCTCCTGCAGTTGTAACACCAAAGGCAGCTGTCCACAAATGTTCATTTTAATGTGATCCACTCTTTGCCAGTGTTTAGCAGGGCTTGTTGGAGAGCTGAACCTGTTTCTGTGATGCCCTTTGGGAATGTGCAGCATACTGCCATCAAATTGTCAGGCAAACAAGAAATTGAGAAGTACTGGGCATTCCATATCTATATTAGTCTTTTTTCTCTCACTAGTTTGTGTTCAACATCCACACAGTTGCTATGGAACTGCTCGCTCTGTTCCCCACCATCCTCAATTCTTTTAATAAGCAAATGTATAAACATCTTTTCAGACTTCAAACACATGAAATTGGTGGTAAACAAAACCCTCCAAAACAACACAATAATTTAGTGCTTTGGTCTTGACCCAACTTAGTCTTCTGCTTATACCTACACTGTGCTTAGTGGGTGAATGTGTCTGCGTATAAGGTTGCAACAGGATGTCATGAAAAGTGAGTGGTGTATCGTCCATGGCTTGCACATATGAGCAGTAGAGCGTGGGACTGAAGAGTCAGCATGCTGAACAGTCCTTATTTGTGAGTTACCTTACACCATTGTAATTTTATAATGCAAAAAAGCAAGTGTGAGTTTGAACCAATATTATGCTCTTATTCAAGTATGTGTAAGGGTGATTCTGTTTTACATTCATCTCTATCACTTCTCTGCATTTTAGCTTAAACTCATTATGCAATTGATAAAAAAAATCCATTCATTTTGAGATAAAAAGATCCACACGTGGATTACAGTTCCAGTGTATTAGTACAATCACAGTGGGATTGACAATAATTTCCTCTGAAATAAGCCCAAAACAAATTATTATTTAATTATAAAACACCACCACATTATTTATTAAGTACATAAAATGTCCACCAGCAGAAAGGCTGTGGTGAGACAACAGCACAGAGCAAACTCATTAGATCTTTCTTTTGACTTACAGACAGGTACATTTTGGTGTTTTTTTGCTCTGTAGGCTGCTGGCACACTATTTAGCTGTGAAGGAAAGAGAGCTTATATTTGAAATGCACTTTCACTTAAAGGACTATGACCCAGCCTCGTGGGATTCATGAATTGAAGACACTCTATCTTAATGGTCACAGTTTTGTAAAGTTTTACCTCATCATTGATAACATGAATCACAGAGCAGGACTCCATTTGTTGGGCATGAAAGCCAAGGGACTATACAAAGTCACAGTAGGAAAAACCACAGATCCTGGAATTGACTGAACCAATCATTGCTCACCACAGTATTAATGTGCCAGTTTTAACTGCAGGCTATTGTCCACAACCCCTACTCTAATCCCTAGTCTCCACTTTTTTTTCCCACCAGGCAGAATACAAGGTACCTGCAGAGAAAATCGTCTCAGTTGCAGGCAGATAAATCCATTTTGTGCCTGGAGTGTGGTACAAGAACCTGATAGCTAGACCTACTCAGGGAGAAAACAACATTCACTTACAAAATTCACCATTAGTATGATGCTAGGGCTATTATCACAGGGTAGCACCTTCTCAAATCAATAGGTTTTGAAAAATACAGTTAATGGCCTCTTCATGTGTATAAAAGTGGGACTAAGAAATTATCTGCATGGTGTGAAAATACCAGGCCATGAAACTCTCCTTCTGTGAAGTGTATTGGGGAGGTAAAGAAAAGAACCAATGTTGCAGTCTCTGTGAAACAAAGGTAAATACATACACCTCATGAAATGACTGGGCCTGGATTTTTCTTGCTGGTCTGCTTCACAATGACTCCTCACATCCATCAAAGCCCGTTTCAGCAGCTGGGGGTTTGTGTTCTCCCTTTTGGCTCAGATTCTTCCCTTTAAGTAAAGGTAAGGACTCAATTTGTCAGCTTTCACTGCCAGAGAATCGCGAGTACTGAACCTCAAAACTGCTACATGAATATAATCCATCTTTTGCATTGAGGGTGCAGGAAAGAAGTGTTAGTAGAAAAAAACCTGAGTTTAGGGCAACACCTACTCTATTTTTCTACTTTCCTCAACCACCAGACCTATTAGAGACTAAGATTTACAAGCTGGTGTCCGGGAAGCAGAACATATTAACAAAAACCAAAAGCTAAATATTGTGTTTCTAGTTCGAAGGAGGTTCATTGGCCAGCATTTTTATCTGTATTAAAGTGATATATGGTCATAAACTATTTTTTTTAAACTATACTCCCTATACTATTTTTTTTCACCTAAAGAAGGTGATAAAGACCTAGAATGGTTTAGAGCTTATGGGAATGGGAGAGGGAAACAGACCATAAAAAGCCAGCAAGTGCAGATACTGCCTGCTCCCCTGTGCCCATTCTACTCTTGAAAGTAAACAGCATCGTGATAATTGTCTCTTAATCCTTGGTTTTATTCACACTTCGTGCTAAGAAGTATTCTAAAAAATCTTCACTAGGGGAGGTTTGCATTCACCAGCAATTTGAAGACAAAAATCCTTTCAATATGATTTCAATTTGGCTGTTCTGATCCTGTGCAGCACCAAGATTCCTTTATCTGCATTGGTGTTAAAATAATGGAGCTATACTGAAGTGATAATCTGGAGATACCCCAAGCAGTAGGAAGAAAGTGACTTTCTTGAGTTTCAGGGCAACTTTAACTTCTGCTTTCTAAGTTTCCTTTTTTCTTCTTTTAGTATTGTGAAGAAATGAAACAAGAAAACATATATATGACTAAACAACTCTTTCAATCAGTTGAAAAAGCTTCTCATTTTTGGTAAATTCTGTGCTTTTTCTGTTTGATCTTTGAGAACAAACATAAATGAAGTACTTAAAAAATGAAATTATTTTTATTAAAAAATTCCTGTAGAGTTGCTGAAAACAAAAATTCTAACAAACTTATTACTTGAACCGATATACAGTTATGTTCCCACAAAGTAGCTGATATGGACAAACTTCGCTGCTATATTCATCAACATACTACCAAGGTCCTCAGTCTGAGGGGATAAACAGGAAATAAGCAATTCACTTAGCACAATAGAATAATTAAAGATCCTCCTAAAACTTTTAGAATCGTCACCATTATCAGTGTTACTTTTATGGGTAAGCTGATTAAAATACAACAAGCAGTGATTATCATCCATATAAACACTAAAATTAGATTCAGAAATCTTCTTTCTTGCCTGAGTCTAAGGTTAAATCTGCAATAAAGAGCTTCTGTATGTTCACAGCTTCAGTTTTGAGTCTTCCTGGCATTTTGGTGTTTGCCAAAAAAGCCCTTGTTTGGATGAAATTATGTTCACAGCAATCTTTGTGAGGCATAGAACATTTTGTTAGTATCATGATGCACTGTTAAGGGCAATGAAGGCTGCTGCTGTTTTCTGGTATGCCAAGTAAACCTAGGTGATAATGGAAAGTTTCTTTAAGAAATGAACTGTCAGTTTCCTCTTTTCTCCATGCCAGCCACCTTCATCAAGGACCAGATACAGCAATTGCGTTCGACTTCACCTGCCAATGATGTACACCACTGAAATATGTTTTAGGTAATGCCTACAGTAATGTCAACAGCAGAACAACTTTCTTGACAAATGACAAGCACCTCCTCTCCATTCAAAGCAGTCTCAAGAAATGTCAGCTAATTTATGGATCCATGGCAGGGAGGAGGTAATGGAGTTACACACAAGTGCTGCTCAGTCAGCCCGAAGTAGCTGGGAGATCCATGCGATTTCCTTAAACTGCCTGAGTGTGCTCATCCCCCTGCTGGCCACCAATAGTTCATTTTCAGAGGCCATGGAAATACCAGTCCTGTGTATCACCCAGCCTGTTAATGTCCACAGTAAAGTCAATGTAGAAAGGAAAACGCTATCTGTACTTGTCAGTAACCCAAGAGTAAATATGCTAACACTGCTAACCGCGGGTGGAAAAAAAGAGCATGTGTCTGTCTCAACTGTGTAATAGTGTTGCAGAACTGCTTGGATTTAAGTATCTTCTGATGCCAATTATGTTTACAATCTTCTTTTCACATAAAGCTAAGACAGATCTGACTGCAGAACAAATCCATGATAGAGGTATACTTTGGCAATAAACGTGTAGTGTTGAATAAATACTTGTTTGGAAGGTGCCAGGCACCCCTCGTGTCGCACACAAACACGCAGCCTGCAGAGCCCTAGGGTACACAGGTAGCGATGCTACAGCCATCGCTTAATTCCCTGGCCCTAGGCAGCTGCTCCTCCCGGTGGCCTGGGCCTGAGCACTACACACGGTGCATTATCTCCCCACGGCCGCCGATGAGAGTGAGAAAGAGCGTGGCTGACCCAGCGGCCAATGCCTTTACCGAAGGCCGTCAGGAGGCTCAGACCGGCGCGACCCCGGGCCTGTCTGCGTCGCCTCCAGAGCTGAGCGCTAGGAGGGCCTCTTCAGCCGGCAGCGGCCCGGGGCTGGCCGGGTCACCTCCTACGGCCCAGGAGTGTCACCTGCTGCCGTGCGGGCCACGCCGCCCCCGCCGGCGGCAGCCACGCTCCCGGCCCGGCAGCCCCGCCCGCTCGGCGCAGGGGCCGGGCTGTCCCCGCCGGGCCTGGGGCCGCCCCTATGTCCGGCCGGCGGGGGGGCCGCGGCTGGGGGGTGTTTGTCTGGGCGCTGCTGCCGCTTTCCTCCCTCCCGTGCTCGGCGGCGGCGGCGCCTTCCCGCAGTGGCGCAGCGCCCACCGGCTCCTTCCTGCCTCTCCCCGCAGCGGCACAGCCCCAGCGCCAGGAGCGCGGCCCGGGCAGGGAGCCAGGGCGCCCCCGAGGCCGCCCCCCAGAGCAGGGTGCAGGCGGGTGTTCATTGCCCTTCCCCCGCCGGCGCTGGGCGAGCCCTGATAAGGCGTTCGGGAGGCGATGGTGTCAGGGCTCCAGTGGCGCAATCGGTTAGCGCGCGGTACTTATACAGCAGTACAAAGTCGAGCAATGCCGAGGTTGTGAGTTCGAGCCTCACCTGGAGCACACAGCTTTTTGGGAGGCAAAACCGGCTTTTTTGGGACTTGGCGGCGCTGCGGAAGGCAAAAGTGAAAGGAAAAATGATGCAGCCGTGGCGGCAGCGTGGGCGCCCTGGAGAGGGGCATCCGCGCCCCAGGAAGGGGCTGGCGCTGGTCCCGCGGGGCATGGCGCTGGCAGCGTGTGTGCGGTCACGGGGGTGGGCTGGGCGTGTGCAGGGCACAGGAACCAGCGTGTTCATCGGAAATGCTGCTTGGGAGTAAGAACTTGAAGGAAATAAAGGGCTGTTTCGTACCATGTTTTTTAATACGGACTGCGAGTAAATACTGACTGGTGCGATCACTAGAACTGAAGGGTGACAAAACCTCTCAGTTTTCCTCCTTTGGCGGCGATGGGTCTTTGCTCATTACCTTAAGTAATGCTTTACAAATGTGTGGGATGCAGCAGGAAGGAAAGTAATTCAAATAATTTCTGATTTCACCACTTAAGAAAGGCAGCAGGGCCACGGGAAAAAGGGCAACTTCCTGATGGAGAAGATTGGGAGACACTGTCTTGTGAACTCAGCTCTATGTTAGCATCTAGTTGACCGCTTTCACAGTGCCATTGATATCAAAAAGTTAAGTGAGACCTTCAAGATCATGCACCTGAAGCTGCCTCCATTGCCCACATCAGCCCTTTAGCATCTGTACTGCAGAGGTTAACTTCCTGAAGTGCCAATTTAAGGTTTTGAATTGCCACTTGTTCTCTGTTCTAGTTACCTTTTTGTCCCTTCTGAATTTTGCATTAACTTCACTGATTTCAGTGCTGGAGCAGTGGTGCCTGAAGTGTGCACCCTATCGGTATAAGGAAGTCTAAATCAACAAGAGAGCTCTGTCATGTATCAAAGGGTGAATAAAATCCATCTTCTGCTTGCAGTGAGTTTCACATTTTCTCCTTCATGCAGGAGATTCATGTCTCAGTGCTCAGGAGTACAGGGAGTACGAGAGGACTGTTTGCAGAGGTACTGGAAATGCTAGAAAATTAAAATGCTCCTTATGTGTAACTGGAGAAACCCCCCCCCAAAACCCTTAGCAGAGGACGATGGACTCCATTCACTGGACAGAGAGCTCTTAAGAAACTAATTGGGGACAGTGCTGCTTCCTTTCCGCTTTCCCCTGTGTGTCTCCAGGAACAGGCAGCAGCTCCTGTGCTCTCTCACCAAGGAGGAACTGCTAGTTTTTGGGGTCTTGCTCTGGTGTGCTGGGCAGGTGATTGTGCAATTTCTGCCACGTTCAAGCTGCATGAAGCAGATGTTGGTTGGTGCCTCCAGAGCTGTTTTGCGATGTGCCTGTGAAATGCCAGAGAGCAGACAGGACATGCAGTGGGAGCACATGGTACTATGGCCTTCTCTACAAAATCCCTTTGGTCCTTACCTAGGCTCTTATTCTCCTTGCAAGATGATTTTTTTTCTTGACTGTGGGGAAAAAAAGTAAAAAGAGACAAAAATTCCTCTGTGAGACCACACTTGTTTGCATTCCTGCCCATTCTGATGGACTCCTGTGCCTGACACCTGAGGGAAACGTTCCAAGATGGGCATTTCAAACTGAAAATCATGCTAAATCAGGGCAATTTATGGGTATTTACTAGACATCCCTGTAAAATGAGAATGTTATTTGTCTAGTAGTGTTTACAATATAAAGTGAACCGCTGCTAAAGCAGTAGGGCTGTGAAGTAAGATGAGATAAGCCCTGTCAGAGTGGTGCAGTGGGCGGTGGGTGCCTGGGCAGGGGCATGCTGGCATCTCCTCCTGCCCCAGTGCATGGCAATGCTGCTGTGGGGCTGGCACCAGGGAGGTCCCACAGATCCTGGGAAGGAAGGATACCATGCTGGGTTGAGGTCAGTGACTGCCTCATTTCCTTCCCCCAGAGCTGCTGTGGGGAGGAGGAGGTGAGCCTGGGTGCCTCTGGGAGAGCAGCTGTACCCGGGGCAGGATTTCTCCAGGGCATGTGGGAAGTCCTTGTGCAGTGCTGAGCTGGGCAGCCATGGTGCCACTGGTGTGGCCTCAACAGCTCTGATGGGCTGAAGTGTGGAGTGACCGGCCTGTTAATTGCATTTGCAACTTTTTCCTGCGAATTAGGTGTGTTACAGGCTTATGAAAATCAAATATATGTTTTTATTATGCTAAGTTGATTTTTATTGGGCTTTTTGGTCCTGAATTGTTGGCTATTGCTTTAATGCTAGTTAGCAGTGGCTTATGTATACAAATATATATGTATATCAATACATGTATGCATAAAGATACCTTTGCACCATTATAGGAGAGCTTCCCATCACCTGTATTTTAGTCTTATCTTACTTTCTAAGTCTTTAATGAAGGCACATGAGATATTTGGAAAACACCTGTGTGTGAGGGATTGCAAAGTGTCAACCACACTAATGTGATCTACTGGGAAGTAATCCCTTCCTCCTTCCTCCTCTTCCTGAGACAGTAAGGTGATTCACCTGTGCCTCATTTTAGCCAACTGCTGGAACTTGTTCTCCCTCTGAGCCACTTTCCAGTGCTTATCACTGTCCTTATAGGTGGTAGCTGGGGGAGCCCTAGCCTTAGTTTGGGGACTGCTGTCGACTGGCAAGGGGCTTGAACGAGCCGTATGTGTTCCTGGAAGTGCATTCCAATGGTGAGTCTTCCATGCTGCCTGCCTCATCCAGGGGCCTGCCTTATCCAGGGACCTGCCTCTTCTAGCTTATGCCATGGTCTTTATTTCTCTCTTAATTTGCCTGGTGTGGATAGCATGCCCACAGGTCTGTATCTCTGTAACTCCTCTGGAATTGTTCCAGGATCGATTTTAAAAAGGTCCATCTTCTTAAAACTTGTGTTGCTCTTCCTTTAATGTTGGACTGTGTCTACTCTCCAGGCTTATTCTGACTTCTCTGAGTTCCCACTGACTAGAGAAAGAAAGAGAGCTTGCTTATAGACACAGAGAAACTTGACATGTGTGCTGTCTATTGATGGAAGGAGAATTTACAAAGATGTAGCTATTGCCTGATCTTGGAGAATTAATAATAATCAGGTTAGGGAGAAGGGTTTGTGTTTGTCCCTATATGATCTTGCTCACACAGAGCAAGGGTTGGGACATACAGGAAAAGGAAGGACAGGCTCATGCAGGATAGGCCTTCCAACATTTATTTCTAGGGGCAGCAGCTTTTGTTTCAGGCATTTTAATACGGTTTTGTGTTTGTGAGGCTCTTAAGTGTTTGTTTAGCTTCCTTGAATGTAACAGTCTGGAACTTTCCATAACATTGGAGTTTGCATATCGTAACAAATGCCTATAAAACCCTACTATAAACACTTGGCCAACCTAACTGTTATGAAACCGAAGTAATAAATTCTTATTGTCATTGCAAATAGTAAATAGCCAAAAAAGACTGCTCTTAACAGCTTTCTCCAATAGATGGCACTGTGGTCCCACAGAGCGAGAAAGAAAACCCAAAGCAAAGGATTCCCAGACATCCTAAAAATAGAAACCACTTGCCGAATGCTCCCTTGTGGACAACAGAGAACAATAGGCCAACATTCCAAGGGTTGGTTAGAAAACAAAGTCCTCTGGAGGTATAGATGCATTTTGGTTTTGTTTGGGGTTCCACCCTCACCTTTGTCCTTTGTATGTAACATGTTAAGGACTTTTTCTGAAGTTATAGTCTGTTGATAGTTGTGTTTGGAATAAGAGAGATGAA
Organism: Poliocrania exsul; assembly: GCA_035041345.1. Taxonomy (NCBI): domain Eukaryota; kingdom Metazoa; phylum Chordata; class Aves; order Passeriformes; family Thamnophilidae; genus Poliocrania; species Poliocrania exsul. The sequence continues at coordinate 24,662,384 of JAWWLZ010000118.1, forward strand.
TGGGCTGTATCGTGTTGTAAGTCTATATGAATTCAGTAGTGCATCAAAGTGCCAGTACAGCAGGCCTGACTTAGATTCTCTTAAACAAATTTTTTTGAAGACTAGCTGGTGTTTAGAGTCTCTAGCACAGATCTGCCAGAAGTCCAGGTGGCTGCTTCCTGCTGCAGGTGCCCCTGATATGAAGGTATTAAGCCTGGAAAAAGCAGCTGGAGCGAGAGCGATGAAGTGTAGGTGTTTGCAAACTGTGTGTAAGAGTTCTTTGAATCCAATAATAAATAACGCTATTTCTGTGAGGGGAGAGATAAGGTAAGAGTGGGGAGGAGAGGGAGGAAAAAAAAAAAAAAGATGCTCACATGGAAGCCTCCTTGAGGAAGAGAAGGGCAAAGAGATGAAGAGGACAGTGGGGCTGATCCAGGCTGACAGACGGAGTACAAGTGAGAAGAAATTGTAAGAGGAGTAAAATAGCAAGCTTACAAAGAGAGAGAGACTCCATACATTACTCTCTGAAAGTGCAGAAGGGGGTATTACAGGGAGGGAACAGGAGCAAAAAAAATTGTAAAGAAGAGCCAGGTAGAAGAACATAGTTAAAGAAGTGCTAAAAAAAAAAAAATCATTCTATCTGGCTATAGCTATATGAATGTGCTGCCTATGAGTAAGTGAAAAACAGATGAGTAAGTGTTAGCTAGTCAAGCCAACCTAAGATGGAGTTTCTGTAGAAAGCAAATTGGCCTTTATGTTTTGCTTGAGCAAAGAGAGATCTTAAGAGGCAGGTTTTTCTTCTGTGTATTTTGAGTGGTTACTTTACTGTGGCAATGTAAGAGACCTCTTGGTCTCTCAAGGGTTTGAAGCTGGTGTTGGGAGGGTTAGAGAGCTCAGCTTTCTGGTTTGGAAAAGGAAGGAAATGGACAACCAGTACTGCATTTTGTGCCTATTTAATTTTCTTGCTTATGCTGAGTTTGATGTGTTATGCTCTGCTTTTAAGGTGGAAAAAGACTCTTGGTTTTTTCAAATAGTTTTGGTACAGCCTAAATATTTGAAACCTTGGAAAAGTCTCAAAACACAGCAAAACAATCTAAACCAAACCCAGAGGACGAAGACGCTGAGGAAGTGGCTGAAATGGAAGGGGATGGTCACAGAGTCTGTAATTACAACTTTTGGGGAAGGGATGCTCATTTGAATTAGGCAATTGAGCCTGTACTGACTACTTTAGTTCAGAGATCTTTATACATGGGGTAGCAGATTTATAGTAGTGTGAATAAATACTTGTAGAAATTTTACTATATGTATAATAATATATACATATGAAGACTGTGGAAGAGGATAAAGCAGTAATTTTAAAATATTTGCCTTCTGAAAATTTGGTGTAAAAAGAGGCAGTTGTGCTGGAGATTGTGTGGCTGTACAGTGTAACTTAGAGATTGGTTTTGTGAAGAGAAGCTGTCAGTCAGTAAACATGAACCTTCAAAGTCACTTGCAAGGTCTCGGAGTGAGTTTACTTCACTGCTTGCATTTATTTTCCATTTATCCTACCTGTTGAAATGGGGATGAAAGTTGGTTAGCTGTACATCTTAAGTTTAGGCACTGCTTACATGCTGTTTAAAGGAAAAGTTTAAAGAAGGATATACCTCTGTCTTTAAGGAAAGTCACATAATACTTGTGCCAGTACATTTAAAAGCCGTTTAATATTAAAAAGCTGCCAAGTTTATGTAGCTGCCACACCTTCTTCCCGATGGAGGGACTCGACCTCCAAAGATATCTCCTGGCACAATTTTAGGAAAGGTGGGAAGAACCCATCTAGATGCTTCCCTCCCCACGTTCATTTCCCCATACTCCCAGCTGCCTCTTGAGAGGTTCAGCTTGTCTCCTACTTTGGTCTAGTGCTCTAAGGGTTTTACACTGCAGCACGAGGTTCATGCCAGTTGCTTTGTCTCAATACAGCTGCAACACTGCTCATGTAAATCCTTATTGAGTGGCAGGTGGTGTTGCACTTTCTGGGGTGGCTCAGGAGGGGCTGTGTGGACAAGAATGGCTGTTGGGTGGTAGTGTCTTGGGCAAATCCTTTTTTGGCCCTAACACCTCAGGAGTGCTTGTACCCACTTGGGACTCACAAAGTCAATTAAGGTTGGTTGGTGGCTGTGTCCCATTGAAATCAGTGCCAATAAAAAAATGCCTACATTAAACTTACTGAGATTTATAGATGGTTGTGCATGTATTTAATACTCTTAACAGCTTTGAAAATTTGACTCCTAATACTGAACTTTTTGCAAGGCCTATAGGAGCCTAAGTTAGTTTAAAATAGTGCTGTTACTGATGTATGTATCTGATTGTGGCTGTCAGTCTTATTTAGCTATTCTGTGCCTGCAGTGTAACCTAGCCAAAAAGATGCGTACTGCCACTTATTGTAATAAAGGAAATGCTTGGTGTGGTTGTGTCATTATTCAAGTTCTTTTTTTTCCTGGAGTTGCAGACTTGTGTTTCATTGGGCGTACTAGAAGTGCTATAGTGTGTCTTTGTGTTTGAAGGCAGACTTTAATAGAAAAATAGGGTACTTGCTCCGTTGTCTGTAGGTTCCTAGTAACTATAGCCCTTTGACATGTTCTTACAACACTTGGAAAAATTTTTAGAGCTGTTTAGGGGTGCCTGTTTGATGCTGATGATTTTCTACCTGATTTTAAGCATCTGGGTGTTGTAAAGGATATCTAGCAAATAGACCTCCTATTGAAAATGCAATGTATTTGAAGTATTCTTGAAGGAGTATCCTCTGTAATCTGAATACTTCTGAAAGCAGATGCTAAACTGTCAGTGAATCAAAATTGAGGTGACTGTTTTTGAAATGTAGTATTAATATATAATGCAAGTGGGTGCATTTGCACTGATGTCAGTGAATTTGCTTCATGTTCCATAAGAGGATAAAGATTGGCACAAAGTAATGGGAAGCTTATGTCTGGCTGCAAGAAAACCAGGAAATTCATGGGTCTTTAAAGTATGACCCACAGCAGTATTCGGTATGTGTGATTTTTGGAATGATTCAGCAGTAAATACTAGTTGAAAACAGAAGCACAAATTATAGGGTAAATAATTGAGACCAAACTGAGGCCTGCTTATGCATACATGATAAAGGAAATGGAAGTAAGCCACAAAATACAATTGCTGGGAAGAACAGGAGCAATTTGGAACAGTAACATGGAAACAATCCTGAATGACACCTGAGTTCAGAAGGGCATGAGGATCTCCTTTGTATGTATTTGTGTACACTGACAGGCATAATTTTGGAGGGGCCTTTCTGTTCTGTGACCACTGTGTGGGAGGGTATAATCAGCATAATGCTCCACTGTAAATGTCTGTGACTTGACTTTTGAAGATTTGTTGGATTTCTTTTTAGTTTTGTCATTGGTAGAGGCATAATGCAATGAAAGAAGAGACATTTGTACTTAATTGTTTTTCTCACCTTTCACTTTGCATTTTATTTATAATTTAAATAGATAGCTTTGACTACTGGTATAAGGCAGCACTTGTGGCCTACTCTGCCACCTAGGCAATGTTCTTACATGCCATTTGATATGATAACACTTCTACCTTCTGGAAAAAAAAATGTAGCCAGGGTAGTCCCAACAGATGTGTTTGGCTAGCACTGTGGCTGAGTTATCTGGCTTCCATTTGCTTCATTTGGAGTGAGGAGTACCTTCAGAAATCAAATGGGTTCCTTCCACAAGTGAGATGCAAATTAAGGTGAATAGCAGAATGAACAATTAGTGCAGTTCATTTCCTTGCTTGGGCATCTTTAAGTTAATTCTGGAGCATAGATTGCCTTGGCTTATTGTATATCAGACCTTTTGCAACCTGGATGGGGTATTCCTGGTGTGTGACCTCTATAGAGCCAGGAGCTGAGGAGCCAGCAGCACTGATCAGGTGTGAGCCATGGGGAGTTGTTGCCTCAAGATTGCTTCCTTGTGCAGTGTGTTAATTAGAAAACTACAATTCCTTGATGTCTTCAGTGCATGCTGGTTTGAAATATACAGTGGACTGTACTTAATTTCTATATGGAATATTTTTACTTATTGTTGGTTTTCTCTGGAAGCTAATTCATGGAATAATGGGGTGAAAATTCCTGTAACTTACTCCGTTAAATGACTGCTAGACAATATAAGAAAGTGGGGTTTAAGGGTCAGTTTGGAAACTAACTTAGACCAGAAGTTTCCAATAACAATTGTGACTTGGATACAGTTGAAATAAGAACAACACATCTAAATTCAAATGTACTTGCGTTGGGTAAGTAATAATATCAGAGTAGATGTGAACAACACGCTTTGGAGACTAACAAGTCATATCTTGAAAGAATATTATAACTGATACAGACAAACTAGGGAAAAAACTGGTAGTGATTGCAAACTATGAAAGTACTGGTCTTAGCTGTCTCAATAAATAATCCTGAAGGGGTATTAGCAGCATTAGTAGTAGCAGCATTTAGCCATCTGGCTCAGCTTCTGTGGGAGGTTTAAAAAAATAAAATACCACTGTTAGTGGAACTTCATCTATTGAAATCATAGGAGAACTTGGCCCTGCCTTTTCATGTTCCCATTCATTGTGTGCTGTACATCCTGTGCTTGGATCTCATGTGGTCATTTGATTGGACAGATGTTTCCTTGATGTTCATGGAGCACCAGTGGTCTATGAAGTCCTAGTCTGTGGTCAGTTCAAGTTACCATGCATCATTCCAGCTATGTTGGTTTGCAAGGACCCTTGAGGTGACTTCCAACTTACAAATCTTTGTCCAGTTGTACTGGTGGCTGCAGCTTCAAGCTTGTGTTTCCAATTGCAATGTGCACAAAAAATAAAAATTAAAAAAAAAAAAAAAAGGAGAGAGAGAAAAAAGAGAGAGAGAGACAGAAAAAAAAGGAGAAAAAAAAAGCTGTTTCTGTCTCTTTTATAATCAAATCTACTGACTTTACTGTTCCTTGGCTTGGAATTGTAAACATGAGTGTTGATCTGGTAAAAATGCTTCTTGCTCATTCTTTACTGAGTGGGTATTTATGAGCTACTTGGACTAAATGAGTCTTTACTGTAGCTTAGTGTGACTGTGTTTCCCACGCATGCTGGTTTTGTCTTGTTTTACTGATAAACTTCTCATCTTGTGTCTGTGTTAAACAGTGTAGCATTCAAAAATTTTCAACTAAAGTGTAAAATGTCAGCATACTACATACAATTCTTTTGGCTGACACTTCTTTCTTAAAATTTTACTTTCTTCATCCTGTAAGAAAATGAAGCTAAAGATGAATGTTTGATTCTCCTAGCAAAGGCTTTTTTTGCCTCAGTGCTACTGCTAGAACTAAAACTGTCTTGAAATACATAGTTGAAAGTATGTCTTGGTATGTGATTCATACTGTAATCAAACTGACAGACATCAATGGAGCACTTACAAGTTTATGCTTGGAATTAAGTCCAGTAAAATGCTTCTGGAATCTCCTGGTAATTTCCTTTTATCAGTGTAAGTGATGCAGCATGAATTCATCATAATTAACTGTGGAGCTGCACCAAATTAGATGGTATGATTGAGGCTGAATTTTTCCAGTGAATTTTTTTTTAAGAAATGAGAGATGGTAGCAAAGAGGGAGGCTGTGTAGCATTCATCATCTGATGAGCTTGTTTATCCTCTTGTATATAGAAGGGACCTATTTATTCTATATGGTGTTCCCCATTAGATGTCTTATAATCTTTTCAAAGTGATTATCAACTACTGTTCTAATGGAGTAGTGACATAATTCTGTTCTTGCTCCAGTGCAAGGCATAGACAAATCAGGCTTGTACTGTTAAGTATCTGTATCTGGTAAAGCCATAGAGGTCTGAACTAGGGGCAGTGGCTCACACAGTCGATTTGTTTACACTGATAGAAATTGAGATCCATGTCTACTCAACTAAGCAGAGTTATTTTAGATTTATACTGGTGAAATGGGAATGAAAATATCTTGCATACACTTTAAAGATCCTGTCCTACTACAGCACTTTGTTTACCTGAGAAGTGCTAATCAAACAGCAGAGCACAGGGCATGAATGTCAAACTGCTAACTGGGTAACAGTTGTGCAAGACAGACTGTGCTACGTGAGAGCTCTGTACGCCTACCTAAATTTAGTTACCACAGCTAATCTAGGTCATAGTGAAAATGACATTGTGGTACATTCACATGAGTTCTTGTGGGTTTTTTTTTTTCTCTTTGGTGACTTTTGCTAGGCGAACAACTTTGGTTTGGCCCACAGATGAAAAATCTCGTCTCTTGGCAAACTGGATATGGATTTTGGCAGCTACAGCAGGCCATATCCATCACTTGGAAGAGAGGACAACTTTTTATTCTGTGATTAGATGTGGAGAAATAAAAACCAGTTAAAAGTATGGACTTCAGAGTTTCCCAGCAAGTCTACCACCTTTGAGTGCAGCCCTGGAACATCAGCCCAAGCTGCTGGAGGGAATGGTGTCTACCCTGATGTGCAACTTTCCTTTGTGCATAGCTAAAGAAACCTGCAGGCTTGGATGTCCTGTTTCAGAGTTACCACTATGCAGGCAACATTACTTTTGGGGCCTGCTGCAAGGCTATGGTGTAGCTTTGTACACAGCACATGGAAACTTTGATTATAACCTAGTGTTGGGTGGCCATCCCTTTAGAGGGATGTACTTGAATACAGTGGACCTTGTATCTATATGCACAAATGCTTGATCCAAAAATATTGGTTACTCGTCCTCAGATTGATAAGATTAAATGCATCTAAATAGCTTAGAGTGCTCAAAAGCTTGTATGTAACTCAATCTTTGAAAAGAGCAATTAAACCATTTAGACAAGCAACTTTCAGCAGATGGCAGCATTGCACTCTGTAACTTCATTTTTCCAGCAGTGGTTTTGCAACTCCTTACTACTTTGGCTGGTCAGAGGCTGCCAGCTAAGTAGTAATCCAAAACCACTTCTAAAATGTTTTGAAATACAGGTTTTACTAGATTATGGTAATTGGGTATTGTTTCAGACTTGGGGGTTTCATTTGGAAAATACCACTGTGCTGCATAAGAAAACATTGTAGTAAAAAGCAATGCAAATGCACACAAATCTTTTCTGTTAACTCTTTAAATAACTGCTTTCAGGCAGAAGAAGGGTGTTTGATAAAAGTATTCTTATTTGTAAAAATTTTAGCAAATCCCTTAAAGGTGCAAGATTTCAAGTGGAACTGTGATTTGTGGGCTTGGGAATGACTTGCTGCATATTGTGTCTTTAAAACTACAACATTCTTCCCCATTCCTTCTTTAGAAAAAACATACTTCCCTAATACTTTTTGTACTACACCTTTTAAACAACATGCACCCTGATCATGAGTCCTTAAGTAGGCAGTGGACATACCCTTGTTAGAAGTTATCAACTCTGACAGTGTTCAAAGGTTCAGATGCAATAGTTAATTTTTGTCCAGTTTTTATTTTACTCAGTTAAGAATATTGCATTGTATATAAAGGACATGTTTGATTGGAGAGATTCTTCCTGCCTGCCTCACCTTCCCTTTTGATTCATGGGAGTTCCAGTGATACTATGGAGGAAAAGAAAGCTGTTCCTTCTGTGAAGGGGAAGGGTTGCGTTCAGAGGCCTCTTCAGAAAAAACCTTCTACTTCCAGATAGTTATATGTATGTGATGTACCACTCTATACATAATCCTAGACTGTATAAGAGATTTATTTTTCGTTTATGTATTCTCTTTCTGAGAATATAACACTATTCTTAGGTTTGGCACAAGGCACAGTTTGAGAGTGCTGCTTTGCGACCAGCTAGCCCTGATGTAAATGGCAACACTAAACACAAAGCTATAATAAATAGAAACTAGGTCAGCCACTGACCATTCAGAAAGAGGTTAAAAACTATACTTCTCTTGCCCCTGGGACTGTTGGGTGGAAACAAGTATATTGATATCAATTAAATTAACTGTCTCTTCCAGAAGCTTTATGCACCTACTACAGGGTTTGGCCTCAGAGTAAATGGAGAAACCTTCATCCTTTCTCTCTCCTTTCATTTTATTCTTTGTAGAATAAAATAATAGTATAAGTAAGCCAAGGTTCAGACTGACTTATTTGGGTTACACTCCAATACAGTTCTGCATTTTGTCATACAAGTGAACCACAATGAAAATTTTCAATTATTCTGGTTTTGTTTTTTTTAATCAAGGTAGAATACTACAGTTACCAGAGTATTTTATCAAGATGATTTTTTTTTTCAGCTATATGCTGTCTAGATGTGACTATCTTAGTATTCTGGATGATATGCAAATCTCACTTGTATGAGAGAATTTCATGAACATCAGCATCATGGGAACTGGTATTTTGAAGTTGGAGGGCTCCTCATACTAATCACATCCTCAGAACATGATCTGGTGATCAGTCAGCCTAATGCACACATTTTTTTTCCTCCCTCAATAACATAAAGACAATAGTGAACAAAGGTTTTGTGTTACGCAGTAGAAATGTGTGATGGGACTTTTTGGCCTACCTGGATTCCTGTTGCAACTGGAGCAGAGTAATAAGCACTGGAGTTAGTTTCCTGTAGTCATCAACAGTTAAATGGAGCTTGCATAAGCCAGTTTAAAACAAAAATCAAAATCAAACCAAACAAACAAAAGCTTGGCTTATGTTGCAGAAGGAAGTCCTTTGATAATACTAGTAAGTGTAATATGTTATCTTTAAATGTGCATTGAGATACTGGGATTCACTGCCTGTATACTGTGAAAGGGTACCACTAGTTATCTTTCATCTTGGTCACATTTTAAAGTTTTGGCACCAAGCTTTAGGATACTTTGAGTAGAGTCATCTGTTACTTTCTGCTCCCTACAGTTAAAGGCATAGAATTGTTGTATTCTAATGCAAGGGAGTGATGTGTGGTGTGTAAAAAGCAGTCAGTATTGTTTCTCTGGTGTAGTAACATCCCCCTTCCCCAGAACAGGGAGGGGTCTGAGGGTCTCAAGTATAACTGCCCTTCCAAAGGTCTTGCAGAAAGCCAAATAAATGTCAGGAGATGTTTTTGGTCTCAAAATTAATTCAGACCATCCATCTCTCATGTCTCTTTACGTATTAAGTTTGTGAGGTAAGTCACTCTTTCTAAGACAGCATTCACAGGTCACTTAAGACTGTTGCCTTTATTTATTTATTTATTTTTAAATGAGACAGAAAGACTGAAAAAAACACAAACAAAATGGCAAATCCCACTAGCTACCAAAGTGAGGTCTCACTTTGAGAGACTTGTCCTTCCAGTTATGTGTTCTGTCTTCCTTTGCTGTGTTAGAAAGAGTAGTTCTGGGGAAGGCAGCTACTTTGGGTGGCTTCTGCTCTTGGAATTTTATCAGTAAAAATGTCTTTCACTGTATGTTGGTATGGTTTTGCAACAGCATTTTATATCAGGAGAAGTTGCACCACAGTAAGAGAAGGCTTAATGGTGCATTAATTTCTGGTGTCACTTCAGAAACAATATAGAGCTTATCCTGAATTTGAGCTAAAAGCTTAAAGATGAAGATAATCTTTCTCGTCTGTAATATGTACTAATATGTGCTTTGTCAGGATTGAATGACCATATTTTCACATTTTAAGGAAATACTAGGTTTTGTGACTCTGGTCTTACAGAGGGTATTATAAACAGCTTAAATAGTCTTACAGAGGATGTAATAAATGGCTTAAATAATCTGTTTATCTTTGAGATACTGAGTAACAGTGACTGTCAAATGAGTGGAATGTGTGGATATCTAAAATTGACATGACTGATGTAGTAATCAAGGACTTACCCAGGTGATTTAGATGATACTTATCATACCATGGTGGAAGTTCTGGGTGTGTAACTGAATGTGTGGAACATGAGTTTTGTGTGAAATGCTCAGCATTCGGGCGTTACATGCTCTCAGGAGGTCTGGAGGTATCCTCCTTAATACTCCTAATAAATTAGTTTATGGGTTTGATGCCTGCAATTTTTTAGTTAATGAATTTGATCTTTGTTTCCTAAATACCTTATTAACTTGTTGATTATGTCATTGTTGCCTATGTTTCCTGAATACAAAGTAAATGTTATTCATTTACATGTTCCACAAAACAGAATAAAAGATGTTTCTTCATGTGTTAAGTCTCTGTAATAGTTATTTGCATATTGTATACATTTTAGAAGCAACCTATTCAAATAGCTATCTAAACCATTCAGAAAGAATCCTTTGGGTTCTGTTTGCTTTTATAGTGCAGAGAATTTAGGAAGTGTTTCTTTTTAAAGGATTAACATCTTTAAGTACATGATTTCTAAAGAGTTACTTTTGTTTTCAAAGTAGGGCAAAGTCGCTGGCAGACAGGCTTTCAAAGCATCTCAGTTCTGGTGTACTTTGGAACTTGCATAAAGAAATGATTTCCTGACCTGTATAGCCAACAGTTCTTCAAAATAAGACCTTTAAAAGCCTGCTAGGAAAACTCTCTCCAGTGTTGAGAAAAAGGAGAGAGCTTTATAGCTGCTAAAACAGAGAACTGGGCTGGTAACTTTAAATATGATTAACATGAAGAAATTGGACAAAGCATCACAAAACTCAAAATGTGTTTTATCTTTCCAGAGAGAGTAACTCATAGCATTCTGTGTTGTTTGGGGTTTTTTCTGTTGTGTATTTTTGTGCTGGTTTTTGCTGGGTTAGAGTTAATTTTCTTCACAGTGACTAGTATGGGGCTATGCTTTGTTTTGGTGGTCCCGTGGTGTAAAGGAGAGCACTCAGGGCTCTGAATCCCAAGGACCTGAGTTCGAGTCTCAGGGAGACCGTCCCCCTGGCAGTTCAAGCCTCCCTGCCATCCCATCCCTTCAGATGTCAGATCTCGGATGCTCAGCAGGGTCAGCCTCGTTTAGTACCAGGTGCTGTGACAGTCACGAGGACTTCACTGTCACTGTCCAAGCTCGCTCGGCCGTGGCAGATGGACCTCAGGACTTAAGCAGTGGGGACAGTTCTGCGCACGCTGTGCCTCACCTAAAAAATCCACTGTGCAGGCTGGAAGGGCACACCCACGTGGGGAGAGCCCTGCCCAAATCTGTGTTCGCGAAGTCTGGCCATACATACATACATGCTTTGTTTGGGAAAAAATTGCCAATTAAATCAATTTAACAAAAAATTTAACAAAATATATGTTTTGGAAAAACAAATGCAGTAATTTTTTGCAGAAAGTGTTTAAGGACATGAGGAGGAAAAGCAAGGTTTGTAGACAGAGGTTATGTCTCAATTGAATTGATACAGTGATAAAAGCAGCTGAGTTTTCAGGTGTGTAAGGCTTGGTCCCTGTGTATATGTGGGAAGCACTGGGCTACTGAGCTCAGTAGAAGGGGGAGGATAACTGGGTAGATCATCTCTGTAAGAGAGGCCGTCTCAGATCTGGAGCAGAAATGACACTTGAGATAGAGTGGTGATAATGGGATAGCTCTTTTGGTGTGGGAAAGTGTTCCAACACATGGAGAAGTGTACAGTTTCTGTTTATGAATGGAGGAGAGGCTGGAAAGCTGAGGAGACATATTGCACTTTAATCAAGAGGGATGTGTAGTATCCAGTCTCACTGTGACTTTCACTTTCCAGGATCACTCTTCAGCATGAAGTCATGATGTAATGTATTAAATTGAATCAATGTTACTTATATATTACAGAATGAGGAAATCTAAAGGTTTTTAAACAATCTGTATTATACTCAGGGTTGATAGAGTCAAGGAAATGACATCCTGTTTTGTCTGCAGCAAGAAAACTATAATAATCACTGATGGAAGGATCTGGTGGGGACTCTGGCACTCTCTACGGGAATGATCTCTGTTTCTCTCAGTGAGAGCTGAACTATAGGAGTGTTTCATTTTTCAAACAGGAAAAACAATAACCACATGGAGAAGATCAACCTTCAAGTGTTAGCTTTCAGCTAAAGCTGTAGGTCAGGCCTTTTTCTGTGGTCCTTCTCATCTTATCTGCAGACATTTTATGTATGTTGGCCGTGTTAGCTCTCTGCTGTAATATCCCGCAAATATTTCACAGATTGAGCTTATAGCATCCCTTTAAAATAAAGATATAATAGTCTTTTCTTGCTGATGGTGTGGGGAGGGGGAAGCAAAGCGTTCTTTGTTTCTTTGGAGTCAGATATTTAGCATATTAAACTCTTCTTGGTAAGAACAGAGCAAGCATAAAACACAGTATTTGCTTCAATGAAGGCTTTTTTTCTTATTACAGTTGAAAAATCTGTCAGTTTTGTAATGCTACAGTCTGCAGTTGTACATAAAAGTCACAGTGGGAATGAGAACAACAAATGTAATATTTATCATTCTAGAAAAAGAGGTTTTTAAAATTGTACTTATACAACTAGTGTCTTCTGAAACATTCTGGTTACCTACAAGAAAGCATTGTTATGGCAAGGACTCAGCTTCTAAAAGTGAAATGGGGCACTCTGCTATCTCAGTTGTGTGGTATGAAAGCAGGGAGCATGAATTTAAAGTGAATTACTATGAAATTTGTTTAGGCCTGTATTTTAATGTGGTGTTTTTAATATCTAGACTATTTGTTCTAAGCTCTCAATAAAGCCACATTCATATCTAAATTCAGGCAATCAGAAACTCTTATCTTTAGGACTCTGTAGAAATATGGAGCAATGCCTACGCTGTTATCCTTGCAGGATATGGGAAATCAAAAACTTAACAGTGGAATTGTGAATGGGGATAGTGAATTTGTGATATTAGATACCTCTCTGTGGCTGATTTTTCTTTCTTTCTTTTTTTTCCTTTTCCTCCATTCTGGAGTTGTAACAGAGTAAATCATTGCATATAGAACCTTGTTATTACTGTATTACTTTCAATCCTTGTTGTAATTCCTTGCTCATTGGAATTTTAAGCCATGGCCGTCTGATCTTGGGGAAGAACCAATTTTACCTTTTCCTGTAACTGAAAACAACAAAGCCCCTCCATAAACCTGAAGGAATATGCTTCCTGACAGACAAAAAAGCATTATTCTTCCCCGCATGGCTATTTTAATGTTTAACTTTGATATTTAATTCAGAAAGGGACAAGGGGAAGTGCTACTATTGGAAAGATATGCAGATCTGAAGACCCAACAAATCTTGTGGTTATACTTGGCTACAGAGCCAAGGGTTTCTTAGAAGAGTGAGGACTCTTCTGTTTGATAAACCTGGTGGATTCAGCTGGCCTTCAGAGAAGCTGAGGATTTGTTCTGTCCCATGTTTCAGTCTTTTCTCCCTGCAGTTAGAAATCAAAGTGGACACAACAGTGATTACTGTGTAATTTCTTCATTTGCCACAGGCCTCTGCTGCAGATGGGGGAACATATATGGAGGCTGACCTACTTTTTTACTTTACCATATGGCTTCAGGAGGAAAATTAGATCTTCATATTTGACTGGCATTATTGTTAGACTTTTTTTCTCCCCAATAAAATTAAAGCAACATTTTAAGATTCAGTCATTCTCTTGTTTCTGATTCATGTTTTCCCCCCTCTAGTAGAGAAATTAAAACAGCAGAGAGCCCTTTTCATACTGCCAGTGAAGCAACTGGATGTGTCAAACCATGTGCTCTGCAACATGTTGCAAGATGGTCTTAAGCCATATCTTTTCTGTGTACCTGCTTTATTATTTTGGCCTTTTTTTTAGTCACCCAGTTCAGGTATACTGATATGTAGTTTGAAAATTCAGAAAAATAGTGAGAGCTGATGGTTCAAATGCTATCATACTTTTTAGTCTAAACCAGTGGGAGTGCAATATATGTTTAAATCCATATAGATTTGTGTGTGTGTGTGTGCCAGTCGCCTCAGCCTACAGCAAAATCCAACTGAAAAGTGAACCTCACAATCACACAAGTTTATTATTCTCAGTAATCCATTATATAGCTTTGGTCAATCTAATAGTTGCTCATCTGTTCTCTGGGCAGTGGTACTCATTGCAATACTTATTGCTCTACAATATTTAGGTTTATGTTGGGATTTAGTTATTATAAAAAAGCTCTTAAAAAGCTAATAAATCATTATTTGAGATAATGGTCTATCCAAAAGATTAGAAACAAATTTCTCTGAGAACTGATAACTGTTTATTTGAGGCTATCTTGTATGCACTAGAAGATAATCTTTCAAAGGTCAGTTATCCTCTGGCAGAGGACTTGGTAAGATACAAAAATAGGTTAACATAAGCCAGAGCTGGCAGTGATTTAGACTTGTGGTAGGTAATATTTATGAGAGTTCACAAATGTCTAAGCAGCCCTGCCAACTTATTACTTATCCTTTCAGTCTTTACAAAATTAAAGTTGTTTCTTCAATGTTCTGGCATTTATGGCCTATACTGAAATGTTCATTTCTGTTTATTTTTACAGAAAGCAATTTCTCCCACTTCTGTGAGAGAGTGATCATGATGGGATTACAATTTCTTTTCCAAATTGTTTTCTTTCCAAAATCCTCTGGTTACAATTACAGAATGTCCTGGTTTTTAGTCTTTTGGTTCCCCCCCCTCCCCTTTGCCTTCTATGACTCCAAGCAAAACTTATTTTTGCAGTTCTGTTTCATGGTAATACCAATACTGTACAGTCTTTCTGGCTAGTATCTTTTCAGTAATGAGCCTAGAGATGTCTAAACCCAAATTCATGGAAAACTCTACTGGAAAGCCTGAGAAAAGGTCATGTTTCTTCTTTCTGTGTCCACTGGAGGTATTCTGTGGAAAGCTCGGCAGAGCATCTAAGCAGCTGTATTTCTGAGATGCAATAGAGGTAATAGGATGTTGGCCTTGCTAATAACAGTGTTTTCTTTATTTCCCTAAGCTATTAATTTGGATTTTATAAACTCTGCAGTCTAGTTAATGGTCCTGTGTTAAAGGCCTAAAGGTTGGCAAATACTGCTGGATGGCTACTCATGCTGGCTTTGTGCTTCAATCCCCAATCTTTCTACAAAACTGGTTTCCATAGTATTTTATGTTTCAACAGCAGAGTAGGGTGTAATGTGCTCATTCTTTGCTTGTGGGTCAGTGACCTACCAGTCAGACACCCTTAAGAGAGAGACCCAGCAGCTTGGGTGAATGTATATGGTTAACATTGCCAGCACCAGCTGGCTGCAAATGCTGCTCCTTTGGTCTGTGTTCTCTCCAGGCACCCATGTGCATGCAGCAGTCAAAGAGCAGGGGCACACCTGGTGCAAGTCACCTCCACAAACATAAAGTGCTAGATTTTGCAAGTGTATGTGCTTCTCAAATACAAGATCACTGAAATCTCAAAATTTGTACAGGTTGAGGGTGCTCTGAGCAGTCAACAACATTGACACTTGAGGTTTTTTCGTACCAGTTGGAATTTCTGGCACTTCCATTGCATAGTTGCCAGTATCCCTCTGGTCTAGTGTTTCTGGATATGTAGATAGGCAGGTGGCTTAATAAAGAAAACATGAATGAAGAAAAACTGTGAAAACATCTTGTAGCAAATTGTCTGATAGTGTATTTTGATGCAATAAGGTAGTGAGTAACATTTCTGTATTTAATAAATACTAAGTGTGTGTGTGTAAAAATAAAACCTGTAATGGGCAAAAAAGAGCTTTCTGACTGTGTTTCTCACTGTGTCAGTTGTGTTGGATTAAGTTTCCAGTACTGCTGTACTGTATCCTTCTAGGTCTGGAAGAAATGGAAGTGATGCTCTTTACAGGCAACTTGCTCTAACCAAAGCAGGACAAGCTGGTTTACATTTTACTTCCTTATCTTCTTTCAGAGTATCATGTTCACTCTGTATTTGTGCAAAACTGGTGCTTCTCTTTCTTTGACAAAATCCTAATGGCTGTAATGCAGTTATCCCAGAGAAATTACGGACAATGCAAACACTTTAACTCAGTCAGACTTACTACTAATCTTGATGGAAAACAGAAGGACAGACAATAAGCCCTTTCTTGGCCTGTAATTTTAATTTTCATATGCATTTCAACATGAAGAAAAGCTCTTCCTTGGAATGCCTGGCTTTGCTATGAGAGTCAGACTAATTTGCAGTTATATCTGTATTTTACTTTAGAAAGTGTTGAAAATAGAGCTTTGCATTAATTTATGTCACAAGCACCATGTAAGACTCTTTTGTAACATTTCTCTATGTTGGATGCAGACCATAAAAAAGGAAACAAAATAAGGATCAAATATTTTAGCAACTTAGGCATAGGATTGGTGCAAGGAGGAGACAGGTCTAAGGTAGGTGGGGGAATTAAAAGACTCAATGACACTTAGTCAAATTAAATGCTCAGATTAACTCCAGTGTTTGTTCTGATCAAACCAAGGGGAAATTAAATAATACAGGTATTTCTCAATGTCTTAGGCAAAGGGAGAAAATGTGTTATTGGATTCTTAATTTTTTGTGTGTAAACATGCAAATGTCTCCTTAGATTTGTTTCTATCATGCAGGAGAGTCACGAGTGGCACTTGAACTGGATAGGAAACAGTTTTCCCACTTCATGAAATTTTGAATCTGTAAATATTTAAATGTTTTGGTCTACTTCACTTACTTCCAAGTCCTTCTGTTTCAGTTAGTGATTTTTATCACTTAGATGTTTGAACTTAGAAGTTGTGTAAATGAGGATTTGTTTGAAGATTACAAATCAATTGCCAGAAATTTTTTTCCTGATTTGTTAAGGGAAACTTTTCACATGCAGACTCTCTGGATGAAAATTATTTTATCCTGGTTTGTAATATATCAGCAGTATGGAGAAGTGGAGAAAGAACCTTGTATTCACCTTAAACTATTAGTTCTAGTTTGGATAGCAGGGAACAGTATTTAACAGACCTATGAATTACAGGTTTCATTAGGTTCCTTTTTATGTTTTTTCTCTCTTCCTTCTTGGCTGTAAAGTCATAATGACAAACAGAGTTATTTCCCTTCTCGGCATATGCCACATGCTGCTGGAAAATATGCAACAAAATGTAACATTAACATTTTCCTGACACTTCTAAAATTAAACAAAACCTTCAGGGAAAGGAAGCTTCATGTTAATTTATGTATCCCTCTGCTTTCAGGTTAGAGAGTGAGGGACACCACCCATAGCCACTTCTTAAGCCAAAGTTATTCCTAGTTTACAGGTACAAAGTCAAATCTGATGAGCAGAAGACAAATAGTGATTTTAAAAATATGGTGAACATGCATTTGTCTCCATGTATTCACTGCATTCTGCAGGATTCTGTACTTTTAACACAATAAGCTTCTCAAATTAGTGTTTTAAACACTAGTAAGTCTATGGATTATGCAGCCTAAATCTCATTTGTACTTCCTCATTGGAATAGCTACCAGTGACTCTCTGGATACTGCTCAGCTATCTCGGCAACTCAAAGTTTCTAATTTTCTTTGTTCAGTTGAGGTGACTGTTTTGTATTTCCTCAGCTACAGAGGGTGGACTTTCAGGTTTGTCTCCTGCAGAGCAAGACGTATAGTTGGTCACCTTAAAAGGAAAGTAGCCAGGAGAGAGTCTCAGAGTGGCTTGATCAGTGGTTTTTCTTTTTTAGTTTTGTTGGTTGCTTTGTATTTTTGTTCTGCTTTTGTTTCTTTTTTTTTTTGTGTGTGTGTGTGTATGGATTTTTTTGTTTGGTTGGTTGGTTTTTTTTCTGAGTTTTTGGTTGGTTTCTTTGGTTTAGTGTTTTGGTGGGGGCAGTTGTTTGTTTTGTTGTTATTTTGGTTTTTGTTTTGGTGTGCGGTTTTTTTGTTGTTTGGAGGTTTTTTGGTGGGGGTGTGTTGTTCATTGCTGGAGTAGGTCTGTTCAGAAACTGATCTCCATTTCATCTTGTACTTAGACCTCATTACATGTTTAGACTGAAGGCATAACAGAGCTGAAGCTTCATTTTCAAGATACTAAATAGGTGGATAAAAGTAGACATTCTGTGTAATAAATTTATAATTTGGCTAATGGTAAAACCTTGACTTTCATGTTTCACTCTAAGAAATATGCTGCTGTAATAGTCCTTTGTTCCAACCTCTACTGACGTTCATTTCAAATGAAATTTAATGTTTTAGTGTGTCTTTTATATTAGCTGAAGACAGACTGGTACATGAGAAAAGGTCAGGCTATGTCAGAGTGAAGTTAGTGAATGTTCCTTTGTGATCTCTTCAGCTGCAGCCCACTCTTTCTTGTGGTCTCAAACACTGACATAATGGAGGTTGCCAGATTTCTGAAGAAGTTGTACTTCTCACTAGAACAGGACAAATATATCTTCCCCTGTCCCTCTAGTAGCATGTACCAGGAAGAAACTATGCTTTCTTCATGGTGGAGGGGGTATCACCTGGAAACACAGGCTAGTCACAATGGCAGAGTACAGGAATCTATAGACTTTGAGCAGGCAGTTGTTTAAAGTGCATCCAGATTTTACTCCTGTGAAATCCATTAACCTAAATGTTCTGCATAAGGAAAAAACTCTATGCTGCATGTGTTTCTTTGAGAGCTTGGCACAAAATTCCTCTGTGGATTTTACTACTGTGTGCAATAAGATGACATGTATTCCCATTCTCTGAGTTTTAATCCCCTTCCCATGATTTTTCCTTTTTTTTTTTTTTTTTTTTAATGTTATTGTAGTCTTAAAATACACACTGTATGAAGGTAAGGTCTAAAATATTTTTTGCTTCTTCTGGCCAAACACATTTGGAAGAACCACCTTGAACTTCAAGTTTGTTCAAGTCTGCAGAGACTTACAAGGTACTTTGTGTCACAGGTACTAGTCACGTTTCATCTTTCCTGCAGAATAAATTTAGTTTAGGCTGCACGTGTGTCTAGCACACTCTTCTTTAAGCATTGATTTCTTTGAAGATATAATCACAAAGTTTGGGTATTCTTTTTGTAGAAATCAGACCTAGTTAATTAGACATTTAAATCTTTTTTCATAGTGTTTGAAGGGAAGCTTTTGCTGGTGAGGTGCATAACCTTACGGTATATTTTGTGTCTTTAATTTCAGTTTTTCTGTGAAGACTCATGAAAATGAACAAGCTGTGAAATAGCCAAGAATCGTAAATTACCTCAGAGGAATCACAAAGCAACATGATACATCAAACCAATTTTCAGTTAACTCTCTTTGTACATGTAATAATGGGTGTTTCCACCATAATTTGTTCTAAATTTAGGGATATATTCTCTTAGTGGTGTATGTGGAAATTTTTCATGTAATTTCTGTTAATGGTAATAGATGTCATTGGGGACCAGTAATTCCATGGCGTGGCTAAGAAAGAGTAGATCCCTTCAGTTTTCTTGGTAGTTGGATTTTAACAATGGCTATTGCACACTGTGTCAATTAATTTCAGTGTCATTGTCACAGGTTTGCAGCCAAAGAGGTAGCCTTGAAGATGATTTTCCTGAAGTTCAAAGCTCCAGAAGTGTTAAAAACAGCTCTCCAAGCAAATTATACAGTAATGGCAGCGTTCCACTATCTCTTGTCATTTTTCCAGTAACCCAACTGAAAGAGCAAGAGGGTGGCATGCAGACAGCCACA
The DNA here is from genome assembly GCA_035041345.1 of Poliocrania exsul. Taxonomy (NCBI): domain Eukaryota; kingdom Metazoa; phylum Chordata; class Aves; order Passeriformes; family Thamnophilidae; genus Poliocrania; species Poliocrania exsul. Next base: position 24,681,847 of record JAWWLZ010000118.1, read on the forward strand.
GTCCCATAGCAGCACATGATGTGTCTTCCTGGAGCTTTCCCGTACCGAGTGGGAATTTGCAACATGCTTAACCGTATGTGCTTCTGGTCTGGCATGCTTCATGAAGGGATGTGGCAGACAACCTCAGGGGAAGATTATTCTTTCTGCTAGAACTACTTGTGCCTTACGAGCTGCCAGGGAAGCAACTTGTGAGAGCAAGCCTCTTGTGAATGGGCACTGAGTCACGTCATGGCAGAATGCTCATGTGCCTCGTGATTCAGGTGTTTCAGGCAGACACAGTGAATGTCTGCCTGGCTTGCTGAAATATGTTAGTGATGTGTGACAGTCCAGATACAGAGGTACTCGCATTTGGGGAAATTTGTGATGTTTAATATAATTAGGTAATTGCCCAACATAAATGTGCAGCTTTAAGGTGCTCCATGTCTCAGGAAGAGCAGTAACATCTGTGAATTTTCTCTATATCTGGGCCAGCATTGCTGCTAAGGCTGTAAGAGCTCAGCAGGTTCCATCACTGTGGAATAAAAACACCAGAACAGTATGTACTCATGGAGATGGACTTTATGTTCTGTTTGTGAAAGCCAGGCCCCTGTCCTCCCTATGCTGCATAAATGTGAACCTTGGAAGACAAGGATTAGGAAATGAATTCTAGCGAAGATCAGGGAGACAGTAGTCAATGATTAAATTAACACATGCCTCAGGGCTGTAAGAGATAGCATATGGAAAATCTGCCCATCAACTTTGCAAGAACAAGCATAATTAAAAGGAGAGCATTTGGTACATTGCCCAAGCTTGATATAAAAGTTTGGAAGAGCCTGTTAGTGAATAGGGTGGATTGAGCAGTTAAGTCTATATTGTAGTAATCATTTTTTTTAACGTATAATTCTGCAATTTACAGTGCAGATGTTCATTGTATTCAATTAAAGGGGGAAGAAGAGGGTTAGTAGAACCAAATGAAGGGGAAGAACTGTGAAACAAAGTTCTGCAAACCATGCAAAGTTCTCAAAAAATGAAACACACAATCATGGTGAAACATTTTCAGAATGTAGCCAACACATTTTTAAGTCTTGGCACAAATGCGAGATTTGTAACTGTAAATCTGCATAAATTTTATCATTCTAAAGTGTTTACAGGCTGTCTGTGGATCTAATTATTATCTTCAGTGCAAAATTAGGTTTTTTTAATTCTATATCATAGTCTAGACTGCGCCTTATAATGAGCACATATCAAAAACTGTGGAGATTTGATAAAATCAAAGTCACTCAGATATTATAATATTCATTTATATCTACTAATGAAAACTGAGATTGGGTTGTGCAAGATTTGCTGAAGGCTTGCATGTTGGTACTCACTCAGTACATTAATGCAAGTATGTTTGCTGCAGTATTTTCAGTGTAAGATTATGGTTGCACAAGTTATTAACAGACTCTGTCTCTATTGAAGGCTGTATGTACATGAAAATCAGCAGTTGACAGTTTCAGTGTTCTTGCTCATGAGGCTTCGTGTCATCAAGAGTTTGATTTAATGTGGCTTCTGCTGTAGCAATGTAGAATAAGATTAGAGACCCACACAACACATGTGCAAAATCATTATTTTCACTTGAAATGATATTTTCCATTAACTTGATCATACTTGTATGCAAAGTAATGACAATGTTTCTCTTTTGTGTCTGAGAACAATGCTGGGATTTCAGGAACTGCTTCAAGTTTTAAAATTAGTTAAAGTTTAAATTAAATATGGGCAATGAAGGGAAGAATGACCTTTTATTAATGTAACTTCACTGACTTCAGGTCAATCTCTTTAAATCTTCTATTCCTGCTAAAGTAATTAAAATTTTGTTTGATAAATTTTTTGTTTCATATAAACCTATTAATAAGTCCTCTTTCTCACTCTACCTCCTGAAAACAAAGCACAACTCAAACTGTAAAGCCCACAATGACCACCTGAAGATTTCTTTAATGAGTTGAATCCAACTGTGCTTTTCAATCTGGTTTGGTTTTTGTTTTTTTTTTCCAGTGTGCATGTGAGAATAGGACTTGACCAAAAAGTCATTCTACTCTTGGAGACTTTCAATAAAAGTGTTTGATTGCTGAAAGCAGTGCTGTATTTAGAGATACTGAAGAATAGGGAGGTGAGAGAAATCCTGAAAAAAAATGTTATGCTGCTGGGAGACAAAAACTTGATGTGATAAAGAAATCCTAGATACAGTCTTCAGTGGCTTCAACTGGGAATAAGCACATTCAAACGTGACAGGTCAGGAAGCTTGAAGGCTTCCAGTGCTCATAGAATAACTTTCCACCCCTCGTCTTCCATTTCTGAGCCCTTTTCAATTCTGTATAAGGAAATACCAAGCGAGAGCACAAGGCATATTTTTCTCTGAAGCATGCTTGGGTTAGAGATTTCCATCTTAAACATGTCTTATGAGGAATGGCTGTGGGAGCTGGGTTTGTTTAGTCTAGAGAACAGGAGGCTCAGGGGGAACACCTCATGCTCTCTACAACTATCTGAGAGAAGGTTGTATAGAGGTGGGTGCTGGTCTCTTCTGCTGTGCCTTCAGTGAGAGGATAAAATGAAATGGCCTTAAGCTGAGACAGGAGAGATTCAGATTAGATATTTGAAATATTTTTTCACTGTTAGGGTGATCAGGAATTAGAATAGGCTGCCCAGGGTGGGGTTGCAGTATGCATTTCCAGAGGTGTTCAAGAGCCATCTGCATCTGATGCTGGGTGATGTGGTTTAGGGGTTACAGGGGTAATGCTGAGTGGACAGTTGGACTAGATGATCTTGCAGGTCTCTTCCAATCCTGATAATTCAATGATTACAAGATCTTCATGGGAAATTGAATGGACATTTCTCTCCCAGCTTGTTTGATCCTTCTGTCCTACTCTGAGAAGTTTTGTTCAGCTGAGGGATAGTTTTGGGGCAATTATGAAATAACATTACTTTTAAATGCAATAAGGAATTATTTTGATTCCTATTCTCTTTATGGTTAAGTGGGAGTTAATTTGGTTTTCCCTGTGAATGGCATCTGGATTGTAAATGGTCATGTGCTTAGACTTAAACAAGAGAGAAACCTATGTTTACTTGAGTACTTTTTATTCATGAAAGCGTATTTGCCACACTTGAAGTTTTTCATAGAGAGTGAACCAAGTACACAGATGGTCAAACACTTAGAGGTGACCTGCAACACTATCTGCATCTCCACCTACAGTGAAAAGAGGCAGATGTGAAGTGTATAGGCATACCATGATTATAAGTAGATTTAAGACTGAATTTGATGGAAGCTGTGCAAATATGTAACTGTATGATAGTTTTGTGTGTGTGTTAAAAAAAAAATCAACTCACTGCTATGTATTTAAACGAAGGTTCAATAGGATTTGTAAAGGTTCTTAATGCTATAGGATCATCAGCCTTTATATTTAGGGTCCTTAAATTTGTTTTATGAGCATCTCAGAATGAAGTTGTTTATTCTTTTAGTTAATCTTTGATAGCATGAAATCTTTTCCTGCTTGAAGCCATCCATCATCATGTTAGAGGAAAAATGGAAAGAGGTTGTCTTTTGTGAAATGTCCAACAAATCACCGCATTTGGAACTGATGGAGAAAGACAAATTTCAAGGTTTGACTCATGATAGTTGTTCTCTTTTCCAACTCTTGTAGTACAAAGATGGTGTAGTAGAGTAGAGAATGATTGATACAATGATTTTTTTTTTTAAGAGAAAGTTTGGAAAAAGTATTCTTCCTAACTCACTGGTAAACAATGATGATATGTCTTGGATTTTTTCCTCTTCATTCTGAACAAGTGCACTTTGCAGAGTTCTTTACTTATTTCTAATACTATTTCAAAGTTCATTTAATGGTTTCTTGCCAATATGGAAGCAAACATCAGCTTTCAGCTTTGTTTCTTTTGGAAAGTCCCAAAATAAAGCATTGATAGAAACAATAGGGGAAAGGCAAACACAGAGAGAAAGGAGTGCTGAACATGTGATGAACTGTTCAGCAGTGAGTTCCTTTGCTGTCCAGACAGAGTGACCCACCAGCAGCACTGCATGTGCCATCTAGGCTTGGTTTGCACATTCACTGATGATCAGCATGCACAATGAAATCTGTATGAAGCCTAACCAGAAGGAGCATATGGTGGGCATTCCCTGGCTGGCACCTTGTTTGTAACCTCTCTCTGGTCATGTTTTATTTGGAGGAAAGTGCTTTTGTTCTCCCTCTTTCTCTGTGGCCATGAATGAGTTCATTATCCACTGAGGGAAAACAATGTAAGAAACTGAGATAAGGAAGCATTCCAAAGAGTACCCTACAGCAGATATCAAATATCTTAATTTTTGTTCTGATTTGCAGAATGTGCAGAACCATTTCTAGCTTTCTCCCAATGGCCGGTGACTTGGTCTTGCCTGATTTAAGTACTTGTTAGCAAATCATCCTCTGTCAAGAATTTTCTGAAATTTTTTTAAAGAGGGGGAAATGGCTCTGGATGTCACTTCTTAAGGTGACAAAGGATGAGCTGAAAGACGTGCTTGAGTTCTGAAGACTAAAAAGATTATACAGGAGGAAGGTGGCTCTCAGTTTCACAGTCCTGTAAAAACAATGCTGTATGTTAGTAATGCAAAGTATCACTATTCCTTAGCATCCTTGGATAAAAGCACACCCATCTATTATACATGCATTAATGGCTCTTGCCTGTTTGTAGAAGTAGGATGTTTTGCAGTTGGAGAGTAAGGGCTTATACCTTCACTTTAAATGCATCAATCAGCAGAGATCTGACTCAGTGGTAGGAAAGGTATCTAAGATGACAAAATTTTTATAATCAAGGAGAGAATTAAATGATTGCTGGGAAACTCCCATGCAAAAAAAATGAGCCAAACAGGAACAAAAAATCCTCTTGGCATAATGAAAACTGTATTTAAACACAGCTGAAACTAATTAAATGAAAAACGAGCTAGGCAAGATTGATCAAGTTGGTCTGGAAAAGCTGTTACCTCTTTTATTGCAGGCTGTGATTCCCTAGAAGATTAAAATAGCAATAAGTTTTGAGGTGACAGATGAATTTTGCTTTCCTTTTCTAGAGAAAAATTATTAAACTTTTTTTTTTAAGGATTTGGAGAATGTAGTCACACACACAAGAATATAAAGAGATATCATGACATATATATATCTATGCTTTTAAATATGTTTAAAAAATTCTTTATAAAGGAGCAATTTGATAACATTCCAAACATAACTTGTAATTAGTATATTACTTAAATTAGAAAGTAGACCAGATGTCATATATTTTTTAGAATTTTATATTTCTAGATACATTAAAGGTAACTTAACTTCTAGAGAAATTTTCCAGATCATGAGTTTCCCCAGTTTTTATCTGTACACTATGGTATTAAAAACAAGTCAATAATCAATAGTTGTGGAAAGACAATGTACCTTGATTTCAGTCTGGCAATGGGATATTGAACAGTGGAGAAACAAAACACAACACTTTTGTTGTGTGAGGTACGTGTGTGGCTGCCAAGATAAATTTAGGAGGAGGAGCCCTTCTGCTTGCATAAGCAAGATGGAGATTTTCTTGGTGTAAGATTGTTATTGTTCAAGTAAAATTATTTCAGACCAAGTCATGTGGATATCTCCACCCACTGTAGAGCATCTTGATGAAGAAGTCATGAGCAATTCAAACTAAAGGGGCTGTATTAGTGAGTCTGACACTCTCATAGCGTGAACGCACTAATTTCTTAGGATTTTTCTGATCTGTGGATTAATTGGGAATTGTCATCATTCTGAGTCACTGAACAAAGGAAGGGGTCATTTCCCCAGGTGGAAAATACTGATTTATTACAAAGTTTCCCCAACCCTCTGACATTTGAAACATGGACAGACATACATAATGGCCCATGCTTTCTGGAAGAGCATAAGGAACCCTGTAGGTACTTAATTGTTCTTCATTTACTGAGATAATAGAAGAGGCCAGCCTCCTAGTCATCTGTGCTGGTCTTTTACTAAACATGTTAAAGATTGAGACAGTTATGAAGAAAACAGCATTCCCTTCTAGACATATTTATGTATCCATCTTTTTATGTCTTTGTATTTCGTATACAGAATAAAGGATGTGACGGAATAGAGTTTGGATTGCAGTGATGCAAGCATACACATAATGTACTCTTGAGTTGAAACCAAACCAGAAGATATTTTCTGTTTGCTTAGACTGGGCATACAGGTGTTCAGATCAATGCATGGGATCCAAACAAATGAAGTCCTGCAGCTTATCCTAAAAGTGTTCACAAAGAGAAATTGTAGATTTGATGTGATAATCTGAGAAGACTTCTTACACTGTTAAAGGAGCCAAATGACATGACAACTTCAAACCTGCTATAAAGTGTCAGTCTTCCAGCAGGAGTTCTGCTGGTTTTTGCATGTCTGTAGTTTCACCTTCTATTAATATGCTCACTCCCATTGCCCTTGCCCCTTGCTGTGTCCTTTTCTGAATCTTTTGTCTCAGGAATAGATAATTTTTAATTTTTCCCATTTCTGATTGTCCACTCAGGTCTTCCAAACCTGGGCTTCCCAGAAAATCCACTGTGGGCACTGAGGAAATGACACTGCTGTTATCAGCTTGTGCTGTGGGAGGCTGGAGTTTCTCTGGATAGCACAGCACAGCAGCAGGATCAGGAGGCTGCCAACCTTGTTGTACTCTGGGATGTGAGGAGAGCAGCAATCAGTGTGCATGATGTTCAAGATGATGAACAGTATCTCCTTGAGGACCCAGAAACTTGGGAACACTCAAAAAGTTGTGCCCTCAGTGTAAAGATCCTAAATAAATCCTTAAATAGCCATACTTAAGGATCCAGGGGTATAGCATGTATGAGTTTGGGGAAGACTGCAGGCTCAGCTCTCTTCCTGTATTCCTGTTCCTGAAAAAAAAAATATTAAGAAGGCCACACTGACATCCAAGCATACCTATATTCAGTCTGAAAAAGTGGAGTAGTGAGCTAAGCACATTATGAGTATGCCTTCCCTTGTGTTTTTCTTTTGCATGGCAGATAACTGAGCTCAACATTGAAGTGAGATTCAGAGTGGTGTCACTGCTTGATGTGGTGACAACACAAACTGCTGTCACTCCTGAATGAACAGGGACAGAAATATGGTTTCCTTCCATAAGGGAAAGCAGTAATGTGCTGCTGGTGTTTTGCACAGGACAGCTGCCAAGATAGTGTGACGCTGCAGAGTGGGTTGCTGAGGTTCCAGCAAAGCACGCAGTAAAGGCTTTTTGAATAGCTTTCCCTCAGGTGGATTCAAACTGCAAATGCAGTCAGGACATTAGGGTCAAGGGATCAAAATAAACCAAAGTAGAAATCCAGAAAGTATGTACAGTGCAGCATAGCCTACAGAACCGGCTGCTCCAAGCTGCTGGTCTGCTGCAGGGTGGTACCAGACTAAAATTGCTCTTTCTCCCTGAAAATGTGCTGAATTTGTGCTTGAGCTGTGTATGAGGGTTTGTCTGTCTCTTGGAGTTTCTCATTTAACTCTTAACAGATTTTTCTGACAAGTAAAACTATTGTTTTTCTCAGAATAGTAATCAATCTGCTTGATTATGAAATTAATTACTTGAAGATCAATGACAAAAGGGGAACCCAAGGGAATGACCACAACTGTAACTGATAGGCAAGGATTTTTATCCTTACCTAATGTTCAAACTCCTTATATTAGAAATGATTTTACATGGAGGGAGGACTGGGCTCCTAAGGCCCTAGGCAAGACCCTACTTCCATAGGCTACCTTGTGATTTGTAGGTAACTCATAACAATTCAAGGTATGGGCAAATGTCTGAGAAGATCATATACCCACAACAATAGTTAACTTTACAGTTACCAAATGGTTGCACATAAGCGCCTGCTGTTGTAACAGAGAAATTATTCAGCAGCAGCTGCTGGTTTCTATAAATTCCAAAATACGCAGAGCTGGATCTTTAGGGCTGAATGTCTCTGTGGTTTGTTTTCCTTTGCGTGTATGAGAGATAAGGTTTCATTTTTCATTTTCTTTAAATGTTTATCCAGTATTATAACTCGTTCAACTATTTTAGGGAATCTTGTAAACTGATGGTTTGTTTCATTGATTAAGAAAGAGTTGTGTGTAGGAAAGACTTTGTCTTGACGATTGAAACTATACACATAATTGCATAGTTTCCACTCTATAAAAAGTGATCTGCAAAGCTGGAAGATATCATTAGACTTGTGTTTATAACTCAGGATGGCCTCATTTCACCAGCTTTTCTTGCAAATTAGTTCCCAGATGTCAGATATATTGTCTGGTTGCCAGCGATTGCGTAAACCCCTGAAGTGTGAGATATGACTTACTGCTCTTGCATTGACCTCAGCTGTCAACAGGAAAATAAATGATCATGAAATAGATTGGATGAAGCAAGCTTCAGAAAAGCAAACTTAATATCTAATTTTAAGTGGCCTTTGATTGCACAACTATCACAATTGTTTGTAATACAAAATTTTAACATTTCTCAAGGCAAAAAGCATTGTATTCTTGGATCACCAGAAGACCTTTATACTGGTTGGAAGCCATGTTTAAATCTCTAGCTGTCTGTCTTCTGTGTGATGTAGAAATGAAAACCAATATTTTCAAAGTTTCCCTTTGATGGAGAACTGATTCCTAAACCTGTGTCCCAGCTTGTTGATGTTGTCTTTCTAAAATCAGATGCTTCAATTTGTGTGCAGTGTGTTTTCCTACAAAGTGTTATAGAGTACAAAATGTCTCAATGGCACAAGTAGCATCTCTGCCCCATATTGTACATTACATGATAGTGTGAGTCTCCAGAAATGACCTCTTGAAAAGGTCAGCTCCTCATTGCTGGACTTCCTTGGGACCTTGCTGGAGTCAAGAAGCTTAGGCTGCTCTGTCTTTGTAGTACTAGTTTTCTGTTGGCCTCAGAGATGGGGATGTTCAAGTGTAGATCCTGTCACACAGTGACCCCTTCCCTGGTTCCCAGAGTAGCCCAGAAATCTCCTGGACTAAACCATATCTGGGGAAGGTCTTCATACCCTAAGGAAGCAAGGAATCCAATATTGAGAGGGGTCAGCTGGGCTGTAGGAGCTGAAGTAAATTTTTGCTTGAAGTGTCACAAAATTTCCCTGCATCTTTTGTTTATTTCTGTTTCCCCCTATGTGATGACCCCTCCCTAAGGGGAGGGAAGCACCCAAGATTTGTAAATGCTTGTGGTCAAAAGGAACAAAAAGTAAATGCAAACAATGAGATTTATTAGCAAATTACACACTTGGCATGGAAAGTGGCTAAAGGGGTAGGGTGAAAGGGAAGAAAGAAATGAAAGAGATTAATTAAAGAGGGAGAGAAAGAGAGAAAAAAAGAGAGAAAAAGAGATCAATCCCCATTCCAGTGTCAGTGCAGTTGATAGAATGTCAGTCCTGGTTTCAGGACTCAGAATACCTCTGTTCTGTCTCTGGGTCTCTACACCCTGGCATTGCATTTTAAAATCTAAAGCGTTAGCATTTTAAGGAGTGTGAATAGGGCCATAGTCTTGCATAAAGACATATTTTAATTTTTCTAGTGACTCGGTTGACTTCTGTAGGAGAGGCACTGATTTTTGCATCTGTTCACAGTCCTGCAGAATCTACCAGGGTTGATATTGTTAATCATAGAGCACAAAAATCATTATCTAGTTCCTAGGTCAACTGGATTATATTTTTTAAATAAGATCTTGTTTACCCTCTGTTTTATGAATATTGGGAAAAACTATTCTCATGTTTGCAAGCTGTCTGCATAAACTGAATCTTTAAAACTTTCTGAGATTGTTAAAATATTTCATGTTTCTGGAAACATAAATTCATGATATAATGAACTTGAAGACAGTATCCTTTATGCTTGCTGTGCAATAACTCCCTTGCTTATTGCATGTGTATGTAAATCTGAAGGCTAATCGTAGCTAGCTGTAGATGTCCTACAGTTTGACACCTGTGGTACTTGTAGGTATCTATAGTTGTCCATACACATATGTATGAAGCTATTGCTGATTAATGAGCTGGTCAGATAAGCAACATGTTCGCAAAGACATAATTCCCCTCCACACCAAAACAAACAAACAAAAAAAACCCTCAAACCAAACCCTTTCTGCGCTATCTGGACTTGAAAACTAGTCAGATCAGCTCAGTCTTGTGCCTTTGGCTTTGACTTTGTTTTCAGATATTAAGGTCATTCTTCTAAATAAGAGTGCTTTGCTGTGTTACATGGCAAAAATGTAAGGGAGTCGACTGTATTTTGCTACAGCATTGCCTTATTCCAAATTTGCAGACTAAAATGATTAATATTGAGCAGCTGGCAGACAGTTTGCTGTAAATCATGCAGGGTTGTCAACTCACCAGTCATTGAATCTCAGCTCTAAAAAGTGACAGTGGGTTAACAGTCTAATTCTGTATGCAGAGATTTGCATTCACAAAGTAATTTTTCACGCAAATAAGTTTCTAAAATGACTTCACTGTACACTTTCCCAGGCTATTGTTATTTCTCCATTTAACTTAATCTGTGTTCTCTGTATAGACTCATTAGATGGCTTCATAATCAAATTTCAAGGTTGACCATAATTATGCAGTCACAAGTGGTTAATGGATCAATTCAACTGTAAATTCTAGCTGAAAGACTTGGGAGATGGTAATTCTGGAGAGGTTTTTTTAAAGAAAATTAGCTTAAATTGATTTTTTTTTTTCAGTTCAGAACTAAAAAGATATATGAACATACACCACTGTGCTCCCTTTAAAAACTGTAAATGTTACTAGAGTTGTAATGCCCAAATGCTGTACATGAGCTACTTACTGTGTTTTCATTTTAACAAAAAATCTGTATCTCAGTACACCAATTCTTAGTAGCTTTTTAACCTAGGTGCACAAATAAATCTCCAAACATCAGTTGGTAGTTTACACTGAATTTATGTGAAGTTTATGACTTGTATCTTTTTGTGTGGTTCAGACTCAGATGATTTAGGCAGATGAGCAGATATTCTTGGTTTGTTTTCAGTGAATCTGTCAGAAAACCTGAAATGCATGCATTTTGCAAAAATGCCATAATGACTTCCTCTGAAACTCCTGCAGAAAATGCCAATTGTGTAAATACCTTCTGCCAGTGAGTTGAAGAATAATAAATGTTTTCCATGGTGGTAGGAGAATTATTTTGGTATATTTCTTGAGAAAAATTAGGAGTTAAAGTGAAGTCACAATTATTTTGTTTCCACTTAATTTACTAGGCTGGTACTTAGGAAAAAACCCATTGAAGCTTCAAATAGTCTTTCTTCTACATGGCATGCTACAGTGCATGGAATACCTTAGCATCTGTTGATGTTTTGAATATAGAAAATGTTTATTTATTTTTTATGTGTATGGATTCATGTATGCACACCTTTGAAAATTTTGGAAATATCTAAAGATTTATTTAAAAAATATTTTTCTTAAACAAAGTAATGCTTAACTGGAAAAAGTTTCTCTACTTCTAAAACAGATTTTTTTCCTCATGAAAGGAAGTCATTTTTCCATAAACGATGAGAGAGAACCTGAAAAGATAAGCTTTACTTCTGAATAGCTGCAATTAAAGTAGGGGATTTCCTTCAATTTGTAGGGAATTTCTTCTGTCCTTTGAATTATTTTTATGTCTGGGACATCTAAGATATGTCTTCACAAAGCCTTGCTTGCACTGATTTTTAGCTATGATTAAAGTATATTCCTAAGCATTAAGGAATTTTGTGCATGCAGTGATATTTTGGCAGAGTAGGTAAGGGTGATGAAAGATGCATTGAAGGATGCTCAAGATGGAGTTCCCACTGTCTGTATTTAAATTCCAAAGCAGGTACAGAACTGGCCCCTTTTCCTTCTGTCTTTTTTAGTACAGCAGGCCCTGAAAAAGGAGAGACTTGCATTGCTTTTTGTTAACATCCACTACTCTTTTCCCCCCATTTGCTCTTAAATAGCAGCCATTTGAAATGTGTAGGTGCTCTTTGGTCACTCTGCTTTTACTCTTCCTAGTCCAGGAGCAGTGGAAAATGCCTGCTGCAATCTCTGGAGCAGGACTTTGGCAGCAGCCTTCCAAACTCATTGGTTTACAGCAAAATGAGCTTAATAGCAACAAGGAAAGCAAATCTTGAAGAAATTGAGCTATTTTGTGCTGTTGGGGACAAGGAAAAGTTATTCTAAGCAAGAAAATTATCTTAATGTGTCTTTGATAATACCTATGTGACTAAGTGGGCTTTGTCCTAATTCAGAATTTCCTAAGACTGGGTTATTGAGAAGGATTAGTTGATCTAACTGGCTTAAAGAGTAGGGAGACTACAGAATGTTGATTCTGCCATAGTTTTCTGCAAGAAGGTTTGATGAAACTGCTTAAAATGTTTAATGGATCTTCCTAATTTCACATTTCCCATAAGCAGTTTGTGTGGCTTTTGTAAAAATGCTTATGAGCAATGGGAAAACTACAGTTATGTATCTCACAGGGATGACAGATTCTGTGTCCAGATACTTGTCCAAAGGGGTTTGTACTTTGGCAGTCAGATGCTTACCTGAGAAGATTTTAAGCATTTTTTGAAAATTACTGTGAAGAGAAAGTAAAAGAAAACTGTAATCTAAGCACTTTCTAATGTATTGAAGTTTTCAAGATAAGAGAAAGATATTCCCTTATTACAGATTGCAGTATAGAAAGATAAACTGAAAGACAAGTGTGAGGAGCTATAATTAAATGCAAGGGTGACTCTGTCTACAGTTTAATGATCGTAAGATTTGATGCAGAAAAACTTGTCACATCTAAGTTTATACCAAAACTCACTGTGAGTGGTGAGGACTTTAGGTTTTTTCCTAATTTTTTGTTGGCCTCACTAATTACAACTTTAAACTTCTTTTTTTAAAATCTCTATCCTTATGTGCCTTAAGCCATATATAAGACATTTGATTTATTAAGAAAATCATGGTAAGTTTGGTGTCTGTTGTGCCCTCCCATTCTCTGAATAAAAAAGTAAAGTATTCTAGCAGAAGTTATGGGCTTCTGGGTCTTTCTTTGTTCAAATAACTTAATACCACTTTACATTTAATCTATTTCTTAGATTTTAATAAAAAAGCAATCCTAATAAAGAGCCCTGTTCTTAAGATGATGAACATCTTGGAAGCATTGAATGTTCTTACAAAAATGTGACTGTGATCATTCTTCTAAGATGTTTTTTCCTTCTTTTGTATTGTAAGTCTTCACCTAAAAAATGTGATCGTGGAGGTGTACCTTTCTTACACCTTTAATTTTTTTTAAATTATATTTAAAAAAACATGTTTATTTGGATGGCACAGTTGGTATCTAGAGCTGCTTACTGATGTCATTGTAGACTCCAAAATCACATCTATGCTTTCAGCATGTCTATACTTTTGCTGTGAGGCACTTTGTGTACATTGACATTCCTCTTTCAGATGTTAGGTTTGGCTCTGATTTCTTTGAACTTCTATGTAATATTTTCTAAAGCTACCTTGAAATGGAATATAAGTACACATTATGAAATGGCAGACTCTGTAATTATTGTCTTGAAGAAGTTGATATGACATAAAAGAAGACACATTTCCTGCATTAAAATATTCAGTTGTAAAATATCAATAAGACAATTTGAGAACCCTCTGTTTATCTTCAAGGTCTTAAGAATATTAGAAGAGTTTTACTTTTGCATTTATGTTTACTGGTTAAAGAAATTTCAGTGAGAAGAGACTGTAAAATGCAATGATGAACAGAAACTTCACCAGTAGGGTCTGTCTAGTTTAGCATAAAGACCAGCTTCTATTCATGATGAAGTTTTAAAGCTGTATTTATAGTGGAATACCACTTCCTATGTATCATTTATTCTGCACTGTCATATTATTTTTCTTTTTCTTTTTCTTTTTTTTTTAAGTTTCCCCACTCTGGTGTTAGATGTTCCTTTTTTTTTTTTTCGTTTTAAGAATGTGTTTTTCTGTTTCTCTGTAAAAGATGGTGAGCAAACAAGAAGACAAAGAGTATTGCCAAGAGCATCAGACACCTGGACTCATAGTTAACCCTTGGGAGTGTATATTTGAATAATAATATGTTCATACTTGCTCTAAGCTTCTACATGAACACAGGAGGGCTGGAAAGAAAGTAAAATGCATCTTATGGATTACTGTGTATTTCATCATGAAAGACTGAAAATGTAACCTGCTGTTATGAGGTCAAATGTGATGTTTAAAAAGGTTTTAAAGCATGGTGGTGGATATGCAGTAATACCTTAGGAAAGAGTTGCACATATGTTGCAAACACCCATGCAAGGCACATTTTGTAGTTTGAGCACCTGCATTATGTTGCAAGAGGGGAAAATAGCCAGCATTTTAACTATATAGCAATATCTTATCCTATACAGACAGTAAGAACTTTTCTAGCAATTTCTTTTTCTTTTTTTTTTTTTTTTTCCCTGTCAGAATTGGCTTTCAGCATAAATGGCTAAACTGTCAGTTAGAGAGTTTGGTGTTGCTAAAGAGTTTTGCATGAAATGGCCTCTAAATTCATACTATTAGCCCCTATAGTCCAAGTGGTTGATGACTTCCTGGTGTCTGCACAAGATAACTACTCAGCACCATGAGCACTGGGTTGGTTTACTGATGGCTGGATGAATCAAGTCAATGTGACTTCTCAGAAATGGATGAATGAAGAAATTATCCTTTTCCCCTGCTTTATTGTTCAATGAATGAATGAATGTTCAGTAGAACATTGATATTAAAATATCACTATTATTGTGCTTAAAAGAACTATGTAGCTTTTTAGCACAACTGATCTCGAACTGGTCAAGCTAATGATGCCCCACTACAATTATATTTTTAAAACTTTGACCATGCCACTTTTTAATAGAATTGTTGGCCTAAAACTAAATTTATTTCAGCAGTAACTTTACCAGATATAGTTGAACTATCATGAAAGTTACTTTCATACTTTATTAAACATTCTTGAAGGATTTCTCTGTTTATACATAGTCTCTGTCTAGTATTGTTTACCTTTTGTAAAACCTAACTGCTTTTGAGACATTAGTTGTATTTCAAAAGCTTTAGCTTGTATTTAATAAATAAATAAATAACCCCCAAACAACCCAATGAATATCTAAAACATCAGTCTATTTAAGTTACACTTGCTGACTCCACATTGATTGTAGTTGCATGCAAAACAAACTACTTCATTTTGTTATTGTAATTGCATTGGATTGCAATTTTGCAATATATAGCTGCAACAAGAAAAATAACTTTTTTATTTCAATAATAAATGTGCTTAAAAGCAGATGTGAATATTTTTGAAATCAGCTTTCTGCAACTGGGCTTGTGACTGAGCCTGGATATTGCTAGCATTGACTTTACCTTACTTTCATACCTTGGTTTTTATCTATGAGATCAAAAGTGACAGTAGTTATGTGTTTTCAGCTCTCTTCTTGTAGGAACTCAGTGATTTTTATCTTCTGCTCTTAATCTTACCTAACTTTGATCTGATTGTTCCTGCTACAATTGAAATAGGTGCAGAAGGCTCAAATAATGGAGGAAGCTCACTGTGGTTGTGTCTAATGGGAGAGAATTTTCCTTGTAAGGGTTAAATTCAGACACAGCAGTGTCAGTTAACTGATTTCTTAAGTATCCATGACTGTTTACATTTATAGTGTGTTTTCGAGTTGTTTAATTTTATAGTTTGCGCAGCACTATTGTTTAGTTTTGAAAAAGCAGCTCTCTTTCTCTTCAAATGTTTGCGGAGTGGGTCACAGGAGTTGCTCCTGCAAAGTCGAGAGCCTTCCTCTGAGCCATGCCCTTTTCTGTACCTCTGGTTCTTTGGCTGCTTGCTTGGTAGCATTAATTTGGCTGCTTGTTTGCCTTGGAGCTGGAGAGGAGATAAGGAGTCTAAGGCAAGAGGGTACAATTAAACTTTTAAGCCCTGTGAATAGCAGACTAGGCATACTGATACTTCAAAGTATCAGTTAAATCTGTATGCTCATCTGGGCTAGAGATTTATACATTTTTGGTGAGCAGTCTCTTGTTTTCTGAGTTTGTGGGGAGTTTCTACAGAAGGCAGACTCGGAGAATGAGACCGTGATACTCTGCTTTGTAAAGAGTAACTTACTTCTCTTAAATTTGCTGCATCAAAGTGAATGTAGCTAATTACACACAGTGTCAGCTTATCCAGATCTAATATATCAAAAGTAAGACTCTCAGATGCTTTTGGTTTTATGTATTGAACAGAAAAGCTACTCCCTTCTGACTCACTGCCCTCTTACTGCAGGGTGCCTGGAACATGGACTGCAGCATAGAGTTGTGGCTCATTCTGTAGCTGCTGAGACATCTCAGACTATGCCAGAGTTGCTCAAAATCTTCCACTGATGTTCTGTAAAATAATTTCTGTGCTCAAAATCTTCCACTAATATTCTCTAAGGTAATTTCTCTGATAGTGCTATTAACCCACACAACACATTATGCTTTATAACTCACTCGTAAGAACAAAAACAAAAAACAAGCAGAGTGTCATATGTCCAGTCAAAAGTGCATTGTAAATACAATAAGTATAAAATTGCCTCCTGTGGACTACAAAGCCAACAACACAGTAGTACTCTTCAAGGATAATTATAATTCCTCTCACATTGTCTTACTATTTACAAGATACTTGTGGTCAAATTTGCAAAGAGAAAAACACATAGTTCAGTTGAACAAAACAGCATTAATTTTCCTTCCCAAGCTGATCATTCCACATGATTTCTCAGTTCATCTTCTTCCAAGTTTTATCAGTAGTGTTTGTGACTGAAAAAAACCCCCTCTTGTATCTTCTGCATTACAACTTACATTATTTCCTATTGCACTTATTGTCCCCTCCATTTCTCTCCCTGAGCTCCAGCATTATTTATTTGGAAAAAAAAAAAAAAGGTAAGTATTATTTTCAAGCTTTTTCAGCATCATAACTTTTCATGTGTGAATGAAGATAGGAGTTCAAATTGCAGATGCACCCCCCAGACTTAAATCTATTGAACTGGGTAGCTTGCTTTGATTCAAGGAAATATCTGAGGGAGGACAAGTTTTTCCTTACATAAGTACCTCTTGGGAGGAATGAAATAGTGGACACCTATTTTCACCCCCATTTTTCCTCTTGAACGTGGATGGTCGTGTATGGTTACATCACATGCACTCATAATGGGTGCTGGAAAATTGAGAGAAGGCTGGGATTGTTAGAGGTGTGGTGTTCCTGGAGAAGACTGGGCAGGAATACTTTACCCATCATTTTGGACAAATACCTGCATAAATTCAAGCTTGGTAATAGGAAAAGTCTACTCCACATATTGTCTCCCCCCTTCCTTCCCTTACTTTTAAGTCTATTGTTTTACTTAGTACTAACCTGTGTTGTGCAAACTCTAGCCTTTTTGAAATGGTAACAGTATCTTTGACAGACACATCCCACTTCAATATTTTATGTTTGTGCTGGGACAATTTCTAGTGTATGTTCAATGAAATGTAGATTTGTAGCAGTAATTTTCTAGAAGAAAGCTGTTTCCCATGCTATCTTGAACACAGAAGTGGAAGGTAAATAGCAGAAGTGAAATACTAAGATTTTATAGCCTGTGCATGTTGGATTGAGTAGTACAGAACAGAGGAGCACCTATGAAATGGAAATCTTCAGTGGATATCCTCGCTTGTGCTCTGCTGCTAGGCACTGTAAAGCAGGTACAGATCACTGAGGAGTAACAGAATGGAGTAACAGATAAAAATAGAATTAAAATATAAATAATATAATAATGTAATAAAAATAATGTAATAAAAATATAATAAAACTAATATAATAAAAACTATAATTAAAATAATATAATAATATAACAAAAATAATGTAATAAAAAGATAACAAAAATAATATAATAATGTAATAAAAATAAATAATGTAATAAAAATATAATAAAACTAATAGAATATAACAAAAATAATGTAATAAAAATATAACAAAAATAGTAATGTAATAAAAATAATGTAATAAAAATATAATAAAACTAATATAATAAAAACTATAATTAAAATAATATAATAATATAACAAAAATAAT
>JAWWLZ010000118.1:24714274-24725405 GCA_035041345.1 Poliocrania exsul
GATGTTTGGACACAGTGCACAGCATGAAAATGCTCTTGGTTTTCTCCCCATTGAGGTTAAGTCCCTCAAAACAGTTGATTATTGTCAAGGGTACAGGGGCTATTTTTTTCTATCTCATAAAGAATTGCCAGCAGAAATGTGGATGACACTAGTGAACTGCTCTAGAAAATGCTCACTAGAGAGCAAAGGAGTGTGGATGAGGTCTATTGACCATGTCTTGGACTATCTTGATGTTGATCTTGATTGCTTTTTAGATTGATGAAGAGATTGAGTGAAGGTGTGTTTGTGACCACTGATCATTCTAGCAGTGAGTGTTTTATGTTTGTTTGAGTTTTTTTTAGAATATAATTATCTTAAAATCTTGTAGTTCAATAGGCTGTTGGCCTCAAAAGGATTCACAAGGGAACTCTGCTGGGCCCACAGTCATCAACTCTGGCGTTCAAAGTTGTGCCTTTTTATTTCATGAGCACATTCAACTTCAGTTCTGACTTAAGAGAATCTAGTTCAGAGGTACCAAGTCTGGAGGCCTTTTTTAACAGTACTTCAGTGATCATGACATGTTTTGTGACCTGGGCCAGAGCTGAGAGGCTGAGGTCTCTGAATCCATGGACACGGCAGAAGGTTGAATAGAGAATGGTGAGTTAATCCACAAAGCATCAGTAAATCACTGCTAAATACCAAAATAATTTCATCTAGAGGAGGTACTTGGTACAAATGAAGAATAGTGTTTGGTGTAGGAAATCAAACTCATGCTACTGTTTTATTACTCTTTTATCTAGCTTAAAATAAACAATTATATTCAAAAGACATGCTGAGTTCATAGTATATGTAGCCATGACAGAAAAGTTACCATTTTGGACTTCTGAAGTTTGTTCTAGAGGAAGCCCTTAACTGAAAATTTATTCAGGTATAAGGTGTGCTTTCTGCCCCCAGCCTTGATTTAAAAATACAAGTTCTTTTTATCCCATATTCTTCCAAGGGTTGAGATTTGACTGAAATGTAGCTAGTGTCTTGACAATGTAGTGATTAACTTCACTTTCACCACTTAGAAATCTAGAATTTTCTAAGTGAGGAGGAAATGGAATGGCTTAACTAAGAATAAAAAAAATAAAAACAAAACAGGAACTCTGACAGTGGTTTAAGGGCTTTGCCAAGTGACCTAGCTTGAAAAAATACACTGTTATTGCCAAGGAAAAAGCTGCTCATTTATGGAGTTTAAATGAAAAGGTTTAAAAATGACCAAATATTAGCATATGTGTGCCAAATGCAATTTTGGGCTGTATGTAAATAACACCCTGAAATCTGGTTTCAAACCAGTTTTCAGGTTTTGGTGCTGTCATTTGCTACCTTGATCATAAACTGTATGTTTTGGATTTTTTCTCCTGCTTGCTCCATTTTCCTCCTTTCCTGTAGCGCTCTGACCCCCCCTTTCCCCAGGAAAAGAGTGCCTGTGTGCATTTTTATTACATTTATAGGTATATTGCTGGATAGCCAAATTCATCTTCATATTACATCTGGATGGTGGAAAACTATGGTTGCAAAATTAACTCTGAATTTCTTTGAATTATTCTGTAGTTTTCATTTTTTAAGACTGTTTTTGTTATATGGAGAATATCTCTAACAGTTAACGAGCAAGGAAATATAAGTAATTTTGAGGTAAAATTATTTACATTCTCACTTGGGTACCTAAACTCCCCTTTTCCAATAGCAAAGCTGAAAAGCTAATTTTCGAGGCTTCAGGAGCAAAAATTATAGTAGTCCACACATGTGAAGTTGTAAGGCAAAGTTTTTATTGACTTAAGATATCACAGGAATTCATCTTAAGAATGTATACAGTGTGTGCTTGTATCCTTGAGACTTAAATATGAATGTGCAAGCTTAGGTGTTTGGAAATGATGCTTTTGCCCAAAACCTGTCCAAACTACACTGGGGAAAATTAAAATATTTTCTTTAAAATGCTGTGTTTTATCTCTAGTGGGACCAGAATGTAGCAGATATGTAAATCCACTTGACTGCAAAACAGGACACCAGTTTTTCTCTGAAGCCAGACACTTCTATGTCTTTGCATGTAGGGTGAGATACAAGCTGATATATTAGCCTGTGTATCTCAGGTGAAAAATCAAGGCATGGTGCTGTAACCATTACTTCCCCCTCTAGTACTACAGATGATAGGGGGTTAGGTATTAAAAAAAACCAACAAAACACCCTGTAATCTGGAGGTACAGACTTGAAGCCTAAGGTTATCTCATTAAAGTTAGACATAAATTCAATTCCATGATAAGTAAGTAGTTACTGAAAAAGTAATTTCATATCAAGGCTCTGGGTTCTGTTTAATACTTGGGGTTTAAAAACTATATTGCATTTAAAACAAAAAACAAAAAACCAACAGTACTTTGATGCAGATCAAAGGATGTTTTTTACTCATTGAAAAGGATATCTCATGAAAATGTCTTGTTTAAAATGAAAATTTTTATGCAGCATGAATTGTTTCAAGTACAGGGTGCAGGGTTTGGAGCTCATGGTGGGAGAGAGTGCTGGCTGTATTGATTGTCTGGGTGGTGGCTCCACTAGGATAAAATAGAGGAAAGAATGATGCTTCAGGTGCTTTCATCTATCAGTCTTAGTGTTGCCTTCTGTATTGTTTCACTTGGTATAATGAATTGTCTTTATCAAAATGAAATAAAAGTGATAAGCTGTCTAAGTTACAGGATTGTCTTTGCACTCAGGCTGAAGGTTTGCATCTGTATTTCCCTTCCCCTCTTTGGACTTTCCTCCCCTCTCCCCTCCCCTCTTTGCTCCCTCTTTTCTTTTTGTTTTTCACCTTGCCTCTCTCTTCTTCTCTTCTCTCTCCCTTTCCCCTTTTTTTCCTGAGGACTCTCTTGGAGTAACCCCTCATGGATATTTGTACATATGGATCTAATGTTTCTGACTTCTTTTTAGTTGAAAATCTCTCACCTGTCAGGCTAAAGTAAATCAGGATTGGAGACTCTTATTTTGCAGTGTTCTGGCCATTGAGCTAACAAGATGTCTAGTTCTCATGCAAGTGTTCTGATTCATATAAAACACTCAAAATTGTCAAAAAGATAAACTGAGAATGACTTACTAGGGAACAATAATTTGCATACTTACCTGAGAGTTTAATTTCACTACCACAAGACAATTGATCTCAAGCTACTAATTTAAAATAATTAAAATTACAATAGGGTTTTTTGTTCTCTTACATAAACAAATATCTACCTCAAATTTATCTCTTGCAACGTCAGTCATTTGTTATGTGTTGTTATTCTTTTTCTATCACTGGACCACATTGTATTTTGTCTGTATGTTGTGTAGATAATGCAAAATAAAAAATAACTTGACTGGGTTTATAGCTATTGTGATTAAATTGTTTATTGAGAAGTAAAGATTTCTGTTGCTGTCAGATTTTCTGTAACACTTTTAGTGGGAGAAATAATAACTATGCATAGTTAAGCCTAGACCTTTTAGACGAAGTCTAATTCAGTAATTCTTGAGTAACATCCTTATCTCCATGCCTACTGCTTTTTTATTTTTTTGTTGTTGTGTTTGGTTTGGTTTTGTTGTTTTTTTTTTTGTTGTTGTTGTTTTTTTGTATGAATAGTTGCCTTCATGTTTGAATTTGACTTCTTCAAAATCGCTCATGGCTCAGTAGGGAATGTAAGGAATTTAAATAGTAATTAATTGGGTTCTGAAGTCTGAAGGTGTCAATATCAGTTATATCTTCTATTCAGACCTTTTTTCAGCAGGGTTTTAAAGTGGCTCTTACAATTATTTTTGAGTCTGTAAAATCCACTGGCCACAAACTGCTTTTACGAATGTTGTTCTTACTACCTGATGACCATAGTAGAAAAACATGGAATTCTTTTGAAACAGAGAATTTTGATTGTTCAGCAAGCATATGGCTGAAGTTATGGGCAATTCAGAAAATCTGATGGAAAGCATGATTTTGCAAAGTACTAGGAAGAAAGCTGGTTTTATTCCCACCCTTACAATGAAGGACTCAAAAACCTAACTGATCCATCTGGCACAGCAATCTGCTGAGAAGTCACGGCACAAAACTGAGATGTGTACAGGCAACAAAAGAGCTGTGATGTGGGGAGAGGTCTTGAAGTCCAGTGTTAGAGACTAGGTTGGAAGGTGACTATGGACCAGCTGTGTGGGTGCAGCCTGAGGTAGCAGCTGACGATGCTGAGAGAGGGACTCCCATCCCACAGCTTCACAGCTGCTCTTGTGACCTGGGGCTTGGAGGTGTTCCCAGTGACTTTGGTATTTGTCTTTGCAGAAGACTGCCAGTTTGGGAGACTGAAGTCCTCATTGACGATTGGAAGTTCTCTGTCAAGACACTTGGATACTGATGTGTGGCCACAGCAGACGGGTGGTTCCCATGCTTTCTGTTGCTATTTGAAGCAGCTGAAGAGTCCTCTGAAGCTGACAAAAAGCAATCAGCTTTTTTTCCTAGTCACTTGAGTTAGATGTCTGATACAGCAAATGCTCACTGTGTTACTTTCCTACAATAGAGTTGGTGTGTAAGTCCTACTTAATTTATCCCCCAAAAGCAAGGATTTGTTGTTGCAGTTTCTCTTGCGCTATAATTTCCTTATGACCAAATTCCCCCTAGTGCTTAGGACCCAGGTAAATAGGCCATCTGAACAAAGTTCTATAAGGGCTTAAGTGCTGTAAAATCCCACCTCCCCTCTCCCTCCATTCAGTGAGAGCAAGATTTTGGAACATGAAGCATTTGTTGTATTGTGGATATTTATGAAGCCCTGATTGTGCTTGGTAAGTGGGTTTAAATCTGCACACGTGCAACTGGATTTACAAAATTCTTTACCCTTGCTGGGGACCATTCCACCAGTGTCCTGGCAGCTTCCTGCCACTTTAGAAATGTCCTTCATAAGAAATCCCATATTTTCCATGTGTAATACAAAGGGTAGGAAGGGGTGACTCTCTTTTCAGTATAAGTCTACTCTATGATATTCTTTGAATCATATAAATATGTACACTAAGATCTATGAACCTTTTCAGGTATTTTGCTTTAGCTAATAATTAACACAGGAAAATGCAATGGGATGGAGGGTATTTTCTAAACCTAAGCTTTTTGAGAGTGTTTAACTACAAGGGCTTTAAAATAACTCTGTAAGGAGACAGACTTACTGTTAACAGGCTTAAAGCTGAAAGTTGACCCATGAAAGTACAGGGATAGAAGTGCACTCTTGATATGTACATTTATAGAAATTTATAACATGCTTGTGAGTGTACCATGCATAGATGTTTTCTTCTACCTCCCACTATACCACTAATAGTTCCAACTTTTGGCTTGTGGAACTTTGCATGAAGTCAGATTTTCCCTGGAGCAGCACAGCTTCTTTCACTCTTGCTGGTCTTAAAAGCTCGCTTTAAGCACAGGACAAGACCCAAACCATTTGGGATGATGATATCAGGTCTCCCTCATGCCTCCATCTCTTGAATCCAAATGACATAGTCATTTGGCAGCTAAACTCAAAGGATCAAAATGAGCCAGATGTTGAGTGGACAGATCTTTGTTTGCCAGCAATCAGGTCTCCGCTGAGCATGCCATTACGGCTCAGCTTTCCATGTCTGTGACCATTTACTTCATTTTGGCTCATTAAATTGACAGCTTTAAAATGAGAAGAAGGAGAGAGGGGGAAAGAGTAAAAGATAGTGTAGGAAGCTGTTGTAGTCTCCAACCACATTTGTTATTAAAGAGGCCCAACACAGGACTGTTTCTTTCCAAAACTTATGCTACTCTTCTGTCATAAAATAGGTTACTTGTTGCTTT
This sequence comes from Poliocrania exsul, assembly GCA_035041345.1. Classification (NCBI taxonomy): domain Eukaryota; kingdom Metazoa; phylum Chordata; class Aves; order Passeriformes; family Thamnophilidae; genus Poliocrania; species Poliocrania exsul. Next base: position 24,720,093 of record JAWWLZ010000118.1, read on the forward strand.
CTGTGAATGTACCTTTAGTTTATGTTTGTTCCAGGTGGATTTACAAGCATGTCTAGGAAGCTGTTCTCCTAATGTCTCAGGTTTTTTGTATAAAACCCAAATCCCTAGTGTGGATACAGCAAAAACCTACCACTCTGGTGCTTTTTGATAGTACTGCTGTGTTAAAGTGATTATTTTCTTTTGTTACACTGCAAACACTGATAACTATTCACAGCTGGAGTTTCTTTCTTTATGTTTATTTGTTAGGCCTGATAACTGAGAGTTATGGTCAACAAATTCATAATTTTTTTTTAGTGTGGACCAATGGATGAAGTCTTGCTATCAAAACTGATGCTAATTGATCCATTTAAAAAAATCTCTGATATTAAACTTAAGTATGCTGGCCCATATAGTGAGCTGTTCCTTTGCCTCACTTGATGTTACACCATTTTCAGAGACCTTGTCATCAAGTGTGACGTATTGTCTCTGCCTGACACAGCCTGGCATCAGTCAGTTGTACTGAGTGTAGCGTGGTTATGATGAGCTGTGGCTCCTAAGGGGTAAAACCTGAGAAAATGAGGAGATTGACAGTAGCCAACTTTTGGCACTGTCTCAGAAGGCATCTGGGTACAAGAAGTCGGTGAGCTCTGTGCTTTCAGCTAATCCTCAAGCAAAAGGGGTGTGGGGATCTAAACTTTCTGTTCTACTTTGAAATTCACTGGAAGAAATTCCATGAGTTACTACTCAGATAGGAGAGTTATTTAGTGAGAAGCTAGGAGAGGCAGGCTGTTCCTACACATCTTGCAGACCAGTATATTGTGGTAAAGAAAGCTAGAGGGCAAGGAATTGGTTATTCTATCTTTTCTGTACAAAGTTCATTATATTTTCTGCAGGTGCATCAGAGATGGTAACAAGCTGATTTGCAGATGTGCTCTGGTGGGAAACTTGAAGATAATTTTTCTCCAGGAACATCTAGTGGAGACAAAATTGCTTTGTAGAAAATCAAATGTTTCAACAGCATGGTAAACTGAATGTACAAGTTCCTGCAATGGGGCAATGACTGGATTTTCTGGGACCTTTACTTTTGAGGAAAAGGTAGTATTGTATGCTGCAGGAAATGCTGTTTGGATCTTGCAGGTTTTAAATGAAGTGCCCACTTTGTTTGTTTAATGTGTACCCCCAAACCATGACTCAGAATTTCCTGTGCTACTGAGCTTCTGGGAGTGAAATGGCTTAAGCTGTCGATCCATGGATTCTAGAAATGTGGCCAGCAGGACCAGGGCAGTGAACATCCCTCTGTACTTGGCACTGGTGAGGAGGCCACACCTCATTTCCTGTGTTCAGTTTTTGTCCCCTCACCATAAGAAACCCCCACATTGAGGTGCTTGATCATGTCCAGAGAAGGGCAACTGAGTTGGTGAGGGGTCTGGAGCACAAGTCTTATGTGGAGCAGCACAGGGAGCTGGGATTGTTTAGCCTGGAAAAAATGAGGCTCAGTGGAGACTGTATTGTTCTCCAGTACTGCATGGAAGGAAGATGTAGCCACGTGGGGGGCTGGTCTCTTCTCTTGCCAAATAACAAGTGATAGGATAAGTGAAAATGGCTTCAGGTTGCACCAGAGGAAGGTTAAGGTGAATATTAGGGAAAAATTCTTCACCAAAAGGGTAGGCAAGCACTGCAATAGGCACCCCAGGGAAGTGATGGAATCATCATCCCTGGATTAAGACCTGTAGGGTGTGGCACTCAGGGACATGGTTTAGTGGCAGACCTGCCAGTGTTGAGTTAGCAATTGGGCTCGATGATCTTAGCAGTATTTTTTAATCTAAATGATTCTATGTATCTTAAAATTTAGAGTAATTTGTTTACTATTTCTTCATAAGAAGTATTCTTTGTGTCACTACAGTAATTATGCATCTTCTGGGTTTTACATTGGTTTAGTAACAGATCAGAGAATTCACCCTGGGTTGGAGATGTAGTGCTCTCTAGCAGCTTGCATCTGCATGGAATTTGACTAGAATTTTGTTCGGGTTTTTTTCTTTCTTTCTTGTGTAAATCCTTTTTTAACTTGCTTCTGGAGGAATTTTTTTTATGCAGACAGGTGATATGAGGCTGACTTAAAAGAAGAAAGTCTGAAAGAACTGCTGTCTGTGTTGAAATGTAAATTAATTCTTTTTCTTTTTTTGAAAAGCATGTATTCTTGACATGTTCCTTTTTTATTTATTTATTTATTTTTCCTTTTTTTCCTGCCAGTTCCTGTCTCTGAAGGATCAGGAATCAGTAACTAGGCTTCTAGCTATCTGCAATCATAGAATCATACAATGGTTTGGGTCAAAAGGTCTTTCAGTTCTAACTCCAGTCAGTTCTGCAATCAGCGTGTGCGTCCTGTTATCATTTTGCCCTCCCCTACAGTCGTCCCCACTGTATCTTCTCAGCAGAAGGCACTGAATCTGTCTGAATTCCCATTTGGAGCTTTTCAGGGCCTAATTAGAAGCTTAATGAGGTGAACTGGAAAACCTTGCTGTGGGAGGAGGCCAGGGCTCCTGAAAACAGGATTACTGTGAAATCCTGTCTTGTTTTAGCTGTTTTCATTGCGGAAACTAAGGAACTCCAGGATGCAACAGCATCATAAAGATCAGTACAGCCATCTCCGTGGTGCGTTCTGAACTCTGGTTACTGTTCCCAGAGCAAGGAACTCTGAAAACCATCTTAGCTTTTGGTTTTTGAAGATTGAAAGCTGTGCCAGGGGAAGTGTAAAAGCAGTATAAATTGAATCAGTTTTATGTTCTATTTCTTACAGCTTTAGTGGAGTTATTCCTTCCTTAGTGAGCATGGTAAAACTTTATGCCAAGCAGCATATGTCTTACAGAGAAAAAAGCCACAACAGAACATGCTTAAATGAGGTACTGCAGAGGTTTTAATGTTAAAAAGAGCTGTGCAACAATGTAAACATGGAACTTAGAGTTGTATCAGCATTTGCTTTTGGAGGACTTGCTTTCTTGCATTTTATATAAATCATATTTTTTAAAAAAATTACTTAAATGATAGCATATTTTAGAATTTTCTAAAACTTCTCACTTATTTCATTATATAGTGGGTTTTTTTTCTAACCTGTCAAAATAAATTGTTAAAGCTACAAGTCTCAAAATCTTCAAAGTGAATATAGAAAAACAAACCGAATCAGCCAACTCTCTTTTCTTTCCTCCCTGAAATCCCAAAGACAACAGAGTTAGTTTGTTCAAAAGGCAGAGGATGTTTCTGGAACCATACCATGAAAGCATATTATAAATATATGTGTCTTTTCCATATTTCTCTCCCTCTGAAGTTTTTGTAACACATTCTTGCAGCATAGTAAGTCTCAAGAATGACCTTTAGTTTTACTGTAATGAGATTACTCTTAAGAGCAATTAACAAAAGCACATAGATTGAAGCATTGCAGCATGGATAAAAAGCAAACAGTAGTTTTTTTAAGTCATTTTATTGCAGTCTCAGAGCATGTCATGGTCAGTCATTCATGCAGGAATAGGATTGCCTTGTCTACCACATTTTTAAACCATTACTCTCAGAACTTTTGTTTAATGCTGTTTATTTTTTTTCTCTGTGTTTGTATTCAAGATTGCAGCACATTGCAGAGTATGAAAAGTGCTCTGATGTTTCCATTTAACAGCTATCAACAAGTTTTCACATGACAGTAAACCTAAGTCTTTCAAATTCTGAGGTTGTGGCTTCCTGTTCAAGAGATCCAATTATTTTAGCGTTGTGTTCATAATTCCCTGGATATCTTTGTGCCAACACCTCCATTGTAACCTGCCCCACCCACTGAGTATTTTTTAACTCAACTTTTAAATTGTCCTCCTAGTTGAAACTTGTCCTAATAAATGTCAACTCAAGAGCAGGTTTTCTTAATGGATTTGGGTTTTTGTTGTTTTTCATTTTGTTTTGTTTTGTTGTTTTTTTGTTTTTTTACAGGAAGGCTTTTTCAGGAATAATAAGCAGTCAGTTTATAGGTAGATATGGTGTCTGTGACTGATTCCCATGGCATATATGGATATGCATTCAGAATGTGCTGAATCTAGATGGAATAAAAAATAAATGGATAATAACCACAATGACTAAAGACAGTTTAGCAACTATAAGATCTGTTTAATTCTGCAAGTTATCTAAAGCAACCCTGAAAAGTCTGATTTTGCCACCTACAATGTAGCAGTGTCCTGGAGCATTTTGATTAGAAGTTGGAGAATGCCTTTATCTTAACATGGGCCAATGAAATCTTTTAAAAGGTTGTAGTGTGAGTGTTTGGGACTCTTAAGAGAGGGAATCTCCACTTTTCTGTGCCTTTATATGTTTATGTGGTAGGTATGCTACCAGCACTTGACACAGAGAAATGTTCCTTTCCTGAACTGGATTTACACATTGTAGAAAAATATCATGAAAGCATGGTTGGCTCATGGGCATTTTGATGACCTCTTACCCACTTGGCATCCCTAGGCAGTTCAAGATCTTCAGGTTTCTGGCTGGTATGTTATCTTTCAAATCTCAATGCCACAAATCAGTAAATGTAGATTTGCATATGGATTGGAGGTGCAAAATTTGGGAATGCCCATACAGATACAATTTTGAATCTACTACAGGGATGTAGAATCTGAATGAGTTTTACCATTTGGTTTTGGTCAAGTTTCAATGGTAAGCATCTGTTCTGATACCTCATTCCAGTTCTCTGATGTGCCTTGTAAATGAACTCTACCTACTGTCTGAGGTTTCAACTAATCAGTTAATTTGCCCTCTAACTCTGCCTCCAGGTAGCCTTGCTGAAGCTTTTAAGGGTTTTTACATATTTTTGTACCGTACAGCTCTCTGCAGCTTATTAGAAATTTAAGATTGCCTAGAGCATATATAAGGAAAAGCTTAGGAGAGTCTGGAAGGAAAAAGCATATAACCTGGTGTGTAACTTAAAAACAGATGCCTGCTTCAAGTGTGAAAAAGAGAGAAATACTGTTTCCATGCTCCAGCTAAAGAAGTGCATAGTACAAGGGCCAAGTTGACCTAAATTCTTTTCTTTGCCTGTGAGCTGATTCTTTCTGAATGGGTAGAGATTTGAGTAAGTCTGTAGTGTGAGGATGTGGTTTCTGCAATGCTTGTTTTTCAGGGCTGACTGATAGAATAAGTGTTTTACTAAAGTAATATAATAGTTCATTGTGATTTGGTTTGGAGTTTTTTCCCCCTTGCATTAGGTAGTAGCTTTATATCTAGGTACTACTGAAGTGTGCTCTGGAAATATAAAACTGCCTTTTGTTTTTGAAAAGTTGTGCATGCATGCACAGGATTGTCCTTTTTTTC
>JAWWLZ010000118.1:24726352-24787610 GCA_035041345.1 Poliocrania exsul
CTTAAAATTCTTTTTTTTTTTTCTTTTTTTTTTTTTTGTCCCTTAAACCTGATATGGTTTATGTGTTTAGTAAATTCATGGTCATCTTTCTCATGAATGTGTGCAGCCTGTCATTTAACCTATGTAGACTGTGCATGCAGTAGCCTTTGGCAAGGAATTCCTAAGGTATGTCACTTCTTGCCCATACAACCACTTGTGTTTTTCACTGTGATACCTGTATGGCTTCATTTGACATACTCCACTTTATATATTGGAATAAAGGTAAACTCTCCATACTTTTTTCAGCCTTCTCATAACACTCATGGTTTTATGTTCCTCTATCATATCTCCTCATTAGTTGTATCTATTCCAGGCTGAAGAAGCCAAGCCTGCTTGTTTCCTTCTCTGTGGAGCCAGTTTCAATCTTGTTGCCTTTTTCTGAACTTTTTCCAGGTGTACATTGTGAGACTTGACTGGAACTGCTCATCATGCCAGTCGTAGGCAAACTGTAGATTTATGCAATTACATGAAAATGAGATTTTTAGTATTTTTTTCCTCTATTCCTGCCTCAAATGTTCTAAATTTCCAAAAACACAAGACATTCAACCTCAACATGAGAAGGAACTTCTTTACGTTGAGGGTGACAGAGCACTGCAACAGACTGCCCATGGAGGTCATAGAATCTTCTCTCTTGAGACATTCAAAATCCAGTTGGATGCAGTCCTGTGTAATTTGCTTTAGGTGACCCCACCTTGGCAGGGAGGTTGGACTAGATGATCTCTATAGTTCTCTTCCAATCCTAATGATTCTGTGATTCAGTAAAATATTTCGTTCTATGTTTTGATTGCTGCAGTACGTATTTAGTTGATGTTAATGTCAAAATATCTACTATAACCCCAGTGTTCTGGAGCCTGTCTGGTGAGTGAATTTGAGGATTGTTTTATTCCATGCAAACCACCTTAATTTACACTTCTGGTGCCATTTTATTGTGCAGACACCTTAAAGTCTTTCTACAGTTACTCAGTTTGTCATTCCTCTTTACCTATTTAAATACATCTGCTTCATCAGCAAATTTGTTCACCTCATTGCTTACATCCTTTTCCAGGTCACTTGAGAATATATTGAACAGCACAGTCCCTACAACACAGTCTTCTGATTCTTCTGTGCTGCTGCTTTTCTTTAGTCAGTGTTGTACTCTTACACCTTGTCTGTTAAATTTCTTCCAAAGACTTTGTGTAAGATCTTGTTAAATGTCTTTTGGAAATTTGAGTTGACAGTTACTCTTAAATGATAATTTATTGAATTCTTCTCTTTATCAGCTGTGTGATATATATACCCTAATACTAATATGTGCCTAAATATTAGCTCTTTTTCCTATGTGGGGTTTGTAGGCCTGTAGTTGTCACTTTCATCACAAACCTTTTTTTAAATTCACATTTATGGTTACACAGTAGCCAGAGACTGAGGCAGGGTTTAAAAAACAGGCATGTGCATAGATTCATATTTTTGTCAAAGGAGAAGATTTTTTAAAAAAAAAGTTACTTGCTTGAAGGCTTGATGGTTTGCCAGAAGCCAGAGTTCAATATGTAAAAAAATTTTGTAATCATCTTGATGTTGAAAGTTTTCATATCACATCCAGAAATGCAAATATCTTTGCCCTTTTCTCTTACTGTCTTTATCACCAGGAGGTTTATAAGCTAATATTGCAAACATTTGTATTTAGTCAGAGTTGTGTAAAGTACTGATAACTTAACTTTAGACATCTTGTGAGGACTAATATGTAAATGACTTTAAGAGAAGTATTAAAAGATTAGAAATACATGAAAGCACTTCTTAATCTTCTGTAAAAAAATTTGGTGGTTTTGTAGAATTTTCAGGTTCTTCCCCAAAAGATTCACCTTTATTTATGGGTTTTTGTTTGCTTTTTTCCCCTCTGTTTTCAAAGTCCATTCTGTAACAAGGCAAAGTAGCACTTGCTCCAACATGTAAGCTTTGGGAAGGCTGTAAACATTACTCCACTTCAGCTGATGAGATAAAAGGATGTGCTTCACAAACAGCTAGACTGGTAATTGCATCTAGTAATTGAAGCTGCTCCTTGTGCAAGTGCACAGACTGTACTTCTTCAGAAATTAGATTACTATTTTGTTCCATTCACAGAAGCAAAGAGGTGAATATTTTCCACTTAAGTAATGTGTGACAGCAGGGGAAGAAGGATAGGCTGGTAATCTGGATATATTCTGTACTGATTGTGTGGTAGAACAGTTTGAATATTTGTTTTATTGCACCAACCGATGTAGAATAGAGAAACAAATATTATACCTGGTGATACGAGATCTCTTTTGAAGTATAGGGGGATTGCAATAGCAGTGGTACAAAAAGTGGACAACATTGGCATGTGACTATAGCAGTTCAAATTTGTAGTGTAAAAACAAAAAATCACAGTAGGTTTCACAAACATATGAAGGGAAGACTGCCAATACAATGGATTTTTATTTTCATTATGGCTTTAACAATAGAGCCTAAATGAGAAATGAGACTTGGCTACTATCACTTAATTTCATTAAGGCTGGAAGAAACAGCTGCTTACTGGTACTAAATGCTCAGTGTGTGAAACAGTCTCTGAATGGTTGGGGGTAGTAGCAGGCACAGACAGGCTGAAGAACTGGATGAAGTCTGAAGTCCACTTTTTTTTTTTTTCCCCTTAAAGAAACTGCAGTGACAGTGTGAAATGTGAGGAAAGAAAAAAGATAGTGAGGCAGATTGGTGCAATTGTGACTTACAAATGCTCATGGGAACAAATTATTTATATTTGGTGGACGATAATATTAAAAATACATTACCTTGGTTTGATACAATTTTTTGACAGATCTGATGGCACATTTTTTTTTCCTTTGGCCAAAATAACATGTATGTCCAATGCACAAAATAAAGCCATTGTGAAACATCATTGTGAATTTGACAAAGCTTTAAATACCCTTCTAAAAGACAGTGTTCTCCTAACCAAATTAAGGAAATATGTATGGTAGTGCACTCTGTTTGGAAAAATTACAGCTTTTTGTGATTAAGCTGTCTATGCAAAAGAGGTCAGACCCAGCTGCATTGTGCACAATGCAGAATTCATTGATTTAGGCTGATGGAGCAGAGTAGGTGCTATCAGACTTGATAACTTTATCTGGAAGGAGTTGCAATTATTGAGGAAACACAATGGGAATGGTCTAGACAAATCAGAGCAGTGATCTGAAATCAGAAGATGAAGATGAAATGCAGACTCAAAGTTTTCTTATTGGAATGAGGAGAGAGTACACAATAAGAAATAGGAGATGTAGAATACTTGGTTTTCCCACTAATAACAATACTATGAAACAACAGTTTTGCAGAAAGGATCTAGGGCCTATGCTACATGTTAAAACATGGCAAATCCACAGGACACAAAAATGTGAGACAAGAAATTGATTATCCCTCCTCTTCTGGTGGTGACTATGAAATCTCAACTGAAAATTGTATGTTCATAACTGTGGGTCAATTGATAAGAATCCAGAGAGGAGCTTCAGTAATAAAAACATCGGAAAACATGAGCTATGAGGAAAGCCTGAAACTTAGAAAAGATTAAGACTAAACGAATTGGCAGGGATGGATTAGCTTTCTGCTTAAGTGAAAGAGCTGGGTTAGGTATGTTGTTGTTAGTCCTTCACTTCAACAGGGGTATTTCTGGATTTGACTCTACACATACTCTTTTGGCAGCGGCTACTTGAATAAGATGAGTGACTGTGCAAAAAGAGAGAGAAGCAGAGACAAAGTGATCACTACTGATTTTGTTATGTGATCTTGAATAAGAAGCACATAAACCCCTTACTTTTCTTAACTTCTCAGATACTGAGGGAATTTCCAAACCTCTAAATAAGGAGTGGTAATGCGCTCTCTCTTAGATCTGGTACTTGTTACGAAAAAAAAAGCAAATTGATAACACAGAGACACTGTAGGAAATGCCCCTAAAACTGGCTGCTGGTGTAAGTTTCCTCAACTACCACCACTTGCTCACTTCTGCCTGCAACAATTTTGGAATGCACCATATGCAGGATGTATATCCAGATGGTCTCATGCAAGCAGTCTGTTCAAGTATATGAATTCCTATTGTTAGGACAAAAGTATGCAGCAAAGTCTTGGGAAAATATTTTGCTCCGTGTCTTTTGAGATAAAATGCAAACTCGTTTCATAACATCAGAAAGAGAAGACTGAAGTTTGTCCTAATGCCAAGGTTTCCATCAGACAAGTTTCTGTAACTTTTCCTGATACAAGTTAAAAAAATTATAATGAAGCCTCGCCCCACCACCCCCACCAGCTTGAGCTAGACTCCTACTGGTTATGTTGTTTTGTTTTGGTTTTTAATTAATAAATAATTGCTATTCTGACCTTCATTTTAAGGAACTTGGTTTTTTTGTTGATGCACTGAGAAAGTGCAAAAATAGTGTAGGAATTGTGTAAAATTCAGAAGAACTTTACAACTTCCAAGTAGACCATTGTAGAGTATCAGTAACTTTTGTATTCTGTACAATAATTTTTGTAGACTGGGATAGGGATTTCCTGAAACGTTCTTGGAATGCAATTTTTGTGCTTAAGATAAATAACACATCAGTGAGCAGCAGTAGAAGAGTATCTCTAGTTCTCAAAGTATGTGTGGTTCAGAGTTGCATGAAAATTCATCTGTTTGCCAAGCACTGTGGGAAGAAGTCACAATAAAAAGAAAAAAAGTGAGATATGTACTTTAGATGAATGACTGAAGATATAAATCAACAACAGGTAGAACCTTAAATCCTGGAGACAGACTGTTGCTGATTTTGCCTATGTTCAGATGTTCCCTTTTACATCTGCATCGATGTGGCACCTGCGTCCTGAGGCAGGTGGGACACCTGAAGTGTGAAGTCCTGAATGTGATCAGAGCCTGTGGCATTGTCCTCCAGCAATGACAAGGGGCAGGTGGCAAATAAATACAAGATCTATTAGATGCAATTAAATTCCTCAAAGCAGCAACCAAAATTTTGAGAAACCTGTCAGCTGCACATCAGAGAGGAAAAAGTGTAAAGTTTAGATGAGAAAATGCAATCCTTGGAAAAGGCACATTGCTTGTCTCACTGAGCAAGTGTGTGTTGCATGAAAAGGAATTCAGACACAAAACTGATTTGAAGCAACTCAGTAAATTGCTTTTAATTTGTCATAGTGTCCAACTAAAGTATCTACACTTTTCCTACAGAAGGTGCAGCAATTTTTTTAGAGCTCTGTTTCACATGATTAAACTTGTCAATAAGAAATAAGCAGTCAGAAGAAGAGATTAGCAGAAGAAACTCCTGTATTTCTGAAATTTATTCATATTTGCTTTCTTGTGAATTCTAAAGGGTCGTTCTCTTGTGGCAAAAACTTAGTGGAGGTGATGAAATTTGATTAGTATTCCATATTTCATGGTGATCATTAAATTACAGAGAAATAAAAAAATGTGCTATATTTTAAGTAATCATGCTCTTAAAAGATTTATTTCTTGAAATTTTATCAGGAAATGGAAGCCCAGTGGCTTGAATACATTTCAATTTTGATACCTTACTAAAGTAACAGTGTTTTGCACATTCAGAGCAAATTCAAATAAGGATCATGGAATCTTTAAATGGTATGTGTTGGAAGGGACCTTAAAGACCATTTATTTCCAACCCCCTTGAAATGGGCAGGGACACCTTCTACTAGACCAAGTTGCTTTAGATACTTCCGGGGTGGGACATCCCTGGCTTCTCTGGGCAACCTGTTCCAGTGTCTCACCACCCTCACAGTAAAGAGTTTCTTCCTAGTATCTAATTTAACCTACTCTCTCAGTTTGAAAACATTCCCCTTTGTTCTGTCACTACATGCACTTGTAAAAAGTTCCTCTGCATACTTCTTATAGGCCCCATTTAGGTACTGTAAGTCTGCTATAAAGTCTACCCAGATACTTCTCTCAGCCTGTCATCACAGGAGAGGTGCTCCTGCCCTCTGATCATCTTCATGGCCCTCCTCCAGATTTGCTCCAGCAGGTCAATGTCTTTCTTGTTTCAGAGACCCCAGAGCTGAACGCAGTACTCTAAGTAGATTCTCACAAGAGAATAGTAGAGGGATAGAATCACCTCCCTTGACCTGCTGGTCTGGCCTCTTTTGAATGTTTTGTTTGTTTGTTTTAAAATTAATTTTCTTTTGATTTAAATATAATTCAGTACTGTATTGCCTCTTAATTCAGAAAATTATTTTTCCTGATTCTTGTATGCTGAAGTTAAGATGATTATTTGCACTTCTGCAAAGTGCAAATCTCTAAAAGTTGTGGGTTTTTTGGTTCTGGTTTTTTTTTTCAGTATTGCTAAGAGATGAAATGCCAATCTATGCAGACTTCCTTACAAACTTTGCTCAAATGTTGATGTTTTCCAAGTCTGTACTGTCCAGTTCCCAAGCTTGGGTTTGCAGAGCTTGTTGTTTACCTGTTCAAATCCTTTTTTACTTTTTTTTTTAGTTACTGTTAAGTCTATGGGCAGAACTTCTGAGGAATTCAAAGATTCAGTTATTAAGGAGGTTTTGTTTATTTATGCATCGTCCATTTAATTCTGGGATCACACATTTTTGACATGAACCATCCATCATTAACTAGTCTTCAGAATTAACTACCAAGTAGCTCAGAAATGCCCAAATTTTGACAACTATTTCAATAAAGTAAGCTATGGTGAGACCATAGGTTATGCTTTTCATCATCAAATCCTATTTTACATCAGTAATTATATCTAGAGATGACATCTTTGTCAGAATCTGTTGTGACATGGTGTCTCCCTGAAATGGATATCCTGTTGTATTGGTGGCTATAAAAAAACATCTCATCAAACATGTTGTGGCCTGCCAGGCTCACATGTAAGAATTTCAGGAGAAGATGAAGAAAACTACTTCTATGCTTCTGATGGGTAACTTGAAAATCAAAGAGCAGCTGTTGCTGCATTTTGTGTACTGGAAAAAGTAATTAGAAATTGTCAGAAACTTTAGGAACTCTCAAACACATATTGAAAAGGGTGATGTGAAGGTGTGATGACCCACCTTTAAGGAGATTTCTCTGGGCCTCTGGGATGCTTGCTGCTGGCTAGTGGAGACTGTGGATACTCATCTAGGTACCAATTTTCCCCACACGGCATGTGGAAAGTCATGCATCCAAGAAGCTGCACTGTTGAACGAACACCTGCCTGTGGCGCTTTGATTAGACAGGTCTAGACTGTTTTATTGCACTTGGTATGGGCTTCTACTATCTCAGACCTTTGGGGTTACCGTCTGACTGAGGGTCAAGCAACCTTTGAGGCAGTGGAAAAATTAATCTTGAAAAAAATGAATTTCCTTCATTGGAAGCAAAACTGGTAAACTGATTACTGTTTTGAAGCTTTATTTTCAGTCTCCCAAATTTCTAGAACCTAAACCACACAAATGGGGATGTCACAGAATATGCTGAGTAGGAAAGGACCCACAAGGATCATTGAGTCCATGCATATGTAATATGCCTCTTGAGGACTTGGTGTGGTCCCTCTCAATGTAGGTGGCCTGCCTCTGACCTTCCTTGAAAGAGCTGACACAAATGTCCGGAACAAGTCTAGAGAATGGGACTCTGTGCTTGAGAAAAATACTGGGGTGTTGACTCAGTATTTCTGGCCAAAGCAGTTGAAGTCTGTGCTGACACTGGTGTTGAACATAAGCTAGCAGAGCATTTAAATGCCTTAAGTGATAGAGTTTGAGCAGTAGCCTTAAGCAGCTGTAGTTACAAGTAGCCTCAGCTTCTGTTTGCCTTTCTTGGGCTGCCAAGCACATGAGGGGGATCTTAATTTTTAAAAGTTTCTTAAAATCTGGCTGGTTTTTTCTGATACTAATTCTCTAGTCTAATGTAATCTTTTACTCTTTAAAAACAGAGTTCCCTAATAATTTTTCACCAATAGCTAATAATTTCAATGATTCAGGCTTACTCCTAGTTCATAAATGATTTATCTTAATATTCAAAATTAATATTAAGGTATGCCTAAGTATATAACACTGATGTGATTAATAAAATGTGTTATTTATGTAGTCAACACGGCTGATATTTGTGCCTGTAATGTGGTTTTTTCCCCCCTCACTGTATCCTTAAAGTGTGATAAGCAAACCACGTTAGGTTTTCACTTTGCCTATATGAAGCATAGTGAAACAGTTGGATCTGGTTTGTATATGGTTTTGACCTGTTTATTAAACAAGCTCACTAAGCTTTATATTTGTTGGTGAGGGCATATATTTGTTGGGGTTTGGTATCATACAGTCAGATGGATATTAAAAAAAAATCCATGTGTGGAACCCGGTGAATTCACCTGTTGTAACTGTGTGCTATATCTAGATATGATCATTGCGTGCTTCTGCCAGGTACTGTGCTGTGTACACTGACAGAGAACTATTTCATAAATCAAAATCATTGCTGTTATAAGCTGATTTGTGAAGCTCACAGGCTTGCACATAAATAATCACTTTGCGTGAGATGGTGCATATAGTCTCCTGAAGTATTTTTCTTTTTGTAATCTTAAGTTTTATTTGTAGAATGTTTGGGGTTTTGTCACAGAAATAATTTCCTGTCTTTCCTTGTACTGTTTGCACATAGTTGTATGAGTGCTAAAGATATTGCAACCAAAACATATGGGGATTTTTGTTGTTTTGTTTTAAATATTCTGCAGGAACATGAGGAAACTCCTTAATCACTTCAAATCCCTCTCTAAAGTGAAGTGTGTAGGCTTTTTTCTACTAGAATTACTTTAATAAAACTGAAACCAAGTGAGGTGCCACAGCAATGTATCAGAAACAGCCACACAGAAACAGGTATCTTTCAGGGATTTTAACATCCCTTGAGTGTAGTAATGATACTAACAATGTACTTGGTTATAAACTAAGTGCACACTTTCAGTGTATGTGCTACTTTAGCAATTGCTTTGTAAAATTGAACTGTGAAATAACTGCAAAAAGTGGCATTTTCTTAGGATGCTAATTGTAAGTTCTGACTTTGGTACTGTTCAATATTGCCTTTCTTCATCTATAAAGCTCAGTTTGGCTTTTTTTTTTTCTGACAAACTTCTCTTCTGAATCTTCTACACATATTTGTCTTGCATTTGTCCTCTTAAAAGCCTTTTTTCATTACAATCATGTCTTGATTCTCTGGAAATTATCCAGTTTGCTTCTATTTATACACTAGACCTATGCGCAAATACTAGTTCATTTTCATCATCATGTGGGATCCTGCTTTTTTGACCTGGTTTCTCAAATTGGTATTAAAGTTGTATTTGCAAACCTATTCCTGTAAAAATACAGAAATTAAGCTCTCCACATCTACCATGCAGTGTAAACAAACATTTTTCTGCCTAGGAGGTATGTTTGTTGTCTCTTGGTAAATAGCTGCTATGTTAATGACTGCCAAAACAGACAAACATATGTGTCCGTTGTTTCTAATGGCAGGAGAGTTAGTTCTCCCCTTTCCTCCTGTACCTCTGCCTTACAGCCTGAACTCTGGCTTAAAACCCTGTTAAGTGCAGTAATTTCTACATTAAAACTGAGAGTTCTCAATTTAGAGACTAACATTCATTATGTACCATAGTGGCTAAAGAAAAGATTTGTCCTCATCTCGGTGTTATTTGGGTATTGCAATTTATTTGGTATATGACCCAGTCTTACATGTTCATAAGGCTTTTGTTTAGGCTTAAGAAGCTCCTCTACTAAATATATTGTTTACTTTGTGTGAGCATTTCAAGTGTATTAGGTGAGACCAACTATGTTAGGTGAGACTGGTTTGTAGATCTGTATTCATCTGGCACATTACAGCTCTCATGTTTCTAATGTAAAATGCTGTAGGCACATATGCTGACTTAACTGCTGTCTGATATGTTATTAAGTACCATGTAGCTTTTACATAAAACAGACTGTGGATCTTTCTTAAGTAGTGAAATCAATAAAACTACAAAGAGTTTTTATAACTTTAGATTAGAAGCTGCCTCAAGGTTATTCAATTTTGTTCCCCCTTTTCCCTTCTCCCTATGTCTATCTTTGTGACTAGTATTTCTATAAATTTTTGACTCTATTTTTGTAGTTTAGAATATAAACATATGTACCAATGCTTACTTTATTGAAAGCTTGCAAAGTTTGCACTGTGTTCAAAACTAGGAAACTAGATGAAGAATGAAAGAATCAGGTTTGGCAGTAATTGTATTTTAATGATAGTATTTATGTTTGCTCTTAGACCACTTTGGGAATTGCATGTTGTGATTTATGACTAAACCACACAAACCTCATTTCCTAGAGCAAGACGCAAATGTATGTAAATATAGAGATGCCTGAGAAAAGAATCTACACCAAATGTAGGGATATATATCTCCTTAGCCAAAAGATCTGGTCTGAATAGCTTGGAGATTTGGAGGAAATATTGTGCTTACCTTTCAGTGGCAACACATCTCTGATAGCAAGGTATGTCTTCAGTATGATGTGCATAACTGCCCTTTTTGTAAATACTTGGCAATGACAAACTAGCCAAGACACAATTGTCCTGAACAAGAAATGATGGTGGAGAGACAACCAAGAGGTGAATTATGCTAAGTAGGGCTGAAGGATAACTTGAGGCTCCAGCAAGGGACCACTGCTACTGGGCAGTGAAGCTGTAGTTGTTACTCTTGAGATCAGCTATAAAGTCCCTGTAGAAAAGCAGGAGACAGGTCTTCTGTTAAGAAATGAGAGGAACCTAAAATGCAGAATGCCCTAGACACTGGAATGGGAAATTTTTCTAAAGTATCCATGATATTGTTGACTTGAGCACTGACTTTCTGAGGCTTATAATTGCCCCTTAAGTTATCTTCCTAAAATGGACTCATTGCTTGCATATATTGTCTAACATCAGTGACACAAGAGGTGGAATTGAATGAAAGCTGGAATTGAATTTTCAGAAAGCTTTTCTACAGGAATGCGAACACAGCCTATTTAGTACCAAACCCTCACAGTCTATTACACCTGGATAATCTGTGCTTACCAACTTGGTGTTAATCAGTGTTTGCCACCCAGATCTGTGGGAACATCTGATGTTATGATTTAATCAGCACAAGTGAGGTAACCAACTTGCAGAACATGTTTTATTTAGTAGAATGACTGTTATAAAAGATGAGACTGTGATCCAAAACAAAACTAAAAGTTGTCATAAAATTACTTCTACCTCATGGACATGGAGAATGGTTGCGATTTCCACCTTGTGCAACTCTGTCTTACTGAATATGCCAAATTTCACACTCCTAACATTTTTAAAACAAGAATTAACAAGGTAAAAATCTGTGTTTTCTTACTAAAACAAGTTTTTTAATTATTTTTTTTCTCCTAAAGTTTCTTCAAGTAATACTTGAGTTGAAAGCCCTAGTATGAAAGGACTTGTTAGTTTGAATGAGAAAGGAAACTCACAACAAAACTAGCGGTAGACCTGTAATGAAGAATGAAAACTGTGGCATACTATGGCTTCCTGTAGTAGAAGGGCGAGATTTTCTTGTGTTAGAGACTATGCAGCACATAAACTGTGTTAACCTCTCACTGTAGAAAAAAAAAAATCCTTAAACTGTCTTGCTGAAAAAAATTGTAGAACTAAGTTTTGAATTTACTTTGTCTAAAAGCATGTCAGAAGTGAGGGCAGACCTGCATTGATTGAAACAGGCTGCCCAGGGAAGTTGTTGAGTTACCATCCCTGAAGGTATTTAAAATATGTGTAGATGTGGTGCTTAGGGACATGATTTAGTTGCTGCACTTGTCAGTGCTGGGTTAACAGGCAGACTCAATGATCTTGGAGGTCTTTTCCAACATGAATTATTCTGTGATTCAGATGTAACATAGTTCTGGAGCAGTGAGCAAGGCAGTGAAGTTAAAATGGTGGCTGTTGCACATCTATAGCATCTGTTTGGGCCAAGCTACAGGCAATCTTTGTAAAGATTGAGCACTCAGCTGCTCTTACTTGGCACAAACCAAACTTTTAGTTCATACTAACTGCTTCAGCCTCAGAGACTTGGAATAAGCAGGCAAAGATCTGAAAATCCAAGGGGCACATTAACTAGATTCTTTTTTCCACGCCTCTCCTCACAGCTTTTGTATGAAGTTTGCAAGAGGTTCTGTGATGGTTTGGTCTGCAGAAAGTATAATTGTTGCAATGTTCTCAGGACAGGGCAAGCTCCTTTTTGTGGTCCAGCTACGCTGGTGGTACCTGCTAAGATAAAGCTGAAGATTGGGACTAGTTTTTCTAAGGAAACTAGGAAGTTCTTTTTCCACATAAAAATGTTTTAGTGGTGATGATGGGGGGAATAAACCAAGAGCTAACCAAAATCTAAGTTTTGTGCTTACCTACTTTTCTCTGAAAATGTGAGTTTTAATTAGAAAATTCGGCAATGTGACTGTTGAGCATTGTAATTTGGATATTTCATATCCTTATTCTTTTATACATGGGCATGATCAATAGCTGGAATAAGTCTCTTAAAATGAAACACAGTCATCCCTTTTTGCAGCACTGATCACATTAAATTAATTCTCTTTTAGGAAGCTAGTGGTCTGATATCACCAAGTAAGAACTTCCACGTAAGCTTCAAGATCTAGAAGTTGGAGTTGGCATATATAATTTTTCTCTGTGAATTAATAATTTTGATTGAATTTCTTTTTTTTTTCTTTCAAGATGTGAAGAGGTAAATATATATAAGGTTTTTCACTAAAAACTCAATTTAAAAGTTATCCTTCTCCAACTACAATCCATGAAAAACTTTCTCAGGATCTGGATTTGTACTAGTTAGTCTAATGAAGATTTGCTTTGAACTTACTGTGGTGTAGCAGTGCACATTTGCTTTGCAAAGGTTTATCAAAGAACATTGTACTGCAAAGCATTGTTTCTGCTTCTGCTTTACTTGGGGAGAATTAGTCTGGAGTTCCCACTGGAGACTGAATAGCAACTAATAGCAACTGTGACTCCTGACTCAGGAATGTGGAAGATGGTGTAGTTACACTGGAAAGGCATCTTCAGGAAGTGCAGACTTTTCTCTGAGGAGCTGTCAAAATTCTCTCAAACTTCAGTAGATGGTGGAGACTGTCATCATGTATAGTAGATTCTTTGTTGGTTGGTGGTACATGTGTCCTAGGGCTATTGATATAGTAATAAATTATTCTAGGTGCTGAAGAGGCAGGTGAGTTGCAAAAGGGTGTTATTCATGGGGATCACTTATTTTAGAGTTATCTTGAATATGTATGTGGTAGAATGACATGGAGAGAAAATGCAAAAGCAGAGTTGGAAGTTAAAGGAAAAGAAGGTGAGATGAAGAAGAGATGGAGCTACAGAGACAGGCACTGCAGCATCGTTAAAGATAAGAATAGCAGAAGACACTCCTTATTTTAGTGATGATATTAAAAGCAAAAAGTGAAGTAGAAAAGCGGAAAAGGAAAGGCTGCATGCAGGAAGCTGAGAAAGCACTAAAATTTGTGAAAAGGATTCACTGAGATAGAAATAGATTCCTGAAGAAGCAACTGAATGGCTTGAGACTGAATCAGTATTTTTCCTTAAAATTCTGCTGAGATTAATTTTGGCTTAAATGTAGCCATTGCTTTTTGCAAGGGAGGAGGTGACAGATGGACCCAGACAGGGTTTAGGTTTTCATGTCCACACAGAATCTTCTGTTTTGTTTTGTTTTGTTTGTTGAAGGCATTAAAAAATACCACTGGCAGTTTTTCCATTTCCTTTGGCTTTCATGTCTAAAGAAATATTCAAACTGGGAGAGGGGATGGGAAGCTGAGCCAGGTGGCAAACCTATTCATCACCTAGTCAGTGGTGGAAAATATTGAATGATCAAATGAAAGTGTCTTAAAATAACATGAACACAGAGACAGAAAAAACTGCCAAGGGAAGGAATTCATCCTAAAAGAAAACTTGCAGTTTCCCTGTCCAATTTTAATAAAAGACTTCAACATTCAGTGGAAGGTAGTGTATGTACCATCTGCAGGCTATGGTTTGTTACTACTGTTATTTTTTAGACTAGTTAGAAAGTTATAAAGAAATGCTTTTATCTGAAAGGTATTCAATTTGAATACTTCTATGAAAAATACCTTTTTTCCATCTATGTATGTGAATATGACCTGTATGCCATAGGTCAAAGTCTCTAAATTTAATTCTAAAGAAGAAAGACACCTTTTTTTCAAATTTTTGTAAAGAAAAGTTGTTTCTGTAAGTTACTGAATAAGCTGTGAGGTGGTTTGATAGGTCTGCCTACTTTAGAATGTAAACCAAAACAACAGAAGAAAAATTTGTATTTGAAATAAAGAAGCTTCAGATCTGGAATTGTAACTGTATGTGACTCATCATGTACAAATCTTCATCAGTGTGCACAGTTTAAGGGGTCATGGTTAGTTTTATTTATAACCCTTTGCCTATTTATTTTTCACAAACGGAAAAAGATCATCTGGTAGCAAAACCTACATCTAATCTTGCTTTCTTTGTCTGCTTTGTACTCATGAACTGGAGAACAATGTCTGCTAATAAAGATTATAGGGTTTTAAAACCATTCAGGGGTTTTAGAGAATGCTCCAAATGTATCTGCTGGGAGCCTCTAATATTTTGCTGGCAGTGGATATGTTTAATTATTTTTACTGTATTCGACTAAGTTTAAAGGGTTAGGTAGCCATGATTTTTTGTTACTTCCTTCTCAGGAATCACTTTCTTAATACCCAGCCACCTTAATCAAAATCATGCAGGAGATGGGAGCTGTGTAATGGCACTACTTCAAAATCAATTCATTGTTTTGTACTCCTAAAATATAAAACTTTGAATGAATTATATTAAGATTTGTATGTAGGTAAACTAACATTAGTCCCAGCAAATGCTGCTAGACTTCAGGTCATCTGAAAGACTGGAGCTATACTGGACATATTCTGCCATAGATGAAAGAGGGGTATAAGGCATAAGTTCTGCAATTTAGAGAAGGCTTAGTCTAGAAAATGCAGTTGTAAGCATCTATATGCCACTTAAATTCTATGTTAATTGGATCCAGGTTTTAAGACTTTAATTTGCTTTTTAGTGTCATAAATGCAAAATATTGTAATTAGTTGGCCAGTGTAGAAATGTGTGAGAAGAAATTAAGTGCTTCAAAGTCTTAGAAGAATGAAAAAGAAATATTTTTGAATCATAGATTTGTTTTGATATAATTTATCTAAAGCAATAATCTGATATGTTTCTCCATATTTTTAAAGAAAAAAGGCACATTGACCAAGTATTTTGTCAAAATATTTGGAAGATTCCTCCCTCAATTTCACCCCCCTGTCCTAATTTGAATGCATATGAAGACTGAGCTGTAAAAGCTTTAAAGACAACTTCTGTTCTCCAGCCAGTTCTCAAAATAAATAATGTTCCATTTTTAACATTGCTGCAGAACAGTTTGTTAGAACTGCAGAAATGTGCAGAAATAATGTTGTATTCAAATTTATTAATTATACAGATGCCATTCATCAGCCAACACTATTTACAAAGAAGTAAATATAATGGATTTCTAAAATCCTAATTACTTAATTAAAAACCATATTTCTTCATGTAGCAGATGCTATGTTTGGAGATTTGTTTTCTCTGCACAGGAGTTTTTGAAAACGTGAACTGTCTTAATATTGTTCAAAAGCTGCCCTGCTTGGTGACAGGGTTCTTGGTGCTGCTGTACTGCAAAAATCAGTGATGAACTAGAAACATTTTGACATACACTTAGAGAACTGGAGGGATAAACTGTCTCTAAATACATAAGATTCTGGTGTAAAAATGTTTGAGTGACCACTGAGAGGCAAAGAGATTAGGAATTAACTTTATTCAAATGTTCTTCACTGGTTTTAAAATCCAGTACTGCATATACATTCTGGAGTTTAACAGTTGTAACTGAGCTTGAACTCAAATGATTGAATCAATTTAGTTGTTTTATGTCAAGTAGCTCTTGGAAATCTCCCTGCTTGAGTGTTGGCTTACTGTTCAGCCACCTGGGGGTCTTTCTTAGAAAATTCTCAGACTTTTATCCCAAATGTATTTTTGAATTACATGCTGCGCTTAATGAAAAACAGAGAGTTGATTGGAACAAGCAATATAGGAAATTAGTTTTCTGCATATATGAGGGAGAGATTTATAGTTCCTGTAGTATATTTTATGTCTTTGTAGGCTGGAAGGCAGCACCTTGCAACATGAAAAAGTAGGCATGAAAGAACCTGTTAGATGATGAAGAAGAAAACCCTAAATTTCTTGTTCCAGAGTTTGTGGGTTTGGATTTTTTTTTAAAAACCCAGTTATTTTCATTGTGACGCTATGCATAGCAATATATTATATATAAACACATTTTTGGTACCAATAGAGTGAGTTTTATTTTGTGGTTCAAGTAGTATCATATTGATTGTGGTTTTCTGGAAGTAGAATACCTTGATTCCTTGATTACCAGTTACAAATTAATGACATATCTGTGTACCTTCATTATTTACAGCCAACATTTTGCATTTATTTACACAGAAAGCTTTTTAGATCAAGGCACCCTCTTGCTACGTGCGAGCAACATAGAGCACAACAGCAAAAAGTTGGCCTATGATGATACAAATATGTCATAATCAGTATTTTAGGTTAATTCATTGATATTCCAAGAAGGAAACTGATTTTCATTTTTTTATCTGAATTTTGGCCCAAAAAATCGTGACAGTTATGAACATGCCAGTGTTAGCTTTAAAGCCTATCTTTATAGAATTCTGCATAATTACAGAGACTACCCTGGCAATTTCATCTACACGCTGCAATCTTGGCCCGTTCCTGTAATGTAGCAGTGACACAGAAGTAGACAGTTTGACAAGTAGACACACCTCTTTGGAGCTGTGAAAAATCCAGAAGACGTTTTATATCTCTTTTTGACTAGATTTCCATTGAGAAAAAATTCAGGAGTGGATTCAGTGAGAGGAATTCTAAAACACACCAGTCTCAATAGAATTGCATTTATGTATGCTTAATAACTACCTAAACAAAGGTTGAAGGCTGAGGGTAAATCCCGTAAATACAAGTTAAACGCTACTGTCTGACCCTTATATGACCTGCAAGGTTGGATCCATCATAACGTAATTGGTTTATACTCTTGTGTCTAAGCTGCTCTGTAGTAAACAGGCTGGTTTTCTGTCCTGTAGAGCTTAGAATACAAGGGAAAACTTTTCTGAGTCTCATAGATTTTATTAATAGAAGCTAAGCAATTTGTATGGCTAAATGTGCTCTGTTAGCACTTTGGAAATTCATACTAGTTCTGTGTGTAAAACAAACATCTTTAAGCTGCAGTGTCAGGTCTATCACAATGTAATTGGTTTATCATCTTATGTCGAAGATGCTCTGTGGTAAACAGTCTGTTCATATGTCCTGGAAAGCTTAAGCCTGGCTAATGCTATTTTTGGTTACTCTTAAGTAATTCTTGTTATGGGAAGCACAGTGATTGTTCCTTCTCTGTTAATATTGAATATACTAGTAATGTTATACACCTTCATAAAAATTTTCTTGGGCTAGAAAAGGGAGTCCAAGTCTATGTAATAATTTCTTGTAAGTTCTTCCATGTAGTTGTGCATGTAGCCCTCCTCTGTACTTTTTTTAGTTACACTATATCTCCTCTGTAAAAGAAGAATCAAAAAATGTGTTTTCCTAGAGTAATTGCAAAATACCATCACTTTGGTGCTACAGTAATGCCATATCAAGAATTCGTATTAGGATATTATTTAAAAAAATTAGGAGTTCAGACTACTGAACTTAAGTGAAAATTACTGATGTATAACATGAAGCATAGATCCTGTGTTTGAAAATTTTTTGTGGGGTGACATGCTGACAGAAGGTTAAACTCTGAAGTAATCTGTGTGTCAGATTAAGTCTTCTGCTCCTGTTTCCCCAACTCCCATAAATAGCTTAAGCACAACACAACTGTTTCTCCTAGGATGCATGCTAGGCTTGGGAACGTACCTATGTAAATATTTATACAATATGTTCTGGGGATCCAGTCTTGTTGACACACTTAATATGTAAGAAAAGCTCAATAAACTTGGGGACGAGGGGAACCCTCCTGCAATAGTCTTTCTCAATGTGATTTTTTTCTTAATTAATGACAAGATTTTACAGCGTGCAAATAAAGTTGAAATATATTATAAGGCCTTCTATCAGTAAACATTTCTTAATACAAAGGGAAATGAGAAAGTAGTGTATTTCATATCTAGATGTAGGCAACACATGGGCAGCATGAAAAAGTTCCCTCCTCGTCCGTAGATAAGCAGATTTTTATGTATGGGCTGGTGATCTCAGTTATGTCATCCCCTCTCAAATTAGCTTTAATTGTTCATACTCTTCTTGCCTATGCACTACACTAGGGAGAACAACCTAATAGTTCTTCATATGAACAGTGTAGGTGATCACACAGGTGTTTTCCTTCTACAAGTACTCTAGAAATAGGGGAAGTGGCATAGAAAGCAGTAGCACAGTTGTCTTGTATTCAATTTAACTGCATAGCAAATCTACAAAGTGTATCTTGGGCCGTACTCATCTTAAAATTGTACCATTTGTCTCATCTTCAAAGAAAACTGAGTGTTGGAAAAGTTAACAGTGAGGAATTTATTCAAGTATAGTGTGTATAAGCAACAGGATGTAACTGTGTGATGCTTTCACAATCCTTTATATTATCAACTCTTATTCTACAAGCTTTCCCTCATGTAACAGAATTTTTATATCCCAAATTTGGAAAAGAACTGACACACAGACTAACTTTATGCTAATATTGGTGTGTTGAGGTAGCACTGTGTTTCCATTGAAGCTGATGGGTATTTAAGCTAGCACTTCCAAATAAGGAAGACTGGATATAAATTTGTAGTTTGACTCTAAATATAAGTATTCCCAACAGAGCTTCTGAAGTTTCTGCCTTGCAAAATCAACTTATGTATCCCCTTATCCTTCCTCTATTTAAGACAATAGATATTTCATATTATCAGGTTTCACTTCTCAGAGGGATGTGTTATCTCCCTAATACTTAACAGAAATCATGTGCATGTATCGTGTGACAGAGATGGTGGAGAGCTAAGCAGAAATTTCGTTGGTTCTGCAGTTCTCTGCAGCTCTGGTTATGCTCTGTTTTGGAATGAAAGACTTTGCAAAAGATTCATGAACTTCATTTAACTTTCTAGAAAGTTAATGAGTATAGCTCAGGTTGGTTGACTGGGCTCTTCCTAGAATTGATTTAAGAATAGGCAACTCCAGAGAACAGTTCATTCCACAAAATGAGGACTGTTTAAAACATGAATAGCTCTCATCTTCAAGATGATCTTATTAACCAGATTCAAGAATTCTACATTGTGTGTTCATATGTGGATCTGTTGGTAGAAACCACCTAATGCAGAGTATACTTACAACAGTGCTATCATGGATCCATAGTCCTGTGTGGTGATAGGAAGCATGACAATATTTGCTTCTGGGCAATATATATATGTAAGATTTGTATAATTTATGTATAATTTATACATAATTGTCCTTAGAGAGATGCAATATCTTCCCTGTAATAGCTGCAGAAAATTCCCTCAGTGTTACCATGTATGTTGTATGACTGCGATGTACATATGTGACTACAAAGCATTTCAAGAAATTTACCTGCTGAAAACTATTCAAAGTGATTTCAAATAGATTCCTTATAGGCTAAACTCATGAAAATGAAAATCAATTTTCATATGTAGCTGATAACCCCTTCCTGTGACCAAGAAACTCACTTGGTTTCTATTACTTAAAATTGGAAAATAGGTAAGGATATTGGATTGTGGCCATAAAGAAATGACACATGTACTGCAAGTTCACAATAAGATGCTGTGATTTTTTTTCTTATTTGAAGATATCCTGTTTTTCTCAGTTTACAAAGACAACTCAGTGTCGAGGGAACTGAAGACTGGGCTGTTCTGGGCTAACACAAATTTAACTGAAGCCAAGAATGCCCTGGTTTGGCTCTGGGGAGAGTACTAGGCAGCCAAGGACATTTGGAAAGCCAAATCTAAACCAGTACGGTGAGTTTCCTATATTGTACTGGATACAGCCATAATTATACATGAAAGTTTTAGTCTGTCTATCCTGTCTTGATGCCTTGTTTTAACAGCATAGTCTGATTTGTATATGTCAGAGTAGGATGACAATAGTTTCATGAGTGGCACAAACTGTATTTACCCCTTTTCTAGAAACAGCTTAATTTCTTGTCACTAGTTTACTCTTTTTCAGACAGAATTGACTGTATGGTTCTAGTTTGCCCTGATCAGGATGTGGGGAAAACTAGATCCAACATACAGACTGACCTAAAAAAGTTATATTGGCACTGAGAGAGATTCAGTAAGTAATTTATTTTGCAACACAAGTGGAAACTAGGGTGGTGATAAAAAATAAAAATTTATTGCAATAATTGTTTATCTGCTTGTGTAATAAGAGAGCAGGCCGGGATTTCTTCAGAGGATTATTATTTACTCCTGATACTGTGCTTCAGTAACATACCTAATAGACCCTTCCTCTAGGGCTGTTTTTACAGAAAATCTCTAACTAAATATTTGTATTAAAACAGACTCTCATTTTTGATGTTATATTCTGTTAGGTGCTAGAGTTATACTCCCTATCATTTTGAAAATTCTTTAAAAACCTAAAGCAGAATAAAATGCTTTTGTTTGAATGAAATATGATTCCCCAAGTGGTATCATTCTTTAATTTAGTTGATGATCCCTGTTTTTGTGAATGTATGTTCATGTGGAAATTAGTATTTAGCTTATTCATAGATATCCCTGTTTTATGTTTTCACCAAACTAATTATCCCATCTAATTTGAATTATTTTCATCTTGTTTTCTAGAAGATCCATGTGCACTTACTAATTTAAAGCTTTCTGTTCTTCTCTTGCCCATTTTTCTCTTTATTTGCTTGTTAGGCCCAAATTAAAAACATCTGGATTAAAAGTGTTGAGGTTTTGATAAGAAGTCTGTCTCATTTATTTTTCTTGTAAAATGCCACAGCATCCTTTCTATACTTAGCATCCAAGAAAAATTGGGATGTATTGAAAGTTTTCATTAGAAACTATTTTTTATAGAGAATCACTGTTTTGATGAAGTTTTTTTTTTTAATTTTAATATGAAGTTTTTACTTTATTTAGAGATTTAGCTTTCATTATACCTCAGGGAAAGAAAACTTTTTGAGTTTTGGCATCTGAGACTGAAAAAATGAAATTTGTGTGTGTATTTAATGATTACAATTGTAATTCTTATGCTGCTCTGCTTGCACGTATTTTACCAGCAAATCCTGAAGGGCCAGATACGCACACATGCACACACGCACACACTCACACACAGAAAGACGCATAAGTAGATGAGGTGTGTAGAGTAGATGAAAAAACCCAAGCAAGAATAACATGCATTAGCAAATCATTCTTCACTCCGCTGCAGCAAAAAACTATGAAGAAATTTTGCATGTTACTATGTACTAGGAAGAAAATTCCATGCTTCCAAAACCAGGGTATGACTGAAGGAAAATGAATGCTAGTAAAGCAGACTAGCCAAGGATCACTCCGTTTGTTTGTTTTCTTTTTTTTTTTTTTTTATTTTTTGCCAATCTCTCTACTATGTGTCCTGCCCAGAAACAAGGACAAAGAGTGTGGACTAGCTTGTTATAGTAGGTTCAGTGTTACCACTTAAAAATGGGTTATGCAGATGAGTAACCTCAATCCCTTGACACAGTTTGCAAGAGCAAGATTGGAAGTTCAAGTCAGTGCAAATGCTAACCAAGATGGAACAGTTGCTATTGCAAAAATGAAATTGGTAAAACTAGGTATGAATGGCAAATTTGGAGAGTTGGCAGTTTCTTTAGTGAATATCACATGCTCAAATCTAAGGGAAATTGGTTTCTTTTTTTCAGAAATTGCTTAATTACTGATTCAGTAAGGACCACTGAACAAGAACAG
The DNA here is from genome assembly GCA_035041345.1 of Poliocrania exsul. NCBI lineage: Eukaryota > Metazoa > Chordata > Aves > Passeriformes > Thamnophilidae > Poliocrania > Poliocrania exsul. The sequence goes on from JAWWLZ010000118.1 coordinate 24,748,358, forward strand.
TGATTCTGAAAATCTGATTATCAAAACAGAGTTCTGTGTCTTCAGGATTTTTCCTCTGTTCTGCTCTTGGACTGTAATGCAACTGCAGAACTAATTTTCCTGTACGTTCTGGGACAGTTTAGCAGCAGCCTGAACTTTAAAAGTCAGATGTGATGTGCAATTAAGGTATTTGTTATAGCATGAAAAACTTTTGGGCTCTGATGTTAACTGATGAACAGTAAAATAAGTATTATATGATCAGGAATAGTATCCATTCATATCAGGAAGAATATCCATTCATATCACATCCATTCCTTTTAGTTCACGGGGAAATCATGTGGAACTGCAGAACCAAAAAACATCTGTACCTCTGCCAAGGAGTGACTGCCTGAATTTCCACTGGAAATTCCAGTAAGCATTAGCACTTAATTACCGTACTCTACCTTCAAGGCAGGAATTAAGGGTATGTGCAGCATAGCTATGCCCTTCTACTTTCTATGTGTCTTAATGTGTCACACTTAAAACTGAAGTTAGGAGCAGAGCTCCCTTGTTGATAATCTGTGCTTGGCAGGAACTGCAAGTACATAATAAATAAAGGACTACCAATTATATAACATAAATTGTCCCTGCTTTCTCAAGAGGATAAGTGCATTAATACGTGTTTGTTAATAAGTATTGTAGGTACTGAAAAACAACCTAATTTCCTTTCCTTGTTTATAAAGCTAGACTTACCTATTTTTGATATAACCTACATACACAGAAGCTTATTCTTCCTTGACATAGTAATTCTTACAGACAAATTACATGAAAGTGTCTGTGTTCCTTAAAACTTCGGTCTAATTCTTGAGCTGTGACCTCATAGGAATACCGGGTCAACACTCAGGATTTTGGCACTCTGCATGGTGCTGTGTAGTGAGCATTTAGGTCCTCAGTAAGATCATGTCTGGATTAGGTTTTGCTCACGTTAAAGTCAGCCAGGCGAATAGCTGCTGCCATTTGATTTCTCACAGGCAGAGTTGTACTGCTTTCAATTAGCACTCTCCCCTTGTCCGCCCACCCAAACCTCCTGGAGACCAGGAATGGTGTATGAGTAACAGGAATTTTCAAATAGCACAGTATCAAATTGATTCCAGGCTCTGCAGCCATGCTGCAAACTAAGTTTGTCATGAAGGTTTATTTCAAAATACCTGGTATATTTATTTTCTGTATCTTTGCTTCTACCACCTTTTAAAATAAAAGCTTACTGGCTTGGTCGTGAACAGGAGTGAGGAAAGATTTTTAAGGCTGGAAAATTGCTTGTTTTCATAGCATGTAATTGAAAGTAAGCTTGAGATGAAAAATTTTGTGGTGTTTGTTTCCAGAGCTCAATCTCACATAATTCCTTTTAACAGGAACTGTACAGATAATCATCCTTTAATATGTCATGACAAGAAATTCAAGTTACATATTTTGCAATGTGTATTTGTGTGTGTATGCTCTAAATGCATGTAAAGTGCTAGAGACCTGAAGCAGTAGGGTCCCACTGTGAGATTTTATGCAATGTACACTTAACACATGTAAATGCTTTGCCTGGCAATCATGCCAATTGCCATGGAATAACATGCAATGAGTAGAAAACAATTTTGTGGTAACTACAGCCCAGACTGGTTTGATGAAGACCTAGACAGAAATTGCTTTCACGTCAGAAAACTCTGTATCATCAGAAATTCCTTAAATGTCAGCAAGGGTGTAGCCCTTAGAAAAATCCTTGAATATTCTGGGGTTATTTTTCCTTATCTTCCCTTGTGTCTTTTTTATCTTTCATCAAGTATGTGAGCAACCAAGTGTATAAATATTATGCATGTATACTCATAGGGAATAAGTCTTACTCATTAGTGTATTCAAGCTTTTTGTTCTCAGAGCCATTAACTTTTGAAACAAGTGAAGTTTTCAGTGCACAGCTGGCACTGCAAGAATCCTGTCAAAGGGCTACCTTGCACAGAACCTTATCAGTCTTTCATGTATAAGCAAAATACATACAGTGGACTTATTTTTCTGTTTGGCATTTTTTGATTCATAAAAGAGCCCCAGAGGACTTCATGTTTATCTTCCTTGCAAAAAGAAAAAAAAGGTCAAGGTCAAGTGAGAATCAGAAAATAGGACGAGCTTGATTTCAAACATTTTTCCAAAAAATGTGGCTAGAAAAGGTAAAAAGTCCACCTTGTTTTTCCTGACTGAAAAGAGAAAGAACTTAGAAAAATATGTATTAGTCATCTCAAAATATTTAGAGAGCACTTTTGCCTTTCAAGGGTCTCTGTGAACCACAGGGTAACAGCAAGCTTTAAAGTTGAGGGTCAGAGTTGACCAAGTCACCCTGCAGAGACTGGAGAGCAGGAAAGGGGCTGAGGGACACCTCGGTGTGAAACGGGTGGGCTCTGCTCTTCCAGCATGCCCAATAAAGGTTTCTATTCAGAGCTGACTTGGTGCTTGGCTCAGGAGAATTAGAACCTGAGGGGGAAAGGAAGGAAGAAGAACCTTCTCCTTGCTTTAATCTTTCCACATGGTTCTGTGCTCAGGTGCAGGTGCCTGCCCCTGAATATTCAGCTGTTTCAATGGTCTCTAGTCAAGTGCATGCTATTTGAAAATTCTAAAGCAAAAAAGCATATAAACTGTATTTAATAATGATAATGTAGCTTTTCTGTAACTGAGCATAATTCAAGGTCAGCCATCTTTTTCACTATGGGTTTGTCAAAATACTGAACTTCCTTTGTTACTATTTCTTATAATGAGTCTAATGAAATATGTGGTTTTGAAGACAGGGAGGTGCTTTTATGCTTTCTGGCTCCATTTGAACCGCATACTGATGAACTGTAAAATTGTAACAATTAAGCTCTGTTTTGATGGTGTAAGTCAACATCTGTTATCATAGGAACAAATGTTTTTGTAATTTTCTTTTTTATTTTTTAAATTACAAAAGAAAAAAACTCTCATGTCCTTTCAGACATTAAGCAGATGACACACAGCACATTTTTTACTTTCTTGCAGTGTTATACTTTAAAATGAAGTTATTTTGCTTTCGTTTGTGTTAACTGGAAATTAAAAACTGGCACACCCTTATTCTGATTATGCTTTTACCATAAATGTTAACCACTTAAAACAGTAGTCTAATAAATAATGTTGTCTGCCAAGGAGCTGTCTTAGATGGAGTTTTCTGAACTGCTCCCAACCACTCTGAAGAATTCAAACTTTTGCTGTCTGTTGCTGACAGTTGAAGAAAAAAAAAGAGAATTTGCTACCCTCACATTCTCACTTGAGATCTTAAGATTGCAATACTAAACCTTTTAAAGGTCTAATTAGACAAACCCGAGATTGGAGGCATAATTTTGGATACTGGTTGTTTTAATGAGCATTGTAGAATAATGGAGTGGTTTGGGTTGGAAGGGACCTTGAACATCATCTAGTTTCAATCCCTCTGCCATGGGCAAGGACACCCTCACTAGGCAGGTTGGTCAAAGGCCCACCCAGACCTGCCTTGGATATTGCCAGGGATGGGGCATCCATAATTTGTCTGAGCAACCTGGTCCAGTGCCTCACTATCCTCTGAGTAAAGAATTTCTTCCTAATATACTAAATAGCTCCTCTTTTAGTTTCAAACCATTTTCCCTTCTGCTTATGTAAAAAGTAGCTCTCCCTCTTTTTCATAAGCTTGCTATAAGCCTTCTCTTCTCAAAGATGGACAACTCCAACCCTCAGCCTGTCAATATTATACCCATATTCTAATACATGTGTCTGTATAAAATATATATTATGTATACATTTCTATTAAATAAGCATTTAGAAGTATTTTATCCTTTAACCCAGGAGTAGTGCCCATACATATTAATGCTGCCTCGAAAATGGTATTCCACATATAGAACTATAATTAATAATTAGTTATTTTGAGGCTAGTTGTTCTCTGGAAATCCTTGTGCTGTGCTGGAAGTAGTTGTGGTGGAGACAGATCAGAATGCAGTGAGACATTCAAAATGTTCAATATGTGAAATTTACTATGGTACTTAAGGAATCATAGTTTCATAATTGTATGTATATTATGTGTACATAGAAAGAGAACAAACCTCAAGTAGAGGACAGCTGTAACTACCATGAGGTACAGAAAAGGTTTAATGTCCATGCAAACCTCAAACTGAAGCAAACCATTAAAACTACAAATGAGTATTATTTACCTGTGCCACTTCTGACTAGCCAGTTATGGTAAAATTGGGCAAATTCAGTCCCATTGCATAGAATGTGCCCAGACTTTTACTATCAGAGGCAAATATCAAAATCCCCTGACCCCAAAACTCATGAACAATAAGATGGCCTCCATAATAGTCTGCAAATTTGAACCAGTTGCTACAAGATTAAAAAGGCCCTAAGGCAGAGACCAAGTTTTAAGTGCATATTTTACTACCCTTGTGTGAATCCAGCTTTATTCACTCAAACCCTGTAGTTAAGTGCTATCTGCCTTGTCTGGAAAAGCATATCAAGTTCACTGTAGTTCATCCATCATCAACAGAAGAGATTTAAGAAGACAAGAAAAAAATCTCTTGTTTAACTTGTATGTACACAAGTAAGGAGGGGGAGGAGGAACTTCTGAGCAATGTTCTCTTTCCATTAGCCAAATAAACACATTGCTGCCTATAATGAAAAATTGTTCTGTTGCTGATGTTTTGGAAATCTTTGTGTTGCATCTATTGCATAGTAACCAATAGAATCTAGAATTTTCCCTATTGTTTAGTCTGTTCAAAACCTCAAATCTCCTCCTTGGGCATGCACAATTATATGAATTGCTCTAAAGTAAACTTTAAATTTAAAATGTAAATTACATTAAAGCTCTGTAAGTAGCTTTAAATTTGCTAGTTTTGGGTCTTTATCCAGGAAGAATGATTGATGTATGAACGATGGGCAATGTTGCAGATGACCAGTGAAATAGTCTTTGTTGTAATTTTTTGTTGACTCTTTGTTAATCCTAAATCATGAAAGGTAGGGAATGGATGGGCTGAGATCCAGAAAACACAAACTTCTGCAAATATGAGCTGAATTGCAAAAACAAGCCTGTCACCTAAACTATGGAAATCTTACAATGGGAGAAGACATGTTTGCCAATCGGAGACTATCCCCTTTCAGCTGGTATGTTTGTATCAGCTGAAATGTCACAGATCCACGTCAAAGTTAGCAAGATCAAACGTCTTTCTTCTGCCTTTTCCAAAATTGCCATGACTGATGTGTATTATCGCTTCAAAGTCTTAAGTCATGTCCTGTGATTAAATTGTATGATAATGAGTATTCCCATAGATTAGTAATTGGTCTGATTGCCTAACTTGTACTCACCTTGGTAGTCCCTCAGAGGAGCTGGCATCAAAAATGATGTGAAATGAGTGATCCAAGGTTGAACCTTGTTTTCCAAAAGTAATCTCTATTGCAGCCTCTGGGAATCTAAAGCATTGAATAAACCTGAATCTCTTTATGGTTTTGTAATGACAATATATTCTGTGAGGGGGGGGGGGGGGGGCAGGATTCTTTAGGTTTTACTAAATAATCCAGTTTTACAGACTGACTGCAAATCAGAGCATCACTTGATTCTGCAAGCTAGAAAGACTTCTGTAATGAGTTGTTTTTCTTAACTAATTTGAAATTTTATCAGAGAATTAAAACTAACTATGATATAGTTCAACCCAAACATTTTGGGGAGTTGTCCCAAGTTCTGTAGGGCATCTGATTTTCTTGAGCTGGTCTTTATGTTGTTTATGAATGTTGGTGTTTGATCTGCAAAGTCACAGATAAATATGGCTAGAGATGCTAGGTTTTGTTTGTCTTTTTAAGGTCTTGGAGTTAGCTGCATTGCAGAGGAGGTGACTTGCTGCTTACATGTCTGAAGAATGATGTACTGTTTAGGGTCTGCCCCTTAAAAAAATGTATGACAGTTTTGGGTGAGGGTAAAAAAAGACAGAAATTTATCAACACTGACATAAAAAAAAGCAGATGTAGAGAAGAGCAGTGTTCAAGGCTGAATTTACAAGCTGTTCATTACTAGTGTACAGACATTTGCTGTACAAGTTATTGCTGCAAAAGTACCCTACTGGCTTGAGCAACATGACCAGAGTGCTTTGAGTTGATCAGGGAGCACGTGGAATAAATCATGCTATTTCCACATTTCCTTGTCACTCATGGCTGTGGGACTCCTTGTGGTCAGAGGACCTCTAGTATTGTAGGTATCTCCATAAACAGCACAGCTCTAATTACTGAGAAGCAGCATGCTCTGGTAAGGAACTACCTGCCTGCTGTTTCTGTGTAGTGTATGCTCAGAAGTGTTTCACATGAACACAGCAGGATAAGACTTGCTACACATTCATACTATTTTGACCTGCCAGTGTAGTCACTAAAGTAATGGAACTCAATGTATACAGAAGTTAGATAAAGCTGGAAGGGTTGTAAAGTGCAGTTGTGTACTCCCACAAACACAATTTATGTTGCACAAACTGATATATCTTGCCTTCAAAAGCATTAATTTCTCCAAACAGTTTTTGGAAAGGTGTCTTAAGGCAAATTCTTCTTCTCACTAGGAACTTCTTTCTAGTCTGAGCATAGATATGTCTATTCTTTCTCAATTTGTTCTTGTGCCATTGTTTTCCTTTACCATAGGTGACATTTTTCCTTCCTAGATTGTCCCTTTCCCCTTCCAAACTTCTTGTATCAAATTCTGTTTCTTCCTGGAGGATTATTAAACCTTGCTCTAAAATAAAACTATTCTGAAGCAATCTGTTGAATATGACTGGCCATTTTTGTGTGGTTTTAGCTACTTACCTGAATTGATAGCATAATAAACATTTTCAAATCCTGCTGCCTCATGAAAGAGCAACAGATGTTTTTAAACTCAGACATTTATCTATAACTCCACCTCGAATCCCAAGTTCCTGGGATCAATCTATTTATTCTTGTTTTGTGACAACCAATTATTTCTCTGTGTAGCCTCCACCTCCTGTATGCTATCAATATCTTCTAATTTTCCATCAGCAGTATATTTTGTTAGTAATTTCCTGTTAGGATGGGTATCTTGAAAAATTTGAAAGATTAAGGAACTCCACCAGGCATACCCTTCATTGCTCTCCTTCTTGTGTCTACATATTTTCTTCTTGTCTTAACCCAGTTCTAAAGCTGGCCTGTTATCAAGGTGTACAGCAATTCAAATAACTTCAGTCCTTCTCTAAGTATGAGCATTGAATTTGCTGGTCCCTTGCCCTGGAAATGAAATGGTAATGAAAAAAGCTTTCCTTTACTATCTTTAAGTCTGAAAATTAAAAAGGATGCAATATAAGACTTGGGGTTTAGAGGGCTTTAGGGGCCATTTCTGTGAACAAAAGAAAAGAAGCAAAGAGCAGAATAAATGGATATTCCCTCCTACCAGCAGGTTTGAGCCTTTTTTTGACCTGACTGGTTCCTGTTCTTTATGTATACACATTTAAATTACTACATGGTGTACTTTTCTTCCTTCCATATGTGTGAATCTTTTCCTGTATTTTGATATCTTTTTCTTTTCTTTATATTGCTTGACTAGAATTAGGGTATATGTAAATCTCACCTCAAGGTCTTTCTGTAATATGTCAATTGTGTATATTACCCTGTTGGTAAATCCATGATCTTTTACAAAAAATCAAAGCCTTGTGTTTTGACTATTTTCTGCATTAAAGGAGGCTGAGCTATGGAATACTGATATAACATATGCAGTAGCTAAACCACACTCTAAACTTCTGTTTTGTTTTCCTTTATAGACGAAAAACTTTCCCTCAGTGAATGGAGATTTCCATTCTAGCCTGTCTCTCTGCTTTGACAAGTGGTGCAGTGTGTTTTATTTTTGCTTTATGGGGCAGGGGGGCATGGGTTGAAAGATAAGAAGGCTGTGTTGTAGCATACTGGTTCCAAAAATGATAAAATGTGAAAAATAGCAGACTTATTCCAGGGCCATGCAATCAAAATAGATTTTGCACTGGAGATATAAAAAGAGACTATGCAAAACATTCTTGAAATAATTTATGCTGAGTTCAAGTTTAAGCCAGAGATATAATAGTATGTTATGTGTTCTTTTGGCATTCTGTCTCTAAATCAACAAAATGGTCTCAACTTTTGCACTCTGGTCAGTGCACCGATTCCCTTCTATTTTACAGTGAGAGCTACGGGTCTCTCAGTCTTTCAAATGGCTCATTTTCAAAACTAAAAGACTTTATTGTTTTTTAATGTCATCTATCAGTTCCTCTGACGGTGATATGCTGTGGCTTGTTAGCATTCATGGACTGAGCTATCAGCTTCTGTAGTTATGTGTATTCCTCTGTGTTCTGGGCTTAGTGCCACGCACACAAAGAGAAGCATTCATATGTCTTATTGGCAATTCATGTTTTTCTGGTTATGCTTAGTTATACCAACCACCTGTGGAACCTACCTGTTGGTAACACAGTGAGTCAGAAACATTTGCCAGTCCAGGGCAAGGGCCGAGTCTTGCTGTGGGCAAGGGAGCCTGACTTTTGCAATCCTAGTTCAGAGTCTAAAAAGTTTTAGTGTGTGTGTGGCCTGACTGTGCCAGTTGGCTTTAGGGCCAGCAGATGTGCCCTGGCTTTGCTTGGCTTGTTAACACAGATATAGATATAGCTAAAGGGTAAAGGCCTATCAGGACATCTCAGATTCAATATTTCTATGTTGTGAATGTATTTATTTTGCTTCCTCTCTCTCTACCATATCATTTTCCTCATTGCTTCCAAATATTTCAAGGAGTGGGTTTTCTTTTTGTTTGTTTTGGTTTTTTTTTCAGCTAATTATTTATTAGCTGAAGCTCTGCTTTATTAGGAAAATACACAGGAGACTTGTGTGACTGGAAGGGCATTAAATGTGAGGTAACTAACTTGAAATTGTATGAAGCCATCTGCCAAAGATTTCAGAAGACAAATCTAAATTCTCATAATAATAAAACTTATCTATCTGCAAAGTTAATAAAATCTCTGAGTAGCAGGCAAAAATTATTTTAAGGTGTATTCCGTTACAAAAAAAAATTGTCATTGTGGATTTAGAGTCTGGTGCAAAATCTGTTGAAGTAATTGGTAGTTTTGCTGGTGCTCTCATGTGGGGTTAGATGTGGCCTCCAAATGCAAGCACTCAGGACAAAAAGCATTATACTCAAGTGGAAGTACATTTTCTACTCAAAATATTCTCTCTGTTCAGAGAGGTCAGGCCCTGGAAGTGTCCAGAACTAAGACTTCACCAAAGAGTTATAAAAGTTGCATGCCAAATTGCATACACTTTTGATAACAAGGTAAAATGAAAAATGTATGGGAAACATATAAAGCCAATGGGAAATTATTTTTGTCATAAATCATATAATATGTGTAACATTAACGCAATCGAACTTAGAATGAACCACCTCCACTCTTACTGCAGAAATGCCCCCAATATCGATGCGTGTCCCTAAATGTTGATAATGTTTTGAAACTAACTGAGCTGTTCTAGTGCTAAGGCAAGTGTCCCTTGTCCATGTGACAAGGAGAGCAAAGTGGCAGCCACTGCTAAGGCTGGTCCACCCCATAAGGCTGGCTGCAGTTTCACTGCCTCATACTCAGACTGTATTTTCATCGAGCCTTGTACTGCCCAAAGATGCTATTATCATTCTTTTTAGTTTTAACTGCCTGCATAATGGTAAGAATAGCTTTCATCCTGAAGGAATTGTGGTTTTATACTGTGTCTAGGAGGGTCTGTGTGGTGTGCCATGAGTGGCTCATGAGGTGTTTGAATGGACAAGACTTACCTGGGAGTTTTTGAAAGACTGACCTTGGTATGGGGCTGAAACAGAGTCAAGCTGTTTCAAGCTCCAAATCTTGCTTTGAGTGGAGTGAACCATCTTACTAGGTCCCAAATATCAGGAATCTTGAGTAACCTCTGTTAGCAGGTTCCAGCTTTTCTTCTTTTTGCTTGCAGAAGCAAGTAGCTTAGAGAGAATTGGTGTTGCATGCAGTATGAACAAACAGGGGCTCAAGAGTCAGTGAGGGACTTAAATTTCTGGACAGTACAGATACATAGTTTGCAGAGGTCAAAATCTGAATCGATCCTTGGACATTAATCTAAAATGAAACTGCTTGACACATTTTAAAAATTCAGATTTGATCTCCTTTAAAGAAATCATAATGAAAAGTATGTTTGTACTAAGACTGAAGTGATGGTGACATGAGAATGGGCAAATGGCTTTATGCAAGCAGTGGTGAGGAATGGGGTTTAATGAATAGCAGAAAAGTGTTCACTCTGCTTAGGAAAAAACCAAAAGGCAACACATTTAATGTACTTTTATGTAAAGACCTAATATTCGTTAGGAATGGCTAGATTTTTTTTTTTTAGTATAATCAAAACTATGGAAAATATACAACATCCTGTTTGTATTACATACTTCTCAGATGTTCCTCATTAGTAGAATCATCCTTCATATCCAAGCATTCCTCCATCCAGCATTAATTGTCTATTGTTATACTACCCAAACTCATCATAATTTGTTGTTATCACAACTTAAAAATGTCAAGAATATATTTTGATAAAAGCAGTGCATAACTTATAGTTCATCCATGAGAAAACTAAAATCTTTTCCAAGTCATAATTTTATTTCTTTTTTAGGGGCAAAGTTGGATTTAATCTTTTGTACAACAAAACCATGATTTCTTTGTCTTTACCAGGTCTGAAAAAGCTTTCCCCACAACCGATTAGTAAACTTTTGCCTGAGTGGGTGGGCAAATGAGTTGAGGTGTTTTTCTCTGAAGAATTGTCAGAAAATGAGGACCTCACATATTTTAAGTATGTATGCAAAAATACAGGAAAAAGAGAATGATTTTAGATTTACATCACTTTTTAGTTTATATTATAGATGATGAGATTGTTAAATTATTATTGGTTGTAGACTCAGAAGTCCTATTTTTCTTAATTTTTTTCCTCTCTAGCAGTTTTCTCAAGTAGTTACTCTTCAGCAGCAAGAAAAACAGACTTGCACTCATACAGTCATTAAAAAACAACCTAGTTAAGATCAAGTAAAAATTCAGCTGAAGTTAAGTGAATTGAAATCCATGAAAGGGCTTGGGGAAGAGTCTCTCGTTTAACTGAAGAAAAAGGTATGATAGGTCTGATTCTAAATATGTATGAAAATAGGCTTATTTTTCAGATCAGCCAGTATAGCTTTAAAATGGAACACTACTGTCCACTTACATTAACACTTGTTTTTAATGAAAAATTTATACCTGTTGTTTAAAACCACATAAGATGGGGGGGAGGCGGGTGCGGGGGAGTGTTTCCCCTTAAAAAGAGGCATAACTTCCATGTCTTCTAGGCTGGTTACTTTTTTAACTTTCTGCTTCTAATTAATTTTGTTAAAATCACTGCACAGCAAAATACATTACTGGGCTCAGGAATTCAGTACCAATCTAGCTTGAAAAGTTTGCTCTGTATTAAAAGTAGAAGTAAAGACATAAAATGAAGTTTGTAATGGAAATCTTAGATGTAGCTCTGGCGTGTATGCTGTGAGCTGATACTGCTGTAGCATGTCAGCTTTTTTTTTTTTCTCCAAATGTGCCAATTTTTGCTTTCAGAATGAAATACGAAAATACAGTTAATTCTATCTTCACCACAAAACCCTTCTCTGTGTTGCTGAATGATGAGAACAGATTTAGAGTCCATGTACAGATCACAACAAGAACTCTCTGGTTCCTGGTCTCTCTCTTGTATTGTAAGCTCAGTGGTGGCACTTGAAATGATGAGACCATAAGAATTTGGCCCTGTCTCTTCTCTGTAAGAAATACAGGAGGTGGAGGTTAGTGGTGTGTTGCAATCTGCTCTATGATATGTTAGGGCTGGGGGAGGAGGGAGTCCTACCTCTCACATCTGCCTTGGGAATCTCTCCAAGGCAAACGGGAGGAGAACGGCATGTATGAGGGAGGACAACCCCAGTGTTGATGAGTAACAAAAACAGCCAATAAATTCACATCAAGGATGTCATCTGTGACATGAATATATATTTAAATCTGTGATCTGAACGTAGGACAGTACACTTAAAAAAAAAACACCCTTGAATAAATGAGAATATCTAATTGAAATGCCAAGCAAAGGGTCAAATGGCTACAGAGAGACTGAGGGAGAGAGGAATTATTAATAAGAATGAAGCAATGGTGGAAAAAAAAAGAGATAAGAGAAAAAATCTTTTCATGCAAGATTGTCAGAGAAAGTTGGTCACCACATGTTATGAAATATATCCTTTAGAATAATTTGCTTCTTCCTTTATATATCTTTTAATAGCTACCATTTGTAGCAGGTCTCATAAATTATAATTACCAAGGCAAATGCTAGTTTAATTAAAGTCCACTCTGGATATTTGAATGGAATTCAGTTTGCCTTGGATTTAACAGGGAGCAAGTATCGAACACTATTTTTACTAGTGCAAATTTGGGCTGAAAAAGTGACCATAACTTCATGAAAAATAAATCTGTCTAATTTTTAATTTATTTTATATAAAAGGTGCCTCAGTTGCAACACATTTATTGATTCTGAGTTAACAGGCTGGGGAATTTGCAGTTTCTGCACCTTCCCCCACCTCCTCCCCCCAGAAAAAATAACAGGAATAGTTGCTTGGTCAGTGCAGAAATCACAGCATGCGATTTATCTATTTGTATGCACAATGTGAAAGAAAAAAAACATTAAATACCTGAAACTAATAACTGATAAACATCTTATTGGTTGAAAATTTATTTTTTTTTGTGCGTACTTTAAAAAAACACGACCGAAAAAAAATCAGTCTTAAAGATAGACTAATTTTATTTTCTTTCATGGGCAGTAATTATGAAGAGAATTTATGCTTTCCTAATGTTTTAATGCTTCTTCTTTTTTTTCTTTTTTGTGAAAATATTACCTTTAAAAATGTTGGCAGTTTTAATTGATTGATAACTGTATTGTATCATCAGGTTTATTGCCATTACACCTGCAAGCTTCTGAGAAGTCTCAAAGATTCTTTGGATACTTCAGGCAAATCAGAGACTTACTATTTTGTGTGGATCTGGTTTTGGAGGTACTGGATCAACTCATTAAAAGCACATGGTGATGCATATCCTTGTATGCCCTGTGTCACTCAGTTTAAGCAATACTATATAAAATATGGAATACTAAACAGTGAAAGTTGTTCTAGAACCCCATAAATGTACGGGATGTGATGATGTTTTATCCCATAGTATTGAGATTGTTGATTAAGTCATAAAGTGGGAGAAAATAAGTGAGGAAATATTGAGTATTTGCTTTAATGTATTTGGAGAATTAGAACATGGATAATTAAAATAACTAGACATGTTTCTCATAGAAGTGAATGTGATTGATCAATCCCATTAGAGACTCAGCCGATATTAATATTACAGCCACAGCTCCTAACATTCCCAAAAGGTCTTAAGAGAGACCTCTGAAAAGATCATGAGAGACAGTAGATGATGATAGAAGCATTGTATTTGCAAGGAGAGTTTTGGAGGAAGCACCATATTAATTTTCTTTGTCAAGTCTGATTTACTCATTATTAAACCAATCCAGTATATTTGATTATGGAGTACCATAGTAAACCAGAACAAGAAAGACATCAGGGTTAACAAATTATCTGAAAAAAAAGTAAAAAAGACATCTTGTGGAACTGCAGCCAAATACAGAGTAAAAATAGGTACCTACGTTAAAATCAGTGTGAAGGTTTTTTTTCTACCTTTTTTTCTGAAATTTTGGATTTCTCTTAAATGGTTGTATATATGTTTGGAAAATTTACCATGAGTTTCAGAAGTTATTTGACTTGTAAATGTATGAAGTTTGGAATCCCCATTATTAGACAGGGATTCAGTTTTTATTGTATAGGTGCTCAGCACCTTCTAAAACTCAAGGATTTTTTTCAGAGATATCTTAGGGCAAATAAAAACTGATGTAATTGAAATTACTGATTGTCTTCTGACAATTTAAACATATACATTTATAAATATGGAATTTCTTGGCCAGGGATGGAATAGTTTGAACTGGAACTGGTTGGTGCTACAGGAGGGAATTTAAATGAATAGCTAAGATGTTTACTGGAGTTTCTGGACTTAATGCATGGTGTAATTTAGGTGTTGAATTAGTAATCTTGCTCTTATTTGCAGATGTTGATAATTTTGTTGCATATATTGCTCCTACTCTCCTATGCATAAAGGCACAATAGGACAAAAAAATTATCTACCTTTTAAAAAGGATTTCAAAGGAACCAAAGTGGTTTAGATACTGACTTTGAACGTCTTTAGAAATACATATCATCATGAGATTATATGAGATAAATACCTCTTTATGAAGAATGCTACTGTCCTTTTAAGTTTGTACTGATAAATACTGAAATCTAATACTGTTGCCTTTTTGAAAATAAAGATAGATCCACTGCCCATTGTTTGCATTTAAGCGGGAACCAAACAGGTTCAAACAGTCCTAAAATAAAAATGCTGTTAAATTATCCTGATTTGTCATGAGTCAGCTAAGAAATATATAGAGTAAGGAAAACAAAACAAATTATGCTTCTCATCTTTGATGTTTTTTTTTTTTTCCTCATTCTTTCTTATTTTGAGTTAAACATGCTTGAATGATGTATTTATTCAAGAACACTTTCATTCTGAATTACCTTTGCTGTACTTCATAGCTCATATAATTAAAACAGTTGTTCAGAGTATGAAGATGCCTTGCAGTTTGTGAGATCATGTCTTCAGGAGATAATGCATGAAGTGGATTACCAGCTGCCTTTGAAGGGTTTCAAATAATTTAATTGTGATAGAAACAACCATATCCTTTTGACACAATTCCATTTCATGTTTGCCCTCAGAGTCATCTGTAGCTATCTTCCAGTATTCTAACCAGGATTGAATACTGCAGTTTTGTTTTGTAGTTTCACCATTGCATGCTATGTTTTGTTCTCTTATCAAACATGTCCATAGGGTTTAAATTATAAATGACTAAATGAATGAATGAATGAAAGAAATAAAATAACTAAATAAATAAATTAGCAAAACCACACCCAAAAACCAACTTAAAAGTTTGGAGAGAGAAGATTAGCAAGATAACTATAAAAACCCAAAAAGCTTAAATCCTTAAATCCTGTTAGTGAGTCTAAGTGAAAATGACATTTGAAAGAAGACAAGGTGATTCCTGGTCAAGTGCGTACTTAAAACCTAATGGACAGTGGTATGTGCTGGTGCTGAGAAACTCGGATTTGGAATTCGATATATGTTTGTAGAGATCTGAGATGCAGCCAAGCTTCATAAATGCTGAATGAACAGGAGGAGTAATCTGTTATTGACCTAGGCTAAATGGTACTTATTGAAACTGTTTTACATAGTTTATCCTATATGCAGTTTTAAGGGGTTTCCATTTGCTGGTTGGTTGTTGCTGCATTTAGTCCTTTGTAGTATAAATGTTAAAAGTCTATTTCTGATTTTTATGATTCATAGCGATGCAGAAACAAACACACTTGGTAGCCACAAAACAAAAAAAAAAGCAACTGAAACATTTCAGGTGGCTGTGAATAGTTCACTTTTATATGTGAGCACTGCAGATGTCAGAATTTGAGTTCTTTTTTCTGGGTTTCATTTTTACTAGGTGTATGTGCTTCTGTTCCATAATTTTTAATCCATTTTTTAAACCAGAAAAAACTTACCCTTTAAATACAAAAATGTTTACTTAGTAGTTAAATCAAATCTGTGTGTTTGTTTTTCTTTTTGTGCTTCCTAGGTATATGTTTAAAACAACTCCTAAACATAACCATAATCTTATTCACTTACAATTTTCTAACCGTTCATGCATTTCAGTGTTTTGGACAAAACAAATAAAACTTCCAGAACATGAACTAGTAATGTATGTAGCTTATGGCTTTAACCTGAAGGAACTGAACACTGTTGTGATGTTGGTTGCATTTTGTGGCTGACATTTGGAAACTGGCAAAATAAGTGAAAATATTGGGAATGCTGATTCAAACTCTGGCACTGTCCTTGCTTGACTAACTTGGAATTTCATGTTCTTTATATAGTCATGTAAATAGCCTTTAATTTTGGATCTATCATGACAGTTTAGGGAGGTTCTAGAAGCTGTCCCTTAGATCTTAAGTGTGATCTAAGTCATGGCTCAGGTTACCAAATCAGAAATACAGATTACATTCTATTTCAAACATTTGCCTCTAGAGTCAATGTTGCTTCTGAAATAGAAATTGAAGCTAATTGTTAATGAGCATCTCCAACTAGGCTGTCTTTGGAAAGGTTGACTTGTCCCAGGCTTCTCATTCATCAGATATAAACTGTGCTGCCTGACTCTACAGGGCTGTGCATATGTTTCACTGCATCTAGAACAGCAAGATTCTTTCCCAGCATGCTCTGAACATGTAGGAGTCGTGTTATACTCAGATGTTTTTTGGTTTCTGCCATGGTCATAGTTAGTCTGTCATTTGCATGCCTTTGATTAAGTGTGGCCTTCCTTCATGGAAATAGCTTTATGATCCTTGTTGTGCAACAATGTATGAAACTGCAAACACCTGGAAAGATTTTCCATGGTGCAAGCATTAATGTGTCAGTGGCCAAACATCTGGAACTCATTGGAAGATTCCCAGTGGTCCTTTCAAATGCTGATTGAGATTTCTTTCTTTTATAAGATGCACATCTCCCTTGACGTTAATTCCAAAAACTGAGGGAAAAGCAGGGGGAGGGAAAGTGTCTGATTGTCAAATGATATTATCTACTGTCTGGAACGTTTTCTATTAACAATTTAAAATATCATTATGCGTGTATGTAAATGTTTTGAAATGAAATACTCACTTAAAATAATACTCGTTGGTTGTAGCTACAAAATAACAAAATTTTGGATATGTCTGTAAGTACTTTGGTCAAGAAGCATGGATTCTGACTTAAAATAGATTGCTTTTCAAGGAAGTGCTAAAACTGACCCAAGCCTTAACATAGTAACTGAAATTTCATGATTTTCCATGCATTTTCTCATAATGGATGTTCTTGTCCCACGTTCTGTGACTTTTCTTTTTCTATGTAATGATACAAATGATCTAGAGGTGAATGGAAAAGAGAGATGAAGCAGCTCCAGTTATGTCTGTAATTTTGAATTTGTCAGGTTTCTTCCTATCTGGTCTTTCAGACATGAGTCCTTATTATGATAATAGCTGCTAATATTGGTCCTTGGTACCACACCCTTCTGGGGATATCTGGCACATTGTGGCTTCACTACATCTGGAAGATGGTAGAAATTAATATCTTCTTAAAGTCAGTCATTTTTGAATGGCCACAGTGGCACAATTTTCAAGGCTGTATGATGACATATGTGGAAACTGCCTGTGTGATTGCTTTTTTTTAATCTATCTTCCTTTTGTTTTGACTTTTCCAGCAGCAAAATAGGGTTTCATCCAGGAACGTTTTGATGCTGCTCAATATAGGACATTTAGTGAATTCTTTCTTGTCAGGCTGGACACTGAGCAAGTGATGGAGAAAGGAAAAAAGGGTCTCCTTATAAAACTTTTTTGTTCCCAGAACCATGGTCTGTATAAAGAAACTGGGAGGCAAATATTTTGATGACTTTATGCTACTCAAAAATGTTTCTTAGAGGGAGTTAGGTCTGGCAGCTGGTTTCATGTTCTGCTGGAGTGTCAGAAACCAGCAAAAACCAGTCAAAGGATAAAGCCTTAATTGTAATATTTAAAGGTTTTTGTGGGCATTTTTAGTTGCTTTGAATACTATTGTTTAAGTAGCAGGATTATACTGGTTGTTGGGTTTTGGTTTGTGTCAGGGTTTTTTTGTTGTTGGGGTTCGTCTTTGGGTTTTTTGTTTGTTTTTGTTTTTTAATAATAAGAACACACATTTTTGAACTGATGAACTTGACTATCTGCAGTTTTTTTTAAGCCCCTCTAATCTTATGCATTTATGCTGAGTTTTCATACTTGATTGAAAAAAATGAAAACTGAATAGTCATTTGCATAGCTCACATCCATTACATGGCTTTTTGAATTTACTGGGAATAAATAGGAAGTATAGTTATGTAAACCCAAACTTGTTAAAAAAAAACGAAAAACAAACCAAAACAAAAAACAAAGAAACCAAATATCTGCCTTGTCTTTTTACTTTAAAAAAAGATTATTAGTCTGGATGTATCATTAGTGGTGGTTCTTTGGGAGCATGAAAATGAAAGGGTTGTGAATTAAAAAAAAAAGGTTTTTTGACAAGGTGAAGGCGGAGCTGGAAAATGTTTCCTCTCTCTCCAGTAATCATTCTAATTTAATTGTATATAAAACTGTTCAAAATAGATGGAAGAATAACTGGATCATAATCTGTATTCACTTTTGTAGGAGCAAAGCCTCAAAGTCTCAATGAGACTTTGTTTTCATTGAGAAATATTGGAGGCTGGTAGAGATTGAACTGTGGAACAAAACAGAGGTGGTTTACTTCGGACTAGCCCTCATGTGTTCCCATAGGCTGTATAATAGCTATGTAGTTCGAATGCAGTTTAGTTTAACTTCAGCTAAAACAGGTCCAGTTCCTGTGCTCCAAATCAATATTCAGTATCCAGGGACAACTGGGAGAGGTAACCTGCACCAGTAATAAGACTTGGCCATTGCTGACTTCTGTGAGAACTGGCCTAGGCCATTGATTACTGGTTTTGAAGATTTTTATTGGTAGTAAATGAGTGTGATCTAAAAATGAGAATTTTGGAAAAGATTCTACTAGGTATACATATGCATTTTACTTTTCCTATGGAAATTTGGGATTCCATTTTCAAAAAGCATGAACAGTGCTTATAGTCTATCCTCATTTTCAAGTTAGTTTTTTGGGGGGTTTTTTGTGCAAAAATTTTATGGTGGTCTTATTTTTAAATAAATTCAAGTATGAGAAGGATTTTCCAGAATCTTATGATCTATAAACAACTTATGGACTGCAAAATGTTCTAAACTGCTGACCTCCAGAAGTCTGGCATATACTAAAACATAACTAGAATATATTTGACAAAAAAGATACATAAGGATGCAGCAATGACTTTGGGAAAATTTGTATCTTAGAATTGGTAAGTTTTGTTGGACAGGTACAAATTTTACAATGCAGAAAGTGTCTAGTGTAATTCCAGGTGGTAAACAAAGCTTACTCCTTGTTAGGAATACATACATACATAGATATATATGTTCTTTATATATGTTATTTATATATATATATATATATATACGTTCTTTATCTCTAATATTCACTCTTCCTGGTCACCTCCCATATATATATATATATATATATATGTATATATATATGTATATATACATATGTATGTATGTATAAGACAGACAGACCTCTATATTGTCTTTTCTGAGGTAAAAGAAAGCTTCATTCAGTGGCTAGACTAACAGGAAAAATTTCAGTAGATTTAGGATGTCACATATGATTCAAGTCTTGCCAGAGACTGAAGTCAGTGGGATGTACTAAGTACGTTATTGGCCCAGGATCTAAAAGTTTTCCAGACTCACATGAGACCTGTGTGGCAAATGTAAAAGCTTATTCCAGATCTTCTGACTCCTAGTCCGGTCTTCAGAATGCAGGAACATTCACTCTCCCTCTGTTTCTCATCTTTCTGTATTGAGTTTTCTTGTGTGTTAAGCAGGAATAAGAACAGGTTTGTAGGTCAAACAGATGAGCAACATGTAGATTTAAATATTGCACTCCATACACTCTGCTTCTATATTCAGTGGAAGTAGCTTGTAAAGAGAATCATACACATAAAATGATGATAGTATGTTCTGCTCTTTATCTCTAATATTCACTCTTCCTGGTCACCTCCCAGATTTGCTAATACCATCAATACATATCCCATGTTAGGCCTTGTGGGGAAATGTAAAATTTCAGTGCACTGAGACACACCAACTGTAGTGCAACTTCATGATAAAAGAGCAATTGAAATATATTGCTGGAAAGCCAGACTACATTTTTGAACCCTGTGTTTATAACCCCCTGGTTCTAAGCACAATGGCTGCATTATAAATGAGAGCTGGGGAATAGGCATTGCTCCAAATTGAGTCAGGAGTGGAAAAGGAGTAACAGCTGACTTGTGTTTATCAGAGCAGCTTGAGCAGGATGTGCTTTCACATACCTAAATATTTATGTAAACAGATGCACATTAAACCACTTAGAAATAAATAAAACTTTCTGAAAATAGAAGTCCATAATGATGTCAGGAGCTGTTTATCTTTAAGAACTGTGGGAATGGGCTTGAATATGAAAGTATTTCATTGAAAAAAAAAAAAAGGCAATAAAATGAGCTTCAGATGTAATTTCCAAAGGTTATGTGACACAGGCCATCTTACTGCGCCAAGTGTACAGATCTACTAGGATTTTTTCAAAAAACAGCTAACGTTTCTCCACTTATATTGCATGTCTATACGGAATTTTGTCTCAGCAGACAAGGGTTGATTTTAGTTTGGCTGTGTACATATACTGAATTAAAAAATTCTTTCAACTACAAGTGATTTTCTACACTGTTATTTTATAACCTTGAGTGCACTGTTAGCTCTCTGTGACTGCTGGGTTAGTTTTATCCCTAACAGCTTCATGTAACTGAAGCTAGTAAAAGGAACATTCAAACAAACTGTTTGTTGTAAATTTAGGACAAATTAACTTTAGGAGATATAATAACCATCAAGATGTATTAACAGATTTTTATGATCATTTTGCATCAATAAATGCTAGGCCTCGTTCCATGTGTTCTCACTGTGAGAACAATGCAGCTGGTCAAATGGTTAGAGAGTTTTGTGGTTGAAAAATGAAATTAGTTCTGCTCAGTCTTGAGTTGAGGTAGAAAAAAAGCAATTTTTTTTGTTGTTTTTGCATGAAGCGCCATGTTTCTGAAAATTAGTTGTTCAATACCTTAGGTTTGGCCTTGCTTCCAGTAAATGTGGAGGTGCTGGTGGTGCAATAAAGTCAAGCATTTGTGTTCTGTGATTATGAAATTCTTGTACTTGTTTGTTCCCAAAGAGTTTCCTTTCATAAATGTGGCAAACCTGATAATAACTCTTTTGGCCAGAACAGTCATGGCGATGATTGACTAAAACCCCTGCAATTGATTGAAACCCATTGACTTTGTCTACAGTTAAAATATATCTCTGTTTTGGCACCCTGGTATATGTGAATAAAGTGAACAGTGACTGATTTTGATCATTTAGGCCTCATAGATCCAAAAAGTTAAAAATGCCATTAATTTGGATACAAGTCAACAATGTTGCTCACATTTTCTATTTCATACCTGAAACAATACCCTTGACTGGGGACAGAATCTGTTTCCTAGATTCTTCCTGTGTGTTTTAAACCTTTCTTACGTTTCTTCTACTACCTTACCTGTGTTGAATTCTTAAAAAGAAAAGCAAAAACCACATGATAAAACTGAGGTATTTGTTCTGCCAATTTTGATTTAATCAAACTTCTGGACAGATTACTTGTAGAACAAAGCAAACCCTTAGCAGTATTAGAATGCCATAGGATTATAGAATCCTATGCTGCATAGGATTTATTTTAGAACTAACTTAAATTAGATGAAATAAATTTTGTTCAATATTAATTTCAAATGTATGATGACTATATTCATTAAAGTGGTACTGTACTGCTATACTAGACTTTTCCTGGAGTTAGTAGTGTAATTCCAGGTAAATTCTGAAGTTGTATCTTCCAGTAAAGTCAGGAAGTTTTATTTTAAAAATAGAATGTTTTGAATTACAGACAAGCTAAAATAAAGACATAATAAAATTTTTTCTCATATGAGGAAAACCCTGAGAGTCAAATCTTGTTTATTCACATTTTGATATTTAAATTTTTTAAAGTTGGTGGATGTAAACCCAATATTAATACTCCCATTTAACAATGGATAAAATAAAGGTCTGGAAGGGTTTTTTTGTTTTGCTTTTGTTGTCATTTTGTTTTGGGTTTTTGCAAGTGATTCTGATATTTAATGAAAATATTGATTCAGACTTTCCTTTAGGCATGGTATGTGTGACTGGTAAAGGAATTTCTCATCCTTTTCCACCTGCTGTCTTCTGAATAACAAACCACAAAGTTCCTTAATTTGGTTTTCTTTGTTCCACCTCCAAGAGCTACAAGTTTGTAAGGAATTTATTTCTTCTGTTCTGGTGAAATCAGAAAAAAAGGAAAAGTGAAAAATTAAAATCCTTCCAATTTTTGTGTACTCACTCCAACTGCTGCAAAATTAATGACATGGATGTGCGTGAAGATTCTGGCATTTTTCATGCTTAGAAGAAACTATAAGATGCTGGGGACAAATATTCTATAAGTGTTTTCCAGTGTAGTTTACTCCTGTTGACAAGTCAGGATACAATATGATAGTGATAGATATATTTTGCTTTTACTTGCAGCTATATAATTCTGAGGGAGTTAATACTCTCTGGAGAATAGAAAGTATTCCTAATATTCCTTCAGGTTTTTTTCTGCTCTTTAATCAGTGTTATCAGTTGAATGAGTTTTCTGTAAGGACTCTTTTCACAAAGCTCTTTAATGGATGCTTCTGTGTGGATACTTCTGTCAGAATGTGTTGAAGAATGGTGTATGAAAGGAAAAGTTGAAGGAAAACCTCTTTAAGAGATTTCCCCAAAATTATCTTTGGAAGAACAGTTTCTATCTCCCACTGTTATGAAAGTGTTCCATGTCCATGTAAGTGCACATTAATAATCAGAAGAGTTAAATTCACTTTGTGAGTTTTAGATACTTTTTTGAACATTTTGTGAGATCACTGTCTTATACAAGTTATAGAATGTCAAAAATACAGACAATTGTTCTTTTATGCATACTCAATTTCCTATTAGCTTTAAGTCTCTGCTTAAAATATTCTACCATGTGCGTGCACACCACTCCTCCCCCCTAACCCCCTTTAGACTGTGTGTAGCTATGTAATGTCTCATGGAAGGGATTTTTTGTTGGGTTTTTTTTGTTTGTTTGCTCAGACATTCTTTATGGATGGTGTGTGAACAGATGATGTGGTTTTTGATTTTGTGTTCATTATTTATCATGCTAGGTCTTACACACACACATGCTTTAGCACTGAGCTTTTAGCAATAATACAAATCTCAAATGGTACTCTGTTGCTATAAGTTTACCTGCAGTTATGGAGCTATATTTCTATTTTTCCAAGATGCCTACTATTCAATAGTAGTGTGCTTGGCTTTTTTGCATGATTATGTCTATCCTGCATGCTTTATGTTCTCTAATCAAATGTTGAGAGAGGAATCAATTGTCACAATCATGGAAATGTTGGTTGACTGGGACTTTTCAAGGTCATCCACTTCAGCTTCCTTCTCAAGCATGAACATCAAACAAGGCATGGCTTTAGTTATCTTAAGACTTGAAAGCCACATGCTGTAGCCTGCTGGCCGCAATAGAAGCCTGTTACTGGACTGTCTCAAAAATCCCCATATTCTTCTTGGAGCAGAGGTTTACAGATGGATGTAGTTCTCCAGCCTCAGCCTCACGAGTGCTGCACAGAATAAGAAAGTGTCTTCCACTGCTGCCCCTGTTCCTCCTGATGTGGCCCAGCTGTGCAGTGTGCTTTAGCTGTCATGGAAGTGCACTATTGCTTTGTATGCAGTTGGCATCTGCTGTAACTGCCAAGCTGTTTTCAGCAGGTGCCAAATCAGCCTATGCTGCTGCCCCAGGAGCAGAGCTTTTCACCTCTTGTTGAACTTTGGAAGTTTTCTGCTGGGCCAGGCCACAGTTCTTACCAGCTCCATCTGATTTGAAGATCCACCCTCTAATTTCTGTTAGTGTTTCAATTCCCGAAAAGATTTCTGTGTTTGCCACACACTGAATATTTGTGGCTTGTGAGAGCAGAGCACTCCTGGTGTTTCTGCTCTACACAGAAAGTAACAAATGTCAGAGGTAATATTTCATGTTACTATCCAAGAGACATTTTTCATTCATTAAATTCTCTTTAAAGACATTTTGTTTGATACCAATGGCATTTTGAAGACAGATTTCCATGTATAGTAATTGGAGATAATGAAGATAGTGATTAAGCTTGATGCATACAGTAGCTGAGCCTTGAGAAAGAAGTTTTGCAATAAGTTTGTGTCTGTTGCAAGCAGCTTAGAAGTATTTTGTAAAGCTGCCCTCCTAGCTGTGTTCATTAGCATTCAGGAATGGTCATGTCATAATACTTTACAATGAGATTAAAGTCCTTATCTGTTACCTGTTTGTTTTGAAAGCTTTCTATTACGATGGCTGGATCTTTCTGACATCCTTCATGATAGTCTTGCAAAGACCTTGTGTCACACGAGTCTGAACTACCAAATCTTAAAAAACATTTCAGCCATTGTGAATGGCATATAGGTACACCACCCAGAACTCCTTAATGTTCCATTTTAAACACTAAAGAGTGTCTGTGTGACAATGTACACAACTAATGGCATCCTAGGTGTTGGGCTTTTTTGTTGTTGAAGTGAGTTGATAACATTTACTACATTGTACTAGGAATGTAAAAGTCAAGATGGCCATTAGGCTTTCCATGCTAATTCAGCAAACCAAACTAAAATGTGTTCTGTAGTTGCACTGCCTTCCTGAAATCTTCCTCTCCCACTGTGTTGACATCTTTGCTTATCTTCTGCTCAGTGTCATTCAGAACTGTTTCTGTCTGCCAATGAATCTGGCAGACATATGGCTTTATCATGTGGGGTTCTTACCTGCCAAAAGGCTTACAAACATGAGGGGAGAAATGATTTGTGAGTTTTTGCTGGAGTCTTCAATTGTAGATAAAGAAACATCTGAGGGAGTTTTCTAGACATTTGCTGAGGGATATTTCTTTTGTTGATTTTGTGTACTATTTTAACGTGATTTTTTTTTTGGTCTGCCTGTCAGTGATCTGTTTTAAGTTGTCCATAACAACAAGACTGTTTATATGTTGCTTTAATTTCTTCACAGAAATTTTGCCACACAGCTGATCTCCAAGTAGCACTACAGGAAAATATCTAAAGGACTTTAGTAAAAGTTCTATAATGACAACATCACTGTCCTTTTGTGATCCATTTCTTTAGGGAAAGTTATGGAGTGATAGGTTTCCATAAAATATATTTCTTCTGTGCTGTCCTTGATTAAGTTAATTTTGATACTGGAGAGGAGACATGTTTTTCTCCTGGTTTTCTCATGCTGCTCCCCTTCTTCATGTAAGGATCTGTGCTATCTTCAGGGACCATTGGATCCACAACAAGATGTGGGCAATGTAGGAATGTGGTCTTATCTTATGGCAAGATGTTCTGGTTCTGGCCATGACAGGGTTAATTTTTGCAGTAGCCAGGAGGGGACATAACTGGAACACAGAGGTTATTCTGTACCACCTCACATCATTGCAAGGGCCAGAGGAGGGGAGTCTGTTCCAAGTAGTAGGGGTTGCTTCTGGTTGAGAAAAGTCAGTGGAGGGAGTGCTCAGGTAGTGCAGCTTTTGAGCATTTTGCATGTGAGTCACTCGTCTCTCTCTTGTACACTTTTCACAGAATGACAGAATATGCCAAGTTGGAAGGGACCCACAATGCTCAACGAGTCCAAACCCTGGCCCTGCACATGACAATCCTAGAGAGCCATACCATGTACCTGGGTGTATTATCCAAATGCCTCTTGAACTCTGGCAGGCTTGGTGCTGTGACCAGTTCTCTGGGGAGCCTGTTCCAGCACACAATCACCCTCTGAGTGAAGAAGCTTTTTCTATATATTCAACCTAAACCTGCCCTGAAGCAACTTCCCTTGTGTTCTATCATTTGTCACCACAACATCGGTGCCTGCTCCTCTCTTTTCCCTCCTGAGGAAGTTGTAGGCTGCAATGAGGTCTCCTCTCAGTCTCCTCTTCTCCAGGCTGAACAGAACAAGTAACCACATCCACTCCTCATATGTCTTCCCCTCAAGGCCCTTGACCATCTTCATTGCCCTCCTTTGGACACTGTCTAATGTCTTTCTTATATTCTAGTGCCCAAAACTGCACACAATATTCAAGGTGAGGCTGCCCCCATGCCGAGCAGAGCAGGACAATCCCCTTCCTTGTCCGGCTAGTGATGCTGTTCCTGATGCCCCCCAGGACATGGTTGGCCCTCCTGGCTGCCAGGGCACTGCTGACTCACATTCAATTTGCCATTGACCAGGACTCCCAGGTCCCTTTCTGTGGCACTGCTTTCCAGCATCTCATTCCCCAGTCTGGATGTACATCCAGGCATGCCCCATTCCAGGTGCAGAATGAGGCACTTTCCCTTGTTGGTTGGTGATTGTCCAGTCCTCTAATTTGTTGAGGTCTCTCTGCAGGTCCTTCCTGCCTCTGAGGGAGTCATTAGATCCTCCCAGTTCTGTGTCATCTGCAAACTTGTTTAGTATCCCTTCCACTCCTGTATACAAGTCATTTCTGAAGATGTTGAAGAGCACAGGGCCCAAGATGGAGCCCTGTGGAGCCCCACTAGTGACAGGTCACCAGTCTCACGTCACCTCATTCATCATTACCCTCTGTGCTCAACCTGTGAGTCAATTGCTCACCCACCACATAATATATTTATCCAGCTGTGTGCTGGACATTTTGCCCAGAAGGATCCTGTGAGAGACAGTATTGAAAGCTTTACTGAAATCCAAAAAGATTACATCAACTGTCTTCCCTTGATCAGCTGCATGGGTTACCTTATAATAAAAGAAAATCAAGTTTTAAAAGGAGGAAAAAACCCCCAAACCAACAAATATTCTGTTGAACTGTAGTATTTATATAAATAACTTCTAATGTTCCAAGACTGCAAATAGGGGTCTTGGAACGTCGTCCATCCTGTCAGCCATATCATTTAAGTAGTGTATATTTTCAGATTTGAAATGCTTGAGGAGCAAATGATAATACCAGAGTGAACTTGTGCATTCTTGAGAATTGTTTTTGTTTGTTTAAGTAGATTTAGAAAGCCCGACATCAGGGTTGTGGGTTTGATCCCCTAATGGGCCATTCACTCAAGAGTTGGACTGGATGATCCTTATGAGTCCCTTCCAACTCAGAATATACTGTGAAATCACTGTGAAAATGAACTTCTGAACCTGCTACTACTGACTTCAGAGATACATGTATTTTTTGTGGAAACTTTTGCATTTGAAGTTAATGAATTTAAAAAAAAAAATTAAAGTCATTTCAAAAATTCTGAATTCTAAGAAACAGTTCAGGGAAAATAATTTCTTACCAGTTTTTCACTGTGTCCATTCACACTGCCAGGTGCTACTTGCGTGCTTCAGTTAAGTCCTGTGGGCCTATGGATATTTTTTTTTTCTTTTACTCCACTTTCTGTCTTAATTTCTTTGGTTATATAACCCTGGACTGTGGAACTTTTGCCTGTTCATATAAACCTGAAGGTGTCAGTATCAGTTTTGGATACCAGAGTGTTTTATCACAAGAGAAATTCCTGGTAAATAATTTTTTAAAATAGGTGAAGATTTATTTCTCTATTCATTTTTATGGTTTCTTAAATCTGGCTTGAGTCACTGGGAAGGAAGCCATGAATTCTTTGGTATAGAGCCTTTGAGCAGCCTGTGTGTTACTGTGCTGAATCACAGCACCTGCACCAGCCTAACCAAACCATTTTTCTCAAGACCCTGGAGGTTCTAGACTTATGAATAGCAATTTTTTTAGTCCAATCAATATAACTATAATAAAGGCACAAAACATTTTGAAATGGATAAAAATTCATCTGTTTATGCTTGGTCTGAGCATAATTGATATTACACCTGATGTTTATGATTAATTCTATGAAGATTTCCAAGTGATGTTTTTGTGGTATGAGAAATATTTTGAATGTTGAATTGCTTTATGTGATACACTTTATTATTATTTCCATATGCACAAACCCTGGGAGTTTTATTGAACTTCCATAAATCGTTCCGAATTACCAAAAGAATTGTGACTTAGATCAGATTACATTTTTCCATAGTTTTATTAAAATATATTTTGTGGGTGTATGTCTCTCTTATTTTCCATTTGTGCTGCCCTATGATGTTTTTATATGACTTTCATCACTATTAATCGACAATTAATTAAAGTGAAGAGAGAAGGAAGAGGAACAAGTTCTTTTTCTTAAATTGACTCATATTTCCTATGTGAATTTGGGTGAATCACTTAACTTCTCCATGTCTGTTTCCACATCTGTATAGCAGGAGTAAATTTCCCATGGGCTTTATAAAAATAATTAATCTTTGGAAAGTACCTACAATTTCTGAAATAGAAGAGTCTGTAGATTCCAACATCTAAAAAATTACATCATGATGGTATTGATTAATGGAGGACATGGTAAAAAGAATGTGCTGATTATTTGTACATTTATGTCAATTGCTGTAAGTGATGTTAATTTATGTTTCACAGGAATATGTGATCATCACAAGCCCTCTGCATTGTTCTGTATGGTTAAATAATTTCAACAGTAAAACTTGCAAATGCTAGTCCTAGCAGACTTACATCATGTCTATAAAGTTCAACTACCAATAAAAAAATAGGAAAAAAAATCTGGACTTAAAATAAGAAATCTTAAAAAAAAAATTTATCAGAGTAAATACTCTTGAAATGCTTTTCTTGCATTTGTCACTGCGGCTCTATTTTTTTGTTCATAACTTCTCTTGCCTGTTATTGCTCAATATTTAAACCTTTCTCTTTTAAGCCATAAAACTAAAAAGGATTGGATATTTCCAAAGCAATGCTACAGCCACTGAAGAGCTATTGGCCTATTTCTCTATATTTCATTGTGCTGCTTTCTCTGGTTGACCTTTTGATTGATAGAAGTCCATATTGATGCTGTTTATTATTTTAAATCTTACTAAGAATAACAATTACTCCAACAAAATGCATTTTAAATTTCTTTTGTGTGGACTTGGGAGTGATAGATAACTCTGAGCAGGAAGCTTCAGAAAAGGGGTAAGCAGGTTTTCATCATTTAGAGTATGACAGGGCAGCTGTCTTCCAGAGTCTTTTGCAGCCTTCTACATCCATCCAGTCAACTGAGATTTTTACTCTGATCCAGCATTTGCTGAACATGCAAGATTTTTCAGGTTCTATAACTTCTCTGAGTGGCAGTGTAATGTATTATCATTCCGGGCATTGTTAGATGAGCATTATTCAGTAGCAAGAGGTGTCACCTGAGGCCCTGTGAACATAATGCAAAATATATTTCTTGATGATCAGCAGTAGTAACAAAGTCCACTCATAATTAGCTGCATAATTACTTTGAGTTAGATCTCTGGAAAAGCCATTGTCTTCTTCATCCCCTTTGCAAATTAGCCCTTGCCCGATCCAAATCTTAAAGCATTTGGCAGGCATCATTAGTCATCTTTTACTGTGTATATAGTACCCTCCATGTGAAGCACACATATAGAGAAAGTTTGGGTAATGGTTGGCTTGGCAAAGAGATTTTTTTGGACGGCTAAAAATTCCCAAGGCCTCTGTTTATTTATATAGTTCTTGGAATAACGTTGTTTTCAAAAGGCTGCTTGCCAGCTGCTGAGACAGCGTTCCAACTAATATATTCCCAACGCAATCACCACACTTTGCTTTTCCCATCATAATATCCCCAAGGCTGTTCTTGGTTAAATCTCATGACTGGAATATAGGAAAGTTCACATTAACTCAAAGCTCACAATGCCACAAAGTTTCTCATTTTTCTTCTTCTCTTTTTTGTTCTTTTCCTTCATTTCTTTTAACCAAGCCTCTTTAAATGGAAAGGTGCCTATTTCAGCTGCTTTAGATCACAGTATTTCTCTATATGTGAGGAGAATAAGACATCTGTAATGCAGTGTATGTCTGAATATATAATGTCAAAAATAAGTGGGTCACTATGGTGGATCTCAAAAAGTGTATGTGAAGAGGTTACTTCCAGCAAGTAGATTAAACATTCTGTTTCAGTGACTAAGACAAAAGCAGACCCAGTGCTAAGGATTCTTGTTGTATAAATGCCCTTTTAACATTTCATTGTTCTTAGCAACCAAACCACTAAGGCAATGAGCCAGAACAACAAAGTACACTTTTCCTGTTTGTTTTTATTTGACCTTTTTTTTTAAGTCATAAAATTAAAGAGCAGGAACTCATATGTCTCATGGTCATAGTGCACAGACAGCCCAAGGGACTTAAATTTACAAGACTTGAGTTTACAAGAAATTATTTTTCTGATTAGGTGAACTCCTATCAGTGAAGAAAATTCTTGCCCATTTCTATCCTTCCTATGCATGGCACTTCTTGTGTTTCTTCCACAGGTGTGAAAAGAGAAGTAAATAATAACAAATAATAAGCAAAATAGAACAATGAGCCAAATGACTAATTTAGATTCATGGTGGTGGTGCCCATCTGTCCATATGAGGAAAGCAGAACTAAAGGTTTTCCAGTCAAAAATAATTCATGTGTGCTTTCGCAGTCCAATTTGATCACAGGAAAAATGGTTGTTATATGCTGGTGTGTTGGATACACAGCTTTGGATGAAGCTTTATGCTTTTTTAACAGAAGTTGGATACAAGTAGAGTCAGGCCCAGCAAACTGGTCTTGTAATATGACTTTACTCAAGATATTTGAAGCATTTGCTGTTCTCCTGCCACTTCTTGACTACACCAAGTAGTCAGTAAGACTGTTTAGTTGTTTGTTTGTCTACATAGATTCTTGTATCCAGGGTAAAGCAGCATTTCACCACTGATGTAACTGTTTTCTCTACATTCAGGGAGTACCACCAATTTCCTTACTTGTTTCAAAGAGTCTGTCAAATTAAGTTTTTAACCCTTCCTTCACTCCAAACCATGTTAAGGCAAAATGTAATTTAAAGTTTGTGCAGAAATAGATTAACCACCCTGAGAAGGACACAGCAAAGAGGTTCACTCAGTAAGGGATAGCCAGCACTGCAGAAGAAGAAATCAAAGTTGTATCTGGATTTGTGGATTATATAACTCACTTTAGTTAGCTAGCAGGTAACAAGTTCCATGTTGGTGCACACCTGCACATCTCCAGAGCTCTGTTAATTTCAGGAAGACTCCAAAAACATACACAAGTGACCTAAAAAAAGTGATGAACCCATTCCTGAGAGACACAGAAAGACGGAGATCTGGAAGGCAAACACCTATTTTCAGTTTCTCTTAGGAAGTTAGGACAACTGAATGGAAGGTCAGACAGATGTTGTCCAACATTTTAGGACATTTCTGTCCCCCACTACCTTATGTGGGGGAAAATAGAGACAGTTGTCCCCAGTATGCCTTGACTGGGTTACTAGCTTTTGCTACTTCCATATCTTGAAGCTTTAGGATGAAGAAATGCTGGAATATGAAAGGGGAGAATATAGTTAGGAAATATAACAGGAAATTTTTGCCACCATATTTATGCAGAACGGAAATTGCTATAGAGTAAATAGGGGCAAAAGTGGCTAGCAGATAGCAAAGTAACAAAAACTGAGCTGAGCTCCCCAATTTAATATCCACAGGGGCTTCCAAATCCTGTCATTGGGAAGTGACTGCAGAAAGCAGAGGGGTTCCAGCTGCTGCAGAGGATAATTACTTGAACTATTACTTTTTTTTTACTTTGAGAAAACAAGAGTTGTTTGCTTGTTGGAAGTTATTATAAACATTTTTCATTCTTGTCCCCCTTTATTAATTTTTTTTTAAACTATTTATTGAACTCATTCCTTCTGAGAAGTGGTAAGTTTTCTGAGCATCCAGAGATGTGAATTTGATATTCCCAAAAGGCTGCGTCTGAACCTAAGGATGCTGCAGGTTTTTTGTCATGGGCATAGGTTGGAAGATCAGTGTATTCTGAAAATCTTGGCAGCAGAACTCTGGGGAAACAACAGTTTTGTTGAGAGTCCCACTGTGTTTTATAGATGGCACTATTAAAAAGCCTGAATGCTTTTCCTGATGTTTCATTAGGTACATATGGGAAAGCAATATTTATGTGAAAATGAGCTCAGCTCAAGTGCACAGTGTGATTTGTGTTATCAGCACTTACATCCTTTGTTTTTATATTTACAAAATCTTATATTTTCAACATCATGTGACAGCTAGTATCTATACAACTTGGATTAGAGGACAAAAAAGATGCCCTATCTTGATTTGTGAGATGCTCTTTGAGACAAAGAAACCAAAGATTACATAGATTATTTTAGAGTTTTGCAAAAATCAGAGGTCATGGCAAAGTAAGGTAGATTGGGAAAAAACCCATAACACTAATCCATATGGCTATGAATAATTTTTCCATCACTGAAAAAAATGTTGTCCTGTTACTTTGATTGACTTCTGAACAGGAACATGTCTATCTGGAATCATATATGTACATAAGCGTATATGGGTATACTTAATGAAGCAGATATGAACCCTAGCTGCTTTTGTGTGCATCCTCTTACCCACTAAAAAATTAGAGCTCTTTTTAAAATTGTGCAGGTTATAAAAGTACTTTTTTTTCTCAAAAATGCAAGGGAAAATTATAAACTCTGACAGTACAAGATGTATGTAAATGCTTCACTAGCTCCTGTTTCTTTCTTCTGCATATTTAAGATCATAAATATACGTAGACTAAATGTTTCAGTATGAATAGCTGGTGGGGGAGGGCAGGGTCAGTCAGGCATAATATAGATAGATGTGATTATTCATTTAAAAGCTACTGGCTTGGGCTAGTTTAATAGCTAGTTTTGGTCAGTTATATCTGGTTTCCACATGTGTTTCCTGTTTTTCTTCTAAATTCTATACTGCTCAGGGACCTGGGGAATGGAAGTCCAGGATTTTCCTGAAGGGAAGGACTGCTTTGTTCATTACTGCCATGGGAATGTGTTAAATTTAAGTATGTGTTGTACAGGTCTCAGCTGTGTTTCTCCAATGGCAGATATAAGCTCAGCTCATTGGAAATGTAAGAATAGGAGAAAGCAGTAGTATACTATTACCTTTTTTTCTTTATTTTTAGTGGGTAGCAAAGAGGGAGGGGTGTGTGTGCATGTACTCTTTACTCGAGTCCTTTTTTTTTTTGTGTCTGCCAGAGTCAATTTGAGTAAATTAAAACAGTCACTTTGAAGTATGCAAATTGAAGTAGCTCTGGTTTTTAGCCTAGCATAAACAATGTAAAACACATCAGTAGTCTTGAACACTCAGGAAGAGATAAAACATCCCAAGCAGAAAACCTGGGAACATTTCAAAAATGTGTTTATTTGAAATCTGTGACAAGGAACAATTGTATTTTCTTTTCCTCCCTGGACAATAGTGTTTTAATTATGAGTTGTTCTGTCTTTTATTAAGGTAATCCACCATAGGCCCCTATAAATTGCTTATTGAGAATTAAGGTTCTGACTGTCCAGCTAAGAGAAATAAGATATTAAGTCTGTTGCATCCAGGTTATTATTTACATAAATTTTGCATGCACACTTTTATTAAGTGAAATTACCACAATAAAAAGTAGGATTTTCCTGGCTACTTTACCATAAGGGAGTCTTAATTACCATTATACACCCCAAAGAAGGCATTTCTGCAGTCCACTCCAGGCCTCTATTAGATGAACAAATCAGAGCATGATTATCGTTATTTCCCTTTACAGTCAATAAAAGAAAGAAGCACTGCAACATACAGTTGCTACAAGAAAAATCATCTCCATTGAATCCTCAAATAAATCATATTCAAAATTAGCCACTCCTAACTTTATAGCTTCCAATTATCTACAGCCATGCTCTCCTGCTTTTAGAGCATCTCACAGACACTTTCAGGGGCCAGCTTAAGCACAGTCCTAAAATTGTATTTGGTTGGTAGTCCTCAAATAGTTAGCTAGGCTTGGGATAATTAATTTCGCTGGCTTCTTCCTCACGCCCAAGAGAGCAGAATAAGAACTAACAGCCGCATAGCACACATTTCTTCCATGCCAACTCCAAATTATTTTCTTTCATCAAATTATATGGAAGAGTGTAGGTGATCTTATTTCCCGACTCCCTGCCTGGCTTGTGACCAACCTTTGAAGTCAGCTCAGCTCCTTCCATCTGAGCTGACCTAAGACTGTCTTGGTGGAGAGGTTCAGAAATTTGCCTGATATCTAGGTGGGTGGGAGATTCCCTTGAAGTGAAGAGACAAGTCTTAATGGAGTCCTGAGCATTGCACTTTCCCAAAGTTCAGTCCTTCATGCCTAAGGCCTGATAGTGAGTGCATGTGTGTGAGTAATGGGGTGGCAACAGTTTGGTCTCAGTGTAGAGATGAAATGTTGATGCTGGAGTCTGTTTGTATTATCCAGGTAGCATAAAGAGAAGACAAAGTGATGAAGTCATATGTGTATTAGTTAATTATGGTATTTAGGGAGGGGAGATGGAAGCATTCTTAATCATATATTAAACAAGCTGCCTTTTTGTTTAGCTGGTTGAGGAAAATCTTGCTCAATATTTTGTTATATCAAGTTTTTAGGAACCAAATTAAGACGTTAGGTAACATGAAAACTAAAATCATATTTCAAAATGTCAAGAACTGGTTTGGGATTTCCAATATGTCCTTTACAAAGAACTCCAGAGAATCATTCTTCTGACTATTTTTTTCAGGAAACCACAACTTCTGGGAAAAAAGACAATAGAATATCTGTAGGAGATTATACTTAATCATCCTTTCCACTCAGAATATCTTGTGGAGGACAAAAACTTGCTTGGAAATCCAATTATATGTTTCACCAAATTTCCCGGAAAAAAATTTGAAAAAGGAATATGGTCAAGGTATGTGACTTGAAAGGTGAAAACCAAACTGATCACCTTGATAAATGAGGAGAAAGATAGAGAATACTACTGGAGAAAACAGATCTGAGGTAATAGGATTTTGCTCCTCACTTTTTGAAGAAGCAATGGAATGCAGAAGAATGTAGGAAAATATTATGGTTTTTAAACAGTTAAAGAGGAATATTTAATATTTGCAAGTAAACATAGAACTAAACAGCCAGGTTAGGTGCTGTTGAGGCAGGAATGGTTTAATAGAAAACCCAAGTGTGTGAAGGAAATTAGTGTTGTTTTCTAATCATGTGTCAGATTCAAAGCACCAGGGAGAGGAAAACTCTACCATTACTCACAAAAAAGCCAAGAACTCACCTAAGTTGCTACTATAATTACAAAGTTGTTATTTTCCTACCCACTGTGGAGGAAATACTAGAAGTACTTATAAGACTAGATCAGCGTTGCCAAACTATAGTATAAACAAACATGAACAAACCGGTGTGACAGATGAGGTATTTTTGCAACTTTGTGTTACAGTCTTAGTCATAACTTTTCGACCGTTGTCTTGACCTTGCTTCAGCTAACAGAAGAGATTTTTGTTCCATTCTAGTGATCATGAGTTTTTGATTTTTATGATAGCTTTTCTTCCAAAGAGAATTAACTTATTTTGCAAGTGGTGCCAAGTCAGCTCTATCTCTGCCACAGTAGAATGAGCTCTACACCTAAGCCCATTTTGGGGCAGAATGCTGCTGGTTGTATGCAGTTACTCTCTCTAGTATTAATACCTTGGCTACATCTAACCCTGACAGAATTACATTTTTTTCTTCTTAATTTTGAAAACATATTGTAGTACTGTAGTTAGGAATTTATATTAGAGTTTCTTTCCTCTGGGGAGAAATCTTGGCTTGGCGTAGTCCCCAGGTAAAAAAACTCTCTTTTGAGGTCTTGAGCTGTCCATTTTCATTTCTCCTTGTGTTGACAGAGAAGATGTTTGAGGGTTGGTTTTGTTTTTTGGTTTTTAGGATTTTTTTGTCTCAAACTGAGATAGTAGTAGTTACAGTTTCATGGGAAAAGCTTTCTTTGATCTAGAAAAGAGTAAAGATTACTGGTAAATTTATGTAACAGTTCATGTTCTGTGTCGCTGTTCTTACAGTGACACTGCTTTTCCTCAAAGTTACGTAGAATCACTGAATATTCTAAATTGGAAGAGAGCACAAGGATCATCGAGTCCAACTCTTAAGTGAATGGCCCATAAAGGCATCAAACCCATAACCTCCTGCTTTCAGATTTGTCTATATTTCAATATGTTTTCAGTCACAATAGCCTTTGTCATGCCAATGTGTAAGAGGAGGTGCTAATGCCCAGTTTCATACGCTTCAACCACTGTGAAATGCCATGATGAGGACACACATAATGTATCTGAATGCATATGTTGACTCTTATGGTGACCTAACATGAACAGATAAAGATTGTCCTAATGTCTGCTGCTGCCATAGAGATGGTTTTCATAAACTCTGAAAATGTTTGATAGATAAAACTTTAAGCAAAAATTTATAAAAGCAGTCACCTGTGTGTGTGTGTTGCTGTGACACCACATAAAATTATGGCGTTGTTTTCCTTTTTTTTTTTTTAATTGGCTCCTGAGAAACCAATTTGAAAACTACTTTGTCCTCAATTTGAATTTTATGCTCAGAAGGCCTGGCAGTGCCTGATTTCACACTTTTTGTGTCACAGTTCAACAGCACAAGTCTGCATAAAATGTCTTTTGTAAAAGTGCAAATAAAATAGAAATGTGTTCCACATTTTAGTTCTGGAAACTCCTTGATCTTTTCTGTGGGTTTATATATACTGTGAAACTGTTTGCTATGAAATGTTTTGAGGGTTTTTTTCATAAGCTAGGTTTGAAATTCTGAAGTTTTAGAAGTATAACAACAGACTTTTATGTTGGTGATTTAGGATTTCTTCACTCATTTTACTCAGTCTGTTTCAAAATTTCTTCAAGGTCAGACTGTCGTAAATCAACGATTATTGATTTTTATTCTTTATATTCATATCAATAAATATGGAAATATGATTTTATTTGAATTGAAAGTAAGACATATATCTTGAAGTCTGTAGCAATTCTGTCCATTCACAGGGTCAAAAAAGGAATGGAACAGTTCTACTATTTATGCACTTAAGAGTTACTGGCTTTTTCTCTGACACGACCCCAGGACTTGGATGTAGGATCCAGAGTAGGTCACGGTATCGTGACTATTTCAAGAAACACTTATATTGCAAGAAAAAGAAATATAAAATAACACATCTTTTGACCTAATGCTGAAGTACTATGAAGCAAGCTGACTTGGAGACAGGTCCTTCTGAGTGTTTTTCATATATAGAATATTTTGAAGTAAGCTAGCATTCCTGATGGGACAGTTTATTTTATTTGTGTTTCTACTGGTATATCTTTGCCTTGGATGGCAAAAACTATTATCATTTATGAATAGATATTTAAAGATGATTACAGAATACCTCTTGTTCTGAGTCTCTTCCTTTTCTCACAAGTTTCTCCTTGTTGGTTGATCACTAACACTGTTCAGAACAGTTGTCTTACCAAAGTAAAGTAAATATTTAAATGCAATTGATAATGTATCAAATGAAAATTGTCAAACTTTTTGAGGAAATAGTTGATTTCCATTACAGTTAACTGAGCTTAAACAGACCCCTATGGGGAAGGGTCTGTTGAATTCTCTCTGCACTCACTGAGGGTTTCTGAAAACCATCTGGGAACTCAAGTTCATACACTAAACAAAATACTCCA
The DNA here is from genome assembly GCA_035041345.1 of Poliocrania exsul. Taxonomy (NCBI): domain Eukaryota; kingdom Metazoa; phylum Chordata; class Aves; order Passeriformes; family Thamnophilidae; genus Poliocrania; species Poliocrania exsul. The sequence goes on from JAWWLZ010000118.1 coordinate 24,785,887, forward strand.
GGATGAAACCCAAAATCAACAATAAAATTCTAAGTATATTGTGTTGAAGAGCAATGCCACCAGAGGTAGATGCTTCAGGTAAATATGATGCAATTCAACAGTGACTGGTACTGTTGGAATTGAATGAATTCTCCAAATTCTTCTCATTTTCTTTAGCTTGATCATTGTATCCATAACTTGGATTACATTACGACCTGGTTTCTTATTTTTCTACTCTGATTTTCCTTAGGGATTTAGTGCTTTGGTAATTCTCTTATTGCCTGATAGAAAACTGTAATAAGAATGAGAACAGAATAACGTAAAACCTTTAGGAGATAATGCTGCTTCTAAGGATTTTTAGGTTAACCTAAAAGTTTTCCCCTAATACATATGTTACAATCCTGTCACGATACTGTGCAGTGTGTTTCTGATTAAGCAATGTTGACTCTTAATTTCTTTCTGCTGTATTTGCCATTAGCTATATTATAAAATATATTTAGTTGAGTAATTTTTTCTTTTGATTATTGTCATGGCAGTGTTCCAAATAATTTTTTTGAACTGTTTAGGTATTGCATCTCTCTGTTTAGCTTATATTTTTCTCCTGAGAATTAGACAATCCAGGCAACATGCAGAAGGAGTTGTTTTGTTTAGACTATTAAAAAAAAATCCATTTTGGATTTTTTTTTTCCTATTTTAGTCCTGAAGTTCAATTACAGAAAAGTTCAAGGACAGTTTTCAGTGGAACAGATTTCTTCTTGGCTTCTAAACTTCACCTTGAATGGAGAAGATTAGTCTGGACAGAGTTCGGGTGGGGGAAAAAATGGGTTGCATAGTTTAATTGGTTATTGTTATAAGGAAACTGTTTTTCTGCTTTCTGACTTGCATTGGAACAGAAAGGGGAAAAAAGTTATGTCCAGTGACTTCAGCTACTGAAATCAGATGATGCAACATGAATTTACTTGTATATTATGACAGTGATGTTTTGTGAAGGGATTAAATTAAGAAGGAATTCCAATTCCTCAATGGGAAGCAAAGTTGAAAGTTACATCCCAAAAAAACCTCAGTAAAAATGTCTGTAAATCTAAAACTCAGGGAGATTTTCAAACATTAAAGTCAGATCTGGTTGTAGAAATACAAAGGACAGCCACATCCAAAAGTGTAGCTATGGCAAAAGAAAAATTCCAGAATACTAGAGAGAAAAAGAAAACCTAAACTAAAACTTGCCATGCTTCCAATACAATGAAAGACAGATCATAATATCCCAAAGTGTTGTCTCTGTGTTTGTGTATGCATCATATTGCAACAATACTCAACTGTATCAGGATGGATAAAATGTGGTGATGTGTGTATATGCTTATGCATTTCTATATACAATTAAGATCTATGTGTGTGTATACAAAAAATAATTCAGCTTTTATTAATTAAACATGAATTAAGACTTACTAATATAGAGAAAAAACCCTTAAATTATAGTTGTAGTCTTGCACTGTTGGTCATGTTTTTACAATTCACTAGCAAATAAAATGCAACAAAATAATTTCTTTCTTATTTTTTGTTAGAAATCTTGAGCATTTTCTCTTCTCAGAATAATTTTTTTTTTCCATCAGAATTACCTCTGAAATTTGCTGTGGGTATAATCCAGCAAAATAGGTCAAAGTTACTTTGTATAAAATCTTGTGTCCATAATATAGAATCATAGAATCGATTGGGCTGGAAAAGACCTCCGAGATCATCGAGTCCAACCC
>JAWWLZ010000118.1:24787710-24825075 GCA_035041345.1 Poliocrania exsul
CACTCAGTGCCACGTCCAATCTCAGTTTAAAAATCTCCAGGGATGGTGAATCCACCACCTCTCTGGGCAGCCCATTCTTATGCTTATCTTTATGCAAGTACAGAGACTCCTTTGAGGTCTTAACTTCCTTTTAGACATCAAATTTAAATGAAAAACAAAACTAAAATACCTTCAAAAGTAAAATTAAACCCCTGTAAGTTCAAAATATTTTTCTACAAAAACTGCTGGAGTTTTGGATGGTTGGCAAACAAGTATGACTGTATGGTTAAGCTTTATCTCACTTTGTTTTCTTGTAAATTCTGTCTGTTCAAAGCTGCTTTATTTTTAAACAGTATTAGTACTGTGACCTGCTTGTCCTTTTCTTGTAATAATTCTGTAGCAAACATATAGATTGATACCAATTAAGATATTCTATAAAGATAAATAATGTTTAGTGCATTTCTCAGTGGCCAGTAATTAATACTAGAAGCTGATTTGGGGAACTTCATTAACACCATTTATCTCCCATATTTCTGAGAATAACAATTGAAAGAGTGTCTGTGCTTATTATTTGTATTCCTCAGAATGTCTTCGTATTCCAGAAAGTTTTTGTACTTTATACATACTACAGCTGCAGACATGAAGTCCTTGGGAGGTGTAATATGTTCGTATGTCTTATGATGGAAGATTATTACAAAGAACTCGATAATAGACTTAAGGAAGCAAAGTAACTTAAGAAAGCAAAGGTACTAATAATAGCTTCTAACCAGCTGTTAAAATAACTAATTTCAACATAGTAATAATCACTTTGTATTGCATTAAAAGGTCATCCTGCCAACAAAAAGTTGTAATTTCCAGACATGATCAGATAGCTCTACTGGGCTAGTGGTGTTGTGATTGTTGTATTTCTGTTGCTATGCATGTCTTGTATACTGTCTGCTGGAGAGACCTTGAAGGGCATTCTTTGAAATACACAGAAGATGAGATAAATCTGCATTTTCTTTATTTCTGTATTTCAGATGAAACATTAACATTGCTTTCACCTGCATGACATTGGTTTCCCTTTAGCCAGTACTGATAAAATAAGAACTTCACTGAATTTCTGAACATTTTGCAGAGACATCTTTATTTTCACATTCTGTGATCTTGACTAACAAACACCTTGGAAAACTGGAAGTGTGGTCGCAGGTAAATTAGTCAGGAAAGGTTCGCAAACAAAACTTTCTCTGTTTGTGTAGTTTGTTAGCCTGCCATGCTTAAGCTACATCAGTTTCTGCAGATAGTATTATAGAGGAATATGCTGTCTGTATTTCCATACCCACAAGGCCTTGCTTTCCTACTTGTGTCAGCAGTTTAGGCAAAAGTTCTGAGCAATTAGTAAACTAATGCCTCTGGATCCATACCAAGATACTTAAATCTCTTGGTGACCAGTTTTAGTAAACTACAGTATTCTACCAGGATCTTCTAGCTTAATTTTTGCTGGAATACCCTTTCTCCTGAGATCATGGACACATGGAGTTTGCTCCTACCAGGCTGGAGTTCTTGCTCTGTTTCTGTTCATTATGTAGCCATTCTGGTGCCCTGGTGAGCAGCATATTCTCTGCACCCTTCAGACCTTTCTGCCCCCGTCTGAGTCTGGACTGGAGCCTGACACATGTAGTAGCCTTGCATGTAAGAACCATTCAAGCAGAAAAAAAAATGTTCATTAATGAAAAACCAGGCTCAGGTTAGAGTTGCAAATTATTTTTGTTTATAACTCACTCAAAGAGTACCTTTTAGGCCTAATGACAGGGGAAATTATGGGAGAGCAAGAGGAATAGGTGACATTAATGTGGCCAGGGTATATTACTTGATCACAGTCAAACAGCCTTTAATTAGTTTGACCACAACTTCAAGACCATTCTTCAGTCTTTTGTGTTCCTGAAAGGAAGTTCCTTTGAAAAGGAAGACTAGGAGGGAAAATAGGGTAACCTTTTGAACAGTTCTTGAGATGAAGATACCTCTTGGCCAGCTACAGTGTGCCCCCTAGCTCCAGGCTGCTGGTGTAGAATCAGCCTGTGGGTTGAGCTTCTGGGTATCCCGGACCTAAAGCCTGAGGAAAAGTTCATCCTGACCTGCTCAGGATGAACGATCTAAATGGCCCTTAAGCCTACCTGTACTTTAGCTCATTCTCACCCTGCAGTGAAATGGAAGAATTATGGGGGAAGCATTGTTGTTTCTGGCTAATAAATAGCTCCTTGAGCTCACTATCCACCGAGTTCTTCGTGGTACGAAGTATGCATTGTGTAAGGTTCTTGGGGTTTACAATGTGGCGTGTAGGATTAATAAGGCTGGACATTCCTAACCTAGGGCATTTTTAAGTATTTAAAGGTTTATCTTTACTAATTCATACTTTTTTTTTATAAAAATACAGTTATCAGATGAGAAACTTGGTTTCTTCTTTGTTTATTGATCCAGAAATAGACTGTGAAGACATAACTATGGTTTTATGAAGGAAATCTAAAATTAATGACACTGTTATAAAAGCAGTTTACTTGACCTGTCTTGTATTACTGTTCTACATTTTATTCAGTTATATCCAGACCTATACAACACTAAGGGATTGTTGTTCTTGATTATTTCTAAATTAGAAAAAAAGGAAATAATTGTTTTACATTAAAAGCCATCAATTTTGACTTCCTCAAGACTGTTTGGTATGTAGTATAACATTCTTTAACTTAGCAATAGAATTCTGTACTCTGGATTGTTTTAAAATTATTCTCCATACCCCAATCCCCCTCAAACCTAAATGTATGTGTGCCACATAAGAGCTGGGACATAGATAAAGCTTGGGAACTCTGAATTTTATTCTGAAAAAAAAAAATCTTCTGTGCTTTACTTTTTTCCTCTTCTGCCTAGAAAAAACATTCTCATATAAGATGTTCTCCTTGGCAGTGATGCACAATATTTGACATAATCAGTGGTGTCATAAAATTATTGTGTAAACTTACAAGCTTTAAATAATTTGTACAGTTTTTTGGTTCTTCAGGAGAGTCTACAAGCTGCTGTAAATATTTAGTTTAGCCTGTCATCATGTGCATCAGCTAGCAGTAGCTTCATGATGCACTGTGTGGCATCCATGTTACAATAAATTCTTGGTTTTCTGATACTTTCATTCACAATCCAACTATTACATAATGACCACGTAAACTAAAAGTTCTGGCAAACATTCAGAGTTTCAGAAGGTATGAAATATTTCAGTCATAAACTGTGAGAGCGCTGCCATTTACTGTGGGCTTATCCAGGAGAGCTGGCCTATGTGTTAGAATATAGATCTTCTATATTTCAAATATTTCCTTTGTAAGCCTATTAGTAGTTCATGCTTAAGATGTTATTTACAGCAAATTTTTATTCTATTGTTGCACTTTTACTGTTTTTCTACTCAAACATAATCAGAGAGAAAGCTGATTGTGAATTTTTTATTTTTTTTTTAAGAAGTAGGATAAACTTTGTAAACATGGGATTGTTAGGGAGGACAGAAATGTTTTCTGTGAAATTTTGCAGATCAATTATTTCTAACAGCTCATCTGCCACTTTAACAGGCTTCTGTTAAGTAAGGAAAAACAAATTTTTCCCTTTGAGTGGCATGAGAGAGGTCAGGAATAGAATAGTTGATGCTTTATAATGCAACATTTTTAAAGGGTTTATTGTTACAAAGGCAATAACTTCCTGAAGCTCCAGAACAAAGTATAAAAAGGTCAGTTCTTTTATAACCTGATTGTCTACCCATAGTTGGTCTATTGCAGGGACTAGAAAGCAGAAAATAATGGCAACAATTAAAATCACTACTCAAAAAAAAAAAAAAAAAGAAAAAGTTTTGGCAGCAAGTTTTCTTAGGCAGCTTGCCAGTATCCTGATTCAGTGTTTATGGGAACATCTTGAAATGACTCCCAAATTAATGACTGTATCTTCCATCACTACAGTCTGAAGTCTGAACACGAGGAGAAATAAACAATAGTTAATGATCTGGAAGCTGCTGGCAGTTACTCTATTAGTTCTGGTTCTTATTTTCAGTTACAAACAGCAAACTATCCTGAGCAGATATTTATCTTTGAAAAACATATGCAATGGAAAATTGCACCGCAGATTGCTATCCATTCCACAGTGTCTTTCACTGGGACAATTTCACACAGAATGAAATTACTTACTTTTTATTTCATAGCTAGCTGATTTTGAGATTAAAAGGTCTGCTTTAAAATGCAGTGAGTTTTTTGGTTGGTTAGGGTATTTTGTCTTGTGTGTTTTTTTGTTTGGTTGGTTTTGTTATTGTTGTTATTGGGGTTTTTTTGTGATAGACCTTAAGTACCTGAACTGACTGTACTGTGGAGTTCCCTTGTAAGCTCACTAGGGATACATGCCCGACCATGCCAAAAAGATTTTTCCTGCCCAATATCATTGGCAAGGCCAAGCTGCTGCAGAGAGACAATTAGGTTTTATGCAATGGAGTCAGATGACAAATTGCTTTAAGATTCATGATTTTTCATTTTACATTGAATGTGCATATATGATGTAAAGGACTTCTGTGGCATTAACTGTAAACACAAAACTGGCTTTTTTATTTTTGTCCTTTTCAGTTGTTTGGAAGTGATTTTTTTTTTTTGCTGGATAATGTTGGAAATTGGGTTAGATTTTGCAGGCTTGTATAGTATGTGATTGTATACAGGGGTAAGATCCATGTGATAGATTTCACGATCATGTGAAAAGTGTTTTCAAAGTCAGTTCTGAATTACGTAATTCTAACATTGGAACCAAACTTCTCCAGGTCTCTTAGCAACTTCATAGGCTCATGTGTTTCTACAATAATGCTTTTTGTTTTTGCAAAGGAATATTCTGTAGCAACTGGGGACATAGGACTGTGAGGGTGCCTTCATTTGTCAAGCCCACAACCCTGGTATTACAGGCATCATGTTAAATAACTCACTTCTTATATTTACAATGCTGCATTTTAAGATTTCTTTTTCCTTTCCTGCCTCCCTAAATGTGGAATTCTTATCTTCCCTCAGAGATCAAGAAAAATCTTTCATTCCCCTATATATAAAGGCTGCAGCTTTTTTTAATATACCTTTGGACAAGGAGAGAGTGTGTGTGTGTGTGTGTGTGTGTTTTATGTTGTCCTCCCTTTTCAAAATACCTATTTCTGGTTCTTGAAAGAAGACACAGAACTATGTAAATCAGCATAATTTGATTAAAAACTTTGTCTTATCTGAAGATCTCACATTTCAAATTAAACATTTCTCTTTTACTACTCTTATACCCTTCATTTTGACTTATGTTACAAATAGACTAGATTGTATCTAGAAATACAAGAATGCATTTTCTTTTTGTTTTGCAGTGGTATTTATATTAGTATAGTATCATAGAGAAGTCCTAGAAATGCTCATTTAGTATAATTTGTCAAATGCACTTTTGCTATGTGCCATTTAAACTTCTTCAGCTAAGACTGATAAATAATCTTGGTTGTGTTAGGATGATTAGTTTCTTATATACTTATGCCTTCTAAATCTATTTGCTGGCTTACTCTCTAATTGCTCTCATTACATCTCGTCCTAATAACTTCCTTCACTTCTCCTCTGAGAACTGTTGCTATTTTTCTAGTGATGTTATGGGAAGCTATGTCTCTAATGATATGCTTCAAACACTGCTGGGGTGGTTGAAGAAATTGCTAAGTGACTTAGAGCAGTGTGATTTTTTTTTGCTGTCTTAATTATTGGGTTTGCTTCTTTGAATACTCTTTCCTGAAATATGCGTATCAGATGTCACCTTCCAAATTTATCTCTTAGATTGAGAACCCTTACAGGGATCTTCCTTGCAAACACTGCTAATGATCTCTTAACCCATTTTAATTTCAGAGTTTCAGAACTGTGATATACAGAGTATCTAGTTCCACAGAAAACATAGACTATTTACAGGAAGCTTGCAAAGTAGGAATATGGTTTTCATAACAGTGGTTGCTGAATTTCAGGTGAAGTCACATTATTCAACTTTAATCAAAATGTCCATAAGGAAATAAAAATAGAGTTCTACAGTGGACAAAAATTTAACCATTGTGTGTTGAGTCTGGGTAAAAATTTACCATTTGTGAATTCATTGAAATGGAACTATTTATTTTTATTGAATAAGGTTAAATCTTGACATGAAAGGAATTACCCTGCACCTTCATGTGGATGAAAAATTTCCTGTTAAGAAAGGTTTCTTACAGCTACTCTAACAGAAAAATGAAATTAAGTTTTCAAGAGTCAATTATAATTTCAAGTATAGAGGAATGCTTGTGAAATTATGGCAGCTTGCCAGACTGCAAAACCTTTCCCATTCTACAGTTCTCTTCCATAGTAAATATGGGACAAGCAGTGAGGTGTAGCCAGATCTGCAGCTGAATTTAGAAAAGAACTCCCTCTGAGGTTTGACACATTGAAATTAGATGCAATTGCATCAATCATGTTTTGGCATCTCTGCATTATATCATACAACTTAAACCAATAGAGTAGATACTCTGTAGATGGTCTCCACAGCAGAAATAATGTATTTTATAGCTGTAAACACATCCTAGTCTGTAATTCTGTTCTTTCATCTAAACTGCTTTTGTCAACTTTATCCATTTATGCTCAGGACTATATTTGACAGTGATCTCAAAGGCAAGTAGGAAACTTGCTGTTTGACTCCTGAAAGCCTGACACAGAAATGAAATAATTCTTAGGAAATCACTTTTCAGGCATAGACAGATTCTTTTTGCCCTGAAAGAGTTGTAGGTTTATAGTAAAGAGTATTCTAGGCACCAGAGTTTTGTATTCTGCTCTGGAGCTAAGGATGTGCATTTATACTTTCACCTGGTTTCAAACCACAGGTTATTCTCAGCTGGACCAGTTGCAAATAAGTGTAAGTAGGTAGGATACAATGCTACAGCTCCAGTAACAGGTCTGGCCTACCCAATCTAGCCATCATTTCATCTCCTTTGAGTCGATCTTTCACCCTTTTTTAAAGATTATTGGGTACAGCACTCAAAGTTAGATATCTGTGTTTGGAAACATGAGCTGGTGTCCTATGTGAAGAGATGGTTTCATAGTAGAAATGCAGTGAATTTCTCTTATAATGGCCAGAGATTGTTTATGATTTATAAGTCAAATTAGTGCACTTTATCCTTAAGTACTGTGGAAGTAAGAAACAGTTTGGGGGTTGTTTTGTTTTTTTGTTTTGGGGGTTTATTGAGGGGGTTTTTTTGTTTGTTTATGGGTGTTTTTTTTTAATCAAGAGTAAATCCAGAGAAAAGATTACTCTGGCTAACTCTCACATGAAAGTATCTGTTGGCAAAAATTGCGCACTCAGATTTCAAGTTTAACAAGAATTGAAAATCAAAAAGGACAAATCATGATCTATTGAAAGAGAAATCGATTTTTACTTCTTGATACCTAGAAGACATACTAGGATGTAGGAACAGGGAACAAATCTAGGCTAGCATCATTCTACCCATTTCACAGTAGGGCTCTAGAAATGTCATCAAAATTAGACAAATACTCATCGATTTTGGAAGAGAAGGGATATGTATATGTTCTGGATCTTCTGCCTAACAAAGTGAAACAAGCTTCTTTTCTATCTGACACAAGGAGCCAAGAGCTTCTGCTTAAGTTGTAACACATCTATCTACAAAAGGCTAAACCTTATTTGAGAATTATAGTTGGTGAACTATCTGCTGTTCCATTGTAGATAGATTTTTAAGTAGCCAAATTTCTGAAATGTGTACCTCATTGTTAGTTTTGGCTTGGCCATTGACTCTATTAGTAATTTTTGTGCTGGCTGAGGAGCTGTGGACCGTTAGAAATTTCCTCTTTGTCAGTCTCATTACTGCTTTTGGGTTTTGGCTTGCAATTTTAACAGTGCCAGAATGTCCTCCACCAACCAGGCTGCTTCATTGCTCTAAACACTCACTGGTCACCTCTGCACTCTCTATTGACAAGGATCTTTAAGAAAAACCTTGAATAATAATAATAATAATAATAATGAGTACTATGAACTTCTATAAAATCTGATTAAATTTGGCCATAAATATCCCATGTAATAGTAGAATGACACAAGAAACTGTGAAAACATTAAAGGGTATTTTTCTTGCTTGCATCCAACAATTTTCAGTGTATAATTATGCAATTATTTAGGTAATAAAGTTTTAAGCTGGTACACGCCTGTAACTTCCTTATGCTTTTTCTATTAAAACAAAATGCCCTTAAGCATTTCACTTTTGTTTTATATTCACTTCATTTCCCAGAATAATTAAAGCTTAGTCATTCTTTATAATGGCATACAGGTAGGAACATGGGCCTGGTTTACAACACAAAGCTAGAGGCAGATAGTACTTTCAGTCCGCTGTTTTAAGAGTAATGAGTTTTCAACAAAGTTCTCAACTTTCTGCATTACATAATAGAAGAAATCAAAAAGTCAGTGGCAGAATATCCAAGATCACATTTCTAATTGTGTAAAGAAATATAAATCTCCTAGTTTCAGTAAGAAAATGAGGTTACACCAGCTAAACATCTGAGTCTATGCATTCGAGACAACCTCCTATTGTGTAAGCAAGCAGTACTTGATCACCTGACATTGAGACTGCTTGAGACAGATTAATAGGGTCACCCTTTTCTTTATTTACCTGTTTTATGAGATCAGAATTTTCAGACATTAGTGTTTGCAGGCAATGCATGAGTGCCCACTGTAGAGCTTGCCTGGTCATGAGTCTCAGTGCAGGGCTTTGGTTCACACAAGTGCCACAGAAATCTTTCTAGTTTCATTTTGTTTGGTTTTGGTTTTTTTTCTCTAGACTGTGATAACATTCTTTCAGGGATCCCTCTTACATTGTACAGCTATCTTGAAGCTTATCTAGTACTGATCTGTGTAATTTAGGAAATGTTGCTTTCATTGGAGAACTCATAATATTCAGTCAGTGTGTACCATTCATAACTAAATAGCCTCTACCCTTCATTGTTCTTTTAATTAATGATTGCTGATTGGTTTGACTTGCTGCACATTGTTGCAAGGCATGATCAAAGAAAATCCAAGATTAATCTGCTAAACTAGATGTCAGATTAGTAAATTCCTCGGTGCTATTACAAAGATTTTTCTCCCTTAGTAAAGGCCTGTCAGTGGATGATGGCTTGGCTATACCTCTGACAGGTCAGTCCAAAGGTCAGTCCCAGAAAACATGCATACATTAAAGCAATAAAGCATGATGAGTCATTTATAGGCAGTTTATAACTCCAAGCACTCTCTTCATGAATGTTAGTCAGGTACCTCTGAGAAAAAGATAATTTACTTTGATTGCTTCTGAATAGAGCTGAAGTAAAAATGTATACCCTATCATGTTGTGAATACATACAGGTTTTTCTCAGGTCAACAGTGGAATCAATCAGTGTAGTAAGTCAGAGAATAGTGTTGTGAGTGTGTTTTCATCAGCTATCATGTCTCCATTACTTCTGGAACCACTCTAGCCAGAACTTGATTGACAATGAGGAATACCTGACTTCAATTTAAAAGAGTAAGTAATAAATAGTGGGCTGAAGCCCCAACCATAAACTTTCATAAATATCACTAAACTCCCTGGTATTTAATAATCTAATTTTCTCCATTTATAAACTCTTTCATGAAAGAGATTCCAAAAAAAAACCCCAATAGCAAAAGACATAAACACAGTAACATGCACATAACTGTTTTATTTATGGACCTTTGGTGCAGCTTTGCTTGCTCCCTGTCTTCTACAAGGACATCTTACAGTCTGTGATTGTCAGACCCTATCAGATAGCAAGACTAGATTTCAGCTGCTTCTTATCCTGTGGTGCAGCTGCTTTCATCTGCCTTGGCATGACAGAAATCCTTCTTTTCTCTGTCTGTCACTTCATCTGCAGTTTGGGTGTTTAGCTCTTAGCCAGAAAGCAGAGAGTTTTAGCTTTAGCATAGTCCTTCTACTTAATAGCTCAAAGATGTTCATATGAACCTCCTGTTTCCAACCTTTTTTTCATTGATAACATCTGCATCCCAGTGCTGGAAGCCATTGGTTGAGATGAAGGATTGAAATAATTTTCCCCAGCCACATAGATCTACTGGGTTGACTGGGCTTCTTTCTTTCTCTTTATGAAATGCTTCCTTATCTCCAGAAATACCTTTTTAGCAGAAGAAAATAAATAGATGTGTTTCAGGCCTGCCCATTGGGCCCTTCAATTCATCTCATTTTGAACATGTATCAACAGAATGATTCCCTGTTTTGGCTTCCTTCCCAGTGCAATGGCTTTCATGGTGCTGCCAGCTGCTTTTGCTGGTGGATCTCTGCTGTAAAAGTTTTTCCTTGCCTCATTCTGTTTAAATGACAGTTGATCTTTTTTCTTTTGCTTTTTTTTTTTTTTCACTTTTTAAATTTTCTTTTTCTTCTTTTTTATTTTTTTTAATTTTTTCGTGTGAATGCTTCTGTTTCATACTGTTGTTGTCTCCAGCAGGCAGGATAAGTAGTGAACCCTGATATTTGTAATTTAAGAGGTCCCAGACTAGTAATTACAGGGAGATAACAAGTGTTTTAAGAGTATTTTCAGAGTTCATTTGTGATCACTGCATCTTTTGAGTTGGTTTGTGTTTAGTTAGGAAAAGCTTTTACTGATTCTGCATATAAATCAATATTTGAAATGCTACAGTGTTCTTCCCTAATTGATTTTGCTATTAGTTCATCATATGTGATCAATAGATTAAATATCATTATTTCTATTAAAGGATAATAAAATGCTTACTCTTCTGTATAAATGTCAAGGAAGAAAAACTATTAGCTCAGGATCTGTCAAATTTCACTCCTCAGTTGCCTTTTAAACTACTACGGTTATTCACTTTCCCTCCTATTTTTGAAGAATTTCTGTACATATTCATTCTTACAACTTAATTAGCTCTCAGCCATGAATAAAAGATGTTTTTCAAAACATTAGAGTAGGCAATGGATATATAAAGTGGCAAAAAATTTGTAAAAATATATGTCTTTTTTGTAAGGAAATGGATGGCTCAGGCTGATATTGAAGTGACACCATAGATAGAAAAGTGGAAAAGAAATTACTATTCATTTCGTGTTTTTAATTTGTTGAAAGTTGTTTAATTATAAATGCTGTTTCTCCAGTCAGTTATTGACTCTCTGCTGGCAGACCACTGTTGATGGTTTTGTTTGTTTTGTGTCCAAAACAAAAGTAGAAGATTTACCTCATTCTAAAACTCAGAAAAGAGCAGTATCATCTCATGACATTTTTTTTAACAGGCCACAGTATTTCCACAGGCCATAGCACTTAAATGCTCTAAGGATAGTATATGGTTTCCTGTAAATCTGCAAACTGAACTGAGGTCATTTTGCACCTGAACTTTTCCAGGCATGTCAACAGATTGTTGCAGTTTCCTTAAGACAAAAGAAAAAGCAGAGCAGCTGAAAATAATTAATATTGAACTTGACACATCAAAAATGTAATTTGTCACTTGTGATTAAAGCGTTTATCTTTAGTTCTATTTTTATATTCATCATGGGTCTCCCTTAGCTATCATTAGGCTCCACATGGTTGGAGTTAGTCTGACCTTTGATCCATCACCACAGACAAAGGGATCTGTTGCTGCTAAATTGGAGCCCAAGCTAGTCAGCAACAGTATAGATCAACAAATGTAAGCTTGGTTAATAACCACCAGCTCAGCTACTCCATTTAATTTTTAAGTCTATGTGAGTAATGTAGGTGCTGATCTGCAAAAGAAATGTCAGATTCATAACAAAATTTAACGTTAGGAATTCACATTGTGGTAATTCAGTCTGATGTGAAAAGTAAAGACGGTGCAAGTGATCTATATTTTTCATATAATCACACACTATTCAGTTGAGAAAACAGACAGGGATAGTTTTACAAACTTTCTTCTGTTTTTCTCATTTCTTCGAAGCCTTCCAGAAGTTTGCTCACTGCCACAGATACTGTGGTTTCTTATTTTCTAAGTACAAGGAACTGAAATCTTTGACACATCATTGTCCTACCCCATCACTGTCCTACCACCACATTTCCCTCTTGCTTATCATTGCAAACCCATTTGGTCATACTGTATACAAACAGAAGCAATGCTTAAAATAAGATAAATGAATCTTTTAATTATCATTGATTTTTTTTTTAGCATGGGCATGTGTAGCTGAAGACCATCAGTATTTTTATAGATGACTATAAATTATGTCTTTTCAGAAGCAAACCATTATTTAATTCACTGTTTAGTCACAAAGACTCACACTGTCTATTTAATAAACTAATTTCAGGATCTCAGAGTAACTCAGATCATGTGTTCTGTGGTGCAGTTTATTGTGGTCATGATGTAAAACTATAGTTTCTGACCCTATGTGCTTACTGAATGTGTCCCATCACTTTCCATAATAATAAAATCCTAAGCCAAGCCCTAGTTTAGTCTCTGGTAAATAAAGCTCCCTTGTGAATAGTGTGAAGACTATTAGCTTTGTAGTCTTATTATTAAGTATTTTTATGGTAACAACATCATTATTCTAAGGTCATTACCACACTTCCTTTTTTCCTGCAAATAGCTGTAGTTAAAGTCATTATTTTAACAATCTGCATTTAGTTTATCAACATCTAATCATAAATATCTTGCAGTTTCTGGAAGTTGGAACAATAGCTATCAGAGGGTTATTATCCAGAAGACCAGATTTTCCACCCTCACATTGGCTTCAGCAAACACCTTCATGCCTGAAGCGCTGTTTACTGTGAAAGTGCTGAGGACTAAAACTCTGAATCTGAGTATTTAAGGACTGAAAGCACTGAAACACTTTTGTGCTTCTTTAATGTGTGTAAGCACAGGTGCTGGTTTGTTTGTTTTTCAGCAGTTACCTCTACATTGAGTCACTAAGTCACTAGCTTGTCCTTTGCTATAACATGCCTTTCTCACTGAGACATGAGCAAGGATCTAAGGACATTAGGCTGTGTCACCCTATCCTTTGTCTCCAGTTAATAGTTTATTCTTGTTTTGGGTTAACTTTGGTGGTTTGCGGTTAGGTGTCCAAATTTTCAGTGTCAAATTGTAAACGCACATCAAATTTCCTCATTGATGTGAGTCCCCAATTCTTTTTTTTTTTTTTAAGGGAGACATTTAGCGCTGATACAGGAAAAGGAGAAAAATATTTCTGCTTTATGGCCTTTAGGGTTTTTTGTTTGTTTGTTTTATGACTTCCTGAATCTGTGTTGGTGTGGCAGCACCTTTTCCCTTTATTTATGTATTAGTTTATTTGAGAACATTGTTCTGAGCAAATCAGTGCATAAGTCAGTAATTCCACCATCATTTTCTGTATCAAGCCAAATAACTTGGTATGACTTGGTAAGGTCTCATTTACTCTCCAGACACCTCAAAGAAGGCTAGTGAAAATTTAGAGTGAGGGTATGGAATACAGGTTTCTGACACATCATAATACTGTAGGAGCATTTTAAACCACTATTAGTAATTTTGACCAAAATCCTATGGGATTTTTGTCATTCACTTCAATAGAATAGGCTCTTTCTGACTTTTTTTTTTATTTTTGTAATTAATTTTATTTTAGGTGTGGTAAAGCTCTTTTTTCATAGCTTGGTCCCACAGCCCTCACAAAAACACAGAATTTCTTTAGTAATGGTCCTGCGCTTTCTTGCATGCACAAGTGCTGCTGGAGTGTTTTAGCCATTTTGGGATAATACCATACCATATAAGAGTAAAGGAAAAATATTGCAACATGAGAAAGTTTCTTTTTCTACGATGAAAACTCTGTCCATCTGGATGGAGAATGAGCTTAAGACTTCAATATCAGACCCTAAACCCATCCTACTTCTTTCCCATACTGCTGCTGTCCTGGGTTTCCGTTTGTAGTTATATGTTTTGATGAAAATTTGGTGGTGTAAATAGCTATTTGACAAAATGTAAATGCTCACCACTGACATATATGAGTTGTTATTAATGAGATTTGTAAAAATGGGTGATTTTATAAACAACCTTTCCTCTGTGCAGTCCTCTCACCCTCCCCCAAAACACTTAAAAAAAAATCTTCTTGTCACACTTGTCTCTCTTGCATTTTGGATAATTTAATGTTTTGCCCTTATGTATCCAAGGTGATAGTCTTTCTACTCTAAAATGTAGTAGTGCCACAAAACCAGATAACTCTCCAGTTTGTCATTTGTTTCAGATTTGTTTCCCTAAAAGTTAAGGAAACTTCCAGTTCTGTTTTTGTCACTATAGGTTTTAAGTTTATTGCGTTATCAATATGTTATCAATAAATGTAATTTTTTTATTATTTTTCTTTTAAAATATTTTTAGATGATCTGCTCAGCCTGTTCCCTGCTTCAGTGCTGACACCAGGGTGACAACCAGAGAAATAAGGTACTGTTTGATATTTTATTATTCTCCGAAAGACAGTGTACTCTAAGTTTTCATTATTTTATACTTAGCAAATAAGGAGTAAGTTATTAAGGAGAAAAACATCTAAGTAAAAAGTGAGTGGATATAGGATATAATTCCTATCCTTTCCAGTTTTACCAATATTAGGCCTTATACAATGATAATATTTGCTACATTTTCAGCTGTTAAATTACGGTTGCAAAAAATGTTATGTAGAGAACCACATAATGAACAGTAAAGCCAGCTAAGCAATTTCTTTCACAATTTTCATCATATGCTTGTTTTTCATGTACAATAAGAAGTCAAAATGAAGCCTAAGTGTTTCCATTATGAAAACACCTCTTGTCTCTTCTCCCCTCTCCTGGCCCTCAGTGGTAACACTTGTCCTTGGGAAGTAAAATTAAGTCATATTTCTAAACAATAAAGTATGAAGTTTTCTCTCATAACCAGCACAGTTTGTTTTAAGTCACATACAATTGCACTTCACACATGTAAAAGTGCTTAGGGCTCATTCAACTTTGGATGTGTTGTTCCAGTTTCATACCAGTAAAACTATTCATTGCTCACTGGTGATTTTTAAAATGGACACATTTCAGATCAATTTGTTTCATTCCCTTCTTGCTGCAAAATGAATGTCTCCATTTTATTCTCTTTACTCCTGAGAAGGGCGTTAACACACTGCTTTGGCAACTGGTGTCACTAGCAAAATACAATCCCTGTTTTTACAGTGATATTGCCAAAGTTATAAAAAAATATAAAGGCATGACAGTCTGGAAATAGTTAAATAGGCCATTTATTGGAATACTTCATCATGGAGGCAAAAGTAACTGTTTTCCAAGACAGTCAGTGGTAGCTTTGCTGTCACCACCTTCCCTACAGCAGGGCTGAGTGTCTGTTGGAAATGGTGTCTGCAGCTGGTGCTGGGAGGCTCCTGGCTCAAGTACATCTGTGCTGCACTGCAGGCCTTGGGACATCATCTCTCTCTCTGTGGCTGGGCCATTTAGGCACCATTTTAAATGTATTGGGTTCTGTCCTGTTACTCCTCTGAGCCCCCAGCTACAGGTGCTTCCAGCATCCTCCTACCTTGGGTAGCTGTGTCACTGACCCTAAACAGCTTTTTGCAAATTTGAAGGGTGGTTCTGGCTTTCAGGTCCTGGGTCCAACTTTCAGTGCTCCTACTGGCTATAGTGAGGAGAGAAGGAAAATTTGATGTGTACTGGGAGTCCTTAGATATTTGTGCTGCATCCTACAAAAAAAGAAAATAATGGTTGTGAGTGCAGCTTATCATGGCCTTTTTGGAACAGGCTGAACAGAGCTTATGACAATGTCATCATGAATGAAAAATACATTAAAACACTACTTTTCCCCATCTCCCCCTCTCTTCACCCTCCCTCTATTTCCTTCATTCCTTCTTTGGTTTTATTCCGTTCGGGTTTCTTTGAATTACAAATAGTTTTGTTTGCTTTCATTACAGAATTACAGAACAAAACTCTAATTATGCAGTTTGTACAGAAAGCAATTAAGAGACTAAATGTTTTATTCTTGCTAGCTGCATAGCTATGTCTTGTCTGGCAAAACAGCAGTCGCAAAGCATATTTGTGTAGGAGGTTAAATTTGGTGTCAGGGGTTGCAATGACAGATACAGTATGTTCCTATGGCACTGATGGTGCCATTAGGAAGAGAAAGATTTTTGCTATGAATCTCTTCATAAGTTGGGGAGTGCATTTAAAAGCTCCTCAAAATACCAAGTGCTAACAGTTTGCATTAAAATTGGCTGAAAGCCCCTCAGGAAAACAGTAACAATTAGTCCCAAATACTGTTTATTAAGAAGGGATTAAAAATGTTTAGCTTACTCTCATATAACCTAACTCAAATCAGGACACTTTGGAGTCAAATTGTACTGACTCACAAGGTCAAATACTCCAGCAGCATAAGTCACAGTAAGAGCATGGGTTGCTCAAACCCCTGTGATTTTGTAATGGGGACTTCAATATTTCACCAGAAGATTTCTGGTGAAGATTGACCCTCGTATCTCTGAAGGAAAAAGTATCCTTTCTCATTCATACCTTTGTTCTTGTTTGTATGAAACATTCAGTAAGAAGGTTTGCAATTTCAAATGGAGGGTAAAAAAGGAGAAGAAAGAAATTAACATTTCTGAGTGCTTCTCATGTGAAAATAAAACATATTGCTGCTAGTAGGCATCTGTATTACAGCAAGTTCTGACCTGTATGAACTGTGCTGGCATTAAAATACAAAAGGGAATCCAATGCTATTCCAAATTGGGAATTGTAAATCTGTCTTTTTTATAGGCCCATTTTATATGGAAGTCTCTCCTCAGTATGAACAGTTGCTGGAGCTGAGCCTTCTTGCAGAGTTCCCAGGTGTTAGTTGTTGTGGGGCTGTGTCCATTTTATTTATGCTGCAATTAAATATCTTGTTCATAATCTTGAGAGAACATGGTCCACATAACATTTTTTTTGTTGTCTTAAGCCAAATTTTCTCGTGTCTAGAAATGTGGAATAATTGAGAATAAATATGGGGGGGAAAAATTGGCCAAGTTCCCATCAACATCTCCATTACAACTTGGACACAGAACTCAAAAGAATACTAAGTTTGCTGACAACACTAAATTGAGAGGAGTTGTTGACTCTCTTGAAGGCAGGGAAGCCCTGCTCAGAAATCTGTACAAATCAGAGATGGAAAATCACCAACCATGTGGAGGTTAGCAAAGGCAGGTGCTGGATTTAGCACCTGGGATGGGGCAAACCCACATGTACAGACAGATAGTGGAATGAAATGCTGTAAAGCAGTGCCACAGAAAGGGACCTAGGGGTCCTGGTTTATGACCCTGGCAGCCAGGAGGGCCAACCATGTCTTGGGGGGCATCAGGCACAGCATCGCCAGCCAGTTGAGGGAGGGGATTGTCCTGCTCTGCTCTGCACTGGGGTGGTCTCACCTTGAATATTGTGTGCAGTTTTGGGCAGTACAGTAAAAGAAAGATATTAAACTGTTGGAGAGCATCCAAAAGAGGGCAATGAAGATGGTGAAGGACCTTGAGGGGAAGCCGCATGAGGAGGATCTGAGGTCACTTGTTCTGTTCAGCCTGGAGAAGAGGAGACTGAGGAGAGAACTTAGTGGTCTTCAGCATCCTCACGAGGGGAAGAGGAGGAGCAGGCACTGATCTCTTCTCTCTGGTGACCAGTGACAGGACCTGAGGGAATGGCCTGAAGTTGATCCAGTGGAGGTTTACGTTAGATATCTGGAAAAGGTTTTTCATCCAGAGGATGACTGAGTCCTGGAACCTAATACTGAGCTGTTTGTAATGCTAAATTAATCCATATTATACAAGGATGGATCAAGACATTTTGCTCCCTATAAAGTCTAGGTTGAGCTCCCCAAAATTCATTCATCACTGAAAGCAAGAATAACAACAGTTTTTCAAGGCACTAAATAACAAGCCAAGTCATAACATAGTTAATATCACCTTCAGATGAGAAAAGGAATCAAGTCAAAGAAATACCTTTTACTCTTAATGAGAAAGTCTTGATATTTGTCACGTCAATAAGATATTTTGGATGCATAGACATTATAAATTACAACTACTTCACATATAGAAGAAAAGTGTTATTTAAGATGATGTAAATCATTGCCTTTTGAATAGAGTTGAGGAGGGTTTTTTCCCCATGGCTTGACAGTAAATTAGGGACAATAATTTTTCTGGGAATTGAAGGATAGGCAAGGTAAGATAGAAAGCAAAATAGGAAATAAATCATGGAAATCTCTGAAGTTGAAGCCAGGATTTCAGAAAACAAGTAAGCATGTTCTCATGGTAATGTAGTGTATCCAATCCTGTGAGTGGTTAATAAGTGCACTCATATGAGAAATAGATGTCGCTGTAGAGCTTTTATTTTTTATTCTGATTTCTATTTCATTGTACCTTTATGGTGTTTGTTAGGGAGCCCAGATGAAAGGAAAATAAAGATGAGGTTTCCTCAGGAAGTGACTTTTTCTTTCTCTTTTGTGGAGGTGTCTGTCCATGTGTGTCCCCTCCCTTCACCCATTTTGATAATGTATACAATGAAGCTTTGATATTTGTGATTGAGGGAGAAAAAGCCAGAAACAATGGAAACACTGAGAGTGTTCTGGTTGGAAGCTGTATTGTCCTTATAAAAGGAATGCAAGAAGGAAAATCCTGACCTCATTGAGGTCAATGGCACTGACTTCATTAGGGTAGCACCTTGTAGTTGGAAGCAAAGAGCTGAGGGTGTGCATGTGTGTGTGTGAAGAGACAAGAAAGTCAGAGATCTTATGTGCCCAGAGGAAATAAGAGATAGAAATGACCTTCACAGGGCAGCTGCTTATTTCTTATGAAATGAGTAAAAAGGAAGCATTTAAGTGGCCACATTTTCTAAGCTTTTTGGATTGAAAATCCTGTCAAAAATTGTTGTTCTTTTCTGCTAAGTGAATGGTGTTTAAAAACATACTGAACAACCAATTAACTGATAAAACAAGGAAGAAAGATTAAGCTTTTTTAGCTCAATGTTACTTTTTGTTAGCCTTGTCAGAAGACAAGTGGTAAAGTTAGGCATGGAAAATATAATTGTAAGATATATTTTCTTCCCCCTTTAGCTCCAACTGATCTTCCTCAAAAAAAGAAAAAGAAAGTTTATTTACCAAGACTTGATAGGACATGAAGCAATGACATTAATTATGTTCAATCTTTAATTTGTTGTCCATATCCTCAGGAATCAGATCTTCCTGGGTGAAAGGGCTAGTTAGAATACCACTGTAACAAGTCAAAATTTCTGATTTTACAAAATTTCTGGAAATTTCCTGTTGGAAATATTCCAAAATACCTAAAAGTAAATGATCCCGAGAGTCCCTCACCTTACTTTCTCAGGATTGTCAGGTACATATTATGAAGCTGTGCTGATTTAGGGGTATTTTTACTTGGCAGTCAGCCATTTGTTCCCATTAATTTTCTTAACTGATGGGCTTACAAATGAAACTCCTTTCTAGAGGGATATTGAGAATAGTTACTGAAATTCAGTTATATTCCTTTTGCCTTTTACCAAATGGGAAAAATCTGCATAACATTTGTGCAGATTAAGTTTATTCTGGTTAGTCAAAGTGTGTGGCTTGTTTTAGTCAGTATTTCTCTGTATTTTTAGATTATTCTACCATGTCATGCTATTGAATACCCCCTCTTAAGCTTTTGCTGTAGTTACATTTTCATCTTTTCTATAGTTCTGATTTGTCCTTCATCCTTTCCAAACCTATGCAAAATAAAGGTTTTTATGGAGTATAACTATACTTCATTGCAATTAAGTTCTCATGAAATTGTTTCTTTTTGCTCACAGTTCAAGACACTGTCCTTTCCAGTCCAAAGGAATGTGTTTATGCCTTCTGCAGTGCATGAAATTATATACCAGTTTTATTTACTGCAATAAAAACCAATATACACTGACACAGTTACTTTCTCAGTTAAAAAGTTACAACTTTGTGTTTTCTTAACACAAAACTGTTTCAGAAATCATGGCATAGAGTACCATTAATTATTTCTCTTCGATAGTAAGTTACAAATAAGTATCTTGTGAATCAATAGATAGAAGTTTTACTTCCTGGTATTTATTAATTCTTATGCTATTTGCTCCTGATTTAGCACTCAGAAAAAAACTATTGTAACTTAAGTGTGCCAACCTTCTTAGCTACTGAGCAGTTTTACCTTTGCTTCCCTGAACTAAGGTCTATAAAGTACCAAAAGTGGTTTAAAGAATTTTTTGCATTAGATTGTCATTTTGAACTCTTATAACAGAAAACTACCACGTCTCAAAAACCCCGAAAAATAAAACAAAGCAAAAAACTCTCTAAAACAAACAAAAAACAAAAACCAAAACAAAACAAACACAAGCAAACAAACAAAATAGTGTGTGGTTTTGTTTGGGTTTGGTTTGAGGTTTGTTTTTTTTTCCTGAGGTTTTTCATCATAAAAAGACAAGATGAGAAAGTTACCAACTTTTACTTGACATTTGCTGTAAGAAAAATCCTTAAAAAGTCTTAAGAATTTTCTTGAAACTGGCACAAAATTTTGTTTGAATCACCAAATTAAGATTATAGCAAACCAAACACCCTGGATGTTTCAGAAAAATGTGCTGGTTGGTGAACCTATCAAGAAAGGATTTAACTAAATGCTATTCAGTCAGGATGATAGTAGTAAATGTCTCCTTTGTAGGATGGCTATTTAAAAAAAAATCGTTCTGTCACTCCATATATAATGATAATGAAGTGTTAGAAAACCATATCTCATGAAGAAGTTTGGATAAACAGTAAAAACCTTAAGTTAGCTGGTCATGTCGTGTTACCTGTTTTAGACAGGAATATACAGGTAGATTTTCTGTTTTGTTTGTAGTTGTTTCTGTAAAATGTATGCTACTCAATCTGCATTATAACTTTAGAACCATTTTCCTCCTTTTCCTGAGCAATGTGAAAATGCACGAGGCAGAAAAGTGGCTGTGAGCTACCCTATAGATGCACCCTAAGCATCTGAATCCTGACCCTGTCATCTGGTTCAGGTCATTGTATAACCACTGTAATTACTTTATTGAAGAGAGTAGGAGAAATATAGAGATAGGGATATCTAAATGTGTGAACATATCCTTGTGGAATAGAAAAATCTAATTAAGGAAAAAGAAAAAAAGCTGAGTTCTTACAGATTATAAGGAAACAATGGGGGAGCATTCAAAAAGTAGATACAATTCTCTTAAGTTGTGGACTAAGTACCAATGATGCTATTAGACAAACATCTTTTTAGAAAATCATCAAATGACTTGTAAAAATTTAAAGACAAAATACAGGGAGATAATTTTTCTGCTATTGTTGTGGAATGAAGGACAGGATTTCTGCTATAAATGTGTCTTTCTCCAAGTATATATTAACAACATTTGGACATGTTTAGTTCTTTTATTTACTGTTCTGTCCATTCTATTTGTTCTTGTCATATTAATTTATAAAATATGAGAAAAATCTGTTTACATCTTTATTCCACTTCCTGTAGTATTTCCATACTCTCTGTTCTAGGAAGAGATATGACTTCCTTTTTAGAATTGTGAAAACTGCAATAAAAAGTAGTAATGGTGCTTTAATGTCTCTTTACATTTTTGGGACTGATTTTAAAGGGAGAACATGCTATGAGAGGCAGGTAAGAAATACAGTTTTCTTCCAGTGGGGAGGGATTTTCAAATTTAGCCTCTAGACCCACTATGAGTGAGTGCAAATCTCTACTACTCAAACATATTGAGACCAGGTGTGAGTCTGATCCTTCCTCTCTTGTGGGTCATACAAATTTCTATTTGCTGTTTGAACTTGCACAATGGTTGTCATCAAATTATTACTCCTCATTATTTCGGAGACCCCTCATTAAACAGACTGAAAACATCAGAATTGTAGCTTGCCCCACAATACAGCCAAGTGGTAGCTTTGCTGTTGTACAACACTGGAAAAATTTCTGGGGCTGTTCTTGGAGATAACAATAAATAGCAACCTCTTGGTAGTGGCATGTGCTCTTATTGATGTGGAGTTTCTGGTTTCCTCTTTAAAGACAGCAACACGGTTTTCAGGTACTTAAGTGGGAGTTGTGTTAGGCATAGGGTGGGTTTTAGAGAGATCAATATAATAGAAACAAAATCATGGACCTAACAAACTTTTCTCTTTTTTAAGATGCAGGTGAAATAGTGAGCTTCTCTGACTTTGTTTTTTCCCCTGGAACAATATACGAGTTTTTTATTAAAACACTGTGGGAAAATTTTTTGATTTTTTTTTTCTCTGCTGTGCTAGAGGAAAGCTCCAAGACTTTTCTTTTCCATCCCACTTCAGGACCTTGGTCAGGATTTAGCCTTAGTGGGTTTTTTAGAACTTCTTTTATTAGACCTTCTGTATCATAATGTAACAGTATTAGCTTAACATAGCCCACAGCTAGGAGGAATCATTATTCTTATGCAGTGTAACATAGGTACAATAGGACCAGGTAAAGATATTTATCTCAGTGTTTAGTTCCTACATAGCTAGAGTTTCATGATGAATTTCAACAGAAAGGAGAGTATTAGAACAAAATAACAATGGAATTAAATACAAAGCAGAAATCCACACAGTGCATCATGCTGTATGTAAATAAACCCTCTCAGTTTTTTCAATACTGCCTTCCTTCTCCCTAGTTCTTCCCCATGTATATCTAAAGCTGACAAAGGCAACGGATACATGAACAATATTCTCTATATTCCTATCTGGAATAGGCTGTTCCATAACTGATAGCATTTCCCCACTTTCCAAGAATACTTTGTAAAAAATAAAGATATGTGTTTTTTTAAACAGCAGATAGATTTAAAAAAGGAAATACACTTTACCTTGAAAGAAAGAACTCTTATAAGAACAAATATTTGGCTGTTTAAGTAAATTTATTTTAAACTTTTGATATTTTTGCTTAGTATTTTAAACCTCTGACTTTCAAAATATTTTTGTTACTAAAATTCATTAACCTAATGTCATTAAACTCTTTTGGACAATATGTTCTTGACATTCTGTTGAAGGAAAAAATTACAGTAGAGTTTTCCTACTAAGTTTGGGAGGCTGTTCCTTGTTAGTCCTAATCAAGAAAAGTTATGAATGTTATGAAGTAACTTTATGAGGAGGAGTTTGCTATTACTAATCATCCTCCCTCTGGTTTTTGTTCTGTTTAAAAATGACGGTAGATAGATTTTTCTATCAAAAGTACATATCAGTCCATTGTTCTTCATAACAAGTCATTTCATGGACTTATATTTAATTTATATTTGAAAATAACCACCACAATGGCTCAGAGCTTCTGAGGTCTAAAAGCATTTATTCCTTTTGAAGTTGTTTGCAGTTGTATCTTACACCTATAAAAACTCACAGCAGTTTTAATGAATGGAAATGCCTTGTCAGCTGAGTATAATGGAGAGACTTAGTTAAATAAGAGACTAAAGAGACTTCACTTTTTCTTCAGCCCAGTTTTCCTTTAGATACTTAACAACTATTTACCAAGGACATGTATTGCTTTCTTCTATCAGTCACTTGGGAGCAGCCAGTATGTTGAAGGGAACAGGCTGTAACAAGTCAAGGCGCAGGTATGTGCTGCAAATTTGTTTTAAGGACAGGCTCAATGACAACCAACATTACGAGATTCAGTCCACAGCAGAATATCTTCTGGTCCCAAAGGTTTTGTTGTTTGGGGTTTTTTTTCTCTTCTTTTTGTCTCTGTTTTGGAAAACTGCAGATAAAAACGTGAGATTTTTGCTATAGAGAATGGCAAAATTTTGCTACTTGGACTTTAATTTCTTAGGCGGAAGCTGTTGTAGATTTTCAACTATTTAAACAACCAAGAAAAAACCCAAGCTTCTCTTTGGTTTTTGATTCTAATAGAAAAGAAACCCACAGGGACTGAACTTGATATCTGTGAATGTCACGCATTTAATTACAGGGTTCTCTTTTGCTGCTTTTTTGGAGAATTCAGAATCCTAAAGTAGGAAAGCAGAGGTTGTATATTGTATCAGCAACTAATAACTGAATTATTAGGCATAGCAGCACCAAGAGTGGTAGATAGATGTGGCCTTTGCTTCAGAGTCTCTCATCACAGTAAGGCCGGTTTCAAAATTCCCACTCCTTTT
Source organism: Poliocrania exsul (assembly GCA_035041345.1). Classification (NCBI taxonomy): domain Eukaryota; kingdom Metazoa; phylum Chordata; class Aves; order Passeriformes; family Thamnophilidae; genus Poliocrania; species Poliocrania exsul. The sequence goes on from JAWWLZ010000118.1 coordinate 24,811,803, forward strand.
GAAAGGGCATTAGTTTTTGTTGTCTTCTATGATAATTATCTTCTCTTTCAAGTGTACCAAGACAGAAAGCTTTGACATGAGACAAAAATTGTGAGAAGCAAGTAAATTCCAGATAACAGCTGGATCTCATTTATATAAGAAATAAAATATTGTGAAGAGACACATTGAAAAATTAATGTGTCACATAGCTAGAGACTTGAGTGCTTGAAGATTGTCCTCCATAGATGTCCTTATATTTTGAGCAAGCTAACTTTATCCCTCTCCAATCCTAATTCACTCTGTTACTGCATTCAGATTTTGTGGAGCAAATTTCTTCCTCAGTAAGTGTTAAGTGTTCAAGAGATTCAATAGAGTTATTTCAGTATATATGGAAAAATTGTGGGTTTTAACTTCAGCCATGGCAGGCACAGCATGCTCTGTACTCCCAGTAAACCCAGCACCTTGCAGTATCAGGCTCTTTAATGATATCCTTTTATGTCTTGGTATAACATCTTACAAAATGTGACTGTGCAGTGGTACATTAGACATTGCAGACAGACAGTGTGCTTTGACCACAGGGACTAAATACTGGCCTGTTGGAAATTTCAGCTTTAAAACTACGCAGTTTCCAATGTTTCAGCTAAAAGATAATAACTTTTAGGGTGAGAGCTCCCTGCTATTCCATAGTTAGAGAGCATCTTATTTTACTTTTGAGCTAGTACAGAATAGGCCATATGGTCAAAAAAACCCCAAACCAACCAAACCTGCATTCATAGCCCAGCTCTTTTCCTTTCAGAAGACTACATTTTATCATTTCTGTATGTCATATCTAGTAATTGAAGTTATTACTTGTAATCAAAGCAATTGAATTGTACTTGAATAAATAGAGGAAGAAGCATTCTCACATTCTTCTTGGATTTATAATTTCAAAATTATGGCAATATTTTTCTAATAAAAGCATTAACATATTCTAAAGTTGTCCTATAAGAAAAGAATATTTGATTATTTTTGTTGGTCTTCCCCTTCTAGAATAAAAACTTTTTGAAAGGTTAAGATTCGCAAAATGTGAAATAGCTGTAGCTGGTAGTTGGTAACATTTAAAATCTCTCTGTACAATACTACCTTCATGTTATCTAGTGGATCTTCAGGTACGAGCAATGAGGATCAAATAGCTTTCTGGACTTTATTTGCTTTAATGACAGCTTATACTAACTGTCACTGGAGGAATTAAAAAAATGGCATGATGATCTATTCGCTGAACTGTTAATAACACTGAAGTCTTTAAAATGTTCCTGTATATTTGGAATTCACATGTAGAGCTCCTAGCAGCATTTGCTTAGACCCATTCATGCTCCTCTGCAGAGTGAGCACACAAACTGCTTGAGACAAACTTTTGCTTGTTTTGAAGCTGCCTCTCTTCCCAAATAAATATTTATACTGGCAGTTACCCCATTAGTTTACCAGCTGTTCAGAGATTGGACTGCATTTGAAGAATTAATTGCCTTACATAAAGATTCTGTTTATTCTTTGACAGCAGGTTTCTGCATTGGTCCCCTAGATGGCATTTCTAAAAACAATTCCAGATGGAAACATGCAAGATATTTCTGTGTTCCCCAACATCTTCAAAAATAGATGCCTCTGCATGATTCACAGTGATCTCTATGTGCATCTCTGAGCTGACCTGAGCTATAAACACTTTATAAATAAAGTATGCTGAAACAGTAGATACACTTTTCTCCCCCCTATTTCTTACTGGTTTGTTTTCCTTTTCTTTTTCTTTTTTTTTTTTTTCCTCAGACACATTAAAAGAAAATATTGCTTATGTAGAATTAGAGGATTTTCAGATAAGAATATCTTACAGGGCTTCCTAATTATTTTGATTTTTTTCATGTTTATGAGAAAGTTGCATCAGCAGACATTCATTAATCAATCCTCAGTTGACAAACTGCAAATCTCAGTGTAATGTACCTGAAGATTTGACTGTGTTGTTTAAGGTAAAACACACCCTTAGACGCAGAAGCACAGCTTGTTCAAACCTGCAGAAGCTGGAGCATGGAAATGAAAGCTTCCTTATGGTGGGGAACAATAGAGAACTACTGCAGCCATTATGGGAACCCGCAGGCTACAGGAGATGAAGAATCCTAATCCTGTTCCTCTCCCATGTACTCCCTACTGCTGGATATAAAACACAAGAAGTCAGCCCTCTGCAGCTTATCTCAGGGTTAGATTGTGCAAAATCATTTTGACACATTTTTCAGCTAAATTTTAAACAGGCTGTAAAACCTCTGACATTCTCAAGTAAAGCGATCATCTGTTATATCATCACTTCTTAATGATTTCCTTAAATTTCCTGTTAAAAATAAGGTGATCTGAGAGCCAGCATTGGCATCTATGCGCATAGATTGTGCCCTTAAGGAATTCTTTAGGATGGATATCCTATTGAGGTAAAACCATCAACCCTGGGGTTTTTGTCCTTTAAATGCTAGATAAACTTGGCAGTTTTTCCTAAAGAGTTACTCAACAGAAGTGACTGTTACTTATCAAAATGTTTCTTGTCTCTTAGATACCACAGTAGTGTTCTAGACAGTTTTTAATGGACAGTGTCATAAAATGTGGAATATTTTCTCAGTGAAAGATAAGTCAAAATTATAATATTGCCCAATAGGACTGTAAGATGCTCACAGTGTTCAACTTGTATGATGGATTAAAGGAAATCTGAAAGGGCATATGTTATAACACGAACCAAACTCCTCCTTGCTTTAGCAGCCATGGAGTTAGACATGTGTGAGTGCTTCTCAACTGACCCAAGTTGAGAGAAACTGAGTTAAAACTCAGAGTATGACCTTCAGACAACTTTCAATAATGACATTTTATGAAAAAGTGTCGTAAAATACAAGCTGTATCTTTCAACCAAGTTGAGTGAAAGAGAAGCAGATTAATGGCTCATGAGAAGAATAGGAGCATGATTGAATTACTTTTATTGCAATAATATTGAAATCATGAAAGTCTTCTCTGGTGACTGGTTTGAGGTTAAAGACCCTTAGCAATCAAGCTGAGGAAACGAGATGGGGACTCATTCTTCCAGTAAAGCTTTTCAGTGCTGGGGATCTTTTGCTGCATTACAGCAGACCAGGACATAGGAAGACTTAAGATATCTCCTTTTAATTATTACCTGTAGAATCTTCTGGGAGTAGGAGGGATCAGGGTCTACGTGTTAGACCTGGTCCATTTCTGAGATAAAGGAAACATGCATCTCCTGCAAAGTAACAGCAACAGAGAATTGCTTTACAAAAAGGAAGAAGGGAATGGAATATGTTAGGTATTGTTGGATTTTTCAGTGAGATTTGCTTTCTTTGGTGTCTTTGGATTCACCAATGGGGACAGAAAGCTTTTGGGAAAACAGGAAATGTCAACATTTAGTTATGAATCATTCTGTTACTCTCCTGTGAGAGCTACTTTGTCCTAAATAAACAGCCAGTAGTTTCTGACATAATCCAATGAGTTTTGCTCCTGATTACTTTCTAGATTTTACAATGTAATTTAATTATATTTTTCTAAATCTTTTCCTAAAATAAAATATCTAGTAAAATTACTAAATAACTTAGAAAGGATGTGGTGAGTTTTGATTTTGCTTTAGTTTTGCTTAGTTTTGGGATGTGTGGTGGCAAGGTGGGTGAAGTGTCCAGAAAAAGTTTCTGTTGTACGAACTACTTATAAAGTTGAATGAAGGCTTGGCATTTGAGTCTCGATCACTTTGCAGTTTTATAAATATTCTGATTTGCAAATTAAAAATTCCATTTTTATAGAGATGGTATAATTTTGTCTACTGAATTTGGATTATTTTTTTTTGTCTGAACAGTTTCTTCATTTTGAAGTATGAAGTGCCTGTCAGAAAACTGGGAAGTTTTCACAGTCCCAGACATCACATAGATTTAAGAGGTGATGTTAATTTCATAAACATCCACTGCTTTATGTGTACTTTGCCTTGTCCCATGCCCTGCCATAAAAGAAAGATACATGCAGTGTTACTTCCAAAGGAAGAAATATTTTTCCCTTATCTTTTCAAGCCTGTAAAAGTAACCCCAGGGATATTTTAAAGTACATCCCACTGCAGACTTCAAATGCAGTTAACAGATGGCATGCTATCTGTTACAGTGAAATTGGCTGTACATGCTATACCATTTGAGCTTCATGCAAGTGGATCACTTTCAGGGACAGAGTAGGTAGTCATGGCTAGCTCCATGAATATAATCAGATCACTGGAGTAAATTATTAAAGGTGTAAGAAAAAGAAGCAAAATCACACCTGGTGTTTTTTCACTGACAAATATTAGAGATTCAGAGAAAACATCATACAGAGACTTCTTTTACATCCCCATTATTCATTGAAAAATCTGAAAGTGATGTAATTTCATCTTCTTTTCAGTACTCAAAGCAGAAAATAGGGAAGGTGATAAATCCTGTTAGTCCATTGTCACTAACAGCTAATGATGGTGATTTAAAAAAGAGCATTAGGATATGCACTTTAAGGTATAAAGAGAAGAGGTCAATGAGTAGCACCTACAAATAAAACTTTTTGACTAAGTTTCTTCTTAGTATCTAGGAAGTTTAATTTAAGAATTTCAGTGTTGCCCTATATGATTCACCCAAAAAAAGGAAATATAAACCTTTAAATCTTTAACAGGCACAGACTTCTATTCTCAGGCAACTCTAAGAAGGCTTTAAGGGTTAATTTGGTCTAGCTATCATTTAGTCAGAATAGTCAGAAAGACAACAGTTCCTGCTTTCTCATCAATACAACTTAAAATTTCAGCTATCATTTGTACTCTTGGCTGTTTATCAACATTGTGAAAGTACCATTCACATCCTCCTCCCCCTCCTGAGCCAGCATTCCTGATATGCTCTTTAGAGCCCAAATGCCTCAGCTGAATCCCAGGCAATCTGAAACCAACTGAAAAACGTACGTTCATTGCAGGGGGATTTGGATCAGGCCCAGCAACAAGAACATTGCAAATTAGGAATGATGTGGAAAAGTGGGTGTCATTGCAGAAATATGTGCGTGGGCGCTTGTGTAAAACCTGGACACAATATGCTTTTGCTGTGCTTCTCCAACTATTACTTCTTTTTAGCTGTTTATTTAAAAAGAATGCAATTAAAACTTTTAATATTGATTTGTTTCATATTTTCATTAAAAAAGTAAACAAGAAGCATCTGTATAAAAATGTTTTTCTCTCATTCTGCAAAAGCACACAGAATTTGAAGGCAGGGAACAATTTGACTGAAGTACTCTTGAAAAACCCGCAAGAATATCTTACCTTGGAGAGAACAACTAAAGTGCAGAACTGAACTTATATTAGTTGAGAAGGATTAATGCTAAATTGTTCAGCTCATGCTGTATGCAATTAGTGCGCACTGGTCGAGTGATTATTTACACGATAAATCAAGACTTGACCAAACAAGTCTCTCATCATGTCACCAATATACTTTGTCTGTGCTTTTCCAGATGCATCCTAAACTCCCCCATGCCTCCTGTTTTCTTCTTTTTCTGCAAGGGCTTCCAAATGCCTCTGTGTGTGCTGACAGCACCAGGCATTCATTACCGAGAGACTCACTGTCGAGACAATGAAACTATGCAGCACAGGATGGCGTTGTCACTGTCTTCTTCAGAGACTGCCTTCAATATGGGAAAAGTTCTCTAAAACAGCTTCTATCCTAGCTTCTCTCATGTCATTGTGACCTTTTGTTTTTGTGCAACTGGAGCTTCATTAGTTTGTTGCTGCATGCACAATTTCCAATGGCTGCTTTGAAGACATGTTAATTATAGCAATAATTTCCAACTCATTTACTAGTCATTGCCTATTTTCTTGCAAGGCATAAGTGGAATAAGATCTTGCCCAAACCACTCCTCAGTGAACAGTAATGCCTTAAGTCAAATCTCTATCTGAAAGTTTTTTTCCCCAGTAAATTTTGCCAGAAGCTGTCATTTCTCCAAGGTCTGTGCAAGTAACTGCATAATGCAAACACTAATGCTCTACATCATTTCACACATTAGTAACAGGGGAAGTATTTACCCATTGGATGAAGAAAAAAAATCTATTAGATAGAACGCTTCATTTACTGAAAGCTAAATAAGCTGTTATTCTCTGCAAGTTTTCAGTTACAGTGCTGTTTCTTAAAGTTTGTGAACAAGCCTTTGGGCTGCACTGCTTTATTTGATCATCATAACCGTCAGTAGCTTCACTGTAGAAGCTCCAACAAGAACTCCCTGTTTTGGGTCTTAATTCTGCAAGGAACTGAGTACCACCTGGAAAGTATGTTATGTTCACAGTTTATGGCTAAGGCAGTTTGAACTGGCCCTAGGCCTTTCGCCAGGATCTATCAGAAGAAATATAGGTATCTTTTCAAAAGGAGCCAAAGATGATAGTTATATGTGAACATAATTGGTAAATGCACATTGCTGTCCATTTGCACATGCAAATTTGCTGACATACACCCTGTCATGTGTATTCATTATTACATGGACTCAGTCTTGGTACCTGCTTGAATTTAGCCCTTAGTGGTATTAGTTTCTCTGATTAAATCATGTATTTTGACTGGATGCAACCAGATCTGAGTTCTGGTTCAGTTTTGGTGCTGTATTTTATGAAGCACCCTCTCTGAAGCTTGATCGAAGCGTACTCAGCTGAGCAATGCACATAGGAGAAATCCCCTTCTCCTAGCTCATCCATGGGAACGTAATCGTATGTTGTTCCCTTCTGCAGTTGGACGAGACTATAAATGAAAAGTCAATTTATGTATTTCCTGTGGCCATCTTTTTGCAGATGATTGGTGTCTTAAGTTACAGAACAGCTCAACTTCAGCATTAGCTGCTAGCCTGCAGTGATTTGCTTGAAAATTTGAATGCTGTGGCTTACCAACTATTGAGTAATTTTGCTCATATTTTGTGTTGACTTTGTTTTCTGCACTTGTTCTAATAGGAGGAGTCATGTTAACAGGATGGTAATAAAGTACTCATGCAGTGTAACTGTACAGCTTTACATCCAAAGATGACCACACTGGGAGTGCTTCTAATGGTGGTAAGCCTGTTGCTGGAGCTGGGAAGATTCCTCCTTGAGCTAAGATGATCCAACAGTGCTTAGCATTGGGTGCTTAGGTAATTCCAGTTCAAGAAAAGTCATTGGGATTGATAGAGAGAGTACTCTGAACAGGAGGGGAGAGGAGCCATGGCTTTGGAGTGTCTCCAGCAGGAGCCCACTGCAGCCATGACTTTGACACTCTGCAGGCCCTGCACTTAGTAGAGTACAACATTTATTTAGGCACTCTCTCAAATGAAAGGGAAATGCTTAGTGGGGCAGATCGTATATTACACATTTCAGTGACAGCTCATTCGTCACAGATCTGGTAACTGAGCAAATGGTACAGCTTTCTTTAGAAATGAAAGTTGTTTCAGTAATTTAAATTTTTTTTTCACTAATGCATAAATGAATCCCCAACATTTTAAAGTCTGATTACTTGCATGAAAGCAATTTTTTTTTTTAATTAAAATCACAACTCATATTAAATAAAGGACTCTAATGCTTCCTAGTTCAACCATGCCAGGAGTTTTTTAAACACTGTAATCTTTTCTGGGATTTAGAAGTTTCTAATTTTTGGTCAGGAGGAATGTTTGCAAAGGGTTTTAGTAACAGTTACTGAAAGCTAGCATTGAATTTTGTCTAGAATTTTGGAGGATAATTATATTTTTTTTTTTATTTTTGAGAGCTGGGTTATTGTTTGTGAGCACAGGGACAAACGTACATGAAAGACTGAGCAGGTCATCCTGCCCCGGTATCAGCCCTCATGAGGCCATATCTGGAGTACCATGCCCAGTTCTGGGGTCCTCAGTACAAGAGACATGGAGCTCCTGGTGTGGGTCCAGAGGAGGGCAACAAAGATGATTAAGGGACTGGAGCATCAGTCTTTCAAGGAAAGGCTAAGGGAGCTGGGCCTGCTCAGCCCCAAGAAGAGATGACTCAGATGAGACCTCATCAATGTCTTTAAGTATCTGAATGGGGGTGCCAAGAGGATGGATTCAGGCACTTGTTGGTGGTGCTGAGCAATATGGCAAGAGACAAAGGGCAGAAACTGATGCACAGGAAGTACCACCTGACTATGAGGAAGAACTTCTTTACTGTGTGAATGACTAAGCACTGGAACAGATTGTCCACAGGGTTGTGGAGTCTCCCTCACTGGAGATATTCAAAAACCATCTAGACAGAATCTTGTGCTCTAGGATGACCCTGCTTGAGCAGGGAGGTCAGGCCAGATGACCCATTGTGATCCCTTCCAACCTTACCCATTCTGTGATTCTTTGAAAGACCGGATATAAATGGATAATTTCTTGTCTCAAGTAAAAATTATAGTGAATTTTCTGATTTTATAAAATTAATGTTTTCATAAAATTGTTAATTGTATTGGAGCAAATTTCTTGTAATTTCAGATGCAATTTTAAGTTTGTTTTCTTTCTGTGTGGCTCATTTTTGAGACCTGAAAGCTGGATTGGAAGCTGGATATTCCTTTTCTCTCTCTCTCTGAAAGTGAGTTGACATTAGCACAGAATGCATGATGGCATGGCTAAGGCACAGTGGGTGTTGGGTAAAGACTTCTTTCACTCAGCTGCAGTTCAGAGTTGCCCAGACCCAACTTTTGTGCATTGAACCAGTGGTATTTCCTCAGATATAGACCACTGTGTAAAGTGACCTTTACATCTCTGGGCAGATCAGCACAGAGGTTGTGAAAAAGGACGTTTGTGGGACTGGGAGAGGAAGGTGTGTTTGTGCGCGGCTGGCCAGACCCACCATCTGTGAGGTGCTGCACAGGAGAACAAACATAGAAGCATTGGCTAGTTTCTGTCACACCAGTTCTAAAAACCTAATTTCAGTCATATACATATATATTGATGGTGAGAAGAGGGGGAGAGTATACTTTATCAAGCATAAGTCCATGAGAATGCATTTGCAGATCTGATCCAAAGCATGTATATAAATACACTCTTTTCTTTGTTTTCAGGAAATAGTTTTCAGTGCTTTCTCCGGTGGTAATTCATGCATGTTAAATCACATGAAAAGCACATATCCATTTGGATTCTCAAGGCAGGGTGTTGTCAATTGTTTTAGAGTATTGTCTCTTGGGAACCCCAAATGGGGTGCTTGTTGCCTCATTACTCCAAAGAACAGAGTTGCAGTCACTGGCAGAATGTTTGTGTGTGTGTGTAAAAAGTCATGTGCTTTATTTTACCTCCATATAGAGTTTTTCATTGCTGCCTTGGAAAACAGCAGTCTGCATAGATGGTAAAAATATTTGTAATCACATAAATAAGTTCCCACCTGTAGAGAAATTCTGGTCCAGCTGTGCCAGGCTGTGCAATTTGACAAGGGACTGATTTCAGTTTGCTACATAGCTAAAAAAAGAAGCCAGGTGAAACAACTGAATGCTGACATTTGAGTAGGAGTAATAAATCAAACTGGTGGGTGGGGGAAAGGAATGTTCCTGTCATCAGAAGGAAGCCTGTTTTTTTCCATGCAAAAATGAAATGCATTTGCAAAAGCTGGATTATTCACACTCTATATCATTACATACTAAAGAAATGACAAAATAAACAAACAAAAAATATAATTACAGACTGTTAGGTAAGTTCAGTAGCTTTTCAGTATCATAAGTATCAAACTCATTAGAAGCACAACTTAGAAATATTTAACACAATAATTATCTTTTTTCCCTTTTCTGGTAATCTCTACACTTTTACTCCTGTGAGAGTTCTTTTTAGTATCTATGTTATTCAGTAGGAGCTTTCATTGAAAACTGAATTGATCAGTAGTCTCAAAACTGACTGTTTACTGGGAGATATCCATAGGTCACCATTCATTTCATCCATGTTTGTTTGTAGCATGAGAGGCAGCACAGTCTGTGCTGTGGGATCTTGTCACTGCTTGAAATGCACACAGGTTGAGACAAGGGAGTAGTGAAGGATAAAAAGCTGTAATAATTTGAAAGAAAGGTAGCATAGCATAAGCTTTTCATAGCAGTTAACAATTGAGCTAGCTTTGTGGAATTCCAAAGATTTGTTGCTTTTGGCAGATAATGCTAATCAGGTTTCTATTTGTGTCCCACCCTACTGTTCATCTGTGAGGTGTTTGCTCAATTCTGTGTTACGTGACTGGGCATTGCTCCTGTAAGCCTGTCATGATTCTCTAATTTGTCCTTGAGGAAGTAACTGTCACAGAGGGAACTTCTTTTCCTGAATAGATAAATTCTTTATTGGACCTATGTAGTACATATAAATAATACCTTTTGATGTTTTCCTCTCACAATTCCTTACTCTCATTCACTAGTAGCTACAGTTAGGGATGAACATTTTCCATCATCTGGTATAATAAGAGTCATCTTAAAATTTAGGTTCTCAGACTGAATATCCAAACAGAACTTATGTGTCTGTCTGTAGGAGTGAACAAGTTCTCTTTCAAACGGCAATCACAGAAAAAAAAAATAACAATAATAAAACATATTTTCTGATGCAGAGCAGAATATTTGAACTCAAATATGGACTTTCTTGAAATGACTTATAGTCTGACTGAATTTTTTTTCATGCTTCAAGTGATGGGTTGTTGAAATATATACACTGTGTGTTGAGTTTATCACACTTTTGTGTAATTTTGGCACAGGTAAGTTATCCACATGACAATGCAACGTGTCTCATTTCTGAACTGAGTTTGTATAGTTTATATATGAATAATGAACCATCTTAATATGTGCCGTGCAAAAATGACTACAAAATTCATTTGTTACTGTTATTTGTTTGATTCATAGTAGTACTTTTGTGCTAGCTGACCCAATGCAGTTCAGCTTCTGTCTCACAGGAGGATTTTTAGCCCACTGCTTATCTCATGAAAGATTTGTTGCCATTGAATCTGTATGATAGAAGATAACAGAGCTGGAAATATACCTGCAACCTTGCTTGTGACATTTCAAGGACTGATATGCATCACAGTAATATTAAGTCATGGTTATTTTTGCACAGAGATGAATGTATGTAAGACTTCAGTGTGTAGATGTACTATATATATATACAAGAAAACTTGTGAAAGAATCAAGTGTCAAATGCGTCTGAAGATTACTTGAAAATATAGCTGAATGCCACTAGCTAGAGTTGCAGTCTGATGTTACATCCATCTGGTGGTCCAAGAGACTCCTGAAATTAAAATTTAACCTATTTCCCTTCATGCTTCAGTGGTGTGTGTACACTGCAATTCATAGACTGGTAACAGTACAGAATGTGACTTTTAAAATGAATTTTCATGAGCTATGTGGGTCTTATGTGGATTATAATAGTTGTTATAATTAAAGAAAAGAGAGAAATCTAAAAGGCTCCTCCCCTCAAAATAATATGTGAATATCAGCAAAATGTGCAGTATAATAACAATCTTCTCTGACAAGTAACAGATGAGATGCTGTAGTGTTGCAACTGTGGTGAAGCAGTTTCAATGGCACTCATTGTTTGACAGGAATTAATGTAGATTCTCTGTGTTGGACTGCTTTACCAGATTTTCAGCTATGAGAAAGCAGGGAAGATCTGTTCACAAGACTCCCCAGACCTGTTCCACGTCCTTGCTCTGAACCTGGCGTAGGTCTGATGGAGATATGGAATTTGTTAAAGTGCACAGAAATTCGTAACAAAATCTGGTAATTGATGTATGCCGTTCCATAAACAAGTCGTCCTCTGAGCACTTAAAAGAATCTCATTGTACTGTATTTCCTTAAAATTCTATTGAGAAAGCACTGTAATTTAGGAGTGTCTAAGTTAACTTAGTGTACAGGTAGCACATGTAGAAATAAGGACATTAAATTTGCCTAATATTTATAATAGCCTACCTTCACTTGCTTATTATATTGCCAAATTTTAGTAATTTCAATTAATATTTTCTGTATGTTGTATCTGCTTCAGCCTGTTTTGGAAAATGTTCAGCAAGAATGGTGTGCAACCATTGCTAAGAAAGCATCAAGAGGGGCTAGTTTGTCTAGGTTTAAAGATACTTAGACAATGTATTGAAAAATTGTAGTAACTTTATTCTTTTATGAGTGTGTGGAGGTCAAATTCACTGATCTTTAATGTCTTTTGTCATTCTCTGAGAAAGATATGGAGTTTTGTTCAAATTGTAAGCTGCTTAACATTTCACATTTGTACATATACTGAGATTTGAGAGAATTTGGTAGCTTCATTGTCTGAAGGATCCATTCCCATTAAACATATCCTGGCTCCTACATTTTTCCAATCTGCTAACCAACTGTGTATCTGCTTCATGGCCTCAAGTCATGTTTAGTCCGGGGCTCTAAGAGGCAATCAAGATTTTTCTCTCCTTTTTCTTCTTCCATAGTTGCTCAAATACATTGTAATGCAGGTCACAAAACCATAGATTTTGCTCTTAATGGAAAACATTGTTGTATCATAGTTAAAGACACATTTCATCGTACCATTTGTATAGCTGATATTACAATGTTGTGTCCTAATTTGACTGGGCATATTTATTAACATAGTTACTGCATGTGAAGCTGAATTCCAGCCTGGATTACACTTGTTTACTCCTGAAATTTCCATATAAAACCCACCTGTACATATAGATTTTTCACACAGTTATTTGCATGAGTAAATAAGTGTTGCTTAATGGTATTTTGACTCATTGCAGCCTTTGAACAACCACGTTCAAGGTGCATGACTGAAGTTTGTGGTAATTGTACCATCTGATAGTCTGAATTCATAGGCAAGAGCATGCCTATAGCAATGAAGTATAAATATTCATTCTGAGGTTTAAATAATTTATATAGAGCAGTCAGGCAGTAATATATACTTTCTATTCCAAGTCTACTCCAAGTCCCATCTAAGCCTGGGAACTGGGAACGTTCTTTGCTGTTTAGCTACTACTGATTTCTGTGTGTTTTCCAACCCACACTGAAGTTTTAATTTTAATTGAAGGAGAGAGAGTGAGAAGTTTCATGATGAGATAGATTTTTCCTGACATGCATGTGAGGATAAGAGGCAAATAGAAAACCACAGATATTCTAAAGACACAAATTAATGAACTTATTTCCTATAACTACTCTGCCGCATGCAACTCTTCTCATCACAATCAGGGTTCCATCGTGGTACCAGACACCTTTGAAAAAGTATTAAGGAGAGTCTAAATTTCAGCTGAATACACAACTCTACACCAAAAAAAAAAAAAAAAAAAAAGGAAAAGAAACCATTTGTTTTATTTATTAAT
>JAWWLZ010000118.1:24825175-24853358 GCA_035041345.1 Poliocrania exsul
GTGTGGAATACTTTGTAGTGTCCACTTCCTGGATACCCTGGTTACTAAGGAAGCCATGGCTAAACCCATGACATATAGATAAAATGCCAGCAATCAGAACTTCAGGAAATGAGAGTGCCTGTAAAACAACAGAAAAGATTGTCAGTACAAAGGGGTGAATTCCCTTTTTTCCTGGTTTGGACTAGCAGGTATAGTAGGTGGTGGGCAACAAGGGAAGCATATTATTGTGGCTTAATGAATCAGCAATAAGCACCATGTGCACAACTGCATATTAAAGCAGCTTGACTGATGTCTAAGCTAATGCATTTTGTCTTCCATTTGGAATGCATAGTGAAGTCCAGTGCCATGACTGTGGTGGGAAGCACAGGACCTCCATGGGCTCAACTGGTAATCATTAGCCTTGAATATCCCTTGCATTTAGGTGAAACCCAGGCCTTGTATCTGTGATTGCACTGGAGTGATTCTTGCCTGGAGCATTTCTAGTTATCAGTAACAGAAATATGTCATAATGAAGATCAAAAGTCTATGAAGGTTGCTAATGATAACTCAGTGGATCTCAGCCTTTTTTCACAGAAGTACAGAACAGTAGCATAAATAGTATGAATACATTTCACAGGAACAAAGGCTTTTAAAAATAAATATTTACAGTTACTTCTTGAAAGCTTGTATTAAATAGCTGAGAGAGAACATCAGTCTGAATTTGTAGATAGAAAAAAATCCACTGATGCCTCCACTGATTTACACAAGTAGATACTGTCAGCTCTTATCTGAAATGCTCAATGATATAAAAGTTTCTTTATTTTAGTCTATCTTTGTGAAGGGAAAATGATCAAATATAACCCCAAATCTCATTCCTCCATGACAGATTTTCTCTGCTTTGTTCATAGCAAACTAAAAAGACATTTGAAAGCAGGAAGGTTTGAGCTGATTTGGAAAAAGAACAACTCCAGCCTATAAATAGTAATTTCAATTGATCTGTACTAGTTATATGCTCTTGGTACATTATTTCAAAAGATGAAAACTGAAGTGTAAGTTAGAAAAAGCTCCATGTTTCAGGAAATAATCCAGTTGCCTTTTGAGGAGTGAAGGCAAAATTTTTCTTGTAGTCAGGACTTCTGCAGATGTCCTAAGTGACCCTGGTGAGGCATCTTTCTGTGACCTGTTGTAGTGCCACTATACTACACCTGGGCTCCTTTCTGGGGGCAGGTGCTAACCCAAATGTCAGCCACTATGGAGTGCTCCCAACAGAAGGAATTTGAGTTGGACCCATGTCCTGACTTCTTCCAAGTCCTCCCTTGTGTCTGAACATATGCTTCTATAGTGTGTTTAAGTAAAACAGTTGATGCTTTACAGCATCAATTTAAATTGAAGTATAGCAGCACTATCCCTGTGTTTCAAGGATACTGTTTCTTGCTCTTTTTCCTTTGGTCATTTCTGCACTGGCCTCTCCACCCAAGGTTTCTGTACCCTAGAAGGGTGGAGCAAGATTTGCTTCTCGTAACACTCTTTCCATAATATTTGGGCACAGTGCAGCTTTAAAAAAAATTACAAAATAAATTAGTAAAATGATTACTTTCTTAAAATAATGTAAAGCATTGTCTAGAAACACTGAGAGGTTCCAATCAAGGCAATATGGTCATGGTTCACTCCAAATTTTTCCCTTTAGAAGTCAAAGGACCTATCTGGTATCACATATTTAGATTATTTCAAGCACCATCATCTGATGACACTCTTAGTCATATTTTTTAGTTTTAGGTAGTTCTGCAAGGAGCAGGGAGTTGGAATTGATGATCCTTATAAGTCACTTCCAGCTTGAGATATTCTATGATTCTCTATTTAACAGCAAACATTACAAATTTATAGCTGGAAAGGAACTGCTAAAGAAAGGGAGGAAGAGAGTGGCTCTTTCACTTAATTCTTAGGCTGCAAACTGCTGGAAGGTGGAAGGATATAACCAAAGATACCATTTTATATTTGCTCTCTCTCTCTCCCAGAGCTCCTGTGCACAAATTTTGTCCCCCAACACACATACAGATGGGAACACACATGCACAATACACACTGAACAGTTTTTTTAATGTCTTTGTTTCTATTTTTCATGTGTGTAGCACAACCACAGACCCCCATTTCCCTAAAAGCTGTTCTACCTCACAGCAATGTCAATGTACTAGTAATATGTGTAATGACTTTTAAACAATGTTTTGCCGAGCAGCTTCTTAAGGTCACAGCACATTCCTATTCTTACTTTCAAGTGGAAAAACTTTAAATGGAACCTAAAATCAAAATTAATAAGATTCCTACTTTAAAGAGTTAAATTATTCCAAAATTTGCTCTAGAGGTTTTATTTCAGTTACCATTGAAAAACCCCAATAATTTCTAGGAATAGCATTGCAGTTGTGTTTTCTTAGCACCATGCCTATGGTGAGTGGTATGCAGTGATGCTGTTTTGTGTAGCATGAGAGAGAAGGTCTTAATACTTTGTGTTTCTTAATAAAGAAAATACTATAGGTTGGTTTTTGTATTGGAAGAATTTTTATTCAGTGGAATGATACAAAGGATCACAACCTGTTAATGTATTCCCATCATTTATTGATCTTATTAGTGAAGTCTCTTGGCATTTACAATCTTACTTTACCATGAGAAAAGGGACGGAGCATTCAAGATATTTCTAAAAAGTCTCACAGGAGATTATCTTCCAGGAACCTAATACAAGGCAATTTGGCGTGTGCAGGCACTGGCAGAACTCCCAATCTTGAAAAACTGATTCACATTAGTAGGAACTCTTCTGATTATCTTCACTGACACTGTTGAGTTCCATCAATGTTTGTGTAACTTTTGCCCCTTGCAAACCAAAGAGAGCAAATATGAATTTGCAGAGGTGAGAGGCTAGACACACTGTAGACTTCTTGCCACCTCAGCATCATCTGGACACTATGCATGCATTGGGACACAGGAGACAGAGCAGGAGGTGGTCCTAGGGGCCTGCACTTACACTTTTTCAGGTAAATTGCTGCCAGAGACTTTAAAATGTTTTGGATTAATAAGATCTACATGTATTTTTTGACTGTACCAATTTGAAACAATGAGGCCAGTTCCGAGGCAGTATGATTTGCAGCCACTATACCACCTTTTCCCTGTATTGAAACAAAATGTTTCAAACCTTGTTGGCTGTAGCTGTCATGTTAGAGCTGTATTCAGTCATCTTAACTCCTTACGGAGTTTTTGCTCTAAAATTGAAGAAAAGAGTATCAGAATTCCAGCCAAGAACTTTGTTACAGCGTGCACTGCTGAAAATGTGATAGCTTACTGAGGAGTGACAGTAAAAAACAACAAAATAAATTAGTAAAGTGGACTCTACCTTGCCTTGTAGTGTGTGTGGCTCAGTATCCAAGTCTCAGGTTGCCTGTCAGTGCAGCTCCCTAGTGCTGCAGCAGAGCGAAGCACAGCATCTGCAGTGTAAAACAGGATCAGCTCCCAGATTAACTTAGCCAAGTGCTTGCTGGGCTTTAGGAGGGAAACAGAGCAGAATGAGCGACCCAGAGCTGCACTTTTATGCCTGGGAGAGCAGACTAAGAGAAATTACCTGGAGGAATCTCACAACATAAGCTAGAACTATCTAGCAAAACTAGAAAGTACTCAGACTGGACTCCTAGAGCAATAGCCATTAGCCCATTTTTGCTGAGATGTCTACTGAATCTGTACATCTTGAATTGGCAATCAATCTGGGGAGACTTTGAATCATAGGAAGTAATTAGATGTGTTTGGGTAGTCTGTAGACCCTAACAGCACATTTGTATCATCCTCAAAGATCAACAGCATGAAAACTGCTTCATCTAAAGAGCTGTAATGATGTTGCAGCTGATTTGGTTTAGAATCAGTCAGACACTCTACAGATTATGAAAAGTGAGGAGAATGATCTTCCTATTCCTTTTGGATAGTCACTCACTTCTCAGGAAAGCAAGGGTAGATTTCTTTCAGACAAAGAGAATAAAGCTTCCATTCAGTGCCATGCATTCCTTAGGATATTGCAGACCTCTTCCTTTCCCCTCTAAGATCTTAGTAACTTAGTTTTCTCCCTTGTAGAAAGTAGATTTTGACTTTGCTGGTTTGACAGTGTCTGCATTTTTCACTGCCTCTTCAACAACTTTCAAAACAACTATAAGATTATAATGTAATCATCCAATTCTTTTTTGCTCCCAAGACATTGACATCCTATTTTATTTTCAATTTAAAGTATAAATGTTTTTCCACCATTCACACAGACATAAGTGCACAGATTGATGTGTTTGTAAACTAGTTGTCTAGACCCACTGAAATCGTAATGAAAGAGGAGCATGTACATGGATCTGATTATTCCATCTCAGTTGGCAGGTAGGAAGAATAGCTCTTAAAATCTTCTTGTCATATAAGTCCATTCAGCAGGTTTTCCAAAGTACATAGAGAGCAATACTGCAGTATCTTTGCTGTTATTGACATGGCAATGAAGATTTATTTTGAGGAACGGGCCCATAATAGGCAACTGAGAGGGTAAAACAGTAAAGAAAAGTGAAAAAGCTAAAAATATCAGAGTGGCGAAAAACTTTACAGTTTCAGGAGCTAGAGTGCAAAGTACACTTTTGGTTGATGATTTTAAAAAGCAAGATCCTGTTGGCACTTGTTGTAGTATATTTGCTTTAATCTTCAAAGTACTGAGTTGAGAGGAGGTGGGGCAGAATAAAAGAATGTGAATTAGAAACTCTTAAGAAGCCCTTTAAAGAAGTTTACAAGATACATTTGAATTTCCCTGCCTTAGAACTCTCATTTTGAGTGTCATGGATTTGTTTTCTTTTCTTTCACAATATTACTTAGAAGCTATTCTGTTAATTAGGTAAAATGTTAACCCTTTTAGCACTGTACTGCTCTTGTTCTTATGAGTCGTCGTGTTTTCCATATCACTTAATTTGCACTATTTAAATATTTTTGTTAATACAGATTCTCCTGTATAGATAGTCCCTTGCCACATCACATAAAATTAAGCAGTCTTGTGTTCGGTTGAACTGTTATCATGATTGTTTTACATCTGACTCCAGTGGAGTTGTCTTTCACAATTCTGAAGGAGCTCATTCTCCATGATCATGATATCTGAGGGATAAGCAACCTGGATGTATTCACAAAGCAGACTCAATAGGTAAATGCTGGGTGATCCAATCATCTTCCCCTGAGAGCTATCCTGTGCACCTGCTCTGTCCTGCCCACAGCTGGGTGTGTTTGTGTGTTTGCATGGCCTAAGACAAGTTTCATACCCCACTGCACACTTTGCAACAAGTTTGTGTTGTTGACAGCCTAAGTTAAAAGGAGATACAGAAGTGGAGGGCCTCTGAAGCATCTCAAATAACAAGCCAACATCTGTGCTTGTTTCTGCAGTCTCCAGGCATGTGAAGGGCTGCCAGATGTGCAGGAAGCGTTAGGCAGTTACTGAAGCTTCCAGATCAAGTACTGTTCTTGAAAAGCACAATTGGGGTGGATGGCTTCACTCAAAGTAAAGGATGACTGATGTAAAATAAAATCACATATGAATGTAAAGTAACTTTGAAATTTAGATTGTGATTTCTTACTTCCACAAACGAATTGCTTTAAATAAAGCACTTCCCTTATAGTTTAAGTTCTAAAAGTTTACCAGCAGTAGGAGATTTTTTCAGTGATGCAATTTATGCCATATTTAAATGTTTCATCTGTCTTTATGAGATACTAGCAAATACTTTATGTATTTGAATATTAGACCTTGGAGAAGTTACTGTCAAAATTAGTAAGTCTTAATAATATGTATTTCAGAAAGGACAGCAGGAATTAATTTATTTCCCAGAATACACGTTAATTTCTGGTGAGTAATGCTTCATGCTCACAGAGTAATTAGTTGTATTCTTCCATCTCCCACAATTTATCATCATTGAACTCACAGCCAAGTGCCAAGCATATTAAGATGTATTCATATCATGGCAACTTCTTTGACAAAACTATCCACAAAGCACTGTAAGATTCTGATTGACTCTAATCAATTGTTATTAATGATACTTTCAAATACTTCTTTCCATTGCTTTGGAAGACATTTCAGCACTCCATTCCTTCATTTTATTTGAAATCCCAACTTTTTAACAATACAAGACAGAAATACCAATCCTACCATTTACTAGGTTTTTTTAGAAGATGTGTAGACCTTCTTTATGTAACTCCACGAGCATAAATTCAGTGTGTTTAGCATAACATCTAAGAGAAATGGGAATGTGTGGGAATTGCAACCTCTTGTGACTTATGCAGTGTGTTAGAACAATGGTGTGAGGAGCCCTTTGAAGAACAAGTGCTAGCTGGGATATAGCAGGGATCTGGACAGCATTGTGGGCATCTGCTACCACCTTAATAGCAGCTGGCCAGCTGAGAACATCTTATAAAATCATTTCATGTCACAAAACCAAAACACTTTATGCAACAGAATATAGATACTTCTATATTGGAAAAAAAAATTGAAAAAAAAATTGTTTTACTAATAATGAAGCATTTCCTTTGATTTTGCTTTTAATGTATTTTTTACTGCAGGCGTGAGTGATGAGGCTATCTCATCCAAATTTGTATAATTCAGTTACTTTGCAAATTGAGTTCAGAATTCTTGTTTTAGAATTGTTTTATTCTCTTCCTCTGACCTTCAGAGTGTGCACTCCTTCATTCATTTGTGCATTCATACTTCTGAAGCTCCTTCTACTCTATGTAGCTGCAGGATGAAGTCACCTCATTACTTTGATTGCGCTGACCCAAAAACATCTCTGAGTTCTGGTCTCCAAAACTTTTCATATTGAGCTGGTTTTCAGGTTGACAGCAATGCGCAGTAATTTTTTTTACCTACTTAAATTTTTAATATTTAATAAATCATATAGAAATGCTAAAAATAATTCAGGATTTTAATGGCCATTTGAAGGCAGAAAGGCCATTGGGAGAGACATTTCACTTAAGGACATCTGACTTTCATAAAATGTTAATCATGTGGGACAAGATCCAGTCTGCCTACCCAGCTTGCATCTAGGTATTGCAACTCTCCATCTGACTGTCTAGACTGGATCTGAATTTTAGATGTCTAGTGAACAAAGTCTCCTAAAATAAGCACCTGCATTCCACATCAGATGAATGGAAATCTCTAAAGTGCTCCAGAGGGGGTACCTGTCTGCTTGAATTTAAACATCTAAGTATGTATTTATCTCTCAGCTCAGCAATTGAATTGAAAAAGTAAATTTTGCTTTAGTAACTTGATAGATAATCTCTTACCAAGTGCAAGAATGAAATGAGCAAATGCTTATGCAATAGTCACACCGCTGGCATGTGTAGAGAGAAGGTAGCATTTGATCTGTCCAAAATTCCACTTGGAAACATTACCAAGGGCATTTTATCCTATGCTGGTTTTGGCATAGACAGTTAAAAAATTGTTATTTTTGAAAACTTGCTTTAGCTGGCAACTAGATAAACCAGGATAATTTCTTCTTAGAGAACACATTTGCCTCACTTTAAAAGGTATCTTTTAAGGATAGCCTTTTTAAAGTATTATTTATAATGGAGTAGTTCAGCAGGAATACCTATGCATGTGACCTTCACCTTAAAGATGTGGAGAGGTTTTTGTAGTGGACCAAAGGGAACACTGTCAGCAATCAGAGCTTCATTCGTACAATAGTTTCTGATTGACAAAACCGATGTAAGAGTCTTGTCTGTGTTATAAAATTGTAATTTAAAAGTAACTTTTCAGTAATATTTTCCGATAAGAGATACAAGAATTCATTCTCAAGAAATGACAAGACAAACATAGATAAACTTCTCAAGTACAAACAAAAATCTTAAAAGAATTTTGCATCTTGGGGGTATGAGGCAAACCTAGTTTTCGAAAGGTGAACAGCATGGCTTTCTAAGCCAATTATTTTGAACAGATTTTAGTTTGACAAGGGGTAATACTACTGACTTCAGTCTGAACTGACCTGAAAAAGGTTGAGTCCAAAGAACAAACTTGAGTTTTAGAACAAATAATAGAAGAATACCCACAATCAGAATTTGACTGTTGTGTTCCTGTTGCTTTGAACAGGTTTAGATACACAAGTTAATTCTTAAGTTTAAAATGGGTGCCATTATAATAAAGTCTATGAACCAAACAGAAGATGAAAGGCTGTGTTTTTACCAGTGCTGCACCAGCAAAGTCCATAGTGAGAGACAAGCACTCTCCTTGGCCATGTCCAGCTGGCTGCCCAGCACTGTAAGCTCTCTGAACTACTTTGGTAGCTCCCTGGGAAGAGGGCAAGGGTTGATTGATTTGGCACTGGGAACTTGTTTCTGTCTTCTTAATGCCTTCAGTTTCAAAGGAGAAAATACTTGAATGAGATGCATATAATGGGGGCTGATATGGGCCAGAATTGTGTTGCTGTCTAGTGTCTGTCCAGAAGACTTACAGATCAGAAAAGAGGGGGCAGAAACATCCCCTCCCAGCCCAGTGTGCTCTTTTCCCCACTTGCCTCTTCCCCACACTGGCAGAGTCATCTGTGTTGAGAAGCAGTGGTGAGGCTGAAAATTGCATGGGCATATGGATCACAGTATTATGGAGAATATTGTAAGGAGTTATATTGGGTTTACTATTCTTGCTTTGTTGAGGAACAGAGAATGTTGTCTATATGGCAATTTCTTGTGGCCTTCATGTAAAAAGTAATTAACTTTTCATCTACTGGCAAGGTGAAATCAGTATTTCTTTTACCTCAGTAATTCTTTATTTATTTTAAATTTTCCATGTTTGGAACTTTTTTCATGAGTAAACTATGATTTTGCAACAGGCATATTAGGTCTATGGAAATGTGCATCAGATCTATAGCAAGTCAGTTAAGGTGATACATATGAAGCATAAAAGTAAAATTGATTTGAAATGTTTATTGGGAAAGAAGCTGAGAAACTAAGTGGATATTTATGAATTATGGATATTTCACATACCTAAATACTGCCAGTAAGCTTAATGTTTCCTCTTTTACATTTGATTTCAATTTTTATGCCTGTTGTAACACATCCTAGGATTTAAATAACCCATATAATTTCTAAACAGCGTAGCAATCAGAGCAATCGGTGTACTCTGTTTCTAGCTAAATGTCAATTCAAGTGCAAAAAGCAGCAACTGTTAAAGGGGATTACAAAATTCAATATTTAGACTATTCTCAGTGTCTAATAAAGCTGCTTCTGGAACACATTTAATGGGTATATCAAAGGTATTGAAACAACAGGCTATTTGTCTACAATACACTTCAAATAATAATATTGCTGGCAAACATTATTAGAATAACTAGCCCTATGGCAGACCCTCCTGCTTGAGGAGTGTGTGCTTATATGAAATTAATCAAAATGTGTTGATATTTTTCTTTATAATAGTATTAAAATGAAGTCTATGAATACTTCAATAAGCATCCGTCTCTCCCTTATGTACCCTTGAAAACCTTACCCTTTCGTTATCATAAATTTAAAATTGTAATTTTTGTATTATTTTTGTAAAAATATTTTTAAAGCTTTAGTTTGCTTCATCCATCTAACACATGGAACTAACTGCTGAAAGCTGGGGTTTAGGCCTGGCATTTAAAGTTAGTGAAGCATCTGAAGCTGCAGAGAATATTCTATTGTTATAGGTAGAATTTGGGAGAACTAAGTCTCTTTGAGTTCCATTAATTTCAGTGGAAATTGGGCATATTATCAGCTTCTGAAGTTCCTCATCTATACATACCAGTACCTTCAGGTTTCTGACTTTTAAATATCTGGCCCTCAAGGTACTTTGTGTCAAGTAAACGTACCTTTGTACTTTTCCTCTTTAACTCAGGTACTGTAAATTCTTATGGGGATGATCAGCATTACGCTTGCAATTACTTGATCTTACAGCTCTCAGTGGGAAGGAGTAACACTAAGACAACAATACTTAGATTTTCCTCTGCTGTCCTTGTTGGTCCCTCATGGTACAGTGCTGTCTTTTGTCCAACAAGGATGCTGTGCCCCAAACAAGAAACTCTTGGGTGTGAAGGGTTTGCAGGAGCACAAGTTGGTACTGCAGCGTAGGCAGCTCCTGTCCTCAGGAGGCACTCTGTGCCTGCTGGGGCAGGGTGGGGTCAGTGATTGGGGATGACAGCCTAGAACTCCTACAGTGAGAGGAAAAGAAGATGACATAAGTGGTGTAGAAATTAATAAAAAGGGTGAAATACATTTTCCTTCTCAAGGCCATTTGTATTCTACACAGAGCATATACTGGCATGCCTCAGCTCAGTGCCAACCATGCAGAGGCAATTTCAGTAGCCTGCAATCTCTTCTTCACTGCAGTTGCAGAGCATCCCTATTTACACTGTGTCATACTCCTATGCTGAGAAGTAAAGCAATTTTATATGTTTTCTACTGTAAAACAGAATTTCATTCAGTGACCCATTTCTGTTGAATTATCCCCAAAACTGTCGCTGTCACTTTGGAAGCCTCACCTAGTGATAGCTTGGTTAGACTTTCCACCTATATGTTTGGGATTTGATAACTTTCTATTAGTAACTTAACAGGAAGCTGCTTTCAACAGTTCCATATAGTAGAACCCACGTATGTGGTCTCCCCCAACTTCAAAAAAAAAAAAAAAAAAAAAAGGAAAAGAAACCATTTGTTTTCTTTCTTAATGGCCAGCCATTAGTGATTCTGAAAATAGAATGCATTTTGAAAGTAGTTTAAGAGCTACTGTCATCAATCTTTATTATTTATTCGTTGACTCAGATGACAGATCTGAGCTACTTTATAGTTGAAGGTGTGGCTGATGGTTTGTGTGCCCTTCTTGACCTTGTCAAGGGCAAACATAGTTTAAAGTTGTTTATAAACTATAAATCTCGTGGTAAAGAATGATGTGTGCAGTATACTTAAATGATTAAAAGTACATTGTGTAAACAGGATAGCAGTGAAGAAGTTTCTGAAGAGAGTGATTCTATGCAGACTATTCTGAATGGACACATAGTACAAGCTGATCATTAAAAACCAGATTTCTGTCACTACACTTGGTGACGGTGGCAGTACTTTTGTGGGTGTTAGCTGCATGTAGCAATGAAAATACTATGAGATGTTGTTTATACTTTTAAAGAAATTGAGTTAAAAGCAAGTTCCATTAACATTTCAAGAAAACTGCTCACAATGATCAAAAAAGTCTGCTCTGTTCCTCACCTCCTGAGGCTTTAGAAGCATGTGTTAGAGCAGGCTGTGATGGCTAGGATGCTCAATCTCAAATTGGATGCCTATGGCTGTTAGACATTTGCCCTTTAATTATACTGATTCCAAGACCTGCCTTGCTTCTGGACAAGTTCATTCCTTTTGTAACACTGGACACACTACTGCAGAATTTATACATATATGATAGTGTTTGAATGTAATTGGAGTATAAAGGCTGTGGTACTGATTGGTACACTATGCCTAACTTAGCCAATGCAGAATAGAATTAAAGTATTTGGGAAAATTATTTGAAATGCTTTTTTTCAAAGCAAAGATTAGCAATCTCAGCACTTTCAGCTCTAAGATAAACAAGCTGTACACAATACTAAATGGATTTACCATGTCATGTGGATAAACCTGCTAGCTTATTCTATTCATGATTCACAAGATTATACAAATTAGTAGGAAGATCCTAGAAAGTTTTGATCCTGGAGAGCTTAAACTGACTGCAAAGTGGTATAAAACTGTACAGTTTGGCACTCTAAAACTACCATGATAAAGTGACAAAAATAATTGCATATTTGGTGGTGTGATGAAATAGAAACAAAAATGATTGCCTGCTGACATTGGTTTCATAAGATCACATTTCATCTCAACATAATAGAGAATTTGTTTCTCTTCTTCTGGCATAATGTTCTAAGTCCTCTCCTTGTGTAAGACTTTTTAATACTGCTTTTGAATGGCATATTTTAATTCTGTGTTTTTCCTACCCTCTTCACCCTATTGTCAGTTCACTCATTAGGTTTTAGTAAACATGGAGAGAAAAAACTCATGAAATTCTGGCACTGAAGAATCTGAGGGCAATTTATTTATTTCATTACAGAGGTAGAACTAAATAGCAAACTTGTACACAGTTCCTTCATTTGTATATTTAGAGTATTGCTCTGACACATAGATCTTTAACTATGAAATGGACAAATGAATCTGCATTTTCCCAGATGTGTGAAAAGCTGGAATCCAGACTTCAAACTGAGCCCTACTCATATTATTATTTTACATTCCCACATATGACTTTTACTAATTTCTGGAGTATTTAGAGAGAAAGAATTTAATTTCATGTCTACCCCTGAGTAGTGTTCATACTCCCCTCAATGAGTTTACAAAGGACATCTCAAAGACAAAATTATGTTGTATTAATTTCAGAGATTCTTATCAAAAGTGTATTAGACATCTTGCTGTGATGCAGTTCTGGACATGCTTCCCTCCAGCATGTAGAGGTGAAGGCTCTAAGCAAGGTTGGTATTAATTGTGCTCCACAAATATAAGCTTTAAAAGAGAGATCAGTTGTGAGAGCTGATCTGATACTATACAGAACATTTTTTTTCAAAATTGAAGAGCAGGACCCTTTCTAATTCCACAAAAGCCATGTTTTTAATGCAATGTTTCCAAACAAAATGTAAAAAGACAGTGCTGGTATGTGAAAATGGAAAACTGGACACTAAGTGTGTTTCAGCATAAGTGGGGACTGGACTGAAACTCCTTTAAGCCAACTACATAAGCTCCTCTTTTTGTGGTGTTTTCTTTTGCTTTTCATCAAGAAACAGGAAGAAAATTTCCCTGTTGTGTAGAGTAGCTTTATTTAGGTCTTTCCAGCTTTGCTTATCAGCCTCTCAGAATCCAAATTGTCTTCAAGACAATAATAACAAGACAGAGGGAGAGCGATATGTAGTTTGTCATTGGAATTTAGTGCAATTCCATACAAGAGCAGTGGAAATAAGAAAGAAGTGATGGAGGAAATATGTGGAAAGTTATAGAGAGATCACACAATGTTAATTTCTTTGTAGGAAGATTGGGGGAAAAAAATCTGATTCCCTCTGCTTCATTTGAAAATTAACAATTTAGTATTAGACTGTTAATGCTCCAGATGTTAACTGGCTGCTGTGAACATTTTGAAACCAACTAGCTACTTCTATATTTGGTATGCACATTATTTATCTAGTTTATGTGGTAGTTTGGTGTTTAGTTTAGGTGTTTAGTTCAATTTATGAACTAAATATTAGAGTAGAGAACCACGGCTACACACATGCCAAAAACAACATTTCAGATCAAATTTAAATCCATAGAAAAGCTTTCTCATTGTCTTGACATAGCATTTTAAGTTACTTTCAGCCAAACCAGAACTATATGATCAGCAAGTACAGCCTTTGATAATATGTAGTGGGCTTCAGAGTCTCTATCCACACTAGAATTTTGCAACTGGGGCAATTTTTGAAGCCAAGTTTTGATTCTGCTTTGCATTCCATAAAATCTCACAGTCTAAAAGAACTACATTAACTGCTGCAGATGCTGTATCCCATTTGGTGTGGAAGTGGACATTGGAATCTGTCCCTCACTGAGTAGCAGCATCTTTGCAGGTTTCTGACAGAAATTACCTTAACCAAGTATATTTATTTCATCAAGCTATTAGGTAGTGCACTTCTGAACTTTAAGGAGCAAGAATGAATATTAAAATGGAAAACCCACAAGAGGATATAACTGATCTCCTTATAGCTCAAATGATCCAAAACATACTTTTGCAAATACATATTCCAAGAACCACCCACGCAGTCACTGATCTGAGCAGACTAAGCAGCATTAGATGGTAATGCTTTTTCCTTTAGTATTTTTTGGTGGTTAGCAAAGTTGCCAGTCTATTAAAGAACAGTTCTTTTATATCCACTTCAGAATTGCAAAAAGCTTATATAAATTGATGAGTGGATAATGTTTTTGATTATTTTTTCCTCGAAGGAAATGTTGCTAACCTACTTAGATAGCTGTTGGTGTGGTTTTCCCTTATATCAGTCCTATTTAATAGCTACTTGTCCAAGTGTTTGTTGGCTTTAGTCATAACAGAAATACATATCCAAAGTTCTCTGGGTATATTATCAAGGTATGCGGGATCTATTCTTTATTTACATGTAACTGTGATAAAATAGTGTTGCTATTAGAAAGGAAAGTAGTAAGTTGAAAAATTTAGAAAGTGCTTTACAGGCTGTATGTAGGTACTTCTTAGACTGACTAATTTTACAGACAATGTACCTGCAGCATCAACTTTAAGTGTCTTGTCTGAGGTGAAAAAAAAATCCTGCAGTTGAGTTAATATTTTTCTAAATGATAACTACTGTTATTCTAATTAAGTTTGTTCTCTTCCAGCCAAGATGTCTTAAACATAAGCCGGAGTCTATAAGGCAAACTTTTTATTAACATAAAGTAGTGTATCTGTTGGAGAATCCCAGGAGAAGTTTGAACAGCCTCTGGCACACCGATTTTTCAATAATATTTCTATCAGATTGAGAACATGGGCCCATTTTGGCTGATGTAGAGAAGCAGGTTGGATAAACGCTATAATGAGTTGTTTTATTTGCTTTGTTGCTTTTCAACTAAAAAATAATCAGACATCATGTGAGGGCATTTTCCTGAAGATGAATACATTGAATAATTTGAAAGTTTTCAAATTTCTAATCGTCTGGCAATAGTAGAGCTGATAGTGCAGTACAGTGGCATTGTATACCACAACAAAACAATTAATTTTGCTATTGAAGATGATTGGAGCATCACTCACCATTCACATGGATAAGCAAATAGAAAATTCATCATTTTATCTGATCACTTTGATATTTTTAATTGGGAGCTTAGAAGACTGCAGTGACTATGGTTGATTAGAAATAACAAAAGTCTGAAAGTACACACACCAATATTTCTTCTTAAATAATGGCTTGTTCCATGAGCATTCAGGTCAAAAGATCCATTTCTACTTCAATGCTCTGTGGCTGGAGCTGCAAATTTCTCTGAAGCTGCATTTCCAAATAGTGCTGAATTCAAAGATGAGTGTGAAACATGCCATTGTATTCTTCGCAGTCATAAACATCCTGCTTGGATAAATTACTACTTAATGGGCTACATATTACTTAAAAGATGAAAACTTTTGAACCTGAGGAAACCTCAGTCTTTATTCCAATAATCTTATTCAGTAAATTCACTGAAATACACTTAGTTTATGTTGCTTTATAACAACACCTCCAGGTTCAATCCTTTCAGCCTCTCCTCACAGGGTCAATGCTCCAGCCCCAACCATTGTCGTGGCCTCCACTCAGCTTACTCCCTATTATCAACATCTTTCCTGCATTGGGGTCCCACAACTGAGTGCAGGAATGTGATGTGATGTAATGATACTCACCCATCACTCCCCCCTCCCTTTGCTCAACTGCCAGAGCAATTTCAACCACTGTCCCACGTGTCCCAGTCAGAACTACCAAAGCAGCACTGACCAGAACCAGAATGTTATGGTCCTATGTACAGAGCCAAACATAATCTGTTTTTATGATAGGTAAAACCAGACTACTCCAATTTTCCACAAGAAGCCTTGTGTTAAAAGTTGTACAGCAGTAGGAATTCCAGGAGTTCTCTGATGTAAGTAAGGTCTATCCAAACATTCCAGCAAAACCCTTTTGGGGGGGGTTTGCTATACTAAATATTTTTTTAAAATTGTGCTGATTCTGCTTATTTTGCAGAAGAGATTTTTTTTTCCCCCTGAACTTTCTCATTAAAGTTGTTTTCCCTTAAAAATGAAGAGGTAGAAGAGAATTAAAATATTCACTCCAAGCCAACTTCTGATACTTTTTGACCTCTAACTGTAATATACAGGAAAAATATTAGTTTTAAATTGAAATGTTTACATTATTAGCATAAAAACTATACTAAGCCCATTAGGTATTTTAAAAATATGGCAAAATAGACAATGTCATAATAAAAATTAATTGCTACCATATAGGAAATAATTCTATAGCAATCCTAATATGGGTGTCTCTGTATTACCATTCTTTCACTGTACAGAAATATCTACTTTTAATTCTAATTATGGGTATTTATACATATGTGCTGTAACAGAATAGGCCTCTTTGGGGTGCTGTGAGATAGGGTGTCTTGACAGTTTCAAAATCAGCCTGGCATCTGAGCTAAAATATTGGAAATTCCTGTGATTCAGCGTCTGTATGGGTATCTGAAAGGCCATGCTGAAACTGGAATTACAGCATGAGAAAATTTCAATTCAGATGAAATTTAAATGAAATCAAGTTATATCTCTAGTAAGAATAAAAGAGCTGAAAGGGTAAAAGGATTTTGAAGAAAGACTCACTAATTGTGAGCTGGGTTTTGCATAATAGAGACTTAATTTTACAAAGGAACCAGGGCTGGTTGCTAAAGATGACATGGATTACACAGAGAAGCAGAGGTAATTATTCCTAATAGTAGTCAGTGGTACTGTTAATCTGAAGCAATCATTCAATGCATTAACCTCCCAAAATCCTGAAACTGAATTCAGACTTACAGGAGTTTCTAAAAAAACCCAAACAAAACCCCATCCCCACTCCCAAACTCCCCAAAATGGGTGAGGAGAGGGGTAGAAAGAGGGGAAGGCAGTTTCTTTGAATTTCATTGCTTTTCAAGATTTTAGAAAACATAGCTAGTCTTTTATCCAGGAGCATCAGGTCTTCCTTCCTTTCTTGTGAAATTCCCATATTGTCTCCTAATTGCATATAGGTAAAAAAAAAAAAATTGAAATACATGACAAAAATCAAGAATTATCAGCAACAACAGTGCATCAGTTTTCTATTATTTTTCAAGCTATTATTGACTTAGGGTAAGTTTCTGCAAAATTTTATTACATATACCTTTGAAAAATACTAGTTGTTTTTGGTGTTATAAGAGACATGGAGCTTCATGGAGCTGTAAGTACTGCTTCCCTCAGTTGTTGTCTATTTGTGGTAACTATTTTATATCAAAGGGCTACATCTTTCTGTTTTGTGTTTTAAATCGGTAGATTTCTGAAGATAATTTCATTATTTAATTGGATTAAATGACAGATCATAACTTGGCAAACCATGTTTTCACATTTAGAGATCAATAAGCAGAATTATGCAAAAAAAGGCAGAGGCAAAACTAGAAATATAGTTTTCAATGCTAATTCTGTATTCCATATTTTTCATGGCCTGTGAATCAAACCATGTGGGAAAAAATATTTCTGTGTGTGTTTTGATTCATTTATTGCCTACATTTTGATTGGAACACCCATTTTATTGTTTATATTCAATATTAGCAAACAGTCTTCAATTAAATATTTAGTCATCAAGAGTAGAAAATATCCATATACACTATGCCAAAATATGTTTATTCATTTTCAATAGTATTTGTACACTTTTGTAACCTATATTAAGCAAATTAAAATCTCTCACTCTTCTATGCAATGAATACAAGGGTAATAATTTGTGTTGCTGGAATTAAATTGTCAGGCTTCCTGAAAATGAAACATCCCAGACAATGAAATAGTTTCCAATGGAATAATCTCCTACTTTATCCTTTGTAGTAAATAAATAAATTAATTAATAAATAAAGTAAATCCTTACAGTAGCAAAAAATAATAGTGAAAAAAGGTGTTTACTGGATTTGAAAATGATTTATTATTGGAAGCACTGGCAGGATTGTGAGTGGGACAATGGAGAGTTTCCCACAGGGCCATCAAATAATTCTGAGAAACTCTTTTCAATATCGAAAGACTCTTTCATCACAGTACATATTTTGTATCTGCCTTCAAGTCTTCACTGGGCACCCTCAGCTAAAAATACTGCAAAGACTCTGCTGCAGGCTGGTCTCACACAGTCTTTTCTAATGTGATGTGCCAGAATCTTAGCACAGCATAAAAAACATTATTCCTTCCCCTCATTACTGCAGTGACAGTCCAATCAGTCACTCAAATATCCCCACAAAGTGCCCTGTGTGAAAGCAAAGCTTTTGAAATTTAGAATCTAATTGCTCTCTTCTTATGTCTTCCACTGAAAATCAACCCATGTCTCTGGATACCATTTGCAGCCCAGTGCAACGGACATAAGGCTTGTATTAGTGGTTCAAAGCCTTTGGAAAATACATCAGAAAATACATAGGAAGTTGTTATTTTCTAGAGTTACTAAATATTCTTGCATTATTCTCTTGTTCCATAGACTTTTCCAAGTACTTAAACAATGAAAAAAAAAAAAAAAGAAAAAGAGTAAGTTTTGTAGCCGAGTTTGGAAGGTCTGAAAGTTCCTCATGTATTTTTTTTTGAAAAGTAAAATTATTGAGATACACCAAGAAAATCTCTGAATATCAGCTCTATTCATTCAGAATAGCTCTTAAGTGTGTGAAGCTCAGAATTGTTCTCAGCCCTGCTTTTACTGTATGTATATACTTTGGATATTAGTAACTTTGTAAATTTTTATATACCTGCAAAGCCAGATTACTTTTTTACATTGTTTTAATGAGTAAGGTCTGTGGTGAAAAGCCTGGAGAAGGAGGAGCTTTCTGTCATTACCTTTCTGTGAACCTTGGGAAGCTGCAACTCTGTTAAGA
The DNA here is from genome assembly GCA_035041345.1 of Poliocrania exsul. Taxonomy (NCBI): domain Eukaryota; kingdom Metazoa; phylum Chordata; class Aves; order Passeriformes; family Thamnophilidae; genus Poliocrania; species Poliocrania exsul. The sequence goes on from JAWWLZ010000118.1 coordinate 24,843,787, forward strand.
GATCCCCATTGACAGAAAAACTCTTTATCAAGCTTCCCTTCATTTACTGGGCAAAAAGCAGAAATGACAATATAGGTCAGAGCCTGCTGAATTTTGATATGTAACAGCTTGGCATTTTAATCAGATACTGTTAAAATTTAAGTTTGCAGATAAAATGCAGTTGTTGCTGAGTAATGAAAGAGCAAAAGAAGAGTCCTAAATGTTCTAAGATTCTATGTTTTCATCCCTTCTTCCCTCACCTCTAATTAATATATTTTTCTTTACCCAAAGGACTCTGTGCTGGAGTCAAAAATTTGCCTGTTTATCCAGGCGTTCAGCATTACATATGGTTTTTCACACTTTCTAGGTGCTGCTTTGAACTTGTGCTATTTAATTTTTGTGGGGAGAAACCCAGACATATCTGGTTTGTCACCGAACAGCTGCAAAATAACTATACTAGAAAGTTAAATCATTGAAAAAAAAAAACACAACCCTGCTTTTTAGTAGTTCAGTGCACTAAAACAGACTTTACTGGAAAGGCTAAAATGAGAGAATTGCTAAAACTGACAGATAAACCGATGGGTCAGATCCTGTGTTCATTATCAGGCAAAACTTGCCAATAAAATTAAAGTGTTTTTTTCAGAGTAAAAGATCTTCAAGATTCTACCTGGTGTTTTAACAATTGCAAATCTGTACTGTACATGCATTTCATATTTTTTAAAAAATAAATATTGACTAAAACTAACATGATAATATGCAGGATTTGGATTAAAATCAAATTTGGAATATGTCAGAATATAGGGTTTTACATTGGCCCATTGCTAACTTTTATAGTTCCCAAGGTACAGTTCAGATTTTCAGAAGCTGGAGGGGGCGAAAATATAAAATCAGTGTTAAGGATGATTAATAGCAAATGGTTATAATATTAAAAGAGTTACAAAGTTAGAATATTGCCACTTGTAAAAACATTTTAAAGTGGATAATATTTTACATCATTTGAAAAATATGTTAAATGCAGCTTTGAAGGGTATTTCTTTAAAATAATTTCAGGAGAAATCTCCAATATGACTAGTACGGTTTAGAAAGAGAGTATTCAAGCTTACCAGTGCCTTAAAGCTCTTTTAAATAGATGTTAGACAATCTGAGTTTTAGAGAATGTGATACTGATGCTTATTGTTTAGCTTAGGATCTAATGAATAATATTGAAATGCACTATAATTATACAGACAGCTAGGATTCCACAAAAAATAGTAAGCAAAAATGTGTATTTATAAATTCTAACTTCTCTAGTAGGGGTGGGAGGAGGGATTTTTTGTATTTGGTTTACGGGTCTCCTCTTTATTGTTTTCTTCAATTCAAAACTACAGCAGGGCTCAAGTTCAAGTAGTCACATGATGCTTTTTTGTTTTGAGTAAATGGTGTTTGTGGAATTAAGGAGTTATGTGAACAAGATGCTCTGGCTAAGGAAAAAACCCTTGTAGCCACCAATACAACAAACTATTATGAAAAAAACAACAAAAAACAATGATTTTCGCCCTATTGCCGAAACCCATCCAAGTAGAAGTATTTTGTTATACAAAATACATTGCTGTTAGTTTATCTGCAGTCTTATGCTTGTGATTCAAAAGAAGCATGGCAAAGCAAAATAAAGGATAATATTTCTGTGAGATTGAAATCTGTGAAATAAGATGGAAGAAGAACAGAAGTGAACAGTGTGCTGCTGCTGCAGAAAAAGTCAGAGGGATGCTGGAATGCATCAACAAGGACATCAGCAGCAGATAAAGAAGGCATTATTCCACTCTACTCAGCTCTCATCAGGTCACACCTGATCCAAAGGTGTTCAGTTTTAGTCCCTTCTGTTAAAAAAAAAAAGTGACAGGCTAGAGACAGTCCATAGAAGGGCCTCAAAGGCGATCAAAGGACTGGGAAGCCTGTTACATGAGGATAAACTGAGAGAACTGAGGTGTTCAGCCTTGACAAGGGAAGGCTCAAGGGAGACCTTTATCACCGTGTATTTTAAGGATGGCTACAAAGCTGGAGACTACCATGTTAAAAGGAGTCACATGAAAAGGATGGGGAGTAATGGATACAAATTACTTGAGAGGAATCACACTGGAGAAAGGAGGAAATTTTTTTGCAATGAAAACAACCAGCCATTGGAGCCATGTTCCTGTTGAAGTCATGGTTTCTCAAACGCTAGATTCTAAAAAAATAGGTCTGTCTGGACAGAATGCTGGTCCATCTTGTCTAGACCATGATTTTGCCAAGAAAGGTTGGGCCAGATGATTCTTGAGGTCCCTTCCAAACTTGTATACTATGAGAAAATAATTACTGTGTGCAGCTTGAGCAGCACAATGTAAGATAGATATGAAGGGATTAGAGGGCATCCAAAGGAGGGCTACAGAGATTGTGAAGGGCCCAGAGGGGAAGCCATATGAGGACCAGCTGAGGTCACTTTGTCTAAGGAGACTGAGGGGAGACCCCATCACAGTCTACAAATCCCTCATGAGGGGAAGAAGAGGGGCAGACACTGATCTCTTCTCTGCGGTGACCAGTTACAGGAGCCAAGGGAATGGCCTGAGGTTGTGTCAGGAGAGGTTAAGCTCAGATATTAGAATCAGGTTCTTCACCCAGAGAGTGTTTGGGCACTGGAACAGATTCCCCAGGGAAGTGGAAACAGCATCAACCCTGACAGAGTTCATGAAGAATTTGGACAATGCTCTCGGGCACATGGTGTGATTTTTGGGGTCTCCTGTGCAGGACCAGGAGTTGGACTCGATCCTTGTAGGCTCCTTCTAGCTCAGCATAGTCTGTGATTCTATGAAGATGTTGAGCTTAAACATTCCAACAAATGCATTCTTAGAGAATCATTTAGGTTGGAAAAGACACTTAAGATGAAATCAATGGTTGTTTCGTCAGGTAGTACCTTGCACAGATCAAACCATCCAAAACAGCGATCGAGATACTATTGATAATAGCTGCAGCTTTAATTGCCCTGAAAGTGGAGGAAGCACTTTTTTTTTTTTTCCTTCACTAAATAGGGAGGAATTAATACAGGAAATGAATATAAATGGGAAGGGCTTTTAGAATTAGGAGGATTTTGTGTGTGTGTGGCCCCTGCTAATATCTGCTCTCAGGCACTAGTTAATATTTCAAGTGTAAGAAACCACAGCTCATTGCAACATTTGTCTGGCAGTTGACTAAGTTTGTTCAAGTGTGGAAGAAAAGATAGACTTGCTCTGGGGTTACTTTTCATGATCGGTCCTTTGCCAAGATTAAACTGTGCAGCTGAGTTTAAATCGTGATGAGTTTGCTGCCTGGGTTCTGGTGAGAAACACTTAGGTAGTATAATAAATACAAATAGCTCCTGTTATATAGACAAAACTGTGTCCTGCAATGTGTTGTGCAAGGGATGGCATCTGGCTGGATCCATCCGGGTTGCATTTTAAGTAAGGTGAAAGGTTATTCAGACTGCAGTGGGAAGGCTTTCAACAGAGTACAGCTGCTGGAGAGAGGGAGGGAGCGGGGAATGGACTAATCCTTTAAAGCAAACAGAGTTGGTTAAATAATGCCATGAAACTTCCAGTTCTCAACAATGATCAGAGATCAAGCTGTGTTTGTATATACAGGATTGAAGGTTAGCCAGTAACTAAAGTCTTCCCTGATTGCCACAGGTTTACATTTTCTCTGTCACTGATATTTGCCAAGTGGGATTTTGTGAGATTAGAAATAGTACAGCTGGGCAAACGGGTATATTATAGGGCTTACCCAAACAGAGTTGAGAGGAGGACTGCAGTGATACAATACACATGGTGAGTTCAAACCACTCCAAGAGGCCTGATGGGTCCTGTCACAAGCAAGGGCTGAATGCAGAAAATTTTAAAGGGAACTCCATAGCTGAAAGTCCACACTTCCTTCTCATTTCTTATTTCAGAGGAGTTGCAGCAGTACATAAGAATACTGCAACTGAAAGATAAAAAGGTGTTGGGTTTTTTTGTTAGCCTCAGTGTACTTTCCATGCTATTTGACAGCCCTTTCCAGAAAGCTGGTTTCACTCTTTGCAGTCTTTTGTATCCCTCATTTGCTGAAAAGATCCTGATAGTTAAAGAGCAGTATAAATAACTTCTCTCAGTAAACAGTAGTAACAGCAATAATAATAAGCAGCAAATGATATGTAATTGCAATGGTTTTATCTAATAATTTTCAAAGAATTGAAATGTGCAAGATTGATTCCCTTAAGGAAATGGTATTCATTGGCACTTTGTTCTTTTCCTTTCTTTCAGTCAAGCAGAACTGGCTAATTTATCCCCATTCTTTATGCTTCTGCTATTTCTGCAAACACTGATGAGAGCTTATAAAAGTTTATTGATAAGATATGTGATCTTAATGCCATTTCAATTGGCTGTTGAACCTTTTTGTTCATTGCTGCTTATGGGAACAATTATTTATATTAATCTAAATACTGCTGAGATAGAAATTAGTTCTGATAATGTTAAATGATCTGGCAATAAACAACAACAAAAAACCCCTATTGGGATGTGTAAGTCCCAGCATGTCTGCACATCCAGCACATAGTACAAGGTGATTCCAGTTAACCATTATGCTGCAGGGATGCTCTTGTACTGCAGTTGAAAAGTAACAGTAAGGTCTCATGCAAAGGGGTGAACTTTAGTAATCATTTCTTACTCAGAAACTTTCTGCTCAGCAGATGCTGAAAGTAAATACAACTTCTAATATTTAGCAGCAAGAATGATTAAAGATTGTCTCAGCATGCTTAACATGTTGCAGGATAGGCTTTAAGACAGACTTTTGCTAGGGGCAATTATGTTGCTTGGATATTGCATGGATAATACTTTTCTCAAGAATATTCCACAAAAATACTGACTCTCCTATTATCACAATACAATGTTTTGCCTTGATCTATTACATACATCAGTGGAATATGTCATATTTACTTTCTAAAGCCCAGCTTATAATCCTGAGTAAATGAAGTCTTCTAAGCATGTCTGCATTGTAAATGTATTACAGGAGGAGAAATAAACCAGAAGGCAACAACAAAAGTTGGAATCTAAACTGAATTCCTGGAGAAATGATTATTTCTTTCAAAAGTTGTATAAAATTTCTAAAATATAAATGCCTCCATCTATACTCTTACTGAAGCATATTTTATTCTGGAATCTGAGACTCACATTTGATGTAAATATGAGTAGCCCACACTATCCCCCAAAGGTATCTTTAAATTTGTTAAAATTCTTTTTCAAAGATTTGTTCATATAATTCTGAAAATCTTCTAAATTGACAGCCATTATAAATGTGATTTCTTAACCCAAAGTAAATCCCCTTACTTTAGTACTTCTTAACTCCTGCAGAAATCAATATTGAATTAGGCTATTTGTATGGCACAGCAAAGGATTGTAACAGAGCCTGTATCTGGTACAAGGGGCTTCAGTTCTGTAGTGGTAATGGAACTGTATAACAAATCACCTACTGACCTTCATGCAACTTGTGCATGAGTCATTTTTGGTTTATAGACTCCATTTCCACATCATAGCTTCAAAGATGAAAGTTTTTACCTTGGCATTTTACTTGAATCTGACTCTCAAATATTTTGATGCCTTTCTTTAAATTAAAAATATTTTATTTTCTCTTAAATATCTGCACTTCTCTTCTCAATTAATGTCATGTAGACACATGTCCAGGTGCTAAAATCTCTCTTATCCCTTGTGTTTCTGCAGAAATTGTGCACAATCAGGACCTTACACAACTGTTTTTAAAATTTCTGTCAGTTTTGGGTTTTGTATACTGTTTCCAAAGCACAAAAGACTTGGGCACTTATATCTTCTTTTTCATATGGTGAAGTCCTTAAAAAGCTGGATCTATATCATAAGTTTTCACTTAATTCTACCTGGTAACAAACTAGGAAAAAATTCAAGAGCTTTGGAATTATAAGGTCAAAGTCCACCTATTGTAACATTTTATTTACTGACCCCTGTACAATAGAAAGAGATAAGTAAGTGATTAAGGCTTCTTTAAATTAATGTGATTAAAATGCTAATTATATCTTTTATCCTAATGGTCTAATATATAGTTAGAAAAACAAAAGACCTATGAAAGCATTCAGTAAGTAAATATTTGTGCATGAAAGACTAAACAAAGATAATATTAAGGCTTAGTTACCATTAGCTGTTGCTTACTAATGAAAGTTAATGGGTTGGATTCAAAAACAGCTTTCAGAACACTTCAGAATTGCTTTCAGCATGGTCAAGAAGTAAATAGCTTTTCCTTAGGTACTCTTGCCGTAATAGCAAAGGAGTATGAAGGTTTCAATGCTAACACAACTGGACACTTTCTCTTTTTCATTAGGTAAAGTTTGTAAGAAGCATTTTAGTGGTGAAGATCTCCACATCATCGAGAAGGCTGTCACATATTCCTATAGTGCATGTTTTTAAACACTTGAGCAAATATAGCTGCAGTTCTGTTGAGACCATACAAATGACATCTTCATAGAGTTGTAATCAATTTAACCAGTCTATGCATACTGTTGAATAAATTCTTGATGACAGTATTTTTTATGAGCTCTTGTCCCATGTGATCTCTTCCATGGGAATAAGTCAATTCTTATCACTCATATGGGCCAAAGCTTCCAGATAAGTATTGGCTAAATGGTGGCCATATTGACTAAATTACTGAAATAAAAATAAAAAATCCGTCTGTCAGTAGATTTTACTATTATGTTACTGTGATAATTACTTCAGTGCTAGAATTATATTCATTAATTTTTTCATTTTATTATTTTAGTGTTAACATTCATGGAAAAATGGTCAAATTTCTCAAGTTACTGATTAACACTTTGTTCAGGGTGCTTCTCTGGGTGGTCAAGGAAGTTCTGTGTGAACATACAGTTTACCCATAAGCTCTTACAATGGTCCCTTTATATTTTGTAAAACTACTCACAAATGTTAATTCTCTTCATTGTAATCCAATTTACAAAATGATCCTGTAATCTCTTAGAACATGAACCATTTATTTTAATGTGAACTGTCTTATAAGGTAATAGAAACCTGATTGCACTATATAGAGAGAAATGTAGTTGGTTTCAGCTGGTTTTTTTTAAATCCTTAAGTGAGCTTCTAATGAAATTTACAGTCTCTGGCTGATTAGTAAATTATAAAAAGCACACTGGCCAGAAATTCATAGATTGTTTTGAAAAACTGTCAGTAAAATTGATGATGTATGTTACAAAAAATTCATATAAATAATCCCATTGCTGGTAATAAAAGTATTCATAGGAATAAAGCTGCTTACTTAGTGCTTGACAAAAGTAGGTCCATGTGCCCAAGCTAGAAGGTATTTCACTGATGGAACAGGCAAAGCAGGGCATCACACAAGGCTAAGACTATGTGAAAGAGCTGCAGAAATCCAGGGATACAGAAGCATCATGAGGCTCTCTCCCCCTTCTCATCTCTCTTGAAATTTTGGTCTGCACAAATTCAGTTACTTTCAGGTTAATTTATTTTCATTATTTATGAGTAGAAGAGAATCAGGGCAAAACTTTGCCCATTTTTTTCCCCACCTATGGTTAGCAAACAATGGATCCAGTCTTACGTAACCAGGCTCAGGATTTGAGAAGGCCACAGAGCAGGATTATTGCTTCTACTTGCTTCCCCTGTGCAGTATAAAATGGAGTCTCAGTCACCTTTGTGGGTTAACTGTCTGTTGCAAAACTTTTGTCCATACGGCTCATAATATCATTTTGTGCAGATGTAATTAAAAGCAGGAGCATTGTGAAGTTTCTTTGGCTATAGCTGACTGAAAAATTCTGTTTGAGGTAACAAACTGCTCCTGCATCAAGAGTGCTTCCTAGTTTTTTAGATTCAGAAAGAAAACCAGAAGATGTAACCCTAAGTCTGAGAAATTAATTCACATGTCTACGTTCCTTTTGTACTTTGTGTAGTGATGCAAGTGCTTGGCTGCATTCATGAAACACATTTTACAGACAGCAGAAGGAAGCTGAAGCTTTTCAGCCTTTCCAGTGCACTTGGAGGTATTCTGGGACTGCAGATAGTCCCTGGGCATGTTTAAATCCCCTGTAAAGCAACTTGGTTAACAAGAGACTGTTTAACAAATTTTTAATGTGCATTTGAGACAGTGGGAGATTTGGGAGTGGGTGTTTGGTTTTTTATTCTCCTTGCAAATATTAGTAAATGACAACATTGGGTTACCTGCTTAAAGTGTTTTCCTCAGATAGTAGGTACATGTTAGCTTCTCACAAAAGACTGAAATTCACCTTTGGAGAAATCAGCTGGCAGGAGTTTAGATTTTTTAGGTGGTTAGTGTTCCCTTCTCTTTAGCAGCAGTTTTTATGTAGTTAAAGGTCAGCCTTGAAAATGCTCTGAGATGTCAGCATGAGCAGCTGGGTCATTTTTGTGACCCACTGTTCTTAGAGGAGACAGTATAATTCACCACCAGTGGAGGATTCCCTTTCCAACTAAATCAGAAAGAAAAAATGCTTTTAAAAGATCACGCGTAGCCAAGAATGAAGTACACAGGATGCCTGTCAATATAGAGGAGTTTATTCTGCTCAAATAAAGAGCAGTTTCCATGAAGTGTCAAGTTGGAGTAGATAACTGATAGTAAATCTTTGATCAGCTCCTGGAGAATGTGAGCATTTATGATAAAATTATCTACTTGATTATGTATATTTAAGGGAAGAACTTGATCCTATAGTTTTACAGGGATGAGCTCTTTTATTTACCTTCTCAAAGATAAAGAGGTCTCCCATAGAGGCATTTTGTTTTCTTTGCCTGGCTTTGATATGTTTGATTTCGTGCTGGTGATGTACTACTGCAATCCATTTCATAATGCTGCCTATGTGTATTTTTTTTTCTGCTAGCTCAAAACAGACTGACCTTAACAAGATTAGTCAGAAAACATAATTCAGTAAAACAATAGGTTGATATTCTGACATTTTATCTCTTATCAAACTCTCTGATTTCAGCAGGATTATTCAACATTTGAAAATTCTGACATACTGTTGAATTACAATTTCCTGGAAAAAAACCCAACTTCCCCAGGTATGCAGCTGGTGCTAAACAGCAACCTGTGCTGCTGGAATGTGATCTCGATTTCCTAAACATTTCTTCACTGCATTCTCTCAAACAGGAAACACCAGAGATTAATGAAAGTAGTATGATCCCTGTGACTCTGAATGTAGGTAATTTGCAATTTTTGTCATATTCCGGCGGTCTGCAGAGCACACTGGAAAGAGGGATCTGGATAGACTTGAGAGATGGGCTGATTCCAATGGGATGAAGTTTCTATATGGCCAAGTGCTGGGTCCTGCACTTTGGCCACAACAACCCCATGCAGCGCTACAGGCTGGGCACAGAGTGGCTGAAGAGCAGCCAGACAGAAAGGGACCTGGGGGTACTGATTGACAGGAAGCTCAACATGAGCCAGCAGTGTGCCCAGGTGACCAAGAAGGCCAGTGGGATCCTGGCCTGTATCAAGAATAGTGTGGCCAGCAGGACCAGGGCAGTGATCCTTCCCCTGGACTCTGCATTGGTGAGGCCACACCTTGAGTATTGTGTTCA
>JAWWLZ010000118.1:24853458-24883398 GCA_035041345.1 Poliocrania exsul
ATAGGACAAGGGGGCACGGGCTCAAGCTCTGCCAGGGGAAATTGAAGTTGGAGATCAGAAAAAAATTCTTTCCAGAGGGAGTGATCAGGCATTGGAATGGGCTGCCCAGAGAGGTGGTGGATTCACCATCTCTGGAGGTTTTTAAACAGATTGGATGTGGCACTGAGTGCCATGATCTGGTAAATGGACTGGAGCTAGACCAAGGGTTGGACTTGATGATCTCAGAGGTCTTTTCCAACCCAATTGATTCTATGATTCTATGAACAGAGTGGAGCATATGTCTCCCCTGGATGCTAATGGAGCCTTACTTGGTTTTACATTAATATCTGACTGGGGCCTTGATAGACACTACTTTTCTGCCCTGTAAATTTTCTTCTTCAGAATATATAAGATATATTGATATATATATATATATAAGTATATAATAAACTAGAAAGAAGTTCCAACCTTAGGAGTTCAGCATAACTTTATACAATTAAATTGCTTTAGATGTGTTACAACAGAAGGAAAACCTTAGCATATATCTTTTACAAAAGATTTTAATGCTGCTTTCATTTCTAAAATAATTTGCACTGCTTTCTGGATGGGCATTAAATGTTGTGTCCATGACGTGCATTTTGCTCTTTCTTTCGTCTTGTCCCTGTGCTAAAAATTGACTGGACAGTGCACTGTTTAGTTTTTGGTAGAATTTGTTTTTAAAAGCAATAAATGTTTTAAAAATGGATAAACTGGAAGTTAAAGAAGGCTAGGACAAGAAAGATGTCACACATTTGGAGAGAAAGGTGGAAATGCTTGATATGAGGCATAATTCCTGATGGAGGTCATTCTTCAATTTGGAACTGCCTCCTAAAAACTTTATTTGTGGCACAAACAAGCTGTATCTTTGCTTTAGAAAATATAATGGTAGAAAATTTATGAGTATTTGCCATCAGTCAGCATCTGTTCCCATTTTGTAGGTGGTCTTTCATGTTATCTTTGTCACATACCACTTAGTGTTTTGAAGGTTAAGACCTTCACTTGATTTCAAGGAGGAAACGAATGAGAGCATGGAGAACAGTTGTGATGGATTTGTTGGAATCCGTATTGCCAAAGTGCTATGGTGACAGGCACTTTAAATAGCATTATGCGTTATTGAGGTGGAGGCAGGAGATACAAATATTACATGTAACTAAGGAGGAGTTGCAAGAGTTTTCTCTCATGTGAAGGTGATAAATATATAATGAATAGATGTAGTTGTATAAGTGTTTCATAACCAAAGACATTTTGCAGCAGTCCTAAACTGTGTATTCAGATGATCGTTGATCAGTGCCAATAGTATGGCTGAATGCACACACAGAAAGATGTGTACCATCTTCATGCTCCTGGCACTTCTGTGTCATTTCCTTACTTCACATCGGTGTTGAAAAGACCTGGAGAGAACTGGTCTTTTTGATTGTGTAAATGAAGAGTATGGAAATGGATGTGGTTTCTTGTTACAGTTGTTTGGAGGGAATGATTAGAATCATTTCAACAGGTTCTGTTTGCATCCCTGCCATACCTCTGGCCAGAGGATGCCGGATTATATGCCGAAAGATCAGGAAGATGAGAATGGGTATCTGCCCACTGAAAGTAGATCTTCCATCAGTCTCTCTAAATTTTGTCCTGTCTTCTGTGTCGGCTTTGGTCCCAAATGTGATGGATCAAGGGTATTGGCTTCAACTGAATGATTTATATTACTCTCTGACTGCCATTTCAGACCTGTTCAAAATTGATATACAGGGGAATGCTAAGACAGAATTTTCCTATCTGAGGATTTTTCGAGTGGTGGTCCAAATACTGCACGCACTATAGAATGAAGGAATATATTTTCCATAACTCAAACATGATTTGTTTCTGTCATGAGTGGCTGCAGTCACTCACAACATTCTTCCATCAGCTAGACAGCTAATCCAATTAGAAAAACTCTTGTCCACTTTCCACTATTCCTTGAGTGGTGTGGCCTTTTCAAACACTCCTGGAGCATACAGGAGAAAGTGGACTACTTAGGAATCCTTAAGTGTATGTGGTGATGCCACCAAAATAGAAGATAGTACTTTACATTAATGTGCATTTATGAAATATCTTCCATATCAAAAGATACCATGCACTTTATATCTCAGCCAGTTAAACTTACAGGCTCTGGCTCTCATCCAGAGACCTCTGGAATAAGTCTTTTCTTTGACCTCACTGGACTTTGTAATCCAAGCTGTCTCTGTAGCAATGATTTCATATGCCATGTACATGAGACTGCTCCTGTTGTGACTTACAGGAGAGGGCAGCAATAATATATACCAGTTCAGTTTAAAAAAAAAATAAAAAAAGAGTTGTTTCTAATTGAAACCACAAAATAAATAAATGAATGTAAATAGGTCAAGAGGACAGTAATCCTGAAAGCTGTCAGTTACCCAAGGCCTTGGTGTTAACACGGTCCTCTTGAAAGAAAAAACATATTAACTGTGAAAGAGTAGAATGACTTGATGTTAAAATATTCCCTCATAGTAGGAGAAAATAACTTTCTAAGTCACCAATATCAGTTTTCTCACCATCCTAATGTCTTTGGTTTTTTTCTAGTCATCAGGCCCACTACTGGCTTTTCTCCTTCTCAGGTGGGTAGGTTCAGAACATGAAGCCCTCTAAACTGGCTTGAAGCTCCCTAAATGCCTTCACTCTCAAATGAGTGAAGGCAGTCTGCCTACTCTTCTGTGCTGCAGTTGGTAATAGGCAAGTCAGAGTGGACATGGTAGGATTAGCCATGTGTTGTGCTTCATAGAACAACCCCCTGCAGAATCCTTCTGCTTAGATTGGACTCTGTAACACTTTAAAGTTACCAAACACATCCAAGACAAAAGCTGGGTTTTTTCCAGATTTCCGAAGTGTCAGTAGAATGGCTTTCTTGCTAAATCTAAGTGAATAGACATTAACAACATCAAGAAAGGGCTAAAGTTTCTGCTTTCCTTCTTCTTCTTGCAGATTAATTTGGCGTCTTTCTCTCAGCCTGGTGGTTAGCAAGAAGAGAAACAAATATGTCCTAACAACATAACAAGCACAAAAATTTATTGGCTAAACTCCTGTACACCTCAAAAACATGTAAGGATGATGTAGTGTACTGATCCCATAACCACCAGCAAATGTTTTCAATGGGCAATTTACATGCTAGGTAACATTTTGTTTTTGCATTCCTTACAATATTTGCAATATATTTTGAAAATAATAATAAACTTGTTTTCATCCATGAAAACCAAAATTTTCCCTTCAGGAAGTTTGTTTGCTGTTTTCAATATTCATCATTATATTTGGTTCTCTTTCCAGAGTACACGTAAGGTGTGCAGAATGTTCCCTACCAAGTGGAAATAGATTATTTTAACAAATGGGGCCTTGATCACTGAAAATGACAGCTCATATCCCATGTAAACTAACCATAGATGGCCAAGTTCTCCACCCCAGCTAGGCAAGCACAGCAGCATGACAGACGCAGGGATAGGAGTTTCCTTGTCTCTCTTACACCTATAATTCATTTTCCCTAAAGTCCCATGAACAACAGAGAATGTTGAAGCTGTATCACTGCAGTGGAATTGTGTGTATGAGGAAAAGAGTGTGCCCTTGCCTATGCATACACAAAGAGGAAATATAATGGCATTTGTTAAAATGGCTCTGTAGAATTTAGACTCCTTTGTCACCATGGACAAAGTAACCTTTAAGGTTGAAATAGAAGTGTATTTATACAACAACATCAGTCTTTTTAAGGCATATAGTGTTACTGCTTACTGAAATAGTGATATCATTTATATTTATGGAGTTCATCCATAAAAAAGTCAGGGTATCATTTAAAGCAACATCTTAATATTGTGCTTCTTTCTCTGTGATTTTACTGGAAAGCTAACAGAGCTGTGAATCTGAGTGTACGTGGCTGGCTCTAAGTCTATGGTGGGGATTGCATCTGGTTTCTCACTCTTAAGAGATGGTTGAATTCTTAGGAAGGTATATTATATACCTTAACAGACCAAGTTCCTTATTCCAAAGTTTTTACAAGCTTGGGAAGGAAACTAAACTGGGTCCCTCTTTTTGTTGCCTTGATAGTGAGGTTCAAAGGTTCAAAACCAAAGCTGAAGAATGGTTGTCAGCAAGAGGTGTTTTAGGAGAGTTTTGTGGTGCAAAGAGGATGATCAGACAAAGCATTCCTAGGGGCACTTCACTACCAGTACACACAGAGAAATTATTAGTATAAAGGTCTAGGGAGATAATCTACTGTAATGGATTGGAAGAGCCTACATAAATTAACTGGTGAAATATTATGAGCAGAAAGCCAACCTGCATTTTGTTGTTCTTATGTTAGGAGAATGGCAACACACAAAGGATTTCTAAATCTTCCTGTATGTTGTCTATAAATTACTATTTCCACTAATTTGTTTTAGATGCATTCTATCATAAAGGTTGTATTTAATGTGGTAGAAGAGAAATAATTAGTGTGACAGCATTAACCATTAAAAACAGGGGAAAAAAGATATAATAAAACACAGAATAGAGCACATATGCTATTCAGAGCCCTAATAAGATTAGTTTCCACAAACAAATTTATAACGAACAATTAGATGATGAAATGCAATATGATTGTGATGATGATCCTTCAGTTCTTTTATATCAAGAAGTGATTTAACTCTAGGTATGTGTGCATCTATGACAAATTTAGTTACCTCCAAATGTTTGCTGTGACCATTGGTAACTGAGCGGATCTCATGAGTGAAGCAGAGATTAGTGATTGTCTTGGCCATAGAAACATCAAAGTGATTGAGTTTAAAAAAATTTGTCTTGACAGAAGAAAAAGTGCCAGCACAACCTCAGCTCTGGACATGAGGAGAGCAGAATTCAGGCTGATCAGGGAATTACAAGTAAGGTCCCGAGGGAAAATATTTCTGCAAGTGCTGGGGTCCATCAGTGCTGGTCACTTTTCAAACATCACCTCATAAGGACATAGGAGCAGGCAATTCCCAAGTGCTGGAAGTCAAGGTGGTGAGGCAGGAGGCTAGCTTAGCTGAGCAGGGATCTTCACTTGGGCACAAGGCAAAAAAAGAAGATATATTCCCAGTGAAAACAAAGGGACATGGGAAGAATATAGAGATTCTGCTTCTTACTGTAGGGGGAGAATTCATGCAGCCAAAGCACAGCTGGAGTTGAAGCCAGCAAGAAATGTGGGGGACAACAAAGAGTTTTTTCAAATACATTAATGGCAGAGGGCAGTATAGAAATATCATTGGCCCATTACAGGATGAGGATGGTCACCTCACAAACAGGGACACAGACAAAGCAGAGGTATTTTATCCTTTCTGTGCCTCTGTCTTCAAAATAGATGACAGACCAAGTGGGTCTCTGCCCCGAGCTGGAGGACCATGACTGCAAAAATGATCTTCTGCTCCAGCTGGAGGCCTACAAATCTATGAGGCCTGATGTGATTCATCTAAGAATCCTCAAAGAGCTGGCTGATGCCGTCGCAAAACCTCCCTTGTTGATTTTGGAGTGGTCTCAGGAATCCAGAGCAGACCCGGTGACTGGACGCTGGTGAATGTTGTCCTGATTTTCAAGAAAGACAAGAAGGAGGACCTTGAAAACTTCAGTGCCTGCTAAAGTTATGGGCAAAATTATTCTGGGAAGTATTGAAAAACACCTGAAAGACAACATAGTCATTGGCT
Source organism: Poliocrania exsul (assembly GCA_035041345.1). Taxonomy (NCBI): domain Eukaryota; kingdom Metazoa; phylum Chordata; class Aves; order Passeriformes; family Thamnophilidae; genus Poliocrania; species Poliocrania exsul. The sequence goes on from JAWWLZ010000118.1 coordinate 24,859,161, forward strand.
GCAGCCAGCAAGGCTTCATGAGAGGAAAGTCCTGCTTATCCAACCTGATTTCCTTTTATGAGAAGGTAAGCCACCTAGCCAGTCAAGGGAAGTGAGTTGATGTAATGTCTTTGGATTTCAGTAAAGCTTTCAATACTGTTTCTCACAGGATCCTTCTTGGCAAAATGTCCAACACACAGCTGGATAAACACATCACGTGAGGAGTGAGCAATTGGCTCATGGGTCGAGCAGAGGGTAATAGCGAATGGGTTGACATCAGACTGATGAACTGTCACTAGTGGGGCTCCACAGGGCTCCATCTTGGGCCCTGTGCTCTTCAACATCTTCAGAAATTACTTGGATGCAGGACTGGAAGGATACTAAGCAAGTTTGCAGATGACACAAAACTGGGAGGAGCTGGTGACTCCCTCAGAGGCAGGAAGGACCTGAAGAGAGACCTCAACAAATTAGAGGACTGGACAATCACCAACCAACAAGGGAAAATGCCTCATTCTGCACCTGGAATGGGGCATGCCTGGATATACATCCAGACTGGGGAATGAGATGCTGGGAAACAGTGCCACAGAAAGGGACTTGGGGATCCTGGTCAATGGCAAATTGAATGTGAGTCAGCAGTGCCCTGGCAGCCAGGAGGGCCAACCATGTCCTGGGGGGCATCAGGCATAGCATTGCCAGCCGGTCAAGGAAGGGGATTGTCCTGCTCTGCTCTGCATGGGGCCAGCCTCACCTTGAATATTGTGTGCAGTTTTGGACAATATAAGAAAGACATTAGACAGTGTCCAGAGGAGGGCAATGAAGATGGTGAAGGGCCTTGAGGAGAAGCCGCATGAGGAGCAGTTGAGGGTACTTGTTCTGTTCAGCCTGGAGAAGAGGAGACTGAGGGGAGACCTCATTGCAGCCTACTACTTCCTAATGAGGGGAAGAGGAGGGACAGACACTGATCTCTTTTCTCTGGTGACCAGTGACAGGACCCAAGGGAATGGCCTGAAGTTGTGTCAGGAGAGGTTAAGCTCAGATATTAGAAAGAGGTTCTTCAGTTAGAGGGTGGTTGGGCACTGGAACAGGCTCCTAAGGGAAGTGGTCACAGCATCAAGCCTGACAAACTTCAAGAAGCATTTTGAAAATACTCTCAGGCACATGGGGTGACTCTTGGGGATGGTCTTGTGGTCTTTAAACCACTGTAAAATGTTTTACATAGGTGTACAAACAAGAGTACTTTTTTTTTTTTAAAGCTGTTTGCGACACATTCCTTTGATCCAGTTAACAATATGCAGCTTTACTCATGTTTGTCATGTCTTTGTAATTTTGTGAAAAGAAACAGGCAAACAGAATTTATAATTACTGAATTATGCAGATTCTGGAAATTTTAACCAGCTCCTATTTGCAAACAAATATGCCAAATACTCCACAGCTAAATATGGCTGACAGCTTAGGAATTGGGCTATGACAGGACTGAAATTGAAAAGACACATGAAAAGAACAGAAAGGGTTCAAGGGTTAGGACTAAGAACTATGTTTTACTTGTTAGGTTGCTGACATCTTACTGATGGACATTTGTTGCACTATTTGAATCATATAGTGAAAAGTATTTCCTCCAGGAAATAAAGCAGATAAATTTATTACATATTTAGGGTCAGAAGGAAACCTAAATATACTTTCCGTATTCAAAGTTCAGTGACACTTTTCTCACAACTTGAGTTTGATAAGGGACAGCTGATGTATTCAAAGAACAGGAACTGAAGCAGGAGCATAAACCAGACAGGGGATGAGATGTAAACATAAACATGCCCATAAAAGAGTCGATACAGTTGAAGAATATGGACAGTGAAGGATGTCAAGGCAGGAGTCATCATATGTAGGTGAAGGTAGTACCAGAAATAGAAAATTTCAATTTCCCAAAATAATGCTTTTAAACAGTGATATTTTCTGTTTAGTCCAAGAGAAAGTGTTGTAAAAGGAATGCAAATATATCTTCTTGTAGGTTTTTAGACTGTGAATATTTAGCCATGATTTGTTTTGTTTTTTTCTATCATAAATTCACAGCATTCCAGGACGTCACATTCACATCAACAGTGAATTTGCAGTGAATGTCCAGTATTACCCAACTAGAGTGGTACAAAAACACAAGAATGAATTCTTCCAAGTAATGCTATCCTGTGTAGTAGAAGGACTTGAACAACTGCTTTCCATTAAAGATTAAACTGCATATGGATACGGTTCAGTAATAGCAATGCAAGGGACAGTTACTGCTCATTTGCCAGGGCTGCCTTTGTTCACACAACATTACTTTTTGTAATGGAGCACTAAAGAAAAGTAAAACATCAAGGAGGGAGAGCTTAATATGTTTTCAGTTCCTTCCTCCCAGAGACAGAAAGACATCAGCACCCATTCTCGTACTGTTTACAAAGAATTTAGTGTCTCTGATGTGGTGCTAATCAAGGTGCGGGGGGACCCCAATGTTGAGCTCGGGGGTGGGGGGAGACCCCCCAAAAGTCCTGGGACCCCCAAAAACCCCTGGAGCCCCCCCCCCCCCAAAAAAAAAAATGGGACCCCCCCAAAACTACCTGGGTTCCCCCACTGAAATGAAGATTTTGGGGGTCCCCAAATGCCTGGGACCCCCAAAAACTACCTGGGACCCCTCAAAAACCATCTGGGTTTGTATTTTAGTTACTGCTTCGAAAAGCACCTGTAATCCTACAGATTCTATGTGCAGAGGTAAAGTTGCTAAGGAGCATAACCAAAGTTACAAAAAACTGTTTTACTCTTCACTACAAGATCCTACATTGTATTGCAGTTCTGAAGATTCAGGGAAGGATTTTGCAACTGATGCTTCAGGGGAGGGGAATCAAGGCAACATTTTGCAGTACCAGTCCTAATGACACATTTTCTCAGAATTACGAGATTTAGGTTTGTTTCTTTTACTTGTTCTCAAATAATTAAAATACTTTGTCTTATTTAAAGAACAAATTATTTGACTAAATACAAAGGAGTTCAGCTATGTGCACCACAAGGTCTCATTACACTTATAGAAGGGTGCTAGAGTGGTATCATCCCAGAACATCTGAAGAAAGGTATCTGAGTTAAAGAATTGAATTTCACAATTCTCATTAAATTTATTTGGTATTATTTTTTCTCTTTTTTCTTCAAATTAGTGTGTGCTTTTTGTAATATTAATAATTTAATAATTTTATTCATTTCCTTTGGACTGACAGCTGAAGATTTACCATGCTTTTATGCCATTTCCATCTTAAAATTCTTGTAGAAATTTTAGAAAAAGGATGTCTAACTTTAAACACATAGCAAGTTTACTTTCTTAAGACACCTTTATTCTGTTAGTTCAGCAACCCTATCAAGAAGCTATTTTCCTTATTTTAGTAATCATGTGAAAAAATACTTAATTAGATTTGAGGTTTGAAATATTTCTTTGCACATACAATACCTATCATCATGATCAGTATAGGTTTTTTTCATGGAGCCAACAGCTCTCAAAACTACAAACAAAATTCATTCACATATGTACAAAGGAGGAGAAGAAAATTATCAGCAGTAAACTTGTTAAAATGATTAGCTGGGATACCATTTGTTAAGGTAAATATACCCTTTTGTCCATCAATCACTCCTTAATATGTTGTCTTGCATTGCAGGTTCAGTTCAGGTTTTTCTACTACTGTTAAATATTGGTCACAAATAAGAATATACTAAAAGATGGATAGTTTTAAGACCTATTTGGTAATTTCTCTCTCCAAATTGTTTTCTCCACCTTTTATATGGTATGTGCATGTGATTCTACAATGATGAAACCCTCACATTTGTATTAGTTCACAGATATTGTAATTACATCTTTGTTTGCTCAGTCCTTCTCCCCATGCAAGTGAAATTGGGAGGCTACATTGAATCAAGTTTAGATGGCAACAGTTTTAAAATAAATCTATGGTCTTCATCACTCCAAAGGACCGAGTGTTTACATGTTCAGTATCAAACCTGAAATGCTTTGGATTTGTTATAAATAAGTTGAGGTAAAGTTGAAGATCTCCCCGTTTCGTACACAGAAGGCAGGTGAGCATCCCCAGAGCTTTGTGCTTCAGATTTATTCTGTCTCTGTATCCAGGGATAACTCTAGACACTGCAAGGCAGCTGCAGACACAGCTTTCAGGTACACCAATAGATCCCATGACAAAGAAATGTATTTTCATTTTCTCACACAAAGTTAGAGAGCTTAAAGCTGTTAACTTTCTCCACACTGTTTTATCATTCAGTGATATAGGCTGTGTGCATTGGTGTAAAAGGAAACATGGGTGGTCAGAGTTGAATCTTGGACCTGTGTGAATGGTACACCATCAGTAGGGTTTCAGGGCTGACGTACTTAGTTATTTTGGTTGCCAATAGAACTGTTCTGGACACCGATGAAATAAGCCTGTACTGAAAGCATCCACAGAGCCTCTTTTGTACATCCAGTCCTTCCTGTTTGCTTCTCTTTAATAAATGGGAGCAATCTACTTGAGGGTAAATCTTTGCTCAGATTTTCAGAAGAATAGATAAAGAGAAAAGTAATAAACATAAAAATATATTGAATTTGAACTAGGGATGTTTGGATCTGATTCTTTAAAGAAAAAATCTTTCAGGTTAGAAAGGAAAATGTAGTGCTCATATTATGCTTTCATGCTCTTGAGGAAAACAAACCAGGTCTTTGCTTATTTATCAGATTGAACTGAGGAAGACTGTGCTGTGTGTGCATAGAAGTTGCTAAGGGCAATCATTTAACTTAGTTACACTGGCAGCTGGCTGTACCTTGTGTACATATAAGCCACTCCAAAAATTTATCAAGAAATTTTCCAATTAATTCATAGACGTTAAATATTAATGCAAAAGTAAACAGTCTGTTGACTTGCTGTGTGGCTCATTAGTTAGGAGCATAGCAGCAGTGTTGAAATAGTGATAGTTTCAAGAAATATATGCTAAACCTAGCTCTCTTTTCACAGAGCAGCTATGTCTCTGAAAGGGAACACAATAAATCCCACAGTAATTTGCAAAGGGAAAGTCCCAATGTGAATAATTTTGTCCTTTCTCTGATCATACCAGGCATTTTTAGCTTTGCAATGTATTCTGTAGCATGGACTATGGTGCCCTTTAGTCAAAAGTTATATGATGAATCTTCTGGGTTTAGATCAGTAGGGTTGTTGATGTTTTTCAGAAGAATCACTGTGTAACTGACATTGGAATTCATCTCTGGAGATCATCTAATCTCTAACTCCTCTGCTCAAGACTGTGTCAGATAGAGCAGTTTGGACAGATGTGGTGAGAGCAGTGGATATTGTCTACCTCAACTTCAGCAGGACTTTTGACACTCTCACAACACCCTCACAGGCAAACTCAAAAAGTGTGGCTTGGATGAGTGAATAGTGAGGTGGCTTGAGAACTGGCTGAATAGGATATCCCAGAGCACTGTAATCAGTGGCACAGGATCTAGTTGGTCTGTCACTTGTAGGTGCCTACTGGACCCAGGATTGTCTAATTATTTGTCAATGACTTGGATGAAGGGGTAGATGTGTCCTCAGCAAGTGCACTGATGACACAAATCTAAGAGGAGTGGCTGATACCCCAGAGTGCTCTGTGGCCCTTCAGAAGGACCTTAACAGGCTGGAGAGATGGGCAGAGAAGAACTGTCTGAATTTCAACAAAGGCAAATGCAGGGTCCTGCACCTGGGGAGAAATAGCCTCATGTAGCAGTAGAGACTGGGGATCAACTTGCTGGAAAGCAGATCTGTAGAGATGGACCTGGGGGTCCTTGTGGACAATAAACTGTCCCTGAACTAGCAGTGGGCTCTTGTGGCCAAGAAGGCCAATGATACCCTAATAGTTACTTAGGAAGAGCATTGCCACCTGGTTGAGGAAGGTGATCCGTTCCCTATACTCAGTCCTAGTGAGACCTCACCTGGAGTGCTGTGCCCTGTTCTGGCTGCTCAGTGCAAGGCAGACATAGAGCTCCTGGAGAGAGTTCAGTAGAGGGCAACAAAGATGGTTAAGGGACTGGAGCATCTCTTTTATGAGGAAAGACTGAAGGAATTGAGCTTGTTCAGCTTCAAGAAGAAATGTCTGAAAGTGGATCTCAACAATGTCTATAAATAGCTAAAGGGAGGGTGTTGAGAGGATGGATCCAGGCTCTTGGTGTCACCAAACAATAGGACAAGAGGCAATGGGCAGAAACTGATGCACAGGAAGTTCCACCTGAATATGAGGAAGAACTTCACTGAAGTGCGGATGACTATGCACTGGAACAGATTGCCCAGAGAGGGTGTGGAGTTTCACTGGAGGTGTTCAATAACCTTCTGGTCACAATTCCATACAATGTGCTATGGGATGACCCTGCTTGAACAGGGAGGTTGAACCTATATATAAAATTTCCTGTCCTCCCAATTGTTGCCAAGAACCTGGCATTTTAGGTGAAAATGAAAATTGAAACCCTAATGATTCATTTCAGATCTTTAATTTGGTAGATGTCTCCAATACATTCTTCTTTTCTATACTGCTTTCACTAATGTCACTTCAAAGAAATTGATAAAATGATTTTGTTTTTAATTTGGTATTGATTGTATGGTACAACCTTATCTAGATGCCTATATTCGATCATTTGACACTTCTTTGATTCTCCATTGTCTGGCTTTAGTGTAACAGAAAGGACAACAATGTTGGCAGGAGATTAGTAAAGGAAAAAAATCAGATTTTCATTTGATATTTTCCCTAGAGATTTATAGTTTATTAAATTACCAGAGTAGGACTTCAGGTATTGATGGAATCCTTTCATTTTCAGGAATAGAGGTCCTCTTAGATAGATAGCTTCTTTAGGGTTCTGTATTATAATGATCAGTCAGACACCAGAATTAATAGGAATCGAAATTAGAAAGTGAAGTGAAGAATTTGGCTTCATTGATTCTTGATTGGTGAGAAAATTTTCTTGTATGATTGAAGCTATACTATCTTCTGAAAAATCAACCCCAAAACTGGCTTTGCCAAATCATGAATCATTTTCAGATGTCAAAGATTTCCAGCAGTTTCCGAATACCCTCATGGATTGGAAGATGAGTTGAATTTTATGTAAAACTACTTCCCCTCTTCCTTAAAACAGATGATCTAAAAGACACAGGAGTCTCTCCAGATCTGGAACTAATTTTTATTCGAGCAAGATTTATCCAGACTGAGGCAATTTTTTTTGTATAAAGCAAGTTTTGATCTCCTGAGCTAGAAACACTCTAAACATCTGAAAAATCTCTCCCCCATACCCATGATCTGGAAAGAAGCATTTATTTTATCAGGGAAAACTCACACTAGAAGTAAACCTTAGAGACTTGCACAGCTAAAACAAAAGATTCTCAAGTCTTTTGAACAGAAAGCAGCATCCTGACTATAGATTTAATTCAAATAATTTCTATTACATATGTTTTTCCTGCAAGGAAATGCAGGAAATTGCATGTATTGTTTTAGAAATTGCTTTCTTAAATATTGTAGCTGTCTTTCCTGGTGACCAGAGGAGACAGAATTAATCTGCATCCAGACATTAGTATGTTAAGCTGTAACAAATCTACAGAGCTAAATAAAGCACCATATTATGAAGCTGTACAGGTCATTTAATATATAATCCAATGAAAATAATCTCCTGTTTGGTATTTTGGTGGTTTTTGTTTGTTTGTTTTAACTTTTTCACTGTACTTACCTTCAATCGAAAATGAAACCTAAAATCAAGTTTTAAGTATGAGTGTCATATGTTTAATTTATATTTAATATTTGCAAATATTTAGTCCTAAGGGAAGAATTAGTGCTGACACCAATTTAATTTGAGTGCTCATGCTGGGACAGGAAAAATTCTCTTTCCCTGTATCTCATTAATGTGTGTTGGTAGATAAGCCAGAGGTGTACTTTTAAAATATCTTTTTTTTTTTTTCCAACTTGCCAAAGTGGCTTTTGGAATGCTCCAGGCAACTATATCTCACAGGTTTCTACAAAGCCAGTGCAAAGTTGAGATGGGTTGGTTTTGTTTGCTTGTTTTCAAATTGCTGATTCTGAAATTTCAGCTTGAAAATTGAAAGACAATCACAGCTTTGCACATCAATAGGAAAGATCTGGGATGCTGGTTGTGCCTCTAATAATATCCATACAACTCTACTATCATCATGATCTGTGCTCTGTAGCATCTGTGTGGCCTCTTGAAAAGGCCCCAAGTTGCACTTAATAGCGAATTTGGTCAACGGCGTTGCTGGTGAGGTTTTAGCTCTGATCAAACCCTTAATTGGGGTACTCTCTGATTGTTAGCAATCATAAAACTGCAAGGCTGGGCATAATACATGACAGATGCCCCAAACGTACATGCTTTCTGGTCTCTATAGTGGAAATCCTGAATCCTGGTTTATGCACTGAAGTTCCCTGCACAGGGCAGGGCTTTAACACTAGGTCAAACAAGGTGCTAGCTAATTAAGGACTGTGATACTGTTAGTTAAAAAAAAAAAAAAAAAAAGAAAGAAAAAGAACATTATCCTAGAAAACAAGAAAATCAACCAACCAAAAAGCAATACAGGTCTTGGAGCAACAGTACAAAAGTATATCAAAACCCCAGATCACACAGAGGTCAGACTGTGTAGTACAGTGTGTCTACTTCAAACTTTCATCAAGATGAATGTGTTGCTGTAGGAGTTGATGTGGCTGCAGGTAACTCCTTGCAGCACATGAGCTAACTTGTTTAAAGCTAGTTTAAGTATCTGCAAACAGCACTACAGTTTGCAGAATACACATCTTGGGCCTCAGCATAGATTTCTTCACATTAGAAACCTTTCTGACAGGAAAAGCAGCCCATATTCTTCTTTCTTTTGAGACAGAGATGGAGGAGAAGGAAGGGTCTTGAATGGCTTAGTAGTTAGGCCTACCTCCTTGAAGATTTAAATTCTGTATCTTTGATGAGAATGGATGAATTCCAACCACTCCCACTTGAACCAGGAAGGTGGAATACTGTGCTATGTATTGCTAACTCTGGCTGGCCCATTTGATGGTGGATTCCTTTCTCTAGAATGGCTTAGCATCCATTGTATCAGAGCAAAGGTTGATGATTAGGGCACTCTCTTAGGAAATGAGATGTTAGGGTTTTGAATATCTGTGTGCTTAGAAACCTATTCAATCCAGTCCTCTCACTTGCTGAGTCTTGCAAGTGTTAAGCTGTTGTGTGAAAGGCAGATTCCCACCCATCCTTTTAAAAGACAGTGAGTAAAACTGCGTTTTCTGAGGAACCTCATCTTGTCTGTGCACTCTGGGTATTATTCTGTAATGATTAATGGTTTGGGTGCCTCAGGGGACCTACGCATTCCTTTGCCAAATTTCTAGATCCTATCTTGGGAGGGATGTGAGAAATAGGCTCTGAGCTGTTTAGACTGGGGCAATTCTAAGCATGTACAAAGCAAACACTTAGGAAACTTTCAGGTCAAAAGGGAGGAAAGCAGTAAGTTTAAACATCTTTTGGAGTATGAAAATATTGCTAAGTATTTTGGATTTTAGTTTGAATGTCTGGGCCTGACATCTGAGTCAGTCTTGTTTCAGAAACTTGAATTATTTTCTGAATGTGGCTAATGGTGAATAGAGACATCTGTAGTATTACAATTACGCACAGGAAGCAAAATGTTAGCAGGTATGAAGATACCTTTTTTTTTAGTTTTCTATTTAAGACATATTTACATTTTGGCTGTTTTAATGTGGGTGATATCTACATATGAGTAGTTACTAGGGGTTTTGATGGACACTTTAATTTCTTGGTACTCAATTTACAAACGCATTTTTCTACTGAATAATGCTGTTGTCTCCTCTAAAACTAACTTCAGCTGACTCAGAAATTAACTGAAAAATACTAAGGAGTTTAAGAGTGTAAGTGAACAGGATAGGTAAAGAGAACATTGCTTCATCAGAACAATTCAACTTTTTTGGATCAGCTCTTACACTCCAGGCACAGGCAGAGTGATTTTAAATTTAATCTAGCTATCACTTCAGAAATTAGTTCCCATGAATTCACACCCATTCACATGAACTCACTGCATGAAAGCTCTCACCTCTGAAAAACAAAGTTCAAAGTTGCATACGCTTTCCTGACCGGAATTATTTGCAGCTCAGTTTCCCTTGGTTGGGAGATAAAGTATGACATTCTTGTCTGGCTCCCACTGTTCTAAAGGTATCTAAAGTGCTTTGTTTTTTAGAGGTTTGTGGGGATTTTATTCTTGTCACCTTAATAATTGTGTCTTAGTTCAGTGGAAATCAGGTGCTATTTATTCAATTTCTGCAACACCCACTTCATGGGAACCTGAGTGCCATTAGCACTGCCCATGGCTTTACAAAAACAATTCTGTTCTGCTTTGGGAATGCTAAATGAGACTGGCTAGGGTCAGACATAAAGGAAGCAGGAAGAGAACAGCAGTGAACAAGGAAACATTAGTATGAAAACAATTTTTATGTTTATGAATCATAGAACCTTTAGTGAAATTAATTAAACAAAGTCCTGGGCACATTCAGAGAAAGAGTTGAAAGGTAAAACACCTCTGTAAAGGTGAAAGTTCACAGTATTTTTTGAAGTGCCCTCAAGAATGTTCCATATACAAGGAAAATGGGAAAAATTGGAAGCAAATTGGTTTTTGTGGCTAGACACAGCATATTTTATTTTACTGTTACACTAGAGGAAACCAGTAATGCTTTTAAGCACATAAGCCTGTCATCAGGTGATAGACAAACTTTTGAACTTCATGGATAGAAAAAATGGACAGGTATCAAAAGCTTTTCCATTTTTCCCCTGGTATCAAAGGCAGTAAAAGGATCTTTACTACAACCTTTGGATACTTCCTCGTATGCTTAGAGCACGTTCGCTCTTGCAAAGTGAAGACCTTCCATTTTCAGTCAAGTCACAGCTATATTTTTACTTCTATGCCCAGAATTTAGAAAAACATATATTAACCAAGAGCTGGACACCCCCGAATTTGGTGAAATGAAACATCAAGTCTGTAGTTTAAGAAAACAAAAAATCAAATTCGATTAATACAAATGTGTACAGCTGTGTACCATTTTGATAGTATACACCTTTTTCTAAAAAAAAAAAAAGTATAATCATGCTTTCTGAGTGTAATCAGGTCCACTTTTGCTACAGAAAAATTTAGCTTTTTTCTCTTATTGTAGTGTTGTGGGGGCTTCCCCTTGGTTTCTACACAGGTTTCTATTGTTTAGTTGCAGTGTAAAATAGACCTGAGATTTTCTCTGCATCTATTTTTTTTTGGTTTTTTTATTTATCTGTATGTGTTCTTGCCAATCTTTAATGAATACATTAAGGCTTACTATTAAGGTGAAGAACAAACAAAATCATATCCTAAAACAACCTGTCCTGGCCTCTGCAGGTTTGCCTGTACATTTTAGACAGGATTCTTTCTGCCTGATCTTTATATTAGTTGCTCTAGCTAATGGAGAATGTTGTAACCTTTCATTCAGTAAAAGAACTATAGAACAGTCCTATATTTCAATATTTTCAGTGAGGAAAAAAAAGCATTTGAACAAAGATGCCATGAATGGCTATGCCATAGACATATGTTTCATTGCTGTGTGATGGACAGGGAAGAGGGGAAGAATATGGGCATTAGAGGAGTTGTGGGACAATACACAAGAAAATCATGTGATTTGCTGTTGACAGAGCATTCTATACTATATTCACTAGTGGTGTAAGAAGATGGGAGAGTATTTTCTTCTGCATCCATATCAATCACTGACATAAGTGTTATTAAAGGTTTTGCATAAAACTGTTTCAATAATACACTATAAAACAGCATGTTTACTTTCTCAGAGTTTGATTGTTAGGTACAAAAATACCCTTTTTAATTTTTAACTGTTCTACTAGAAGAAGAGCATTAAAATAACAACTGGCATATTAGAGTAAGTTAGAATGCCATTAAAGCTGAATGTTTATTTCTTAAACCCCATTAATTGTATCTGAAACACTTGGATTTGTGAATTTCTATCAAGGCATGGTCCTCAAGGAGAGTTCTTTGGATTTTTATTTGATTTCTTTTCCAAAGTCAGTGGCACTGAATGTCTTGGGCTGATATATCTGCTAAGTGTCCCCCAGGGCCAGAGACCCAGAAGTTCTTGCAGCTGTTAGTGAAATGGATGCTGGTCTTGTCTTAGAACAGAAGCTGAGGTGAGCAATACAGCACTTTGTTAAGCTACACTGGTGGTTGAACATTGGTCAATTAGTTAAGATGAGATTAAAGCCTGAATATTTTGGACTTACACTTTGTTTGCAGTTTGTTGATTTCTTGCCAGCCATGAGGAAACTGTTTTCTTCTGACTGTGGAGTAGCTCTAGGGAAAGCCCTTTACTCGTCTCTTTACAAACTTTGTCTCTGTGAGAAGAACATAGTTTTCAATGAGCAGTTAAACATCAAATTTAAAGTCGGAATTTCCTACAGATTTTAATGCATTCTAGTTTTTGACTGTGTGTCATATACATGACTATTTTGATTTTGTTCCAAAACACGATGAAGGGACCTCTATCTATAGGAGAATAAAGTCCTTGAAGGTTTTATTGTTGCATTTGACCAAATACAAATTGCACAAACATGAATCCCTGAATCAATTTAAATTTGCAAAACTCTCACTAGGTGGTTGTTTCAAAATACTTGCCTGTGGAAGAATTTATTTTTTTTTTTTTACTTGCAGACTTTTGTATTGCAGAGTTGTGTAGAAGCAGGAATTTTAATTTTCTTTTGGTTTTATGTTTAGATGTTCCCAGTTTGGGGCTGTGTTTGAATCTAGACAATCACACAGACATTTTAAATTGTAAATTTGATGTCAACAGTTGAATCCAAACTTTCTTAAAGTTTTAGGATGGTGGTGGAATCTCTCAGTATTTGAGACCAGTCACATGTAAGTTACAACAAGGGAAATTAACATTGTGAGGAATAACTTTCAGGAAATATTTTTGTAGCAATTATTTGCTGCTTCTCCCCACCTTCCTACCTCCAACCAATCTGTAAAATCAAAATCTATTCAGTTTTCATTGTTTTCAGAAACTCATGTCAGGCACTGGGGGAGGTGTGCATGTGGAGGGTTTCACTGCATACCAGTTGTAGAACGGAGATAAATGATCCTTCTTTTGAACGCAGTATGTTTGAAATCTGGAACATCCAATGTCAGTAAGTGGAACAAAACCAGGACAAATGATGGAATCAAAGTTTTACATCCTTGCCCTACCCTAAAAAGAAATAAACCTGAAAAAGTGCCAGCATGCTTGTACTTACTTGCAGAAGACTGTTTGCAGTCCCTTTGTTCCTATTCCTTGTGCTGACAACTTCCAGCTGTGTGAAATATTTAAACTGGGATAATATAAGCCTACTACTAAGATGTACAGTACTCTACAGTGAGCCTTATACTATCAGTTACATATTTAAAGACTTCTGAGTAAAGGCAAGAATAAAATACAGGTTTTAAAATTTTTAATTACATTTAGAAAACATGAGGTTTTTCAAGTTTTGAAAAGGTGTTTAGTCAAAACCCCTAAATGTTCTGCTCAGCACCTCCCTCTGCTTTCTCCTAAAGGTGGTCTATAGTTTTCTGTCTTTGCCAGCTAACTTAACAGCACTTAAGATTTTCCCTTTAAAGTCTCTAACAGCTACTTCTTATATCAGCAGCAGTCCTTGAAGTTTTCGGTTGCTTCTCTAGAAGTCTGTATTTATAGCCAAACCCTTTTCCAAAGTCTGGGCATATCTTGGAGTTCTAATGTAAAGTCTGAGATGGGTACTGGGAGCCCCTTTTGAATTCTTTTCAAAGCTTTAAACTCCATTTATTCCTTTTTATCCTTCAAAGAAAGACTTTATTGATTTAGATTTTTTGTTTTAAAGAGCCCAATTGATCTGGGAGTTTATTATTGTTGCACCTGAGTCCTGGAAGCATGCAAGCTTTCAAGATTGTTTGATGGCCAATCTTAGTCTCAAACAACCCATTAGATTTCAAAGATGACTCTTGTGGGCATAAATGTATGCCCATTTATATCCATATTTATATATATCTCCATCTTAGTTTGCATTTACATATGTGTGTTCATTTCTCTATATATGCATTCTGAGATATATCTCTATATATGTGTCTATACATCTAGATGTATTAAAATAGTTTTAAAATTTGTATTACATTTCAAATCAGCACAAAAGTGTACAATTTCAGTGAGCCAGCAATCTGAAAAAATATTTTGCTTTTGAACAGTCCAAACATTTCGTTTTCATTGGACATGATATTTTTGTCTTAAATTTCAAATTAAAAAATCATTTCAAACATACAAAAGGGGATTATTTTGTTTTGAAACTGTCAAAACAGATCACTTCAGCAACTTTAGGTACTTTTTTCTTGAAGAAGACATTAATTAAAACTGTCTTTTCCTCCTTTAATTTCAACCAGCTGATGTTTTCTAGCAAAATAAATGAACACACCGAAAAAAAAATCACGAATGGGTGTGCTTTTCAAAGAGAACTCTGCAGTATTTTGTCAACTAATTGGCAAAATAGTATATAAAATTAGTTATAACTGTCAAATAACTCTGAGTCATTATTTTATCTGCCATATGACACATGTTATTGAAGATACAAAATGAAAAACACACATCCAGTTTAGATAAATACTCACATTTTAAGGGATTTAAACAAAGCTAATACACAGTAATGGATACATAATCAGTATAATGTACTTCTACACTTAAACCATTTTGGGTTATGGAAAATGTAAATATAAGTATCCTTGTTTTTTTTTTTTTTTTTTTTTTTTTTTTTTTTTTTTTTGTGGTAGGCTCCAGTCACGACTGGAACATTAAAATTATATTTCTGTGGTGAGCTCTTGGTAGAAAATAAAATGTATATTGTCTAATAATGTCTAAATTACTTCCAAAATATGGGGAATGGTTTTATATTTTTTCAGATCCTTAAAGATACAGTGGGCCTGTGCAGAGGCAGCAGGGTTATTTATTTAGGACAATGGTATCATTAAGGAATGATACCATTCTTTGGCTATTGCATTTCCAGAACATAGTTTTTTATTATAGTTTTACATAATTCTTCATTGGAAACATGGAAAAGATATGAGTGATCTTGGCAGAAACTGTAAAATGAGTCTCTCTGTAGCAAGCAGAGTGCCTGCTGCTCTCTTGAATGCTTTAAAAACATTTTACACAACTTATGAGTAAAAAGACAGAGTAATTATCGTAATCAGAACATCACAAGCTGGGCCCAGGCTCAGAAGCATCTTACAGAGTCCTTTTATGAGTAGTTGTCTAGTATTTACTCTTACCACAATAGTAAGAGTCATATATTTCGCCTTAACTCTTTATTTACGTAACTGTATATTTAAAATACACTTTTTTTTTTCTCTGAATAAGTAGTTTTGGGGACCGTTTTTCCTTTTCAATCAATATGTGCTAAAATATTGCAGTTACATTTTTTCTGTGTTTTGGCGTTAGTTTTTATTAACCAAAGTCCTTTCAGTCCACATATTTTAATACTTTCCAGTTTTGCCCAGGCAGCTCTTCCAGGAGGTCCTGTTGTTTTCCCTGTGAGGAGGAAGAGAAATTGTAATAAAATTTAGTGTCTTTAAAGTAACTCTGTTTATTTACCACATAAGACTGTCCAAAGGCTGTTTTCTGTAAGTAATGGAGGAACTAAGAAAGAAAAAAATTATTTCATTGTTCCCAGAGTCAAGGCTCTTTGAGCCTGCAAGTATATTCCAAATATTCTCCAACTCCAAACTATACTCTCCAGACTTTTCTTATGAAAATGTTCTTTGATTTCTCTGAAAAATAAATTGGGAGTTTTTCTTGCTTTATGTTACTCCCCTGACTTCTGAACCAGCTTGGGTGAGTTATGTCAGACAGCAAAGTAGGATCCTGAGGCCAAGGCCAAGCTTGATCTGTTCCCTGCAAAGCAGCCAGCGACATTGTCCCAGCAGGAGGGTGTGAGGGTACTGACCTCTCCAAGCTGCTGGGAGGTGGGAATGCAGCAAGTTGGAGGCAGCAGCCATGTGAGCTTGGAGGCATGTGAGAGCCTGTAACTGCTGCCTAATGCTTTCTGCCTTCAGCATTCTCTTTGCAGTTGTTGCCAGTCAGCTCACCTAAGTAATTTAAGCTGAATTTTTCCATGGGTTGTTTCTTCATCACATTTTTTTTTTTTAAGTTGCAACCAAAATATTTGTTTCCAGGAAAAATGGTTGGTGAAGAACAGGTGGGTTTGACAGTAATTATTTTCTTCATTTGTTTTTTTTGGGGCAGCTATGTGTTGTCTGTGGTTTGAAAACATATACTAATATTTAATAATGAAATGCCCTTTGTTGTTCCCATGAACTTCACCCTGTTTAAGTGAAGTTGCAAACAGGGGGAAAAATTGCCATTTTCATACATGTAGTAGGATTTTACATATTTTACTTACTTGTTTTGCTGGAGGTATTACTAATTTTCAGAAGATTTTTCAAACAAAACAAAAAACTTTTCCACAGGAAGATATTTTATACTAACTTTATTCTGAACTAAGACAGAACAAGTGAGAGACATAAAATTAATGTAGAAATATCAAAATATTTAATTTTGCCCAGCTCAGCCCCAGAATTACAGCGATGATGTATAAGAAGCTAACCAAAGTGCAAAAGAGAGACGATGTGATGCATCATGCAGAAAATTTTGTTTCAAGAAATAATGTTCTGTGGAAAACCAATTTGGTGTGTACTCCCACGATTTCTGCAACAAAACTCTGTGTAAGAGAGATATTTTACTCTGTTTATTTCAGCAGAGACTTTTCCAAGGAAGGATGACCACCATTTTTAAAAACTGAGCTTGAAATGGATATTAAAAAAATTAATTCTGTAACAATTTTTAAGTCGCCTTAACATGGTAAGGATAATGTTGTTATTAATAATGAAGAATGTGATATATTGGTCCAAGAGTGGAATTAAGAATGAAAGTCAGAGGTCTGAGAGCTGCTCCAAAGAAGTCAAAGAAATATAGACAATCCGTCTAAAACTTATTCCTTCATTTTTCAGGCCCCATTGCTATTTCCTAACCTTTTAACAGAGCAGACAAACCCAGATCCAGCCTTACAAAGAAATTTCAGACATCTGTTTCAACTTAAAATACCTCTTTTGTTTCTTACTTTCATCAAGTTCCTTAGAGAAAAGAACTTCTCTCAGCCAATGCTGTGATCTACATGAAGTAATCAATAGCAGTATGTGATAATCTGCAGTGTGATAGACTGACAAATACGAAGTAGATGAAGCACAACATGGATCTCTTGTTTCTAAAAATATTTTCTACTTTCTCAAAGGACTTAAATTTATGAAGCCCTTGGAGACATATTCCTGCAAATATACCACTTTGTTTTACTCAATTCCAATTACATTTGAAAATGTAGAAATTTCTCTGGCATACGAAATTTCAAATGCTTTGTCTGTGGAAAACATGATCCATGAATTCTGGCTTTTTGTAGAGTTTTTCTTCTCAATTTTGATTTTAGCTCCTTAGAAGAAGCTACAGCTAAGCTAATATTAATCAAAACCAGCAATGTTTTGCATAGAGTTGCCACTAAGGTATTTATGTCATCATAAGTATTAGAGAGAAGGTCCATGCAGGGGGGGAAAGCAGCTTGGCTAAAAGGTTAATTTCATCTTTAGTCAGTTTGAATGAAGACATATAAGAAACCAGCTTTTACAATCTTTTTTTTTACCTAAGTAAGGCTCCAACTTTAGACTTAGTTTTATATCAATGCCGTGTTGACATAGGGCCATTCCAAAAGGGCCATTAGCCCGATCCAGTGTGACAATTCTCATGCTACTTTTTTAACATAGTAAATCCTTCAACCACTAAAATACTTTATATGTGTTGTCAAAACAAGCAAACAGAAAAGCAATCTTTTGGATTAATTTTTTTAAAATTTATTTCAGGAGCAGCTGTAGACCTACCAGCTACATGATCGATTTGATTCATGCTCATGCTGAAAAGAAAGGGTGGTCTCATCCTCTCCTTGCAGCAGCCATTTCTCGCTTTCTAAGTGTTTCTGCCATTACACTTTGTGCTTCCTTGCAATGAGTTAAATCACTGGAGCACAGACATTTCTGGTGGGGTTCCATGGATGGGGAGAAGTTGGCAAACAATGCCTTTTTACGTGATGCGTGAGAGCAATGTGATGGAAATGCACAGCTTTGATACTTCATTGGGAACTACTTCATGACAGTGTATGCAAAAGGTTTAACTCCACTTTATTCAACTGAAAATATAGGCAGGATGAAGCCTAGGTAAAGGAGTAAATTATGAGAATGAGAATTGAAACTATCTTAAGTGTGTCTGAGGAATGGCAAGTGAAATATTATAGTAGTTGTAAGTGCAAGTGCTAGGACTTGTTGCACTTGTATATGTATGGCCAAACTTCACAAACGCAGATTTGGGCAGGGCTCTCCCCACGTGGGTGTGCCCTTCCAGCCTGCGCAGTGGATTTTTTAGGTGAGGCACAGCGTGCACAGAACTGGTCCCACCTTTTAAGTCCTGAGGTCCATCTGCCACAGCCGAGTGAGCTTGGACAGTGACAGGGAAGTCCTCGGGACCGTCACAGCACCCGGTACTGACCGGGGCTGACCCTGCTGGGCATCCGAGATCTGACAGGATTGGATGGCAGGGAGGCATTGAACTGGCAGTTGTTGCACTTTTTATCTTTGTTTCTGACTTGGAAAAAGCACTTAGCCACTCAGTAAATACACAGCCCTAAAAGCACTACAAGTCTGAAGCTCAGTCTAGACAATGATGTAAGAAAAGATGTCGCAGTAAAAAGAAAAGCTTGGAAGGAATTAGCTTATTCTTTTATAAAACAAACAAGCAAACAAAACCTGAGAAATGAGCTAACATTATTAGTGCTCTAAGCATTAATTTCTGAAGTCTAAAAAGCTAAATGTATGCAATTTATCATGACTTTATTTAGTGAAAAATTTAGGACTTAAACACCTGGAAGAGATCTCTTCATTAATTTTTGTAGCTCCATTGACTTGGTTTATTTGCAAATATTCTGGGCCAAGGACAACTTCTTTAGCTGGAAATCTCAGGACCAAAGTAATGAGGTAGAGTAAAATACAGAGTAAATGGACATTGAAGATACACACATATGTGAGACCCTTACAGTGTGACAAAATTGGCTGTGAAATGGTCCACTTAGGGAAAATATAAATCAAATTGTTCAACAATTTTAAAGTAATCCTGAGTAAAGCCCATTGTAGTGTGCTGAAGTACAGTGATCTTCCATTGGCTGGAAAATGGGCTGTATTGCATAATCTTTGCAAATATTGTTATTCTTTACAAGAAGCCACATAGGAGAAGGATCACATTTAAGTAAAGCATGAATTAAGCTGTAGAGAATCAAAATTACTTTCAAATAGAAATCAGATTTATGAATCCCTTTTGTTGTGTTGTCTTGATTGAAGACAGCATCTTTGTAGACTCTTTTTGCCCATCATTGAGGTTTTGATACTTAGATGTTGGTTTGCAAGCTTGGTAAGACAACTGATAGTAAACTAAGGAATCAGCTTTTCGATTCTATAGAAAGATGAGACTTGAGGCCCTGGTAACTTTCTGATTCTTTGTCCTTTTTTCTTTTTCTTTTTTTTTTTTTTTTAAGTGGTTAAACCAATGTAGTAACTCAACATATCTAGCAATCCTTGTGACCTAAAAACAGGGCCAAGGAACATTGAAGATAGATTTATAAATTTGGATGCTGTTTTCCCTAAACACATATCAGCTCAGTTCTGAATTTCCTTCACATCCATTGCTCAGTAGTTGTGCCCAGGAATTTTTTGGAGTTGCAGAGATATATAAGCTCAGATTTTAATGTTCCTTTAGGTACAGGAAAAGTGATACAGTTGATGCAACAAAATGTTCTGCACACCCACACATGGTAGGCAAAGCTAAACCAGAAGGAGAAAAACATGCTATTTGGCAGAGGTACAGGTAACTTGCATAAGCAAAATCTATGCCTGTAGCCACCATAAAAAATTAATTTTTATTTTAAGATTTCTGTGTTTCAATTCATTCAATATAGAAGCTAAAATACAAATGCCCCTAACAGGATATCCAGTGTCATTGGATAGTAAGGGAAGAAGAGAAAAAAAAATGCACAATATCTTCTTGTGTCTCTGTTTTGTTGCTTGTATTTGGCTTTGAGAAAGAAGCTTTGCTTTCCTGATTTGCAGAGGATTTCTAGGCTGCTAAATTGCACAAAAAGGCTGTGACAGTAAGCATTAAAACTAAGCTGGCAACCTAGAGGTCATTCCGTCCCTGTGTTTTGGTAATATTAGTGTTACTCTGTGTTAAACCAGAGCTGCATGAATCAGTCAACATGTGTTGTCCTTGGGTATAAAATAGTGTTCTTTAGTCAGATATTTGGATGCAGCTGATACTATCTTTGAAATTTAAGAGAATTCTCACTTTTCCGCTCTAGCAACAGTCATAAACAGATGTCAAGGCTTGAAAAATGATTTCTGATGATACTGTGTCTTCTCACATTTCAACATGCCATGCTTAGAAAAAGGAGAGAAGGCAGGCAGCTGATAACCACTCAGAAACAAACTAAGATGTATGGTCAGATGAAGAATTACAATGAAATATGTTGATATTAATGCCTTTTTTTCACTACAGGATAAGCAACAGATATCTCAAGGGAATTCTCTTTCTATAGCAGCGCAATCTGTGTACAACAGGACAAGTTAAGGACTTGTATGGGAGATAGTGCAGCTCACTGAAGACAAGATGTAAGGAGCCAGAGAAAACTTATCAATTACTCAGTTTCCCATAGACATTAAATCAAGTACCTCTTGCTTCAGGAAAGTGGATTTTACTTGCAAATAAGCAATTAGGCTACACATAGGGCACATAGCTAATAATTTCCAATTATCTCTTGCAATAGTAGACTGGTTTCCTAATTGCCCAGGAGAAAAAGTTTGTGAGAGGATGGACAGCATTTTCATGCATATCAGAGAAGTATCTATCCTGTTTCTCATCATCCTTTCTCAGGCCTTCCTTTCTAAGAGCTGGGATGAACCTGCTGTTCCCAGAGCAGCATTGGGGTGTGGGGTATTAGAAGGTGTCTAAGTGCACTTTTTGAGGGAAATCGTTCCTCTCTGTGTCATAACAAAGTATTGCTGGCTTCAGAATGCATGAATAAATACATAACGCTAGAGAGAAAATCTATGCAGATAATTTTATTTTAAAGATGAAAGAATGCATTTCAGTGTTGTGTTGTTTTACCAAGTTGCCAGGAACTTGCTCCAAAGTTCATTGTATTGTATTTTGTGTGCTTGTGACCACATGCAAGAAACCCATAGGTTGTCCTGTGCAATCATACCTCCTGATGTGCTGTCCTGACAGAGTGATGCCTTAAAAGCAGTGACAGCTAGATAGCCAATAAGTTGCTGGAGGTAACCCAGTTATTACCTCATGAAAGAGCTGCTGTGACTGACAGCTTGAACTTAGTGTTTTTATTGTGACTCGGATTATAGCAACAGTTGTTTTCCAGGAATCAAGTTATACATTTTGTCTGTCTTGTTGAATGAGGTGTTTGTGCACTTGTGTGTTTGTCCTTTGTAAATTATCTAGCTTGGTCATGAGCAGAATTCTTTCTGGTAGTTAGATTTCCCTGTCTTCTGTTAGCAATCTAGGACTCCCAGAGATGCCTGTCTGCAAGTGAGGTGGGCAATGGCATTTTCAAGGTAATGTCTCAGTGACCAGTTCAGAAAATGGGACTAGTACTGCAAACAGTTCTTGATCGTTTAATTTCTTTCAGCAACACATGTGTCTGTTGTTGCTCCTGCTTAACAGAAAATAAACTATAGATTTCCCAAACAAGTGTGAGCACTGCCTCACCTGCTGAAATCCCATTAGTTACTGGTATGTCAACTTGCAAATTAATGCTGCAACTGCTGAACGAGTCCATGCTATTTTTCTATAAAAATTCTCTCGCTCTTTTTTTATTTTTTTTTTATCTTACACAGCTGTCTCTTGTTGTCTTAACTGCTTGTTGATTAAAATTCTTGGCACAGAGCAGCCCTTACTTGTGTGTACATCATCATTGTGATTATTTCTGTTCCTTGGGGGAATTTAAAACAAGTAGTCTCTGATTTTTATAACAGTATTGTTTCAAGTATCTTATTTTATAGGATTTATAAATAGGGACATATTTGGTATGTTCCTTTGATTTAAAGGAATATTTTAGAAAATATACTTTCTAATAAGGTGGTTATGAGGTGGTTCTAGCCACAGACCAACCAAACATGGACATGGATTGTACACTAACTCTTCTCTCAACTCCCAGTTTGGCTTGGTTTTGTGTTTTGTTTTGGTTTGGTTTTTTTAATTTTCAAGCCAGTCTTGTCAGGATGAAATCTGCTCTGAAAAACTTTTCCATGTACCTTGATTCTAGACTGGAAGTCACTGGAAGTCTCAAAATGTCTCTTGCCACAACAAAAAGTTTCAGACTTTGTTTACTCTGCCAGCAGAACACAGGCAGCAAGAGGTGGATCAGTACACCAGCCAGCAAAGCTGCTCTATTAGAGGGCTTAATTTTAGGAACTTAACTTTAAACATCAACTTAAAGATAGCGCTCATTAGTGTTACACAGCTAACTTGTAAAATATCTTGGGTTTAAAAGACTGTGAATTGACAAATGCTTTCCTTTTATTTAAACCAGAGCTTTCGAACTATCTATGAAACAAATTATCACCTAACTGAAACCAAAATTATGCATGTTCAAATACTATATTTTTAAAGTTGATTAAATCATGTGCAAAAAAATTCATAAAATATGTGGAGGAAGTTGCCCTATGCATTATATTGATTTAGTCAAAAGATAACATTTAACAGAAAAAAAATAGCGTGGAACTATATGTAAATTCAAGTTAATAAAATATTGTTTTGTTGAAATGGAAATGTTTCACAGAAAGACTTTTACTTAGACAGGTTTTTCCACTCAAAATCAGTTCTTGTAAGGGCTAAAATAGAATTTAATGCTTTTGTGTCAACAAAAAAAGTTTGCACAAGCCTAAACAGTTTTTCCCAGTTTAAATTCAAGAGAGTATGGAGAATTTCTTACTGTCTCTTGGACAGCAAGAAAATATTTAAAATCCTGAATTCTCTAAAGGAAGAAAAATCTGATTCTTATGTAACTGCAACAATGATATACCTATATGCTTTCTCATTATATCATTTTGCAGTAAATCACTTCAGTCATAAAGGCTGCTTCAAGGGCAGATTCATTAATAGCTGAGTATAGATTACCAAACTGTTAAAATAATGGTTTCTGGTTTTTTTTTGTTTTTTCCTTCAGTATTGTAAACTCTGTTGAACACAAAAATCTTACCTTGGGTTTTCTGTGGTGAAATCAACAGTTCCTGAATGAGAGAGTTATGCTAAGTTATTGCTTTTGAAACTAATAGATTGGATATTACAAGCATTGTGAAATAGTTTTGTAGAGCCACTTAATTTACAAATTCTGTCATTCATATAAAAAAGAATTCTAGTACTTACTTATTGCATCAAGTGTTCATAGTGAGAAAATATTCAGTAATATGATGGAATTAAAATAAGATGTAAAGTATCTGCTAATGTGTTTATGGCAAACAGTCAGCACATGTGTGCAGTATTAGCACCTATGGAGGTAGAAGTTTGGAGAAGATGGATTGTTTGCTGCTAGCAAATGTGCTCAGGTTGATTTTCTTTATCAAATGATCAATAAACCAGCACGTTAATGACATTGTCTTGGAAATATTATGATTCATGTTTTGGAAATATTTAAATTAAAATTCTACACAGCAGAATTTGTTACATAGAAACTAATGAAAACTAGATTATGCCTGGTACAAGCTTATTACTATAGTCAATTAGGTACATTCAGTTTGTATGCATGCAGCCAAGCTACTTTGAGCTCCTAGTTAAGTATATATGTGTATATAAGTATATATGTATATATACACACTGTTTGCTGTTGTTAGCACGCACTGTTTCTTTAACGAGACATAAGTCTTTTGTCCGTTTTAACCATCCATATTGGGAATTATAAGCATCTATGGGGGCAACAAAAGGAAAGAAAGATGACATAAAATCCATTAGAAAATAGAAAATACAACAGCAAAATAACATTTAGGAGCACATCTTGATCTAGTATTGCGCATTTTCCAGT
>JAWWLZ010000118.1:24883498-24912124 GCA_035041345.1 Poliocrania exsul
CCATTAGAAAATAGAAAATACAACAGCAAAATAACATTTAGGAGCACATCTTGATCTAGTATTGCGCATTTTCCAGTACATGTTGTTCTGTGTATTTGTGAATTGATTGTTGGTACATGCAACAACAATATGGTTCCAGAAATATCATTTAAGAGTATCTAGATATTAAAAATTGTGATCCATGAAACACAATTTAATTGTCCTTGTAATCTATGCATTTATTACCATAGAGATTATAACAAGGAAGTCTATTTTTATCTTATATAATTAAGCTTGTATTTCTTGAAATTCCCCACTTTCCATATTCCATTTAGCCCTATGTAGAAAATACATGTAAAGTTATTTTTTCCCCTGACCAACTTTGTGTTTAATTTCATTTGGTTTTAGAGTAGTTGAAATGGTCGGCAAATACTGTCCATGTTTCAGATCCCTTACCTGCAGAATGTTCATTTAAAAGAAAAAAAAACAAAAACAAAAAACCAAAACAAAAACAAAAACAAAAAACCCCCAAACCAACAAAAAAGAAAAACACTAAAGCTCAAAATGGTAACTTTATAGAGTGTTCATTTTATGGAACAGAGTGAAACACATAACATAAATGCTTATATCATAGAATGAGCTAAATTCCCTCTGTGGTTCTGTAAACTCCAGCCAAGCTTTTCTTACTTGCTTTTCCCAGAGATGTTCCATTGTGTGAAGTTCTGCTATTGTTTTGGGGTTTTTTGAATGGAGGAACATAGAAAGAACAACCAGGGGGCATCTTTAACCTCACTTCACCCCACACTGGTTTTAAAATTCAGCTGATGATCTTCAGTAGAAAAATGAACGACAATATCAAACAGCCTGGAAAGTGAAAGAAGTGGCTGCATCAACCAATTAATCAAATCACACCACCACATTTGAGGGTAATGTATAATATCATGGTAGTTAGTGGCCAGTTTCATTTATATCACCCTGACAGGCAAGGAGAGATAAGTATTTCATGTATTTCTTTATATCCTGATGAAAATACTAAAAAAGCCTTACCTCAGTGTGAATTATGGTCAAGTCTTATAGGTATTTTCTCTTATCTCTTGGAGCTTCATCTTGCCACTATTGAGGTCAGCGAGAGTTTAGTGATTGAAAACGTCTGCAGTGATAACATCGCTCTAGTCTCTTAATAATCAATTCAAAGAGCTAATAGCTCTAAAGGAACCCTCTTATGTCTACCCTGTTTCCTTGGTTGAACATTTTACTCGTATTAAAGAAGTGCTAGCTTCTTATCATTCTTAATTAATTGATATTCTTGATCTCACAATAGGCTATAAATAGTACCCCTTTGCAGTCTGTGATATGCAGTCCTGCAGTTCCCACTTCCTTTGCATGTCTGCCTTACTTAAAACCACATTTTTCCTTTTATGCATAATAAATGAATGACTGGATTAATTGAATTTACTGGGTAGATTTAAGTTTCAAGCATGATTTTTAGTTTCTGAAAGAAAACTGAAATTCTGGTGTGATTTCCATGTTATGACATACCATAGTGGACAAAAAGGCAAGTGCAGTCCAGCCTAGACAACTTTGGGTCAGCTCACTTTAAATGGCACAGGGCAGAACCCTGTCAGTGGGGCATCAGGTAAATATATTAAAAAAAAAAAAAAAAAGAAGAAGAAGAGAAAATGTATCTGTGTGATGCACTGCACTGCTGTGACTGATCTACAGTGAACAAAGTTTTTTAGTTTAAATCTAACTTGAGTACCTTCTCATGACAATGCAGTAATTTTTTGGGTGCAGTAAATGTCATTTCATTTCCTCTAATATGCATATGAACCTTGTCAGTTTTCAAATTACAGCTCTACCCTCTGTCCTTTTCACAGGCATTTGCTGCTTTTGTTTTCCAGTCTTAAAGGAGAAAGCTCCTTCTGCATCCTCACTAATGCAGTGGCTCTAATTCTAGTCAAGTTTGAAGTCAGAACATAACTCACTATTCTTTAAATACTTGTAAAGTTCACATTATCATTTTCCTTTGACTGACAAGGATGTGATCGTTAGAATAGAAACAAAAAAACCCATATAATTTCAGATTATGTTTTTATACTTTCAGCTGCATGTTTTCTCTCTGATGAATGAAAAAAAAAAAAACAAACCATGACATGCTGAGTAAATGTTAGAGGGAAAAAATGACTCCTGAAACATATTAGCTGCTTCCAATGACAGCCCCAGTCTCAGTTCAAAGAAAGTTGTCCTGAACATCACAGACACATTGGAATATGTTCTTCCCACATTCCTCTGAAACCACAGACAGGACATCCTGCACCATAATAATAAGAGCCTGTGGGTTGTTAAGAGCCAGGGAAGAACAGTATTAGAATAGGGGAGAGAAGTTATACTTAAGAAAGTATCAGACATTTCTACTCTACTCGAAACTCTCAAACTGATTCCTAATCCAAGTTCAAAAGACTCATTGGTGTTTTCTGCATAACTTGAAACATATTTAAAATATGATGATACGACAGTAGGCTAATACTTGCTATTTATTTCAGAAAAGTATGGTCTCAGTATACTTTTATATTTATTGCCCTTGAGTTTTTTTAATGAAATCTCAGAACAAACCAAGCCTATAGAAATAAAAATTCTAAGTAAAATAATATATCCTTGGCAATTAAAAATACATGTATATGCTATGCTATTTACTGGTTTTCAGTAACAAATTGCAAATTCATAATTCGTTCTGCTAATTCTCTCACAAAACCTAACTGGGTGATATTCTGGGGGCAGGGCACTTTCAGGGATCTTTTTGCAAAGTAAATTGTACTTCTCCATACAGTGTGTACTCTATTCCCTTTTACTTGCTTAAGAACAGGATAGATCAGAGACTTAGGAAATGTAATGGAAATGCATCCAAATCCAGTCCTCCTATGTTTGTTGAAGAGCAGAGGCTTACGGGTGCTATTTACTGTGAATATAGAATGAAGAAATACCTCACCATCAAACTACATCTGTCTGAGGTGTTCTCAAGGTACATGAGCTTTACCACCAAAGAAATACTCCTACTTTTCTTTAAACAAGCATGTTTTCTATTCATTATCTAGTTTGCCTACTGTATTCATAACTTTTTTATATATTTAATGCTTATTCATAAAAAGAAACATTTATCCTTCCTCCATAGAGAGGCTAAAAACCTAAAATAGTAATAATAACTTAGAAAAATGTACAGCAAGCAAGTAGTTTTAATACTGTCAGTCCTTTATAAAGGGTATTCAAATATTTCTCATAGTTTTCTCATTCAGTTTTGCTTGAAATCTTCCTTGTCATTTTTTTCTTCTGTTCCAAAGTGGCTTTATGCAATCTTACACTACAGGGTAGTCTCTGCTGTCCTTTATGCCAAAAGACTGTTTGGTGGAATCAGAGGCAAAAATCCTCCTAGAGAATGCAATATTTCATTTTGTCAAAATGAAAACAAAATCCTGTAGCAGAGTTTGTTGGCAGTTTTTTGCTTGGTTTTTTGTTTGCATTTTTTCTTTTTTTTTTTTCCTTATAAGGGCAAAGATAGTTTGGCAACTATGCTGCTTTTCTTGTGATTTGTGGTATTGTTTATTGTGAAAACAAATTGCCCATCTATTGGAGGTTATTGAGCCAAATTTGCTGATGTCATTGAAGATACCCTGTGGTTTAAATCAGGCTGTTATAGTCCATGCAAGAGCTTAAGGGGCTTATAAAACTGCTGCAGAGAAACATCCCAACTTTTCACCTTTGGAACATTTTTAACTGGGAACCCCTGGCAATGTGAAGTGAAAGCAGTGTCCAGCTTCTGGGTTGGGCTTCATTTTTAAAAGGTAGAGGTAAAGCTTCACTGATATCTGGCAGTAGAAGTGTCCAAGAGCAGATGGCAGGAGTCAGTTTTTTAATGAACAGCGGCTCACCTGTGGTTGATCAGCACATACTTAAACTAACCCCAGCCCAGTATCTACCTCTTCTCTCAGCAACAACATCACCATGAATGCCAGGAAAATCATTCCTTCAAGGGAGAGAAATCTCTGCTCTATCTGAGCCTCTTGCTCTGGTAAACACAGTTGAGTGCTAAAATAACAGCACAGGGCTTTTCTCCCCTGCTTTTGAGACACAATGAACTCCATGCTCACATTTGATGAAAAACACAAATAAACCTCTTTCCATAACAGTGTAGAAAAGTGGATTTCCTAAGCAGTGTTAATAATTGCTGCCCAGTGGAGGAAGTGCTGAGCCATAAAAGACTGCATCAGAACTTTCCCAAGCTATGAAAAGATCAGAAAAAGCATGACTGGGGAAAATAAGGGAAAGTTTTGTTAGTCTGTTCCATATTGTATGTGTACTTTTGTAGGAGCTTCAGGCAAGAATCTGTTTCCCAGCTGCTTGTTGGGTGAAGTTCTGATGTTCTGCATGCTAGGTAATGGGATGAGGAGAAAACAGAACATTTTCATTGACAATAAAACATCATGGAGCCCTTAACTGTGAGAAATATGTCTCCAATTTTATCTATTAACTAGTATTAAGCCACACGTCACTACTACGTGTTGAATTGCATTACCACCTCTGTGATCCAGCATCAGAATTGCAATGTGTAAAAAGATCATTTTTTGTAGTGAACAGAGCCTTGCTTCATATCTAGTTTATTTAGGCTGTGGCAGTGTCCTTTCATGGCAAGGAAGTTCCATTAAATACGACATTGCAAGCCTTTCAGCTTCACTCCTTTCAAGCCTGTGAAAGTGACTGCTAAGATTGATGGAGCGATAAGGAGACAGCACTACCCTCTTTCACCTTGGAATATGGAAATGTAAAAATAATACAGACTATTTGCACTTCATGTCTTATTAAGATCTGTATCTTTATATATATACACACACACACATACCCCCTAACCATTCTATATATGTAATTTGGGAATGTAATGTACTTTATTCCAAAAGCATTTGACCTGCTGGCGCAGTCTGGAGCCCATATAGCTGGCTGCTGCCTAGCTTTATATAAACCCTAGTCAAAACTTCTTTTTTCCTTTTTTTTTTTTTTAATGGAAATGAGCTTAGATGAATAAAACTGTTCTAATTTCACAAGTGGACTCTCCTTGGGAGATTGGATTAGATCTGTTTCCCTTTCTCTTTAAGGGAAAAAATATTTCAGCTGAAAATTGCATAATTATGTTTCTTTTACCTACGGCAAGTTTTGCCAGTGAGCAACCATCAAAGGTATGCATTTAAGCAGAAAACCAGCATTTCTGGGTGGAAAGAAAAGCAACATTATCTCTACTTTATTTACTTAACTGGACCAGCAACGATTTAGCACGAACATGGGAGTTTTGCCTGTACATGGCTAAGGGGAATGAGAGTGCCTAGGAGAGGAAAAGAGATGAAGTCCATATGTTAGATAGGGGTGTATACGCATTCATGCCCTGCTTGGAAGGTTTGGTATACATCACTGAGCAAAGCTCTGAGATGTTATCTCATTGCCAATATATCAGCCTGTTTTGCTTGGATGAAAACTGACCACCATTCAGAACACCAAGTCTCACTCCCTGTGAGAGGCAGAGGGCAGGGCTGGTTGAGAGCATGTGTTGGAATGCCTTTAACATCTCTGAACTTCATGCAAGAGAGGTACAAAAGCAGCTGCTATTAGCACTTTTCTCTTTACTCCCATAGGAAAATTCGTTCTGTGAAATTCAAATGACCAGATAACTATAAAGGGAGAAGAAAGAAAGTGATAATACATGCACTGTGAAACTTTATCTTAAATTGGCCTAGCAACATCAAGGAGGGGTACTCATTTACTGCTTTTATAACTACTGTAAATAAATTAAAGCTTTTTGTTACTGAAACCATATGGAAAATTAAATCTTCGTCAAAGAAATTGATTCTTCACTTGGCATGCTGCTACAGTTTAAATAATTTAAAAGTGAAAATTGAAAGGGTTTGAAAACATTTCTTGCTCTAAAATATAGGATGCAGGTGATTTCATCAAAAACACTTTCACAGAAGTAAAATATGTAAAATATATTTTAAAAAAAAGTATTGTCTTGATATTCCCACATTATTTACTTTCACTCTGTTAACATACTATTAAATGCAGTGTTATTTTCATGAATATACAGGCGTCATCAAGATCCCACTGAAACTAATGGAAAGAATCCCACTGACTTCAAAGACCTTGGAGCTGAGCTCTTACAGAAATTGCTAATTAAACTTGATTAGTAAGTAAGGTTGCCCAGTGAAAAAAGTTTACCAGATTTATAGCCTACCTGAATAATAGGTAGTGGAAATAGTGAAGGTCTTGAAACTTTATTGCTGAAGCTCTGTTTGACCACAACACACCATGAGCTATGGTCCTGTATTGCTTTTCATCAAATTAATTCCCTGGTTCATAGGAGCAAGGTAAATTTTCTTTCTAACATGAATTTTTACTGTTTGCATAAGACAAGCTTCCTTTTCGTTGAAACTTTTGTTATGTTTCCTTTGAAAAACAATGATACAAATTAAGGGAAAGGAAGTACAACTTACATTTATGGGATTAAATTTAAAAAGGAAGAATTATGCAGAATATCAGGGGAAACATTTGTCTGTTAGAGAAAGATCTATTAGAGTAGGGAATTGTCTCTTGCAGGAAGGAGAGGAAGCCATGTCGCTTGAGAGAGTTTAAAACAGGATTGAATGAAGCACAGAAAAATCCAGAATATAAATGAGATTGGGAAATGGGCTGGCTCACTTAGTAGACATTCTGTGTCTCTGAATCCTAGAAGAATTTTAAGAGATTACAATTTTAGGAAAGCCTTGTGTATGTCTAGGCTCAGCTGTGGTACTGATAATACTAAAGAGTTTACATTAGACAGTTTTCAGTAACCCATATGTAAAGCTAACCAGGAAAATCCTCAAGGAAAACAGAAATCAAAATAAGATGAAAACTAAAGCCCTGTGACTCTGAAAGGGTTCTTAATGTGCCTATACCTTCTGATTCTTGCTTGTTTGTCTTACTGTGGCATCATTGCTTTACTTTCCAAGAGATGGGGAGGATTCTGACTTACTGATATGAAAGACAGAGGTTGAATGAGGTCAGTATTTGGATGATGGTTCTCACTATTAACCTAATTCTCTGGCTATCAGTGCTTTGTTAGATTAAACATAATATATGTGTACTGATCTGGCACTAAAAAGAATCCAGTATACTTTTAGGGATAACTATAGTTTTTTACTAGACTTTTGGTTCCACTGATTCAGTTACTTGAAGTCTGCAACTGCCTGACTTACTTTATTTGGTTAACAGACTTTGCTGTGTGTGTTTGACCTCATTAAGTGGAGGGTGTATGCAATCAATCCTATTAATTATGGTGTAGATAAGAACATTACATAGCCCCAAAAGGTCTCCTAATACTGCATGAAAATATTATTTTCATTAATATGAAAAATGCTGCTTCAGAATGTATTTTGGAAAGAAAAAATGTTATTTTCTTCATGGCTTACTTAAAATTATTAAGGTGTTCTTTGAAGACCATCATAGCATGGCTCAGAATTAATCAACAAACTGTTCCTAAATGCCATTTGCCAGGAATAATCAAACAGGCATATGTTCAACACACAGGAAACATTTTAGAGGATTAAAAGTTAACGTGTGGAGAGAAATATGAAATCCTAAACCTTCCCCTGCACTCAGACAAGCAGACAGCCACATCATGAGCAGCTGAATCAGACTTCAGGAACTGTTTGCACAAACTATGAAAATGTTTGGCAAGATAAAATGTACGCTCAGCTGGAAGAAAATGATTCAGTGGTCACATGATGTCCCATGGCCATAGCTGTAAAACAGACCTTCAGAAACATATTCAACATGTGTTGATGATCACACAGATGAAAGCATGCATTGTACAGATGGGAATTCCAGTATCTTGAGCAGAGCCTTCAGGACTTATGAAAGAGAGCATTTACAGTGCATTTTTAGGGCAACCATGGGAAAAAAAAAAGCCTTTATCAATACAGTAGTTATGGAAGCCTTGTTTTCTAGAACATAACTAAAGTACTCACATGTACACATATAGTATAGGAGATTAATTCATCTGTCCCTTGATGACTTCCTTGTCACTGAAAAAAAAAAATTAAAAATAATTACAAGACTGCTGTGGAAAGAAAAGTCTCATTTTATTGAGTTTAAAGCATGACAAAGAAAAACATGGTCAAAATAGGTCATTGAATTATTTTCTTGATGCCCTGTGGACCTGAACTCCTACCCTAAGATATTTACTAAGCTTTATGACTGGATAAAACAACCTTAGATATGTATAAGATTGGTATATCATGAAGGGATTTTATCAAGTATGTGTAAAACAGACCTCCCACCACCACATTTTTCCCCTGCAAATTTATTTATTTATTTTCTAAAAAAAGAGAATGTGTGTTTTGATCTTTTAAATAATCTCAGTTATAGAGTTCGTTTTACTTTTTCTGAATTTGTATATCTAGGGTACTTTTTTAGGGGAGGCCAGTTAAACCTCAAAGCAGACAAACAGTTTTCTTAAGATTGACTATAGCTTCAGACTGACATTTCTTAATGAGCCTAAGCCCCAAATTCTGCCTTGCTGAAAGCAGTCTAAGTTCACAGAGGTTTCTAATATTTCAGTTCAACTTTTAGATGTATAACAAAACCTCAGACCAGGCAAGAAGTCAAAATAAGCAAAAATCTCTCTGGATTTTTTTTTTTAGTGTGTTCTCTGGAAATACATAAATCTCAGTATAGGTTTTATCAGGCATATTTTCCCTTGGATATAACCTAATCTTCTGATTTTTCTCATGAAGCTCTGTATTTGTATAAAGACATGGATGTTCATGTGCATACATTTGTTCCTTAAGCTATAAAAACTTAATACAATTTAGGCAGATCTGTTTTATGGATATGAATATACAAATGGAATGGAATAGACTGTTTTGCATTAGGGACCCATTTGTAACTATGAATTTAAAGAACCAGTCACATTTTAGTAAATTATAAACTGTTTTATCCATGTGAATATTTTGTAAACACACAGGTATTGTTTTCAATTGTGTTAAATCAGCTCTTAGGTGATTTATGTGTGGTATAGTGAAGTTATGAATTATAGCTGGGGAACTTAATGTTACAGTTAAGGCTCCATTCCTTTCCAAATATTCTTAGTATTCAGGATGAATTTATTAGTTGATTTATGTATATTTTTCAAAAAAAGAACTACTTAAATGCTTTTAAAATGAATGGTACAATTTGAAATAGGACAAATTGTCAACTGAGATAGGTAGAATTACATCAGAGATTAAATTAGCCTACCATTAAAATTATTGATTTTGGCCCAGAGACCAAAATTTTAACTCAGTCCTCATTCACTCATCATTTCTATTGATTTTTGTCAGGGTTTTTTTTTTGCAGAATTGAATAAAAAATGTGAGTTTGGCTCCATAAGTTGCATATTATTTTAATAAAATTGTTGACCTTTCTGCTAGATGATCACAGTGACAAAGTTAGGATTCTTACAGGCTGGATGGCTACAAGATTAAACTTTGAAGATTTATAATTATAGTAAAAATTAGTTTTGCCATAGCATCCAGGCAAGAATAGACCTTTGACCTTTTCTATACTCTGTAGGTAATAAATTCTACCTAGATGTATGGCAGAAGTAATATTCAGTGTCCCAGTGAGCCACCTATGGTAGACCCTTTGCTCCAATGTACATATTTGATCTCTGCTTCTTGGATGATGCCATCACAAATTACAATGGACCATTTAATTCGGTAATTTTATTGATCAGATTTACCACAGCTGTCTTTGTTCCTAATACCTGTAATTATGCTTGGACTTAATGAAAAGGCCACAACAAAATATCTGAGGAACCCTATAACCTGGTTTTCCACATTCCTGGCCTTTTGTTTGTTCCAGGATTTGTAGCACAGTAATTGATAATGATAGGTGGTAGATGAGATAAGTGGTTTTACTGTAATTCCAGGAAATTAGTTTACTTGCCCTCATGTCCAGAAGCATATTTCATCCAACCATTTTATAAGTATTTGTTAAGGAATAAAAAGAATAACACTTAAAAAAAATATAAAAGGGAAATCCTGCAGCTTTTTTGCAGTAAACTTTCACTTCTTGTTGTTTAGGTCCAGTTTTGGAAGTTTCTTCGCACTAAATAAGCCAGGATAATAACTGAATGTAGTAAAATCCTGAGGCAAATGGGCTGCTGGTGCAATTTGACAGCATTGTTTTATCTGTGCTACAGTTTCCTCAGAAATAGCTCTCATACAGTTTTAGTCATACTTCAATATTATTGCTTGTATGAACATGGCTCTGGTGATTTGGTTTTTTTAAATGCAGTTTACAACATTTCTAAGCTACATGGCAGGGTTGAAGCATGCCTTTCACATCTATGGTAAAGATCCTATTTGTGATAAGCAGTGAAGGAAGATGGCATAGCAGAGTGCTTTCAGTCAGAGGACATTTTTCATTCATTTAATTTAAGTGATATCCTTCCAAATGGCAATCTAGTGTAATCTTGGGCCATAATTTGTAACATATCCTTCTGGGAGCTGACTAAATTCCCTCTGATTTTTCAGTTCTGGATGTTGCCAAAATTTTGCATGAAGCCCAAATACCCAGGCTTCAGTGTCATCAAAGAGGCCACAAAATGTTCATGGTGAACACACCTCTTGTGCATTATTGAGGAAAACCAAAGTGTTATGGCCTTCGAAAAAGAGCTTTCTAGGAAGTCATTACATCAGGTTACAAGTGAGATGGAAGACTAACACTTAAAAAGTCAAAGGATTTGTGAAGGGTAATTGCACAGCCAGTGTATCCCATTTGGAAGAAGCACTTAAATGTGTCTACGAAACTTGTGGCAACATCTGCTGAGCACATTTTGATGTTATCCTTTATAGCTACCAATTTTTACAAGGCATGGCCGTTTCTGAAACATGTCTAAGGCTACAGTGCTAGGAACAACTGAGAAATCTGCAGAAATGAGATGGACTTGTTATCTTTCATGTCTTTCTGTCACTGTTTCCACCCTTCCCTCATGCTGAGTAGTTTTCAGTAGGATTAGAAAGCTGGATAGATTTAATAAAGGATTCAACCAGTTTTAGATATTTGTCTGTTTAGACCTTTTAGCAAAACATACAGGAGAGAGATTAAGTGGAACCTCTTTCTTATGGCAAAAAATGTGTGATTAGAATCACTAACTGCATTTTATAGATCCTAAAAAATGGTGGTAGTTGAAGTATTTTGGGTCTCTTGCACTGATATCAAGATGCAATGTTAAGGTCATCATGGGCTCAATAGAGAGAATGTATTGGACCTGTATTTGAATTTGTCCTTTGACCTTGTGCCCTGGACCTATACATCCAATTATCTGAACTGTACACAGTCACTAACTAGCTATTGATATGCAAATAATGTGTTTACATGTAAACCACACGTTCTGAGACTGCAGGAGACACCTCCAGAAAGCTAGCTGGTGTCATCAAAGTGCCGAACACTGAGGCACCTGTATGAGATAATTAAGGGAAAAGTTAAAATCGAGTTGCTCCAAGGAAATTGTCAGAACTCAAATTGCCTAGAACACTGGAATATCAGAGACTATATCTTTGGTGTAATATGTAATATTCTTTGGAGAAAGAGAAATTCTAATATGTAGTGATCTTGTCAGTCTTGTAAATGGTCAGTTGTCCTCTTCCTGCTCATCTTCACAGAGGACTTTCTAAAAACCAGCAAGGCAGAATAAGAACTGGAACACAATTTCAAGTAGAAACATTTTAAGAATAATTCTTCGGCATGGAAATATTATCATCAGACGTCCCAGAACCATTTTCGGACATTTGTTCTCTAAGGGAGTTGGAAGGTTCTTAGGAAATGAGTAATTTTCAGAATAGGCAAGAATTTACTTAGGAACTTACTAATTGCTGGATATAGAGAAGTTCTGGCATATCCGTTATTCCCTGGACATCGACACTACTCAACAATGTCCATGTGATTAATGGAATTGGCCTGGTCCAGACAATAAAGAGTGTTAATGAGACCTTTGCAGAGCTTGTGGAAAGTGTCTGGTTATTAGTATTACACAGAGGTGCAGAAAGTTGAAGAATTTTTGTAGCTGTTGACATTTCTTGGGAGATGTCCACAAAAATTGCTGGAGGTGGAAGAGCATGTCTGCTATATTCACTTAAAGAGTAAACCTGCAGATCAGATGCAAATAGAAAGAAAAAAAAAGGAAAAAAAATGTTACACTTGGACAATAAATGATAGAGTGTTATTCAGTGTGTAAATAAATCCTACATGCTCAAAAGGAGCTTGGGCTTTGTGTAATGCTTGTGGCCCTGTCAAACCAATGAATACATGTGCATTAGTCAAAGACTCTAGTCCTTGAGAGCAAGCTAAAAAGTTGTATCAAAAAGCAAGCAAATGAAAAAGGCCATTCAATGTGTTTATATCAAGAAAAATCAGAAATATGAGGAAGAGAGAGTTCTAATATTGCTAGAAAGTAGTTTACCTTATAATACATCTTTTAGTATGTTGCTTATATTTTTAATTATTTTTAGCTGATAAATCTGTAATAATAAAAATATGCATATTACTTTGTAGGAATTATATATATATGTATATATAATATATATAGTGTGATCTGTTAACCTAAACTAAGTCATTTGACAGATGTCTTTGAAATTTATGCCATCTGAGATTATATTATTAACTTTCTTTATGCTAGGCTACTCAGTATAAACTGGAACTTACCCTTTTTAATATATGACTCACACATTTATTACATTTAATTGAATGCTAAATGATTTTTAAAGAGAACTTGTGCAAAAGTGGGAGCATTATATTACTGGTTACTAACCCTTCTATGTCTCTGAAAAGACTGACATCAGAGGAAATTAATTTTTGGAATGTTCTTGAATGTGTCTTGTGTTTCTTACAGCAATGAAAGTCAGAGGACTTGAATTTTAAAGGTGGTTCTTTCTGCTACTAACTTAGTGGTTCTATTCATCGATTTATTGGTAATCTCTTTTTCTTTCATTTTCTTATTTTTTCTTATTTAAGCATAAACAGAGAATAAACAGAATGCACATATTATTGCTTAGTAACTAGCATTATTTTAATGGAATAAATCTATGGTTAAATATACCAGAAAGAAGTTTTAAATCCACTCTTAAAAGAAGTTTGCAAAACATTATGTCACATATTCCTACCCATGCAAAACTTCATAGATCCATATGAAATTTGTTTTTCTTCCATTATTCTGAAAGAGTTTACACAAATTTGCCTATTTTTTCTTTAAAGAAGGAAATTTATGTTTAGAAAACTAAGGAGCAGAAATCCAAGGCAAGTTCCAAGAGAAAATGCATTGTGTTTAAAGAAAAGCCTGCCTTCTAGGGACATCTTTCATTTTTAAAGATATGAGTTGTTTTTTATTGTACAGCTATGTCCTCAGAGAGCTGAGATTTACAGCCCTCATTAATGTAATTTATAAGACTAAGTGACAGGCATACTAGAGGATCTGCAGCTGATCCAGTCAGCAACATACAGATAATTCAGATTTGTCCAACCTGGTCTTGTCAAGTCAAGTAAAACAAAATCAATCAGTGAACATAAGGAGTGGGAGTACTTAAGCTGAAAAAGAGAGTCTGTTTCCTGCTAGGGAGGTGGGGCTGTGCAGCCTGTGCCTTTGCATTTGAGACAAAGTACTGCAGCAACTGGTATCTTTTTCTATTTTCCTTATACTAACATTCCCTGAGAAATCTCTCTTTCATCTGTGCTGTCTTGAAAAGTGGCATGATGGTAGTGCTTAGGAATAGCTTTTCTCAAAGAGAGTCCAAGTCAGAAAATTGCTGTTTGTCAGAGAATCACATTTCCATCTCACAGCCACTAATAATAACCTCACTCTCAGTTTTAAATGACTCCTTGTGCTTGCTGCTGCCAATTAAGTCTGTTCACACAACTTGTATTTTCTCTTGAGAAACCCACTATGAGCGTGAGGCATGTGTGCCATGGTCGAGAAGAAGAAAGCTGAGTCCTTGAGCATGGAATCTGTTCACCCAGGCTGTGGATTCCCCCCCACCTTTACTTTCACAAGCATCAACAAATAACACAATTTCAAGACCTGGGTTGAGCAGGGGTTGGGAGGGGATTAAAACTTCATTCTGCCACCTAGCATACCAACCCTGAGCTGTGTACTTCACTGAGCAGGGCCTGCCTGTGACCAGCCTTCCTTGGAACTTGGTGAGATTATGCCAGCTCCACATCCAATAACAGCTACTAAAAGCTGTACTCTTACTGGAAGGATGGTGGGGAACTAACAACCCTAGACTTTCTGCTCTAGCATGTGGTGTGTGTCAATGTGACTAGTACCATGAACTAGTCAGAGACATGAGAGCTTGTTTGTGAACGATTCATTGAGCAAGGAACTGGTTTTTGCTTTATTAGCCTTGTTTTCATGCTCGTCTGGATTGATATACAATGAGGTGGTTTTGGTTGAAGAGTTTGGAACATTTTTAGTAACAAAATCCAATTTGTTTTAAGTAAAAGAAGAAGTAATGCACTGCAATTTATGTCTTGGGTCACAAAGATTAAAAAAAAAATTCTCAATACTCTTACCTCCTGACATGGCAAAAAGTGAAAAAGACAACTTGTTCATGAGCAGATGCTTGGCTCCCTTTGCTGGTGGCTCATTAGAATGCTGTGTAACCAGACTCCATGCAGGTGGACAGTTAAAAGACAATAATTTTAATTAGTTCTCTTTGAGGTCTATGTATCCAAGGACCTCTGGGAGCTTGACCTTGGGCCAGAAACCAGTCTAGTGTTTTAAGTCATTGTGGGCCTGCTAAAATGCTTGACTTACTAGTGACTAATTTATGACTCTTTCTCTCCACAGTTAGTCATAGTACTGCAAGTTTCCATAGTGTGAAGTTGCAACTAAGAGGAGGAGAACTAGGACAGAGAAAAAGCTAGGGAAGAAAACTAAAATGGGAAAGATTTAATATTATACAATCTAGAGAGAAAGAAAAAAGAAACAACCAGATAGTTAAATGTGAGGTTCAGCCAGGTAAACTGCAAGGAACTGTTGGTGTTCCCTGGACTGTTATATTTTTAAATTAGGAGATATTCAGAAAGAAAGAAAGAAACAAGCAAGCAAACAAACAAAAACCCTCAATCCCAACACCCAAAATATTGTTTATCATGAACACCTCATTAATGAATCTTTTCTCAGTGTACTATGGACCAAACATCAAACTCTGTCATTTCAGTGCCCTGGCTAAATCTCTAGGTTATGGTGATTCTTTACTTTTGGTTAGATTTGATGGTGGTCTTGCCAAAGTATCTGGGAGAACTAGAAAAAGTCCAATAGGATGTAATACAAATCTTCAGAGTGATAGTCCTAAGAGGAGAAATTTTGGAAGGGGAATTAATGAAGACAATGAGAGAGCTTATGGAGAATATTTTTAAATGGTGGACAGTAAAATAATAGCTGATTTTCAATATGTGGTGAGATGAGATGATGAGATGAGATGAAGGCTTAGAAGTTGCACATTTGAAACTGATCTAAAATGCTATGTGAGTCCTTTATGTGACCAAAAACTTAGACTATCGGGTAGAAAAGCACAACTTAATGCAACTGTTTCTTTCTTAGGCCTTCCTTCTTAGGCTGCTTGTTCTAGAGGTAGTATTACATTCTCATCCATTGCAAGAAACAGCCTGTTATGTTAATACATTTAGTGGTTTAGTTAGATATACCATGGAAGCCCATTTAAAAAAAAAAGAAAAGAAAAGAAACAAAAAAACTCAAAAACCCAAAAGCCTTGCAACCTAAAAATCTACTTTCGTTCTGTATAAACTAAGCCACTGACAGAAGAGCCCAGGGCAGAAACTCCTGTACAATTCATTTCTGTCCCTCCACCTTCATACTAGTAACACCCATGACAACTTCTTCCTCTGAGTGAAGAAACCATTTAACCTCAGGCATCTTTTTGCAGCTCTAGGGATACTTGTTTCCACTCAAATGGCAGCAAAGACTAGGTGGATGACTAAAATTCACTTTAGAATGTAATGGCTTATAAAAACAAAACTCCATTATCACAGGTACTTTGCAGCAGATTTTGTAGCATTTGAGATCTGCCCTTTACCACTGTTTAAGTGAAGGTATTCTCAAAAAATTGGACCAGTTTTTGCCTGAGGAACCTGTTACCATCTTTGTTTTTATTTTTTATGCCTGAAGACAATTTGTTTTGACACTCCAGTTTTATAAGCAGAGACTAGAAACACAACAGAATAAGCTGGAAGAGTTTTGGATGAAAGGCTTCTGTTGATTATCTGTATAGAAGTGCCAATAGCTCTTCAAATGGAGAGCGACCAAAACTGAACCTCAAAAAATTCAGACTGTTCAGCTCAGATAAGCATCCAAAAATTAGTTTTCTTAACCTAAACTTGTCCA
The DNA here is from genome assembly GCA_035041345.1 of Poliocrania exsul. NCBI lineage: Eukaryota > Metazoa > Chordata > Aves > Passeriformes > Thamnophilidae > Poliocrania > Poliocrania exsul. The sequence goes on from JAWWLZ010000118.1 coordinate 24,899,937, forward strand.
AACCTCTTTGGTCTGGAAATCAGGCTGGAAATGCTACATGATCAGACTTTCTTATGAGTTTTCCAGTGCTCATTTCCTTTTGCCTGAAAAGAGATAGCATGAGAACCACTTCTTAGAGTGTGGTGTGTCTGTAATTAGGCTTCCGCTCTTGGCTGAAAAAACCCCAGCATTTAACCAAGTCTGTTATGAACTTGTGCAAAGAATGGATTTTATGCCAAGTCCAACCCTAATAATTACATAGAAGATATAAACCATATACTCTTATGCAATGAAATATGCATAGTATTAATTCCTTTGCAAGATTTTAAAGCCACTTCCTTTCTTCTTGTGGCACTAAATCCAATACTTTAATTTTAAAACTGAACTTGGACTGAAATTGTGTTCACTTGCAAGTGAGCTTCAAATTAAGTCCAACAGTAGAAAAATTGCTAATGCAACAGAATTGTTTCTACTTTTCTCCTTTCCATGTGTTTTAGAGTATCATTATATTTTTATCTACATTTCACATTTTGATCTGTATTCCATGTGATTCTTTTATGAAAAACAAAAAGATAACAATGGCTTTGCTGTGAATTAAGCTAAGAAAACTGGCTAATGTTGGGAAAAACATCTATGAAAAAGTTATAAAATATTATGTAGTTAATAAAATATGTGGTACATACAGGAACCAGGTAAGTCCTAAAGAAAGTACAAAAGCTTGCCTAATAAGATGAGAATGCTGCATCTGTGGTGTATGAGAAATAGCATCTCAGGTCCTTAAGTCAGTGACACTGATTACTGTTTTGTCTGCTGAGGGTTAAGATGAGGAACTAAAACATTAAATCTTACAGAGTGTGTTCCTTTGACTCCTTTTTATTGGGCTTAAACATTTCACATTATAGGAACTGAATGGACAGTTTGAACAGAGCTGTTGCCATCAGATATCCATGTAAGTGGCTATAATTCACACAGTTCCTCACAGTTCCATGCAGGCCAGTGGTTCTTGTGGGGGTCCTTGGAAGCTCAGTAACACCTGCAATTAAAATTTTGTTTATTCTACTGACAAAAAAATCACAGGTGTTGCAATCACTAAGGGTAACATTAATTTGTAGAGCTATGAAACATTAGTTTCAAGAGTAGAAAAACCAGTCAGTACTAAATAAATAAATTCTAGCAGAGAAAGTGCTAAAACAGAGTTTAAAAGTTGGCGGTTTTGCATTAACGTGTCAAGTAACTTACCTGTTACAAAGATGGAGGAACAGAAACTGGACAGGAAACTTTGCCCTTTACCCATCAGCAGGTTTTCCCATACAAACTTGTATAGCTTGTTCTGTTTGGTTTGCCCGTTGAATGAAAAAAGCTTAATCATGTTGCTTGGTAATGCTCTTTCAGTTGAAAAAGGGTCTTCAGAAGTGTCCAACTACAGAGTTTCCAAAAGTTTTAAGCTAGCTTAAGTACTTGGAGGAAAAATGCACACAGGTACCCCAGATACCAATCTGCAGCTAAGGTACCAGGAAAAAGTTTATTTCCAAAAGTCAAAAAACACTAACAAATACAGTGCTAGTTACACTGGGCAAGAAAAATGTAAAAATACCTGTTCTCTCATGCCCTTTATAACCTGCCTGGCCCCACTGTCAGGGCCTCCAGGCATCTCTGTGAGAACTTTATCCTTTCTTGTAATGGGGAGTCAATCTCCCTCCAGGTAGGGAGAAAAGCACACATAAAAGTATTCATGGGAAGAAATCTTCTCCCAGGGAGGAAAGTTTCCTTGTACAAATGCTAGCTTTTCTTCCTTGAGCAACTCTTCCAAAGGTTTTTCTACGCTGTACCATGGTGCAGCATAAACTGCAGCATAAAAAGAGCTTTAAACATCCCCATATTGAATTCAAGATTCAAAGTCAGCTCCTACATAACTTTTGTGGTATTTGGAATTTTACCTACATATAGAAAAGTGGTTTGTTTCATTTGTTCAACTCCAACAGTTGTTTCATTTTAATTCTGCATATTCTTAAGAATGCACATCAGTGTTATTTGTAGTCAGCCTAGGTCTCACCAGATGTTTTGTTTTCCAGAGCTTTCTCTAAAAGGAAAACATCAGGAATATTTTATAGTTTACATTTTTTATTGCCACTAGTCTGAATAATATCTGACAGACACATGCTTTGAAATTTGTCAGAAAAGGGATTCATCTTTTATTACAACTGATTTCTGATGTAATAGCCCACAGAACTAACCACAATATCAGAGGTTAGGGAAACAATTCTGTTAAAAAAAGTAATTCAGGAGCAAGTCAGACATTGAGAAATATAGTTATTTTTTCCAGCTTCTCTCTCATAATTTAGTTTCTTTCTGGTCCTGTCATACTCGAGTCTTTGAGTTTTTTCTTTGCATTGGTGCAAATAGTACCCTGAGTTGCTTCTTCCTTAAAAGCAGAAAATAATCCAGAAAGAACCTAGTTCCTTAATAGAATTAATGATCTGATGTAGTCTAATCAGTCAGGATGTTATATTCTGTGGAGTGAGGAGTTTTACTGACTAGTTATTTGCTGAACTCTGAATAAAATCACTGGCTTTGTATTTACAGAATGCCAAACCATGACTTTAATATCTACTCCTCCTCCACTGTTCCTGAATAGATGTCATATAACCAAAGACAAGAAAGGACAAGAATAACTCTGTGTACTTTCTCCAAAAATGAAGCAGTTTTAAACTAGTCATGATAAAGAAAAAAGAAACCAAGGAAAGTGCTAAGGATGGTTTAAGATGTGTTAACCCCAATGCACCCTGCATACAGAGACACTGTATGGTATTCAAGTTATCAGCGTAAGTCCCACAGAGAATGAACATCTAAAAGTTCTCCGTTGCCTTCCTTGACTGATGTCCAAATGAAATTCTAACGGCCACTTTTTTAGAGCTGAATTTTGAGTATTTACTTTTGAATCTGCTTTTATGTTCCATCTATATTGTTTTGCAATGAGTAAATTATCATTTTAACCCTAGTTTCCCCAAAATAATCATTCTTGACAAGAAGCTACACCTGGTAATCTAGGCATTAGAAAGAGCATGGCATACATGCAAATATGCCTTCTTACAGCTTGTTTCAGTGTCTCTGGCAGCCTGACTCCCATGACTTATTTCAATGTCTATGGCAATCTAAAAGCCCAGGGGAAACTTCAAACATATTGGTACAGAAAAGAACATTGGTGCACATTTGAAAATTATATCAGGCAGCAATAGGTTTTCTTTTCCAAAAAAGGACTTTAAAGATCGGGGCACCATTCTCTCGCGTCATTTCCTTCAATAAAAAAGGAAGGGCTGATATCTGAATGTTTTTAGTCAAAACTAAAGAAACAGTATATTAATCAACTCTGAATCTTGTTAGAGCCCTTTTGCTATTCTATTATTTCTTAATTAAACACTGAATAGAGGAAAAGAGATTGGAAACTTAATTACAGAATATGATCAAGATAAAATACAACTGATCAGATTAAAATCAGGTACAGGCAGGTACTGAAAGCAATACATACAAACTTTATGTATCCTTTGCTACAGATATAATCCCCCTTTCATGTGACTAGAGAGATAAAAAACGTAATCATCCAGTTGCAGTTAAATGTCTCTTCTAAGAGGTGAAGTGATGGAAAGAAGAGGCTGGGATCTGAAAAGCTAATGATAATTTCATCATTGTCCCTCCCAGTTCTGATGACTACATGATTAATGTCAGCATGACTCTCATTCTTAAATAGATTGTTATAATACGTGCATCACTTTTGTCCACGTATGCATTCCTCCCCTACAGAAACCACCTACTATGCAATCAAAAAAACCCACACAACCAAACCCCTAATAGGCAGTAAAATTCCATGACCACTTTTCTGCAGGAAAAAGGCAAAGCTAGGGATAGGACCAAGTCCATCAAACTTTGGGAAGTTTAGAAATGTAAAGGAACAAGTTTGCCATAGCAGAATCCCATCATATTGAAATATTGTGTCTTGGTCACTACATAAAATTGAAATTAAAACCATAAATTACTATTATTACCTGTGCAGAGTCCAGTTTGGTCAACGATATGCACCTGAGCAATTGCAATGGACTTACTTGGGCCATTTATGTGCATTATTATGACACATGGAAATAATGGCAGGAAAAACAGATCCACTAAATGTAAGTGACTCTTAATACCCAGAATTGTCAGTTCAGCTATGTGCAATTCCCCACCTGCAAATGGTGCTTCTATCTCCCTTACTGTACTGCTTTTTCTCTGTAAAGGAAAATCTGCCAGGCTTGGCATGTCTGTTACTCTCTGCATATATGACAGCTACATAGTGGGTCATTTCATGAGGGTCCTCTAGATATCCTCAGAACAATAAGACTACTTCCAGTTCAGCATGTCTGCCATAAAACCTAATTTATTTTTGCATATGATATTGAAATAGGAGCAAAGGAAATATGTGATGTTGTTGCCCTGTATTGGTGTATTGTAGAGTATTGGTTTTGAATACCTTGCCCCAAAGCACTCTCCATCTTGTCAAAGAAAAGGACATTTATTATTATTATTATTATGAATTCAATCTGACATATTCAAGGTGGAATACATTTTACATCATTCCCTTTCTTTATTGTGACTCATCAGAAATATCTACATCCATTTGAGACAGAGGGAAGAATATAGAATCTATGTGTGGATGATGATTCAGATGAACAAAATCAGCAGTTTCGGCAACCTTCTTCCTCCCACTCATGCAGAAATTAAGAATACTGGAAGTAGAACAGATTTGGTTGAATGGTATTCCTTCTGGGGAGCACTAGTTTTCTAATTATTCATTCTGACTTGCAAGAGAGGATAGAAATTTCAGATTGAAAAGCATAGGAGTGTTGAAGGAAAAAAAAATCTTCTCTGCCTCAAAAAGCTATCTTGATTAATTTCTTTCTGTTAAGAATTTAAATTATAGCCTTTTTACTTTTCTTGTCATATTCTGTGACAAGGGAAAAAATATTACTGAGAAGCTATTCTGCAGCATACAAGAATAATGAAACTTTATGGCAGGATATCTGACAGGCATGTGACTAAACCTGGAGTACCTGAATTCACCACGATTATTAGTTATGAGTTATAAATAAAATCTTCTGACATGTTTCAGAGACAAGCAATTGTGGGGATAATAGCTTAGGTATGACAGTATGAACATTCAGTAGTTCCTGAAATGTTGCTTTAAATTTAGAAAATCAAGGTCTCACTCAAGTACAAGTGAAGTCACATAGAATTTACAGGTTGTGATAGGACATAGGCAGGATGAAATGCCTAGTATTTGCATTGAGATACTTCCAGAGGGACTCTGCTGGGGAGGCCTTCAGAGACCTGATGGATTAATTCATGCAATTTCCATGAAATCTGCCATATAAAACATTTGGAGCACCATTACCTGGAGAGGCCTATAATGCTTATTTAGGATCCAGACTGAATCCAGGGCCACTATGGCTGAATGCCATCCCAGGATCATGTCTGAAGCATTGTTTGAGGTCTTGCATGAAATGAGAGCAGTCAGCATCCCAAGCACCATTACTGTCACGAGCACTGGAGAAGGCTGCCCAGGGTCGAAGAGGTGTGGGCAGAGCCCAGAGATTGTGCTCCAAGCTCAGCTGACTGAGGCTGACATTGATGAGGTGGGACCTGTGTACCGAGAAGGATTCTTGATATTTGCAAAGCTTTCCCTCGTACTCCAGTGCCTGAACAACTTCCAGCACTGCTACTGGTGCTTTCTGTAAGCATTGAAATTGTTCTGCTTGTTTAAAAAAAAAAAAAATTAAAATGGTGGCTGGAACTGGAAGTGAGGGTGAACTTTCAACATCAGCTCTGTTTTCTGTCTGGGAACCATTTTTATTCTCACTGGGAACAGTTTCAGTGGAAGAAAAAAAAGACAAAGTAGCTAAATGGCCAAATCATAAGGCGTATCTAGGGTCCAATTCCACTGGATGTGTTTGATGTGCAGCACTTTAAAGATGATGGCAGTAGCTCAATTTTCTTTACATCCTTAACTCTTGTAAGAAGGACTGTACTAACAACTTAGTAACTTGCAATTTTACAGGCAGTGAAGGTAGGCAGAGAGCATAAAGTGATAAATCAGTCTGAAAAAAAAATATTTCTCTTTCCTTGGAAGCAAAACTCAAAAAGCTTGTGATTTGGTGCTAATATTCCTTTTTTCTGCTTTACTAGTAACTTTTCATCAGTGCCAAGTGGCTAACAGGATTTAAAAGAATTGAATCAGGTAATTTGCACAAGTGCAAATTCTTTGCTATCCCTTAACTTTTCAAAATTTAAAAAAAAAATGCAAGAACTCAGTGCAAATAGAAGTGCAGGGCAAAAATTCCTTGTCTGGAGTGTCTCAAAGGAGTTATAAGCAAAAGAAGAACTTCTGCAGTCACTGATTTAGTTTCCACATGCACAAAATCAAATTGAAACCTGGGCAAAAACTCATTTTGGAATTTCTATGATCTCAACCTGTAGTTCTGTTTCTTTTTCCATTCTTTGCTCCCAATTAATCCAATTTATTACTCTCTGGAATAGAAAATTATGAGGCATAATAGAATGAAGGTATTATGTCAGTTTGGGCCTGTGAGTACTGCATAAATATTAATGATAATTAACAGGATTTTGGTTTTGCCTTTAAGGTCCAAAACACCACGAAGGATGGTATTGCAATGATTTCCCTTTTCCTATGTGCTATAATATTACTTATTTCCTTTTGTATTTTGACCAAGATATCAGAATGCTATTGTGATGCTTTATAAGCTAACGATGCAAAATTCCATCAATAAAAACTATTATTTGCTGAAGACATACATTTTTTCACACGTTATCTGGTTTACATTTATTAATGGTGATAGTTCCCATATATAATTCCTACCAAGTGGAAATTTAAATATTATAATTATATTCCTTAATATTGGAATCAGTCAGATATAAAAATAGCAATTCCTTTTCTCAGACGTTTTTCTTGATTTTACATTTTTGTTTGTTCCATTTGAAGAAATAGAGGGAAAACTCTTGGAATATTCTATTAATGGGGACAGAGCACTTGCAGTGGTTTGGGGAAGGACAATTGGTGATCTCCAGACTCTCCCAATCCAGTTTCCCCTCAGCTTGCTTAATGGGCTTCCAAAAAGCTGAACAAGGTAACCAGCAAGAACACAAGTTCTAAGACCTGCCTGACAGTGAAGCTTATATTGGAGCCTGTTTAGGCTTTGTCATACTGTCTTTGAAATTAAACCATGTCTATGAAAAGTTCTAAATTGGCCAAATCACTGAATTCCAACGAAACACTATTTGGTAAGAATTTTTCCAACCTGCTCTAATTCAAAGGAAACTGAATCACCACAGCTACTGCTGTGCTTGTTTAAGTTCCCAACTGTAGTTGTCTCCAGTGTTCCAGGTTGAAATGATATGTGGATATGTATGTAAATCCACAACATATCCATGAATCCAGGAAGCCACTCTTTCCAGCTGGGGGGAAAAAAAAAAAAAGCCGATGTCTATGGCCAGACTCTTTATAGTTCTATCACCTCATGATTTTTTTTTTGAAGAGGGTATTTTTTCAGTAAAAGAAATATTTCTTTCTACACAGCTTTTTTGCTAAGAGATATTGTGTCCCGCCGGAGAGTTTTAAATAGTCATGCAAACTATACTGCTCAGGCTGTCTAAAAAATTGCTATTAAATATGCCTTTAACTTAATATTCCCTGGAAGATTAACTGCCTTATAAATGACATTTTGACAGATTATTTTAGCTATGAGGGGTTATGCATATGCACTGAATTTTAGAGTCTGCCAGTTAACTCTCAAAGTGAATTGAAATGAGTAATTTATTTTGCTGATATTTAATATGTTATGTCATTTCTGAAATATAGACATCTTCATCTGGAGAGTATAAAAGATGCTGTAGAACCAGCACTATTAGAGCTCCACACACAGCCACTTCCTTTGGATTGGGATTTTGAAGGAAAGTCCCAAATTACAGAGATAGTTTTATAAAGTACACACTGAATTAGAAAATCTAGTTGTCCATATCAGGACTGATGAGTGCTAGTTTTTAAGTCACTGTCAACAGACGCATAATTATAAGTGACAGTTTTTGAGTTTTTAACACTAAGAGTATGATGACAAGATCCAAAACAGAAATGTCATCTCAATTAACTTGAGTGTATTTCCTAGACAGGAACTGATCTATTTCTTTATGTATTTACCTTCTTGTCTCTTTCATTATAGCTCTGGCCAGATGAAGGATCCCAATGGAAAGGACAATCCTTGTCACTGTGTCTTTCCACACAGAGAGCAGGGCCTCTGTTAACACCTGTGGCTTCAGCTACTCCCCATCTCTTCAGGCTGCGAGTCCTTTATGTGGAGACTTTCAAAGGCCTCTTATGTGAGAGAGTCTGGTCTTTTCAGGTGCACCACCACAAATTGCCTGGCATAACCCTGGAGAGGCTGTGCCTGCTCCAGATAACAGACTTATTAGATAGGAAGGAGAAGCCCACTAAAAGGAGGATGGTCACTGCTGTGACATTTGTTTCAACAAGTGTCAACTTGCAGTCTTTCAGGCTTCAGTAGGGTCAGGGATATTGTTTTCTGCTAGGGAACATTGTACAGGAACTCAAATGTAGAGTTTTACAAACCTTTGTTATGCGAGTTTCAGTGGCTTGCTATTTAGAGGAAATCTGAACTTGTTCTTTTTTCTTCATTTTATTTGGGCTTCTCTCTGCTTGACTTCTTCACATGTGGCACAGTCAGGAAGTTCTTTTGAGAGTCCCTTCCCTTGTAAAATGCCCAGAAGATTATGCTGTGCCTGATGTAACAGCAGCCAGCTGACTGACAGCAACTAACACTTCCAGATTATGCATCTGTCTGCTTAGCAATGGCTAAGGAGCGCACAGCTGGTGTGCATGGGAAGGACTGGCCTGTGTCCTAATTATTCTGTGAGAGAAAGAACCAGCCATTGGGATTTGCCCAAGCCTCACTTTATCCATGATGAGCTGTAATACTAACCATTTTTGAGTGAGTCACTATGAAAACCAGCTGGGAAATACGCATTTCAGAGGTGAAGCTGGATGCATTGGATGGTCTGTGGTATTCTGGGGAGTAATGTGTAAATGATACTATATGAAGCTGCATGGATGTATTTGCAAATATTGATGGTCATCATAAGCTAGTTAAAAGTATCTGCTCCATTCCTGAACCTGATGGACCACCCATTCAGTATATGTCTGAACAGAACCAACACTAGAGCGTTAGTGACTTTCACAACTCTGTGTATCTTCCTGTTTATGGCTAACCTGGGAGCTGTCAAAACATCGGAGGGATATCTCACAGGCAAACCACTTACAATGAGAAAGTTTAGTCCTATGATTAGTTGGCTCTGCCAAAAACAATGATGGGAGATAGATAACACTGCTGACGCCCAACTGAGTCTTACCTAACAGACACTTGGAGACTCAAAATATCTCAGATCAAGATTCTGTCATGATAACAGCCTGAATGAAGTAAGAAACTTCCAAAAAGTCTCCAAAATCATACAGGGCTGTGAGCTAAACATTGATGATGAACAGTTGCTTGTCAGTGTGATACAAATAGCCACTGAATAAATGTCATTATTTAGCACACTGTTTTTTCCTGGTGAGCAATATTTTTAAAGGCTCAGGAAATATAGATCTCAAGTAATAACAAATCGTAGCACTGTGGAAGATCTGATGAAGATGACCTGTTTCAAACACAATCTGGGTTTGTGCAAAACTTGGACCCAGAGGAACTCATCTGGATTTTATTCATAACTAACAACAGGCATGTGAGCCAACTGTACTTCATGCCATACTTTCTATTAGAGAAATAATAATTTGCCATTTGCTTTATACCAGAGGCACTTAGGTCTTGCCTGCCTGGTAAACTGCATTTGGTTAGGATCATTATCATCCATAATGTCTTCATTCCGGGTCAGTTTAGCATGCCTTTACTAGCTTTTGGTACTCAGACTTGGAGGTATCTAGGAATGTGTCCTGGTTTCAGAATGCTTTCCTAGAAAAGAAAGCTAGAGCATAGGTTTCGTTTCTTTAAGTAACTGATACACGACAATGTTGAGTAAATAAGCCAATGAATCAACATAAAAAGGAAGTCACAAGTTGGTCCTTAGCCTGTGTCATGTTTGTGCAGAGCCTAGAGGTGCTTCTGCCTCAGCCTAGAGATGAATTTTCAGATTTGGAAAAAAGAAAATTTTAGCAGTCACTCAAGGTGTGCTACTTGCCTCTCTCCTATTAATTAGGATTAGTTTAACCAGGCTCAGAAACAATTTTTTCTTCTGAGAAAAAATTAAGGGCTCTCAACAAGAATTCTGAGGTAAGTGCCATCTGAAGTTTTGTTAAGCCCACTGCTTCAATTAGACATTAGAAAGAAAATATTTTTGTTTTTTGGTTTATTTTGGCTTTTCCTTTCTTGGATTTTTTACACAGCTCTACAGCAGTGTGTGTAGGATGGGCAGTGCTCGAGGTCTTTAAATTGTACTGTCCTTCAGTGTCAGAGAGTTCAATTAGAAAAGGTATAAATGTATTCTCTGCTGAATGCCTGGCAAATGACAAGGAAAGGAGAGAGGAGGAGAAGTGAGGCCTGTGTGTAACTAGAGAATTCACCTATAGCCAGATTCTCACATGAAATATTTTGGGACAAGTCATGAGCTGTGGTACTTCTGATAATATGAGCCTGTAGCAGAGCTAGGAAATGGTAGCTTTTCCTTCTCCTGGAAAGGAAAGTTGAGTCCATGACATTTTGTAAGGCCTGTTGATGAGGGGTTTTCAAATTTCTTACTTGATTTTAGTTTTAACAATGTATTTTATATATTTAAATATTAAAATAGCTGCTGTGTATCAGGATTGACTCAAGGGAGAATCTTGTTACACTGCTAGTGTAGATAGGAGATAACATTTGAATTCCCTGTTGTGAAACTGTCCTTCCACTCTGCCATGTGGTTTAGACCCACCCTTGGATGTGACCTATTACTTCTGGTTCAAATACATGTGAAAAATAAGAGCCGTCTGAAGCACTGAAAGAGATTCTTATCATTCTATAAATAGCTCACTTCATGTCAATGTCTATAAGCAAATTTATTTTGTTGATTTTGAGGATTAAACCTCAGTCTTATTTTGGCATCCATTTTGGCTTTGAGGAGGCATCCATGGAAGTCATAGAGAAGAAATGACAAGACAGTTTTTGTAGTTATTTCAACATTACAGGAAGAAAACACTTAAAACTAGATCCACATGATACTTGTGCACAGAAACTGAGACTCTGTACTTGGAAGTGTAGAAATTAGTAGAAAGAGAAATTGAGCTGAAAAGATGACAAGAATGTAATTATGAAATGGAAGCTCTATGCAAAACCTTTTGCTAGAATAGCTGTAACACAGTCATTTGCATATTGTGAGAAGAACCCACATATAAACAAGAAGAGTCTTTTTACTGTTCCTAAACCACACTTAAATCTGAGAAGTAATGAATTTGAATTACAGGTTCCACATCACACCAAATGGATTAGAGAGTTAACTCAATTTCTTTTCCAAAATCCAACCAAGGGCCTTAGAAACAAGAAGACTGTCTTTCCACTCAAATAGAATTTAATAGAAAGCTCATAATAACCAACATTGCCAACTCTTAAAGGACTTGCATATATACTATTTTGAGTTTCAATAAATCTCAATTGGTCATTAAGTTTTGCAACTAATATGCCAAAAGTCCCCAGCTGACGTAAAAGCTTTCTTCACTGAAATGTCAGCGTGGCTTTCCTATGTCCCAGACTCGAACTGACTGTTTTAGACAAGGGGTTCATCTTTCAACCTTGACAGTTCTTCTCATTACCAGTGCCAGAAACAGTGATTGTTAGTTTGTACTGCACAGTGAACTGCAGTTATATCTTCATTATTGTCAACTATGTAAGATAATGAGAACTCCTTATTTCCTATTTTCTGTCACGCAAATGGACAAATGCAAATGTAATGCATAATTGAAAATGTTCTTGGATGTAAAACACTGATATTTTTTTTCCACAGACATTAAAATCCCAGTGCAGAACTTGTGATATCTCCTGATGGCCAAGCTCAGAGTCATCATTGCTCCAGAATGACTGCTGACAGGCAAATAAATGACTGCAGTCAGCCTCAAAAGTATATCTTTCCAG
>JAWWLZ010000118.1:24922432-24940061 GCA_035041345.1 Poliocrania exsul
AACTAGACTTCTGCAATATAATGGATGTGTCTAGTTACAAATGTTTAGAATTGGCCATATATTTATATATATATATACACGTGTATGTTTAACAATTTCTGTTGAAACACAACAGCTAGAGTCAAATGTAGCTTGTAGGCTGATGGAGCCTATCTGAACAGTGTCACAAGGAATATAAAAAAATGCTGCTTATGTTTTGAGGGAAGGATCACATGTGAATCAATCCATAACTAAAATATCAACTGACAAATCTTGATCATGAGAATCTTTTGGGTGGAATTTGGTAGTGATACTGAGAGTGTCAGGCAGATCAGCTGCCTTAATGTGAAAATGGCTTAGCAATAGGAAAATAGAAATTAAATGTTCTTTGCTTTCTACCTTCCTTTTATGGGGCTTGTTTAACACACCTCTTTCCTCTAAGGTGAAATGTTTTACTTTCTCTGAGTTAATGGTTTGGCAATATTAGTGTTCTGGCAAGAACAGAAAACTTTTATCCATAAACATATTTTGCTCTGACTTTATACCTGGATACATAAGAGCAGAATCTATTGTATGGTACATAAAGCAGACCAAGGTCTGTTGTTTTCTTAGCTTAATAAGTAGGCTTAAGAGATGAACAAATTTCTGCAAGAATGTATTTTAACATGTTTAAGACAGATATAAAACATATTGTACTGCTTCTTAGAGTACCAGGTGAGACCCTCTTTATTCCCATCTGTCCATATTTTTATGCCATATCCATCATTACATTTGACTGCCTGTAGACTTGAATCTCCTCCAGTTTGGCTTTCCAGGCACACAGAGGTAGTAGTGATGAGTAGAGATGAGCTTTTGTTAAAGCTTAGGCTATCAGGCTTCAAGATTACTTGCAGAAGTCTAGGAAGCTCTGCCTTGAGAGTCAAGGATCCCAAATGCTGACCTGAGAGCTCAGGACTCACAGGAAGAATAATAGCCTTCCTATTAAAACAGCAAAGTTAGGTGGGATATGTCCTGGGTCAGATGCCATGAGATTCCAGGAGAGACGAGAGGTGTTTTTCTGGTTTTGACTTCTGTATCCTTAGTCACTAACCTCCTTTATTCCATGATTTCTTTCCCTTTGGACCCCAGGACCATATGCTGAATTTGGCGAACACTTCATCAGCTTTAAGTGAAACAAGTGATCATTTCCAAGAGAGATTCATTTCGAGAGAAAATCACTGACTTTTTCTGGAACCATCCCTGGTCCTAATGAGTGGGAAACAGGATAACCCACAGCAGGTTTTTTTGGGACACACCATTGCCAAAGATATTCAAGCAAGTCTGCATTACCTGGGGAGAAACAATAAAAATTATAATTTAGCAAACATGGAAATAATGTGACCACTTGAAGGTAAGCTGGAACAGTACAGTGACTTTGCAAATCCCTTCCCAAAGGCTAGTGGTGTTTAATAACACAGAGAAGTGTAAAGAGAGGTGCCTCTTTTTTGCACCTATGCTCTATGCCTTAAAACCATATCTCAGTATTTCACTATTTTCACTGTAAGGACTAATTCAGAGTTCAGACTACACATGGGAATAGTGTGTACAGCACAGATTTTATCATACTTTCCAACTCAGCTGGCTTTCCAGCAGAGAGGTGATGTAAGCACTCTAAGGAGCAGTTTAGTTATATTCAGAAAACAGATTTTTTTAATGGTTTTTGTCTCAAATTAATTTGTTTTTATCTGTGTATTAAAATAGAGACATTAAATAGGTTGTGTGTAACTTCAAACAGAGCATGAATTTTGTCAATTAAAATAAATTTGAGTACATATGTATGTGCAGTCATATATGTATAAACCAACATACAGTCAACACAGGAATGTGTGTGCTTGTAATCTTACAGAAAAATTTGACATGAATATAAAATCCAGTGGAGAAACACAGATGTGTTCATTCATAAGTGTTTTTCAGATTGAGCACCAGTTTTATGTTCTTTTCCAGTAGTAATTGAACTGAGTGTGTCTAAAGCACCAAGGGTTAGCAAAATCCAGTGGGCTGGACTGGGTCTTTTGCAGAGAGAATCACAGATATAACTGTATTATAGCAAGTAATTTTCCTGTGGCCTGACACAATGTGTTTCTATGCAGCAAATTTAGCAGAGGATATGCAGCTTGCATCGTCTTTTTTTTTTCCCTCTTAGTCAGTTTTTCCAGCTAATGGAAAGAGAATGTCTTGGCTTCATCTTTATTCCACCCTTGTTCCACCAGGCCCAAACTCTGAGCTAACTCCCAATAGGATCAGGACACATATGATCACTTAAGTAACGTTTCTGAATTAGTACATGCATTAGCAAAATATATTTTTACTCTTTAATTTCTTTGTGAGACCAATTCATTACTCAGCTTATATTTCTTCATGAATAAATAAACATGTGTATGTTTGTGTGTGTATATATGTGTGTGTGTATATATATATATATATATACATATATACACGTGTGTATATGTATAAGTAAATACCATTTCTCTACCTTACCAGACCTCCAGAAGGTAGTGCTTCCACCTCTGTGTATGTGAGCTAAAGAGAGATGTTTGCTTTCATATATGCAGTGACAGGAAGTGGGATGAACCAGTTCACATCTGTTAGCCATTAAATAGCGAAATAATAACAACAGCAACAAAATATTATTTTAGCCAGGCCCACAAGAACAGAAATCAGACATAGGAAACTGAAGGTGAGTCAAAAGAGGGCCCACATCCAGCTGATTCCTTCAAAGGCAAAATACTATGTACTCTTTCTTGGTTTTCAGTTCTGCAAATACCGCCTTCTTGGATCATCATAACATGCCATTAGAATGAGAGGGTTTGAGGATTTCCTGTAGAAAACTGTAGCACCATTCATTCCTGCAGCAGTGTCTGAGAGGAACAAGCATGGGCCTCAGAAATTTTTGGATTTAGAAAAGCAACACTTTTCTTACACTTCTTTCCAATGACCTTCTAAACCTAGACCTGCTGATCTTTTCCCAGGACACTGCTGAACAATTGTAAAAGGGATTAAATAGAAATGCATGTAGTTTTTTTTTTAATAAGTACTACCTGAGTGATTATCAAGGGTTGAGGAGAGTTATTTAATAGCTCCTGTATGATGTGTTGCATCACTATTAGAAAGAACAAGGGGACTGACTCTCACTCAAATCTGATCAAGTCAATGAGAGTAAAAGAGGACTCAGAACATTGCTTTGAGCAATAAAACTTTCTTAAATTTCAAGATTGCTCTTTTGCTGGTTTGTATGGTAGTTGTTAACAGATAGCAGCTGCCATTGCAGAAAATTCTGGCAAGCTGAGGGGAAATCATGATTAATTGGAGAACTGGCATTCAAAAAAGATGGCTGCCTGCCAAGGGGCTGCAAAAGTAAATAGAATCAATTAAGTCAGCATAGCTAATTTTGTTCTGGGCTAGTAATTACACAGTGACCTATTTATTAAAATAATGGAATATTGTAGAAAATGTAAGTGTACAACTATTGACTCTTATTCAAGCTATTCGTTCATGATTTAATAGAATAAAGAAGATAAATGCTGACTTTTACCCATTTTGGTCACTTTGGCAGATAACTATTTCTGATTGAAATCTCTGGTTTTGTTGGGTTTTTTTCATCAATCTGTTCATGTGTAAATAAAAAGGCAAGCTCTTGGTAGGGCATTTTATAAACATTGATGTGCAAATATTTGGTGCAAGTCTGGACCATAGTTTTAGGATGCTTGTTTATTTCAGCCTTCAAAGTCACAGTGTGTTTCTCAAGCCTGAAGTGATGGATCACATGGTGGTGATTTGATGGTGGTGTGTTGTTGGTCATGCCTCACTGAGAGGAGAGCTCTGAACCTGGTCTCTCAAGTGCTCATGTCCCTGTGTTCAGAGGGACAGGACAAAGGGTGTCAGGACAGACTGTTCTAGGCTTGGAGGACCTGTTGATGCAAGCAGACTGGCAAGAAAGTCTTTACCAACCTTTTCTATTTCAGTAGATGTCACAGTGCTGTGACTCAAAGGACCCGTTCAGTGGATTGTGCTCACTCCCATTTGGCAGAGAATGGCAGAGCAGATGGATACATATAGCCATAACTGCAGAGCTTAAATGTAATGTGGTGTTGGCTATTCCCTGAGGAACAGGAAAATTACCCCAATGACAATATCACTGTCTTCTCCAGGTGAGGAGAGAGTGGTCTCTGTGTGTTTATGTTGTGTCAGATAACTGCACACACATGTATGTTCATCATTTTAACTGTCTCGCAGAGAAAGTCAACAAATTATCTGAACCCTGGCTAGACTTCAAAGTTCAGAGCTTTGGTTCACAGTGAACTGCAGTCACTGATTCAAAATTTATAAAAGCTGTCCAGGTTTTCTGAGACTGTAAAACTGGGCTGGAGCAGCATTTTTCCTGTAGCTTTCAGCACTTCTGTTTCCCATCCTAGCTGGACAGTGGAATCGAAAAAACACTTCTTCAGAAATTCCAAGAGCTTAAGAACATTTGGTCCCAGTTGGATTCTAAAAATGAGTAAAGATCTGGGAAGCTGTCTGATGGGGTCATATGTAACCTACCTACTCAGTCCCATTGTGTCTGCAGCTCCTCAGATTGAGAGGTATTTTTGTAGCTGGAGTCTGGTGTGACATTCAGCATGCATCCTTACAAACTAGCTTTTCATCTTTTCCTAGCTACTTATAGGTTCCTATGGATATTAAAGCAGATTCTATTTGATCTTTGATAGTTAGGACTGTACTCTGGTGAAGAAAGAGCCCAACGGTTTGACAGCTGTGATATTGCAATGTCAGTGGGGAGTCTTAATTTCTGAATAGCAGAAAATATGCTTCTAATGCTTTAGCATTTCAGATTAAAAAAATGCTGTTTATAATATCACATGGTCAAGGCATAGGCTAATCAAGTCATGGGAAGGAAATGAATTTCAGCTCCTGCTGTTAACTCTTTCACAACACTACTTTGTGATTATGCTATAAGGACTAGATATCCACCTTTTTTCATCCTGCTTGAAAAGGGCTTGGGTTTTTTTCCTAGAGTGTAGTTACAGAAGTGCTGGACCACATCAATAAGTCACCAGCATGCTTCATGTGTGCCAGCAATGATCACTGTAGGGGCAGCAGCCTAGACCCTGTTGCTGCAGCTGGAGGAGAATTTGTCAGGTTTACAAATATCATTTCCATTTGATCAGGCTAAGTAAACACATATTAAACCATTCTTACCTACTACTGTAGGCTCTTTTTTTTTATTTCATTGGGAAAATGAGACTTTTCTTGTGATGATTAGTATTCATATACTGTTAGTTTCCACTGTCAGTCAAAGAGAACTAGCTAACATATCCTCATAAGAAATTTCAGGTATACAGAGGTAGGCAGACTTTTTCAGAGACCCACAGAGATTCGAGTTCTGCCCTTTAAATTCAAAAACAATTGAATTGCAGAGCTAACTGCAGTAAGAGGAGGGAAAGAGTTGTTAAGTCAGTTACAAAGAGAGGAGAAATGTTAACATTCAGTTTGCATCTGGCTCAAATATTAAGCCGTTCAGAAGAGTTTGGATTTGAGACTCTGGTATGAGTTCACACCTGTTGCTGTGCACAGTAAGAAACTTCATGCAATTGTGCTTTTGCCTTCACTGAGGAACCGACACCACACAGGTCTCCCTGGATCCCTCTGCAGGAACAGCCTACATCTGTGTGCAGTCTCTGACACCTCCAGGGACACCACATTGTATTTTCCCTATGAAGGAGTTCTGAAAGATATTTATTCTCACCCAGATGGAAGTCTTCCTGTACTTTCTCAAGGGACTGAGTGATGCCTAAATATTACAGACACTGGAAAAATCTCTTTGAAACTTATCTGCAACTTTGAACCACTTGGCACCTTTCTTTTCATCACAGGAAGAATTTTCTTATGAGTTTTCTTAATTGTATTCGGAGTCCAAGAGAGTCAAGGTTATACCAATGTAATGCTACTTCTGTAGAATCTACCAGAATTTTCCTTTATACATTTTAAATAAGTACCAAGGTACCTCATGAGAAGTTCAAGTAAATTCACATTTGTGTAGTACTTAGAACTCTTTAAGCTGAAGGCAGTGTATGAATGCAGTGTTCATTTAATGGGGTGCATTTCCTTGGGATAGACACAAAATTAGTTTAGACAATGAAGCATGAAAGCAGTTGCTGCTTACTCATTTCAAAAAGCCAGCATTCAGTTTAGCTGAGATACATTTTATGCAGTAACACTGGATTTCATATTGTGTTAAATAAATTATAAACTTTTGAGAAGGTTTAAAAATAGTAGCTAGTTAGTAAAAGTAATGTACAATTTTACATCCTCATCACAAGATATTTTTACCAAGTAAATGTTATTTAGACTTTGAAAGTAGAAAACATTGTAATTAATTCTGTGTTTGGACTTCTAATGGCCTCTTCCAGTGATTAATTTGATCCTTGGTGAATATAATTTTGCCTCTCTCACTTTTATTCTATCCTACATTTTACTCCTGTTTGAAGCTTCTCATGCTTGGTTAAAAAAGTTAGTGCAATAGTGAGGCTGAAAGATTCAGCAAGATTTCCCATGAAAAGTATTTTGCATATGTGTTATGTGTGTGAGTCCACATTAAAAGAACATTATTGAGATTTTTGAAGCAAGTATTATGAAAGAGAAGTTTGAGAGTGCATGTACCATTTCAGCTCAGGTCACTTGCACTTTAATCGTGGAGGGTTTTTTAAGTTACAAGTCCCTTGCATTTTTGAACACAAAAGATCTGTTGGTTCTTCAGATGCATCAGAGCTGTGAAGTCAAGCAGGCTAGTGCCTTTGGATGTGGATTCAATGTTTGTATCATCACTTGCATTAAGTGAGAACTACTGGAAGACAAAGGTTGGTCTCTGTCCAGCTCTTCCAGAATTCCTGTGAGATGATGCTAAAGTCACTAAAACCAAACTTTATCAAACATGACCAAGAATTTTCTTTTTTTTTTTTCTTATTTCTAGTGTTCAGAGGTACAGCAGAAGGCAATAGAATCTGTGTTGTGGTAAGTATTGTGAAAACTTAATTCCCAGGTGTCACAATTTAAAAATTAAAATGGGTACTATTATTTAAGCTGCAAAATATACTGTGAAGATAATTAATACATATGGAACACTCAGATACTCTGTATTGAATATGACGGGATAAATCCTGATAAAATTAATAAAGCTATCTTGAGAATAGCTTTTGAATAAAGTGAAGCACATAAAGGCCTTGATCACACAGGGAAAAATAAGTCGATACAGCCAAAAGAGCATTGTATTTCTGTGAGCACTTCTCATTTCAAGTCACAAAATGAAACAAAAACCCACTCAGGGAAAAAAAAGGTACACACAAAAAAACCTCCCACCAGAACAGCCCTCCCCACCCCAACCCAAACCTGGCTGTGTAATCATCATATTATATATTCACAGGGAGACCGAAGAAAGGTCAGGTATATTGCCATTTCTGACTTTCTGAGTGTTTGATTTGGCAACTTCAACTCTTTACGAGTCACACATGTACTGGGAGAGAAGTGCTACAAATTCATGGTTGGGTCCTTTTAAAAAATTATTCTTACTTTTCAACGTCATGCAATCACTTAGTGCAGCCCAGTTTCACCTTTTCTTGAAAAGAAATACAGTATTTTAGATGTGGTTTTGTACTTAGTGAAGAATGTAAATTTGTTGTAGAAGAACATTTGTTCTTTCCAGGGAAAGTTTGGTGTGGTAGCTTCCAGAAATAACTAGGTTTTCTCATCAGAAGCTGAGTAAAAATGAGCTACATTTGTAAATACTGCAGACCTTCTGTGAAGATACCAGCACCTGAACTTTTAAAACAATTTTGGCCTGTCAATCAGTTGTAAATTGGAGCAGGAAGAGAACAAGGGAAAAGCTCCCCTTAGTGAGGAAGAGAGTGACAAATAGAGCACCTCTATGGGAAGTGCTGTTTTCCTCGTATCAGCCATGTTTCTTGCTCTGCATGAAAAGATAACATTCCTTTCTTGATTCTTGACAATTGTCATATGCTGCTGCTGTCAAGGGAGCAAGAAGAAGGAAATAAGGCAAAGGGAAAAAAAAGAGAGACCTGTTCATGGGGAGGGGATAACAACTTTAACAGACCTCACATAAGAAATCCACATATGTCCCCTTGCACTGATTGCCCTTAAACAATATGCCACAGCCACAATATCCTGCTGGGCCTGTAGCCAGATCTTGGTTCCCCTCAGAAAGGACAGAGTTCTTCAAGTTGCTCTTCAATCTGCTCTTCCTCATAAACCAACAACACTGTCCTCTTCTACAGGATCCTACACTGAGTTGCCAAGTAAAGGGATGTCTGCTGAGGTTAAATAAAGGGAATATGCTTACAGAAGTATTTAGGCTCTACTCAAAGTGCTGAAGGTGGCAAGGACCTGCATTTTTTTTTATCATTTTGAATTTTTTTTTCCTTAGGAAAAGGTTTCCACTCAAAAAAAAAAAAAAAGAAGGTAAAAAGAAAAGAAAAGGTGGGATCGGGGCAGCCCTTACAGCCTACTGCACAGAAACTCATCTTTTTGCTGAGAAGTGGTTACAGCAACAGTTACCTTGGCAAGGCTTTACCTAACCAAGATGAGGTGTAGTACTGTTTCAGATATTCTGCACACTACGTGAGCAGGGTCTTCCCAGATTTCCCAAAGGAAAGTAAAAATTCAAAAGCAGTAAGCCAAATTTGCTTCAGGCCTAGGAACTGGAGATACCAGAGACTGGGAGAATAAGAGGGTGAGAGAGACTAGAAAGTCTTTTTCTTTATTGTCCAATGGACATTTGATGAACTTCGTTGATTTTTTTGTGACTTTCTCTGTTTCTTCATATTTTTAACACCGTAGTTTGGGAATGAAGAATACTAGAACTGGGGTGGTTTCCACCATTTGGAGGGAGACGCTAACAGGACTGTATTAGAAAGGTGGAGAAAGGTGTTTCTCTATTCAGAGGTTTTATTTATGACTATGTACAATGATGCAAGCAACAGATACATATTGTGTTGTATTAGGAGTAACTTCAGGAAACTGTTCTGCATTAGTTATAAACTTTTTTTAGCTTAAAAATTGCCCCTTCAGACTTTGAAGAAATGCTCCTTTTTTGTGATTTTAGGATGATACAGTTTCTTTAAGGAGGAGGAATATTCATTTTGTTCACCTTTCTCTATATTCTCTAAATAGAAGAAATGAAATGGCAGAAATGCAGGATGGGTGGCCTCGTTGAACTCTGTGACTGAGGGGCTTCCATAAAGGTTATTTTACCATCTCTGTTTGACTGTTCAAAGTAAGGAAATGTCTGAGCTTACTGGTGCCAAATTCTTCTCTAGAAAACTAAATTAAGAAAATAAATAAAACCTGCTCATGGTCAGCATAAGCTTGATCCAGTAAGAAACTAAGTATCAGAGATAATGGATGTTTGTACAAAACTATTGTACAAAACTAGATCATAGTTGACAACAGGCTGATGGTGATGACAGAAAGCAGGTAAAAGCTTGAGTCTTTGTGCTTATTTGCTGTGATTTCATCCCCTGGTAACATATAGACCGTTTTTCTGTGCAGCCATTTCTATTTTGCCACTTGTTCATCAGCTCTGCTTCCTCTCTCTGGCTGCCTAGGGCACCAGGTTTATTTCTGGTAGTAGTTTAAGCTGATAAAGCATATAGCCTTGGGCCAACACACTGTTTCAAGTTTGTCACTCAGTATTGCCTGTTTTTCTTGACTAGGAAAGCCTGGGGTAAACACTACACATCCTAGTAGTGAAATGCGGTACAGATTGCCTCCTCAACAACTCACACACTGTATTTTGTTATAGAAAAAATAAATACATTGGGCAGACAAGAAAATTACTTGCAGCAATGAGTGGGAGTTTGCAAACTAACTAAAGAGCTTTGATTCCCGTGTCCTCTAGTTGCCCTATATACCAAAAGATAATATCACAGCATAGAGTAAGTGAAAACACTGAAGGCAATCTACTGCTTTGTTTGTTACTGTTTTTCTTAAATTTATTGATGCACATGTTCTGCTTTGGGTGCTTATAGAGTTGCATAAATATTGTTTTGCCCAGGTAGGTTTCTTTTTTATTTTTCTTGGAACCACAAATTATAATGTTTATCATGCTGATGAAGCAATGGTTGGGGGACAAATATGACATTAAAAATAGACTTGGATTTCCCAATCATCTGAAGTGCTGGCTTGCAAACCCATGCAGTAATGTTGATTTGTGGGTAGTTAATTTCTTGGCCATTGTTTTTCTACTGTGTGATGATGTGAGGTTATTTCTAGGCAAAATGAAACATACAGTTATACATAGTAAGAGAATTGTATAGTAGAAAATGTTCTTGGCATGCACACATGACTCAAAATGAGTACATAATGTGTGTTTGAATGGACTGGCTGGTTTTTTTTTTGTTTTTCCACTGGCAAATCAAGAAATAAAGCACAATTTATTTTTTTTTAAATGAAGATACAAAATCTTATTTTCCTTTGGATACAATTCCAAGATTCTGGATCAAAAACTTACTTATGTGATATTTCCATCATTTCACAGGAGATACTTATTCATTTTTAAACGCAGTTCAAAAATCTTAAGAGATTCAGATATTTGGGAAAACAAGAAATGATTTCCTTATGGCAATATTGAGTTCAGATTTTGATCCAGATATAAATAGAGAGGTGAAATTTGCTAGGGGACAGAAACTGGCAGAAAACTGTGTACAAACACTATGTGTTGCAATGTTTGTGGGGGGGAACAGCTCAGTACCTCCTTCATCGTCTCAGGTTTGCAGTACCTGGAGCTGAGACAGTATGTAGTTAGACAGAGCAGAGAGCATAAGATGAGGTTGGATTTGAGTTGGACTCAATGCCCGAGGGCTGGATTTGAGTCTAATGGAAATAGAAAGGAGGTTTTCCTTTTATTTAATTGGTCTTTGGACCAGCTTGAGATTATCTGGCCCTAACTCATTTGCTCAACAGGGCAGAGACTGTGGGTGCTGTTCCAATACGTGGACTGAAGCTGCTGATTCAGAATAGCTGTATCTTAATCCCAGATTGTTTTTCCTCAGGAGATCAAATTAACTGAACTTTTAGAAGGTGACATTAATTTCATTCACAGTAAGAAAAGGACAAAATTAAAGCATTCCTGGCAAAACAAAACCTAATTTGCAGGGCTTGTTGAACATTCTGGAGCTAAAGAGAAATCGTGGCACAAAGGCCTGTACTATGAGATCATTTCCCATCATTCTAGGAATATATTCTCTTTTATTCTGCCTTGAAATGGAAACACTGGGAAATGAATATAAGAAGAATATGATCTAGGGTTTCTAGGAAGAGATGAATAATAATTTTCTTTATTAATAAAAGAGGCAATAGTTAAAGAATCAAAGTGATGAGCAATATGCACATTTAACACTATACATTTTCTTTGCTTTTTATCCTTACTTAAATGTATAACAAAATGGACATCCTGTTTTTCCTTCCATCAAGATGATTTTTTTTTAAATTCAGTTTATGTAACTGTCTTTCTTCCCATCAAGCACAAATTACCTTCAGTAGATGTGGGAATGGAGTCAGACTAGGTTCAGAATGCTATCTTTTGGATTCATGCCCTAGACTGAAAAAAAAGTGGTGAATGACTTGCAGAAAGGTTTACTCTTTTGACAAAAAATATTTCCGTTTGTGTTGCTCAGGCTGTCAAATGTTCCTAGATATAGCAATTAAGCAAACTAGTAAAGATGGGAATTAAAACAAAGAAGCAGCAAGTTGAACAAGATCAACACTTCTGAGTGGACACCCAAAGAAAAAAAGTCACTGCATTCACATGTATTCTTTCTACAAAGCAAGATGTGGAAAATCATCACTTTTCTAACCAGACTGTGGTAGTAATTTTGTAATTCCAGGGTTCTTTCCCTCTTCTCTCCCATCCATCCCCAGCAGTGTTTCAAAATTACCTATAATTTTCATGGTTCAGTTATTAGAGTATGAAATGCATAAGGTTTGGTGGGTAGCAACAATGAACCCTGAAATTAAGCAGTTAGTACTGAAATGTCTATATTATCCTGGATAAATATGCCTATATTTTTGTTGGATGGGTTCAAGAGAGCCAAACAGGCTGGGAAAACCTGAAGTCAACTAAAACTAACTAGGTGAGGGGAATGGGAAGTAATTATTTGCCTCAAGTGGTGGCTGGGGAGTGGAGAGAGCAATAAGGTGAAAACCGAGCAAGACACTTGAGAGATGTTGTAATAGCTGTGGAATACAGGGTTAATATCACAGGGTTAAGAGACAGAACTGTTTATTCTCTCCCTCTTTGTGTTCTCTGTTCCTTTCCTTTCTGCTGCTTTATCTTGCTTTCATATTTTCTTTACTTCACTTGTCACTTTTTTCCTTTTTTCCTTTTTTCTTTTTTTTCCCCCTTTTTTTCCTTTCCTCACCAAAATTGTCACACTTGACCCACTGTAAGCATTCTATTTCTATACATCTTACAGCAGGCCTAGGCCAAGATAAAACCTAGATATCGCACTACACATTACGGCAGAGGACTTTGACTTGTGCTGAAGGTCACAACTGTTCAGAAAAGCGCTTGTTTTAAATTTCAGGTGTGCACTTAAGTCCTTAGGGAATTTACTGGCAGACAAGAATATGAACAAGGAGTTTGTTACTATAGGTGGAATAGTGAGTGGTTGTTTATATAAATGCCTCCAGCAGTCCTCATCCAGGAAACCCCACTGTACTGAGCACTGAGCTGGTGGTTCTGTCTCTGTTATTGTGGTATTCTGATGAAAAACAGTTGTATGAGATAATGTCATATGCAAGATATTCAGTAATTTGTATTTCTTTTTGCCACAAACATTGTTTCCTATTCTTTTTCTATTTTAAACTTGCACTCCCCTTAGTGAGAAATTCATCTTCCCTCTGGAGTGCTCACAGATATTTCTGCTTGAAAAGAACTTCCCTTCACACACACTTTGTTCTTCACCTGGTATCACTTTACTTCTTTCTTTCATCTTTTTCAGGGCTTAACCCTCATGCTCTGTACTGTCCTTGCTGGTTTCTTTTCCATACTCATTACCTCTGATCTTACTGTGTTCCCTCATTCTGGCTGTGGAGTATTGTTCTGTCTGGTGCATCAAATTTAGTCATCCTTTCCCATATGTTCAGCATCACCAGCTGATATAATTTATTGGGGCTGTGTACTTTGCAGGTATTTCCAGAATATCAGTCAGGGCTCTGTTACATTCGCTTCTACATAACTAAAAAGGCTGAATCCTGCTGACCAAAGCAATTTAGTTGCACAGAGGCTACAACAGAGAAAGTTCCATATACTACTTAGAAATGACACACCAAAGCTGGTGGATAATGTGGAGAATTGTACTAGAAATGTTAAAATGAACATCTTAGCAGAATAAACGGGTAAGTCTGATTGCAGATATACCAGAATGAGTATCCAGCTGGAGAAGGGTTACAAGAATGACAGCTGGATTAGCAGGTCATCAGTATCCTATCACACATGTGTGTAGCTTTTCAAGATATCCAGATTTGGAGACAGACTGAGTAAATCCTGATGATTCACAGAGGTGGAACAGGATGGAGAAATTAATCAGTGTCATCCCCTGAAGTGTGTAAAAAGGCACATCTAAAATCAGCACCAGGATGCCAACTGCGGAAGAAGAGGAGACATGAGGAGCAGTTGGTAGCTGACAGGTCCTCTGTGTCATTGCAGAGAAGTCTGGATAGGAAACCAGGACATGAATATCTGGATGAACATCAGTGTACTGGGCAGACTGCTCATGTACAAGCCTTAGCATTCGTGAGTGAGGGTGGGAATATGAGTGTAGGTCTGAAATCAGTTTTGCTTTAAAAATGAAATCTCCCTTTTCCTGGAAGTTCTTTCATGGTTTGTTGTATTGTTGCTGCAGTGCTGCAGCATTACTTTCTGCAAGTGGGGCAACTTTTCTATCTAAGGGATGGCAGGGAGTTGACCTTCCCCAGGACAGCTCTGACTCTCACCTAGGAAGTGGAGAGGAAAAAGAAGGACAATAGCAGGTAGTCCTCTACCACACACAGGGCAGAGACAGTGAGTCCCCACATCATAGACATGGGGCCTGAAAATAATATTTGTTGGGTTCAGCTTCACCTTTTACATGGAAACTGAGGCCTAGACCTTAGCCATGACATCCAAGACTGATGTTACCTAATCTGAGCTGCCAGAGTGCTTTCTTACTCTTGGAAGAAGTAGAAAAATGCTTTCTCTATGGATACTACTGACTCCAGTTAGGGCATGTTGCCTTGCTTTTATAATTTTCTGGATAAAGCTGAAAGAAGCAACTACTATTCTGTAGAGAGGGAGAAGCATGCCTCTTGCTGAAAGATATGTCATTAAGGCTGGAACACAAAGTACTTGGCAAAAAATTGGAAATGCACAAAAATGTGACTATTGCATTCCTCATTTTCATTTGAGGTATTATTCATATAATCTCCTCCTCTTAAGTGTCAGATTCCACATGATAAGCCATTAGCTACACAAAGTATTTGATGATGTCTAATTGATTTAGAAGCAGTTTGCTTCTAAACACAAAAACATACTTCTGAGAGGAACTGGTATACTACAGACCCCAGTTTTCAGATTCTGGACACCGAGGTCTTAAGGTTACTTCTTTACTGAAGGAGTTAAAGGCTGAAGATAGATTAGATGTGTGCTTCCAAAACTGTTAGCATGAGCAAGGAACCCTTAATAGGACCACAGTGTCTAATAGTCAGCTCATAAAAAACAGTGAGCTGTTCAGTTTTAAGGGTATAAAGAATTGTTTATATTCTGCTCTGAAACCACAGACTGGAGCCCCCTTTTGAGACAGATGCTCTGACATGGGAAGACAGGCAATTTAGCTGGAGCTGCAGTTCTGAAGTGGAATATTAGTTTAGCTGTAGGTGGTTTGTAAGAATGCTTGCATTTTGTGTCCAAGACCGCTTCGATTATAAATTGCAACTTTAACTTGAAGAGCATGTGTAATTGGCATTCCACAAATCTGTAAACTTACACTAAATGGGTCTCTTATAAAACGCCTGTTAAAAATTAACTCACTTTCATGGCACCTTTAGAGAATAGTTAAAATCCCATTAAGAGACATTAGAGCGAGAAAGAAATGTCATGACATGTCCAAGGCCACTTAGTTGTTGGAACAGAATAGCTCATAACAACAGGGAATGAGATGGTCTGGTTGTCTTCTGCATTAATTTCGTGCTTCCTCCTCTGTCACTGTTCCTTCACAATTGTATGTGAGTTCAAACCTGCAAACACTTTTACCTAATTAGCAGCCCCTCAGTCAATGGTTTCATTCAGCTGCGTCCATTATTGCTGGCTTTGACCTGGTCCTTTTCCCATTTGGATTCAATAGAATATTTATGTAAGTGAGAGCTGGTGATGGGGGTCTAGCATGACTTGTGTGGGCTGAGCAGGGTCCATGAGCCTTTGTAATGGAACTTTTTAAGTATTTGCTTCTCAGAAAGGTCTTCTCTCACTTTTCTTTCAAGCTGATAGTGTCAATTAACAATTCTTCTTAATTTAAAGTTAATGCCAAATTAGTGATGGTTTATAGGATGTTTTTTTTTTAAACGGAGAGCTGGTAAATCGGTGTGCTAATTTCAGTTGTCATCCTAGTGTTTAATTTTGGTTTTGTCAGATGATTATCTGTTATGTACACAATAGTGTAGTTTCATACTTGTCATTTGTCTCTCTCAGTTACAAGATCCTTGTTGCACTCCTGTTCCAAGGCTTCTTCTATAGACCTGTGACTGCAGCAAGATTACAATTATTGTTTTAGAAGCCTAAAAGATATGAAGTTGCAAAAGCAGAAGAACATTTTAAATACAACTGTGCATAAAGTATGGTTACTGAGTCATTGTTTCGGTTTTATACAGTTTATATTTCTGGTCAGTGTAAAATGCACTAAAGACCAAATTTGAAAACCATCTGCACCTCCTGTTTCCTTCTAAGAGGTTATTTATGGTTTTGGCTTTATACACTGAGCTAAATACAGAATGTGTAAAGACTGTTAATTAACCCTTTGAGACATGAGTTTCCCATCAATGTGTGGAACAGGAACATGTTTTTAATTAGGTAGTAAAACTCTTGGGATTTATACTTGTTCAAAATTTGCTCCATAATGAAACTAAAGCAACTACATGTTAAATGAATTAAGAGGGGAGAAAAAAAAAATCAGCTCTGTGTTTAAGTAAAGCTAGATTTGTATCATATTCCCACCAAAGCAAGGAAACACAAATTTACATTTATGCAAGATATTTTAATGAATATGGTCATAGTTACATAAAATTTTCTTACCTGAAGAGGCAGCCTCTTAGTATTTATCTTTTCTCTTTCCTCCAACATTTTTTGTAAGATCTGTTCATGCCTTAGGAATTTCCCAGTGTGCCTAGTACTCTCCCATTATGGTGGATCTGGCAGTCAATTAAAAAAGGAACTCTGCATAAAGCTGAGCTCAGTTCAAGTCCAGAAAAATGTCTGAGCACTTTGCTAACATATGTGAAACTGATTTAATTAGCTTCAAAACTGAAGTTAACCACACAGTTATATACATTAGTGACTTGTGGCCCAAAGAAACACTCTGGCTGTTTAATGACAAAGTGAAGCATTGCTCTTATGATGTGCCATAGCCTGTCATAGCCCAAAACCAACAGAATACTTCAGTGAGGAGGTAATCTTACCTGTACTACTATTTCAATCCTTAGTTAAAATTTATAGAGAGATTTTAATATTGATATATGTAATAAAACCTGCTATAAATAAAAAGCACAGAGCTTGTGTTTTTATTCTTGTGTATTTTCTACTCAGTCATTTCAATTTTAAATCAGAAATTCCAGAAATGCCTAATTCAAGCAAAGATATTAAGGGTCTGGAAAATATGTGTTAAATAAAACCTTGTTTAAGTTAGACAAGCATAAAGAAGGGAAAACAGTTCCAACCGGGAAGCCTGTCTGTTTTCTTTTGTGCAAGTTTAAGTTAAAATTAAATACAATGTATTTATCTTTTCTTTTTCCTTTCTTTTTTATTTTAATGAATTTGGATGAAACTCTTCACATTCCGATTTCATATCTCAGAGTACCAGATTTCAGTCTAAGTGAATTTTTGTGGACAAGTGATAAAACAGTATGAATGGTAGTTCAAAGTAAATGTCTCCAAACCAGCCATAAAAAGCTTCAACTGTGTAGCTGCTGGTCCAGAGAAACTCTATGGGCTTTCTCTTTGGTACAGTACTATGGATAGTTTTTATACTTCCCTGGAGAAAACTTCCTTCCCATTTCCCATGTCCTCTGTGATGATCCTGGTCAGAAGTAGAGCCTGATCTTGCTGTCTTCATAGGACAATGGAGACACTGCTTAGAGAAGGTTTGAAGTCCATAGCATGTAAAAATTAGAAGAAAAACCCATAAAACTCAATGAAACAGCTTAACCATTATCTTGTTCCTGGTGCCCTTATTTGCACCTATGCTACCTGCGTATAAACTGATAGTGGGTGAGGTCCTGTGGTGTAAAGGAGAGCACTCTGCACTCTGAATCCCAAGGTCCTGAGTTCCAGTCTCAGTGGGACCGTCCCCTGGCA
>JAWWLZ010000118.1:24940161-24976092 GCA_035041345.1 Poliocrania exsul
GCTGGAAGGGCACACCCACGTGGGGAGAGCCCTGCCCAAATCTGCGTTCACCAAGTCTGGCCATACATACATAAATTGATGACATTCATATACTCTTTTAACCTTGTATTTCATTCAAGAGTTCCCAAGTTGAAAAGCAATGGATGACCAGGCTCCTAGGGTAGTCAAGGAGTATCTTTGGAGAGTTATAGCTCTATGAGATTTAAGATATAGTTTCAAATACACTTACTTAAATGGGCACGAGACAGATTGGCTTTCAAAAGTGGCACCCTGTCTTCTGCCCCAGAGTTTACTGCAAAGCCACCCAAACAGCCACAGTGACACAAAGGACGCGGTGCCAGGGCTGGGGACAGAGACAGAGCTCAGCTGAAGAGCTGGTGTAAACTGTAGGTGAAACACCAGAGCCCCACGTGTTTGACAGCAAAAGTGTACACGTAGTTCATGCCCATTTAAGACCTTCAGATCCCTCAGTAAGTTGTTTTTCTGTGTATCCCCTGATGATGCTCACCTGAGATACTCAAATGCACATAACTGGCAATGCAGTCTAGCACTGAGACACCTGCACTCCTGCACTGGGGTTATGAATAAATAAGCCAGGATCAGGTTGAAAATTGGGATAATACCTGTCTTACATCAGGATAATTACCTGTTGTGATAGCTTCATCACTTTGGTGCTCCCAGCCCTCTGCTGTACTTCAGGGTGCTCTGATGAGAGAGCAGATATGGTGACTCACTCTGGCCTGATAGTCAGGCTTTCAGTCCCAGTTAGCTTCCTTTATTTTTTTACTAATCCCTCTGATTCAGTTTGCAAACACAGAAGAAAAGTATTTGGTGGGGGGTTTGTGTGGCTTTTTGTTTGTTTATTTTCTTTTTTGTTTGTTTTCTGGGGGGGGGGGGGGGGGGGGGGGGGGGGGGGGGGGGGGGGGGCGGGTGGGGGGGGGGGGGGGGGGGGTTTGTGGGGGTTTTTTTTTGGTTTTTTTCTTTTTTTTTTGGTTTCGCCCCCCCCCCCCCCCCCTCCTGCTGGTGTTCTGCTAATTTAGTGTCCTGAGTTCTTTCTCAGAAGGTTGGATGAACAAATAGTCATCAGGGCTCCTAAGTAGTGTGCTAACAGATGTAAAAAAAAAAAAAATAAGATGTCTTAACATACATTTAAATAAGTATTTCTCTGATGGTTTGTACTTCAACATCCTCTGTGTTGCAGATATTTCAATTCTGGGTTTAAATATCATAATTTATAGCTAGTGTGATCCTTTAGGGGGAATAAAGAAATTTTAGTCATGTAATTAAGCATTTGAAACACCTGGGTTGAGACTACCTCTTCCTCCAATGCCTTTTACCTTGCATAGTCATTTACACTTGCTCAAAGTGAGTGCAAAGTAGGTGCAAAATGCTACCTCATCAACTGGTAATGGTTTACAAATGTGTAAATCTGAAAATCTGTGTGAAAATCAAGCTCCTTATGGGGTTGATTTGAGAGAAGTCATTACACTTTTTGGAAGATGTCCTGTAAGCTGATGTTCCTTCATGTTCAAGTTGTTCTTCCCTTGCTCCAGTATTCCTGGTAAGGCAAGTGATCCATTTTCTGGATGCAGTGAAAGTGGTGCGGAGGTAGGATGTAATTTACAGGCTTGTATGGTGGTTAATGCATGCTTAAAAGAGCCAGGAATTGCTGAAAACTCTACACTATGGTGAAGGACTTTATAAATCAGGATCCTTCACCTTGTATCTATGTGTTACACTTTTTTTATTAGTTAAAAGTCTAAAGTTGTTGCTCGTTATTGTGGTATGATGGGAAAAGGAGCACAGTGCAACTGTATGCTCCAGCTTTCTCCAATGCCTATGTTATCTCTAGCACTGGAAAAACAGAGGTGGCTGAGAAACTCAAATCTCACCCTTTGTGGCTTTCAGATTTGGCAAGAAAGAAGCAAACAAAATACTGCTTTGGGTTGTTGTTGATTTCTTTGTTTTGGGGGGTTTTTTTTGCATTTGTTTGTTTGGTTAGTTTTTTATATCTGTTTGGTTTTCATTGGGAAAGCTGGTATCAACATACGACTGCATGATTTCATTTTTGCTATGTCTTTTGGGGGCACAACAAGGTCAAAACATTTTGCTTCATTCAGTGTAAGTGGACTGTAATGGTATACTGCTACGATTGATTGGCTCTGTGGGCAATATGGTATCCTGACTTCATTTTCTGCTTCTCCTCTCTTACCATATTACCTGTGTTCTACCTTTCATGTGTATCATATTCACAGACCTATACTACTACTGTAAACTCTTTCCTGGTACTAATTATCTTACTCTTTCAATTTGATAGGATCAAAGCATTCTATTATAATTTCAGTGTTATTTGTGGAAATACAAGGAGAAAATAATTCTATACTCTCTCACAGTAAAAAAAAATCTACAGAATTTAGATAGAAAAATCTTGTGTGTAAGCATCATCTTTGACAGTTGTTAGTTAATAAGAAGTTCTGTAACTTAGTAGAGAACAAACATTTTGGGTAATTGGAACATTCACTAAAATCCCTGTCCTTAGAGGCTAGGTTGCTAAAACTTTACTGGTACTTACTGGTCTGATGTAACTCCTTAGCTGGCTCTGCTTTGACTGAAGGCTTGAAGCAGTTGGACAGACCTCTGCCCCAGTCTAGCTGGTTTTGTGTTTTTCTGTTTTATGAGAAGTGCTCTACATCTGCAGCCTGTGCTTTTAAGTCACAGGCTAATTTTTTTGGCTCAGAGGAGCACAGTTGACAAGCTCTGACATTCAGGCAGTGATGATTTTTCAGTAACAGGTTAGGTTACCTCAACAGGTGACAGCATACTGGCATTTCTGTGCTACAGTGTGTACTTGGTATATCTTGGAAGCCAAAAACTAAATGCAGTGAGCATAGAGACCTGTATGTAATTCTGAAGTTAGACTCTTTCTTGTAAGTGAGTGCGTAACTGGCTTCATCCCCAGCCTGCTGAATTCTGTGAAAATTCTCATCCCATCTGTTGCTCTTCCTGCTCACTAGGACCATATTCATCTGCAGGTGAGATCTTCTAGTATATGATTATATAATATTTCATTAAGTCTATGAAAGAAGAAAAAAAAATCTCTTGTACCAGATGTTTGAAGAATAGTTCTTTTGGAGAAAGTGCAGCTGATAATGTTGCATTTCTTGTAGCATCTGAATAATTATGGTGTTGGAACCATTATTTGCAAAGTAAATTGGTTATTATAAAGATATCTCAGACAACATGTATTTCACTACTGTTTTCATGTATCTCATCTGTGTCCTTACAGCAACAGAAAAATAACTTGAAATAATTCACTCATTGTGTGGAATCAGATTTCCAGTGCAGTGCCCACTAGCCTTTGAGCTACTTAATTTACAGAGGTGTCTAAGAACCAAGTGTGAGCTACACTTCCTGTAGATCTCCAAGATAAACTGGGTGCTACCTAGTGTTTGTGTACTTACTACAGTGGGGCTTGGAAAGGCTAAATCTTAACTAGGAAACTCAACAGGTCCTGTTCATAGCCTTGAGCACTCCTTTGCAGATGCCCTATATTGTTCTAATTGTTAGCATGTTTCCTGGTGTGATTTTGATCTGTGCCAACTGGCATTCTCCTAGGAAGTCCTTGGGCAATCTCCAAGGAACAGCATAGGTCAGGCAACACCCATCAGACAGTCACACGGCACACATTTAGAGTAGGGAAAAGGTTTAGGTATATGAAAGGTTTATTTTGTCCTGCCACTTGTTCCCAGTGCCTTTGGTGCTCTTGAGGCTCCTTGAGTAGAATAGACAAACCACTTCAGATTTTGGACTGTAAAATCGCTGTACTTAGTTCTGGACAGTTTTCAAGTATAAACTTCCCTCTCAGTTGCCCTCATCTCCTTTGAGGCCAGCTCTGTACTAGGAACATCTGCCAGCACAGCTCTGTCAGTCTACATACATTATTCCTGACTGGCACAGCAGCCCCAGCTGAACTGTACCATGGAGACATGGTTGCTATTTCAAATTATTCTTTAATGTTGTAGCTGGGTTAGTTTTATCAAAACCTTGAATGCCTTTGTAAGCTGTGCCTGTACTGTATTTGAGAGTAGTACCATGTTCCTGTACTGACAGGGCGCTGCAACTCAGGATGCAGCCTTAGACAGAGCATGATCCAAAGACTAAAGTGATAGAACTGGTATACAAAGTTGTTTGCAGGTGAGCTTTGTTAATCACTATCCAGCTCCTGGCAGATTCTACAAGCAAGCATTCATTACCCCTGCAATCTTTCTGTGAAGGTTTCTGCATGCTTATTTCTTCCTAACAAGCAGGAACATGTTGTATATTGACTCAATTGCTGGAGTGAAAATCTGTTTCACCTTTTTTTCCAATCCAAATGTGTAAGCGTTATTAACTGAAAATATAGTTTTCAGTCTAAAGGAAAAGCAGCTGCAGTTATACATTTTTTTATTATTATTTTTCAATGTTGTGCCAAAAAGATCTGCAAAGACCTGTGCGGGAGAAGACCTGTAAAGTTTTACATTTAATCATTAATAGAAACTGAGTTTATTGGTGGCTGGTATGCTGCTGAAAACTGGAAGAGCAAATTTATTTTTGCACTCTTTGGGCCAAACTCAGTTCTGGATTAAGGAGACTGAAATTCCACTGACAATTATAGGAACATAGCCCCTGTGCAGAAACATTTTTGTTCTAGCCACAGGAGGAATGCCCAAATCTTAGCATGAATGCAGGAATATCCTACTTCAGACTGAAAGTCAGTGTCTCCTTTGTTGAAGTCGATTCATCAAACCACTCTTCTTTGCCAGAGGCCATAACAAATCTTCCTGATATAAAGGACTTGGCAGGAAGGTTAGTGCTGATCAGGTTATTGCACCAACTGACGGTATGCACCTACTCTATTGTGCCAGACATTAGCCTGTGGATTTTTGCTCATAAAAGTGGGTGTTCAGACTGGGATTTAAAGCTGAAGAATTAGTGACCCTGCTGTAGTATTGCCCAAGGGGTAGAAAGCATGGAAATGTGTATGTGATTTGATGATAAAGCATGTCATGGATGTACTGTTTGTATAGGTCTGTGGATATGGAAGGAGGTGTTGGCTGTGATTCATTACTTATTTATCCTTCTCTACATGTGAAGCCTCATAATCACTATTTGCTAATTATTACTATTACTACTACAGTATCACAGATGATTTTTTTTGTTTCTCTCTGAAACAACCTTCATAGACTAGACAGGTGTCTGAAACTCTAAGGAAGTTTTGGATCCTCACATGAACTGCTTAACTGCGTCATATCTCACAGTAAAAAGAGCATTTGTAGCTCATCAGCATTCATCAGGGAGGAAGCTGGATGTCAGAGTAGAAAAGCTTCTATCAGTGACTTCAGCTGAGAGTAGGGTTAGAAATGCTTCCCTGTAACTTAGTGCATGCCCTATTTCAAACAGCAACCTTGTAGAAAAAGGAAGTATTTCTTAGTTCCTGTGCTATTCTACCCTCTGTACTCTAATCCCTATAGAAAGAGACACAATGAGACGAAACTAGAGTAGCTCTTCACAACTGCAAGGTTTTCATATATTAGAAAAATATTCTGCTGCCCCTCTGGACAGTTTTTAGACACTATAATGCATCTAGAACATGATGTTGAAAATGCAAGATGGTATAAATTACAATGAGGGTAACAGACTTCTCGTTCCTCGTGGGTACCTCTCCTCAAATTTACACACCCTGCCTTCTAGAAGCTGGCTCTGAGGAGGTTCAGGAACCTCATGAGGGACTTCAGGAAGGGATCCACCTCATCTGAATCTTCATTGCCACCCCTCCCAGGTGCTCACAGAATGTCTGGACCGATTGTAAACTTGAATAGCCTTTTCTTGGAAGGAGGGGAGTGGGGGAAGTAATAGGATATTGAGTAGTATGGAGTGTATCCAGTTTGGATGTCCAGGACTGAGACAGGATGGGACAACTGAAACCTAAGTGAGTACTTTCACTTCTAGCATTTAGTAATGACGGAAAAAAAAAACAAAAACAAACACCACCAACAAAGGTGCAAGTGCTTGTCTTGGGATGTTTTAGCAGGAGTAGGAGGAAGCATATTTATAAAAGCAAAGTATTCTATAACAAACAAGGAGAGTGTTTGCCCACGTCATGAACTACACATATTATAGTTTTATTTCCCCAGATTCTGGAATATTTTGGATCTAAATTTTGTGTCTTGCTAAGCTTTTGTCTTTAGTATTTTGGTTTTTTGAAAGGATGGCAGAGAGAGTCTGGCTAAACTGTTGGGTGAAGGAGTGGCATATAATTCAGAAAAAAACACATTGTACTAGAGTTTCTTCTGAGTTTGTTTTGGACAAAGCATCATAATGGATGAAGGCCTTGCAGATGAGATTTCTCATTTTCTTAAGGCTGTCTACCCTTTATATGTGTTTTCTGCTCTGGATGACAGCACTGTTGAAGTGTCTTTGGGAATACGGGTGACAGGATAGTTTAGAAAGCTATTTCTGTCAACTGTTGGAATTCTTATGGCAGCTAAGGGAAAAGCTATTGTGTAATTGTAATTCTAGAATTAAGTTCCCTCCTTTGAGTATGGATAAAGAATGGTACAAAAATAAAGCAAAATATTAAGTTTTTTATATAACTTGCTCAAAGTTTCTGCTTTTGTGTTCTGACTGATATTTATACAGATCATAGAATCAAATTGTACATTGTTACACTTAGTATATGTATAAAAAATAATATATGAACTGCATAGTCCTAAATGGGTTCTTTACATCTGCCATATGATAAAACACTGTAAATGTGAAGTATGCTTCTTGAGGCTATGTAAGTAAATAGAGACTAGAGAGATCTCAAAAGATGTGTACAAATGAAAATGCAGATGAACTTAGACCTTCCTGTACCCACTCTTTTACCATTCTGCTTTTCTCTGACATAAGCCAAAAATAACAACATTTTCCATGAGTCTGAAGGCAGAAATTTTTGATGGAGTTATGATTCACTCATTACCATAGTTAGATGGCAGGAAAAGCTGTCTGAGCATCACATGTTGAGTTGGTTTCTTATACACATATACATTTGTTCATACATTCCCTGTATAAAGGCACATTTGTAAATGTGTGTGGAGGGTGAATGCACACACATGCACCTATAGCAACTGATGTAATGCTTGCTTTGGCAGTGAACAGACAGGATAATAGAATGATACTCTAGGCTTGGTTTTATTCTAATTATTAGTGTAGATCTAATAGAATTTATCTACTCTATAAAAGCATAAGTGTTGGGATCTGGAGGAAATAAATTCCTTCTGCTTTACCTTCAGTTAGTAATCCTAATTATTCTACTGATAGGTGAAAACTCATTGCATTTAGTCAGGTGAAAAATAGTTGAGATGTGTGAGGCTTGAGAGAAGGGAAAACTAGCTTGAAGACCAAAGAGTGCTAAGTAGAAGTCACTTTCTGTGGCTCATTCTTCACAGCTGGACTGCATTTCCCATAACATACTATGCCCATAAGATTTCCGTCATCAGCTGCTTATGATTCAGCTAAAGGGAAGACTCTGGAGGTCACTGGAGGTGAATGTGGCAATGCATTCACAATATGATGCTTGAAGAATGTCGTGCCAGAGATGGGCTGATGAAGAAGATCAGCCAACCACTGAGAATGCTTTAACAACTGATGTTTTTAATGTGGTTTAAATGTATTAAATGTAAAAACTGCATAGTCATTACCTTCTTCTTCCCATAAACCCCTGCCAGGCCAGGGGGCTGGGAGAAGGACAGTGACCTCACATTTCCTGTAACCTTCTCCCATTGAATGTAAATTCTCTTATCCCTATTGGCACAAAGCCAGATGCCCCCTTGTCCCTTATTAGTGAATCTGTATCCCTCCAAGTCCGTATAATCCTTATCCCCCATTAAACTTCCTCTTTGATCCTGCCCTCGCCGGTGGTCCCTGTGTGTTCCTTCCAGGGAGCTCTCAAAGGCCACATGGTCTGGGTAAGCATTGAGCACTCGCTTCTCCTTGGTTAATGAATTCATAATCCAAGACCAGGAGAAGGTCATACCGTTGCAGAGTCCTTCAGATCAACGAGGCTACACAAGAAACACACCACTACAATAGGTGAAATCTAGTATGGAGCCAGCCCATGGCGGTGAACAGAAAGAAAGACATTCAATCCATAACTTTCCATGAATCCTTACAGCATCTCAGTCAAGCGCAAATTACTGTTGAACTGACCCTAAATAAATTGTTTCTTCTCTGCAGAAGAAATATCTTGCCTTGGATTCACCTAAAATTGCATATGTTGTTAAAATTTTCTGTTTGGGCAATAAAAAATATAATATTTCCCATAAATAATAGAATGTTTAAATTAAAAACTACCTCTCAGGTACTATTACTTTCCACCTATTCTATCTAATTCTTTCTGCATGGCATATTTAAAATGCTGAGTACTATTTCAGCTAATAAAAAAAAATATATAAAAGTACAAAGAAACTACTAAAAGAGGTTAGAGACTTTTTTCTTCACCTTCTAGTTGGCCATATTGTTCTAACCTTTCCTAGGTCTTCGCTGCTGTTCTCCCGACAAGGCACTAACTGTTTGCTTGGGTGTATCTTTAACATGATAGACATGCCAATAAAGGCACAAATACTAATAGATATGTTTACGAGGATTTTTTTTCTCCAAATGCCTTTTATATGTTGCCTGTAGACCAAACTATGTATTGTTTATTAACAATTTTGAGCACTTATTAATAGAAATACTCAGAAAATGTAGTGAGGTTGTCATGTAATTAGCAGCCTCACAAAGAGGAAAAAACCACCCCATTTTTAGCTATACTTTCTGGGTTTATTGTTATTTTTTTCTTTTTTTCTCCTTGTATTAACTGAAATATTAGTGCAAATCCTGAATGACTTTTTGCTTGTTTTCATCCTTGAAGTGTGAGGTTAATTCCTTGAGCTAATACAAGCTTTTTTTAAAGTGGTCCAATTTGATTAAGCCTTTTGTTTGTCTATTTTTAGGGACCTTACTAAATGTAGAGTTTCTTGTAATTTCTTTTTTTTTTTTTTTTTTTTTAAAGAGCACTTCTGGCTTCAAAGCTCTGCTTTAAAAAAGTTCAATTGTTATGATTTGGCAAATCTCAAACAGGTCTGTTAGGACAAAAATAGTTTTGTATTTTTTTTTAATAAGGAAATAAGCTGAAGTAAGATGAATATAAATAAGTTTGTATATTAAAATAGAGCTATTGTTGGTCTATGTCTGGATAGTACTCTTATGGGTGTATAATCCCTCTGGCCAGTTTTTGATTGCTTACATATTTGGACAACCCCAGGCTAAAAGGGAGCTAGATTCCAGGTTCCCACTTCCCAGGGTAATGCTTCAACTGCTGAGTTATTACATTAAACAAGGCTTGTGATACCAAATGTCACTTAAAAGGCTAACGTCTTGAGTCTTTGAAAAACAAGGCAAAGTCTTCTGTGAAGTGACATCCCAGGCTGCTTGTCTTTCAAACAGGGAAGGTTAACCTTGCTTGTAGCAAGGACTAATGGGCAGGAGGAACCCTGTGAGGGGCAAATAACTGGGGCAATGCCTTATGTTTAGTGCTTTCCCTTGGGTGGTTTCAAGTAGCTGCATGCTGAACACACTTATGTCAGTTTTGTCTCCTTGTTCAAAGGCTGCTTTAGCTTCTAAAGTCAGGCTCCTAACTCTCATTAACTGTATAGAAATATGAGATACCTCCAGTCTCTGCATGTATTGGGAGGTAGGCAACATGCCATTTTATTTTAATTGCATCTGTCTACAAATGACTTTGGAACACACATTCATTTGATTTGTGCTCTTGGCTTCCAAGAAAATCCCACTTGTGATGAAGCATTTGAAGGGTCAATCTCATAATTTAGCAGTGAAGATTTTAAACTGGAACAATTTTAACTTGTGTCTTAAATTTTCTATCTCAAAATTATTTCCTTATATAACTTCTCTTTGTTGGAATCTTTGGATGTTGGAAGGTTTCTTTATATCTGTATGTTTATATAATGAGCAACATTTTCACATAGAAAGAGAGAGTTAAAAAGAAAGGTCGTCCTATCTAAAACATACCTGTCATGTTAGGAACATGTATATCAAGGGACTGACATTAATTTCAGAGTCTTCAAAAAAGGCTCAGTGGATTATATCCATTATTGCCCATGGCCCTGATTCAACTTATATAAAAGTCAATAGGTGTCCTGGCTGTTTCCCCCATAGCTCTTTGGAACAGGTCCAAGGCAAACAAGAACAGTCAGGGGGAGATGCTACAAATGGTGAAATTTGAAAGAAAAAGAAAAAAAAAAAGGAAAGAAAGAAAAATGTTGGCAGCATGTGGTGGGTACTAGCAAAAATGCCCTATATGAATATAGCATAAAGTAAACAGTGGTTTTGTGCCTGCAATTCATTGAATGAATATCACACTTCCTGGGGTTTCATACTGCAATTGATAGGGTGGAGTTAAAGCTAAATGGCTCAGACAAACCCTTTTCCTCCCTTCTCTGAGCAGCACTTGGCAAGTGAGCCCTGCCTGCCAGTGCCACAGGTACAAGGAGGGGGCTGCAGGGACCGTGCTGCCCCTGATATGGCACCTTCTCTGGTCCCACCAAAACCCACCTTCCTGTCAGGGAGACTGGCAAGAAGGTGAGAAAAGTCAACCAATTTCTTCAGAGATACTTTGTGTGAGGGCCCCTCTTCTCCATGCACAGGCTTGCACAAAAGGGCTCAGAAAGGAGAGTGACCTCCTGATCCCCAGCGGTGGACAAAAAAAATAAACGAGAAGTAGTCCCGAGGCAGTCCCTCTATGGGTGCAAAGCAATCCTTCTCCCCCGACCCCCTGCCTCACTGTGGTTTATTTATAGATAAACTTATTTGTTTGTATTGTCAAGAAGCAGTAATTCCTAGATTATTTCTTAAGTGTCTAGAGAATAAAGATCAAATGCTGCCAAGTGCACACGTAACAGATAAATGAGAGTATAACACCAGAATACTCCTTTGTCATGGAAATTGTGTTGGTTTCCTGTTAAGTAAATGAAAAGCAGATGTTAAAAAACATTGCTGGTTGTGTGGATACTGCTGTAGTGGGGCAGCTTGGATTATAAAATGGTGAATACTTGGGGGAAGTAGGGTGGGTTTAATTTCACTTTAAAAAAAATGAAAAATAAATAGAGCTGTCACTCAGGTGTTAAAGTATAGCAGCTTCATCTAATTGCTTGGATGGGAAATACTAATAAAGAACCTCTCTAGAAGAGAGTGCTCGCAGCAATACTACAAATGCTGGGCTTTTTCTATCTTATAATGGGTACTTTTTGTCATGAACAAGAACTTAGGTGGGTCAGAGCCTTTTTGTTGGGGGGGGGCGGGGAGCAGGGTTGTTTGCATTTGGTTTACCTTTTACCCACAATGAAGTCACTCTAGCAAGCAGCCAATCTTGGCTATCGCACCTCAGCTTCTCCAGAAACTAGTCTGTTGGAGCTTTCCTTATAATGTCATTTCAAGGTAGAAGGCAGGGAGAAGGAAGGGACTAAAGCCTGCAAGAAGGGGAAGATAGACTGTCGCTGCTTTCATGTTGCCTCTGTCAAGGAAAGGCTTCTACCAAAGGACAGAAAACCACTTTCTGAGCATCTCTTCTCACCCTCTGTGGGAATATTGTGTGTATTGAGGAGACAGTAAAACAGCAGAGGCAATTAAGCAATGTGTTACAGAAAAAGGCAAGTAGAAAATATGCTAGTATTTATAACACTTCTTGCTTAGGTAGTTTCATGAAACATGCATCTCTCTTCTGTGGGGGTATGAAATATGTGAGATTTAGAAT
This sequence comes from Poliocrania exsul, assembly GCA_035041345.1. Taxonomy (NCBI): domain Eukaryota; kingdom Metazoa; phylum Chordata; class Aves; order Passeriformes; family Thamnophilidae; genus Poliocrania; species Poliocrania exsul. The sequence goes on from JAWWLZ010000118.1 coordinate 24,951,995, forward strand.
ATGCCAACCACACTAAAAAAGACCTGGTGTTGTTGTTTGTATTTTTTTTCTCTTTAGTTTTTAGATGACTCTCCTGGTTCTTGGTTAGCGTGCAGTCTTTTTAATGACCTGTTGCTGCAGTGCTGCTTCCTGTTTGTACAGTATGTTGACATATTGGAAGTTTGAAAGACTGCCCTGTCTTCTCTGTAATTGATATGAAATAATATACATATTATACAGATATATGTACATATACAGGTTTTTAACAGGAAATGGGCAGGGTTGAGGCAGGCTTCAGCTTTAGGTGTGAGAGCAGCCCTCCAGGTAGGGAGAAAGATCTCCCCAAGAGTGTGATTCCCTCCAGGTACATCTCCCTCAGAGATGGCAAGGGTGATTTGCAGTGAACAGGGAGTGACGGCAGGACTGGCAGAAAGGAAGGTTAGTGTCTTTCTCCAACCCCACTACTCATCATTAGCATCAGTGCTGCTCTGCTTTTGGAGCAACACTGGATCTAGCTGTGCTGTTCTAGGCTGTAGTGCATGAATTTACTTTGGCCATCATATTGTGACTGCTCCTAGTCCATGTTACGCAAGGGAAACGCGTATTGCAGCCAGTTGCTGAGGAATCCCAGGGAAAGCATACATGCACGCTTGCTGGAGAGCTTAACCAATATTTCTTCTTAAGCAGTTAAATCTATTAGGACTGAATGTTCCCAAGATCAAGGCTGGGGATGTGAAATACAGTCATATTTCACAATAATCAACATTTTTGAGAGTTTTCAAAAGTTGAAAATACTCATTATTTTTTATTTGACACATTCTCAGCTGTTGTTTTTGTGTTTCATCAAGTGTCCTCTAGCTTTGCCTTTTTATTTTCCCATCTGCATTTTTTTCCCTCTGTAGCTAACAACTAGTTGCAGAAGTGTGTGCCTGTATATGCAAGTTTCATACATATAAAAATCTAACACTGACAATCTGGCTAAGGTAGACAGGTCACTCTAACAGTTTTGCTGAAGTTGCTTCAGTTCATAGGAAGATGATATGGATTCAGTAGATAGATGATAGATTTTAACATCAACTCTGACATGATCTTCAACACAAATCTACCCTGGAAAATACATATTTTTTTCCGATATGCATGTGGATCAACCTGTGCTTCCTTTTGATTCTGCTTCTTCTCTTCCTCATTTGTCAAATGTCCATGGTCCATACAGTCAGGACAGTCAAGATTCCTGTTTGCAACTGAAAGGTCACATCTTTTTGCAGTTGTTGCTCTCCCCTGCAGTCCTGAGGTTAGAAGTGGAATAGCAAGACGTGAAATGTTCAGGGCATTATTTTTGAATGATTATCCAGCAACATTAATATAAATCATCTGATGCAAAATTGTGTTGTAAAAGAAAATACCTTTGCAGTACGTTTCCTCATTAGTTACACTTGAAACAGAAATACTTAGTGTTTTGCATTGGGACCTTGCTGTTTCCACATCCATTGCAGATAGAAGTTGGAAAAAGAGATGTATGAAAATATGTAGGCTGTTATTACGTGTGCAATTTGGTGACTGAAGTGAAACTACATTTTTGGTATACGGACTACACGACCAGAGAATCCAAAATGGTTCAAGGAATTAGATTTTTTTTTTTAATTGTAAATGGTATCAGAGCTAATTGTCACCCTTGGTGACAATTGCTTCAGAGAAGTAAACTGGAGAGGTTCAGGAGTTATTCATGCTGAGGACTATGTCTTTTCACATATTTGAGACAATAAAATAGTCTTCCCCTGTGCTGATGCCAGCTCACAGCTGTAGCTCTAACTCAGTAGAGCATTCTGTTTGGCATGCTTCACCACTCTGAAACTCTTCAAGAGATATGTTTTTTTCTTTTTTAATCTTGTTAGCTCATTTCACACAGACAAAATCACCAACCTCAACGATGAGCCTTTGGACACAGGAAGAAGTGGGTTTCCCCACAGTCTCTCACCAGTGGTCCTCCTTGGTGGGTTGAAGGATTCATGAGAAAAGAGCTTAGTCTGTCTTCCAGGGAGCCGCTGGGTGTTTTAGTCTTCCTTTCACCAGTTTATCAGTGCATTGAATAGCTGATTCTGAGTAGAGAAGATTATAAAGCACTATATCCCCCGAATATGACATTCTACCAGACAGAAATACTATTACAATATTTTTAACATCCCCTAATACCTTGGAGTTTTTAAGTGCTGCTGTAGGAACGTTTGCCTGTATAAAATTTACTTGTATGAGAGAAACATTTTGCTTCTAATTGAACAAAATTGCTGGAAAACCATTTTTTTTTTTTTTTTGAGTGGTTTCCCATGAGTTACGTGTTTTGCCAGCCCCCCGCATGATTCGGGGGCGGCGGATCCCGGCGGTGCAAACTGAGCCTCCCCCGCCGTACCCACCGAGAGCCCGCGGGGCTCCGGCCGCTGCCGCGCCTGCCGCTGGACTCCTTGGCAAGAAGGTGGCGCTGGCACCCCGGGATTGGGATTTCGCCGATCGCGGCTGGTGACTTCGCATTCACAGGGTTACCTTTAAACAACTTCCACGGGCTACATCAAGTGGAAAAACAACTTCCCTGCAGCTGTTTTATGTTGTTTGGGGTTTGGTGGTTTGCTGTGCTTTTAGTTTTTTCTTGTTCCGATTTCTTTTTTCTCTTTTTATTAATGCTTGGCACTTACAAATCCCACTCTTCTGCAAACAGGGTCCTCTCTTCTGCCGTGAAATGCAGCCTCAACTAGTTCACCTCGTACACCACCTTCTTTGTATGCCAGCATTAACCAGCTTCGGGAAGCTCCTTGGTTACAATGGGCTCCTTTGTAAGGAGGGTGCACGGCTGTGGGGATGACCTCTGTGAGCAGTTTTTGTGTCCTTCACCCTCTAGATGGGATGGAGGACATGGCATCCTGAGGAGGGGAGCCCAAGACCTGTTGTCAGCATCAGGAGAATGTAGTTTTCTGCCTTAAATGCTTTCAGTGTAACTAATTTTTCTGTTTGTTTGGTTTGATTTTTTTTTTGGGCCCACCCCTTGCTTGTTTGTATCTAATTCCATGAGTTAGGTCCAACTTCATCAAGGTGAGGTATCCCCTCTTCTCCAGGCTGCCTGTGATGATAAGTATTAATAATGAGTGTGATTCTCTTTAACCTTGAACTTCCAGACATAAAAAATTCATTGTCCTTTTCTTCCCCAACACCTACATTGTTGTGTTTAACCAAACATTTTGGTGAGTAGGAACCACACACATAGCAGGGCAGCTGATTGCTGTTATTTTCAGCAAGCTTTAGGTGTGTGTGCATAGTGTATACATAAAATACATACTTCCATTTACAAGAAGATCTAGTGTGCCAAGTATTTCTCCATCTAAGACTCTTTGCAGGCTTTGCCACATTAGCTGACTACAGTTTTCATGTACCATAAAATAACAGTTAGGATATGAAAGGATTAAGTCTTTATATTTTCACTGGCTGTGCAAATGGCCTGTGTGCACATAGCTGTTTTCTTTTTTTTTTTTTATCTTGACAGAGGTTTTTTATTATTAATTTAACTATGACGTTAAAAATTCAGGTTCTTAAATCCTATGGGTTATTTTATTTAACCGAAGGAGTAATTTAATAATAAAGTACTATCTTGGTCACAAATTTGTCTATATTAATTTCCCTTCTAAAGAAGAGGGAGGGACAGGACAGCAGGAAGAAGGTGGTGTGTATGAATTCAAGGCTGCATTTGGCAATTCATATGAGCACTTCCTGCCAGTGCAATGGTTACCCCAGTATGCAATTTGTGCAGAACGGGTAGATGATTTTCCTCATAAGCTTTGAGTACAAAGGGTACTCCATGATGCCATCTAATTGCTTAATCCCCAAGGAGTTCTTCAGGCATTTATTTAACACTAATTGCATGTGTAAATGTTCTTAATTTACAGCGTGTGAAAGTTGCGATGAATGCACACAACAGAGGATGTCAAAGTGACGCTTCATGGAAAGATGCAGTTAAGGCAGTGCTAAGTTACTTCTAAATGGGATTAATCATTTATTAAAGTTCAAAGCTCATCAGAGCTCAGGGACAAGCATATGATGATTTGTTATTGTTCAGAAGTAACTGGTGAAGTGGAGTTGCACCTCAAAATTTCTATGATATAACTTGGTACATTACAGTAAATAATGAACTTAAAGACTTAAACAGCTAAACAGAGTGAGTGATTCAGTTCAAGGCAAAGAGCTTGGCTTGGCAGCTGTTGGAAAAATCCTGCTTGGGCTCTTAATTAGTGCTTGTATTGTAATAGAGCTGTGGAGTCCCAGGCACTGTACAGAGCTGTAGGCAGGGGGTGGGGGTGCTGGGGGCATCCCTGCCCTAGAGCTTGCAATAGCTTCAGCCCACAAGATGTGGGAACAAATCAGTCTTGCAGAGCACATAACATCCATAGAGGTCTCAGGACAGGTAAATGGCATTCTTTGGAAAGGAACCTGCAGCCCTGATGCCCAGAGTGCTGCTAGCTATTTCCCACTGGTGGAGTTAAAATTTTGATCTTCTGCATGATCTTGAATTTCACCATAGATATATGCACAGGAACACAACAGCTGGCACTCCTGAGCTTTCAGGAAAAACTCTCCAGTCCTAGATTCTCTCTGTGCTGGGTGTCACAGTCAGGGCAAAGTAGCTCAGGAAATCATGCAATGAAGAAAATTATACTTTTAGTGACATGATTATATACTCTAGAAACATAATTGCCTACAAGCCCTACTTTGTCATGCAAACTGTGCAAGCACACAGAACTCTGAATGGGGGAAAACCTGCTGTTTTACAGTATCTATTGACAGGGACAAAGTTCAGGAGACCCGGGTTCAGTCATGCACCCCACCCAGCTCAAGCACAAACAACTCTTACTCACATACTTTTACACTGTAAGAGATGTATCAGTCTTGGTATTTCTCTGGTTCTTCAGTGAATGCTAATGTTTATACAACCTTAGTACTTTCAGAGAGGGAGTAATTCCCACAGAGAATTAGAGTGTGAGAATGCATCTGGAAAGGCAGTCCAGCTAGAATTTGTCAGAAAGAGTAAGAAATATGTAGGCTTGGACATGAATTTTCTTATCCATCTATGAGATGTCTTGAGCTTTCATTAGCTGCAGAAATAATACTGATTGAATTTGAGACTGGGGACTTAAAATGTTCATTCACTTTTTATTCCTCTGAAAAATAGATAAGTCTATTCATGCCCTTTGTGAATCTATCTAAATTTCACTTATTTTCATGTCTTCAAGTTGAGTCTTGATTGTCCTTTGAATTATGAGGAATAGCATGCGATCACCTCTTCTTCAGCTGTGTAGGGCTGTGAAGGCTTTATTTTCAGACATGGTAGAAAAAAAATTGAAGTGTTTGATTTGCCAGACTTCCATGGTAAAGACCAGAGCCACATAAAGGGCATCCTGTCATATTGTGTTTTGGTGTTCCCTACATAGTAAAATCCATAACATTAAATTCAATGCCTTTGGCGTGGACAGACTTGTCTGTGTCAGAATGGGAATGACAATACTGAGGAACAGGTGAAAGAGTCATCTCTGGATCCTGGCAGGCCATGATAAGGAGAGGCATGTGTTTCAAATTTAGCCCCACATCTGTACTTATAACTAAACATTAAAGTGTTTTTTTCAGCCATCTTAAAGGATGTGAAAAAGGACAGAAGAAAAGTTAATCATATCTGGATGTCAAAAGCAGCAGTTAATGTGTATGTGAGGTGGGTCTGCCTGACCACAGGAAAAAAACCTGTTGCAGTGGGAGAAAACTGAAAGGTCAGTACCTTTGGATGTCTTCAGACTAGGCCAGATAAGAACGAGCAACTCTGCTCTTACCAGCAGGCAGAGTTGCACCAGGACACATTTAGGTAATGTCTACTTGGGTGCTGTGTTTAAACTGATTAAGTTGTACCTGAACTGTAATGGAGACCAATTTCTCACTTTTATTTCAAAAGTTCAGCCATTTGAGCACTCAGCTTGTGCTGGGCTGTCTGTTGCATTGCACAGCAGAGGTGCGTGCAGTAGCATTTGCATCTCTCTGTGGTCTGCCGAGGCATGTGATCCATCAGTAAAAGACAGGGAGGTACAGAGGTATCCTTGGAGAGAGAGGTGATTGCTCTTCTGATGGGATGCTGCTGAGCACATGGAAGGGGATCATAGGGACTGCAGAACTAACTTTGGCTTGGAGACAGCTGTGAGGAACATGGAGCAGGCTGGTCTTAGATGGGAGGGCCCAGAGGGGCCTGGGTACTGCTGCTACTCACGGTATAACTGGACTTATGTTTAAGTGCCACTGCTCTAAGGTCACACCTGTGTGGACATAGATGTTGAAGGAAGAGCTACATGTAAAATCTTTCCTCTTCAGTCCTGTCTGATCTATTTATTTGGAAGGGTTTATGTTTAAATAGTTAACATCTTAGATTTCATTATTCTATTTTATTTTTCAGTTCTAAAGGTTTTCAGCATTTTCTTGTAAACAATCTCCAAGAGAAAGCAGAGATAAAGCTAGCTTCAAAACTGACTGGCCCAGTGTCTTACCATAAAGTACTATTAAAGCAAATAGGATATGCCTTTTTGTACCCTCTTTAAAAACCCATCATGCTCCCAAGTGTGGGTTTGTGCAAAAGCAAGCCTTTTGAATCCAGAAACATATAAAAATGAATCTTACCATTAAAATAAAAATTGACAGTGTAAAAGTAAGACACCCTTAGTAACGACAAAGCCATCCCTCCTCTGAAGTGTTTATAATCTGACTGTTATGGAGAACTGAAATCTGCCATTAGCAGTATAAGCAGACTGACTTTTATGTCATTTCAGTACCTTATTAAAGACTATTCATATTGACTGGTGTAGGGTTGTGCCCAAGGTAAAATATTATTCAAGATAAAAAAAGAATATACAAAGTCATGCCATTAATGGTTTCTAAAATTTCACCATTACAGTGTGTATGCTTATAGTTACCCCATTGACACCCTTTAAATGTCCCCAGTAAAATATGATATAAGATTTTAAGATTCCCCAAATAAGCATTTAAATGGATCTATAATAACAAACATTAAAAACAGGGAGTTTAAGAGAAGACGTTATTTAGAATTGATTTTACTGTTGGAGGACAAGGTTCTGAAGTGGACCTAGTTTTTACAAGACAATTGGTGTGCATTTTCATGGAGTTTTGATAAACTAACATTTAAGCAGTTGGCTCTTAAAATACCTTTGTACCATACAGGTGTATACATTTATCCTGGAGGAAAGATGGACAAGAAGGACAATTACAGGATTTCTCTTTTTCCCTTCATTTTCCCTTCCCTTGTCACTCCTGCTTTTGTCCAAAAGGAAAAAAGCATCGCATTTCAGGTCCTAGGAAGTCACACTTGCCCTGTTTGTTCTCTGATAGAGGCCTATAAACAGAGACATTCAGTCTGTAAACAAGTCAAGCTTACAAAGTGACTGAAAGATAACAGTCCCCCATCTAGCAGTGGGAGAGGAGGGAGGGAGCAGGGGGAGGGATGATAGAGAGTCTGCAATAAAAACAGGAAGGTCTCTGTTGGTCCTCTTGAAGTTAGTGGTTAAAAACATCAAAGCGTAGTGTGTGCTTTTTTCAACCAGACTGCTGTGTCACTTTATAATTCTTCATAAAACAGCCAACCAGCCACTAACATACTGCAACTGTTAGTGTGAGCTGTGCTTTGATTTAGAGGAACTGTATCCTGCTCCAGGCATGTTAAGCTAAGGAATCTCTTGTAGGTTTACTTGGCATGCTGTGTGCCATTGAAGAAACTGTAACTTTCCAGAGCTGCTAATTGCAAGCTGTTCAGGATATTTTCCTTTCATTAAAAAAACCCAACAACTCACAAATGTATTGCACTCTCCTTCTCTCTCATTCCCCAAACTCAAATAATTTTCCCAGGCTCTGAAGTCTTCAGAATTTCCTACATTGAAATTTTAAGTGGAAAACAAGATGGCAACGGAAAGGAAGGAAAAATAACTACACTGTATGTATCAAAGCAAAATGTACATATTCTCAGCTTGGTTCTAAGAAATATAAATTATTCAGCAGCTGCTTCAACAGAGAGATATTTTACAAGTTCAAAGCCAGCAAAGTACATCAGTTCTCTTAGATGGGGGAAGGTGTTTTGTTCTCCAAAAATAAGAAATTAAAAAAATTGCATGGAGCTCATCTGCCCTTGGAAAAGCAGCCAATAATGATGGGTGGGAAGAGAAGCAAAAAAAGGTGGGACCCTTTAAAATGGGAAGAACAGCAGCATTGCTCTGGGAGTGGAATAGTGAACTTTCCTGCAAACACTGCCAGAAGTTTCTCTGCAGTGTGCTGCACAGGCAAGTCACACCCGTTTATTATTGCTCAAAAAGCTGACTTACACCAAAACAGCATTTGGGTTTACCTTTAGCATAGGAAGAAGAAAGTAGTAACAACTCTGTAGGTGAAGAGAGCAATGAGACTAGAGTTAGCTTTTGGCCTGTACTAGAGCAGCCTGGTTTGAGGTTGGAGGCTAGATTTTTCAATAGTTTTTCTCCAAGGGAATAGCTGCTGCAAGATTTTCCGCTCTTGTAGGGATTAGTTGTGTAGGAGGTGTTGCTGTAGATGGGAAGAGGAGTGAAGGCAAATGTCCTAAATGGGGGAAGTAATTGGTGCTGATGTGCTCTGTTACCAGATATGATAGGTAAAATTTGATGTCTGGATGATGATTTAAATTTCCTTCAGCTGTGAACTGGGATTTTAGTCTGGAACCTTCCCTACTTATCAAAGCTAGCAAGCACTCCCAGCAGTGGTGAAGATGCAGTAGAGATTTTAAATGGTGGTCAGCAGTGCAGAGCTCAATCAGGGCATATGTGTTCCATGGGATTCAGCGTACAGGCAGAATTTGAACAGACCACCAGTTGCCTCCACAAATTGAGACACTTGCAAGTTCTTTCCTCTGACATAACTTATTAATACAAAGTCAAGTACTTAAACTGATAAACTAGTGATTTCTGTAAGTCTTTTCTAAAGAATATTCTCCTTCTTATTTTCTTTTTTTTTTTTTTAATCTTGGTCACATCCTACATATACTTCCACTGAAGGAAAAATCTGTTCCTCCTTTTAGTTTTTAATAACTGAAAAATTAAATAGAAGGCAATTTCAGCTTACAATTTCTTCCAGGTGAACTTGTATTTCTATAAGGTGCTGAAGCTTGCTTCCAAAACGTATATTCATTTTGCATTATCAACTGTTCATATATTATCAGCTCTTCTAAAAGTTTCTGCTCCAAATATAACCAACTGGAGTAATGAGCTATAGTAATCACAGAATCTGCTGAGCTGGAAGGGACCCACAAGGATCACTGAGTCCAACTTTTGGCCCTGCACAGGACCATCCCCAAGAGTCACACCATGCACCTGAGAGTATTGTCCAAACACTTCCTGAACTCTGTTAGGCTTGGTGCTGTGACCACTTCCTTGGGGCGCCTGTTCCAGTGCCCAACCACCTTCTGGGTGAAGAACCTCTTTCTAATATCCGTCCTCAACCTCTCGTGACACAACTTGAGGCTATTCCCTCAGTTCCTGTCACTGGTCATCACAGAGAAGAGATCAGTGTCTGCCCTCCCTCTTCCCCTCGTTAGGAAATTGTAACTGCAATGAGGTCTCCCCTCAGTCTTCTTTTCTCCAGGCTGAACAGACCAAGTGACCTCAGCCACTCCTCACACAGCTTCCCCTTAGGGCTCTTCACCATCTTCATTGCCCTCCTTTGGATACACTCTAAGAGCTTAATATCTTATATTGCAGTGGCCAAAACTGCATGTAATATTCAAGGTGACTGCACCAGTGCAGAGCAGAGCGGGACAATTGCCTCCCTCAATATGAATGCAGCTTTTGTTTGTAGCATAGACTAAATCAATAGACCTGCAAATTATTATTATCACTTTTGAGTGATAGTATACTAAAAAAAGGGCTACAGTCATCCTCTGTTCAAGCTTCCATTCATATCAGCTCAAATTGAGACTTTGCTTTTAACTGATGGGATATGTGCCTAAAGGCACTTAAAGGTGAACGTGCATGCACCCGTGCAGACAAACGTGTAAAAAAGTAGGTAGGTATATGTAGGTTAAAGAGCGTTCCTGTTAGAGAACTTCAAAAGGTTCAAGTATTTGTTCTTTAAGGAAGTTCATGTAATGTCTACCTGTTCCAGACCACGGCTTGAATACTGTTCCCCAAAGTGTTCCCTTAGAGTCCCTTGCAACTTTTTGAAAAAATGTCACAGTCTTGGTTACAACCCAATTGATGTAAAAGTTTACTACATATAAGAAAGAAGAATTTGTCATCACTGGCTAGTCCAGTGGCAGAAACTCATTGTGAGAGATAATGGAAACTTCCTGAGTAGAAGCCTAATTTTTGAACACAAACTCATACTGTTTCAGAAACTTATTCAAGACACATCACTGCCCAAAGGGGCTAGTGGAAGATGAGAACTGAAGTTGCCTGGCAGTTTAGAGATTTTGTTTCTTTTTTTTTTCCTTCCCTGTAGAAGTTCACTTGCAGTGTGAAAAACAAGTGAATAATGAAACCAAGTATTTGCAAGTATCTATCAGATAAAAGCCACAAAGTTCCTTCAAAGGTATTAGTGCATCTTTCTGTTTGCTTTTCATGCACATTCATATGCATGACGTTGTGTTTGGAAGACCATCCATGACAGAGAAATTCCAGAATGCTTGTATGAATAAATATGAGCAAATGTTCATCAGATGTTCATACCACAAGCAGCTTGCTCAGTTCTCTTGCCTGCTTTTCAAAGCTTGTTGTTCATTTGGAGCAGACAAAACACAAAATGAATTTGAGCATTTGGGTTTTGTTAAGAAACACCTAGATAATGTGTGCAAGGATTCATTTTTGGACATATGCCTTCTAAAATATATTAATGAGATACATTCATAGACATATAAGTAGCAAATGCACTGAGTTTCACTGAAGTATCTTTGTGAATAAAAAGGTCTGTTTTCTATTGGTAATTCACACCTGTGTTGGACCACAAGTACCTATAAATTTTTAAAGCTAACCTGAGTATATTGGATGCCTCAGGAATCTGCCATATTTTAGGTAACTGAGATCCAAGAATCTAGTTTCCTTTTTCTATATGTCACCTTGAGGTTTTTGTTTTGTTTTGGGGGTGGTTTGGGGTTTGTTGTTTGTTTGTTGTTTTGGTTGTTTGTTTTGTTTTTTAATTATTCTGAGGCAGATCAACACTCCAGAGTTTATGAAGGGTTTGGACAATGCCCTCAGACACCTGGTGTGATTCTTGAGGCTATCCTGTGCAGGGCCAGCAGTTGAACTCCTTGATCCTTGTGGAACCCTTCCAACTCAGGATATTTTATGATTCTATAAACAGCCATAAAAATTTTCTTCAGGAAGAACTATTAATTCTAAGTTTAGGTGGTGCTAAACCTATAGGTATTGGGTAAATCTTACCTGCTGCAGTTTCTGTAGAAATGTGGATGCCAGCAAAACCATTGAAGTTAATAGGGGCCTTACTAGTAATTTAAATCTACTTTGATTTGGGCTACTCATACCTTATTGATAGAACATTTAATTTTTCTTGGTGTGTTATGTACTCTGTTTCTTTTGTCTCCTCACCTCTGAATGGGTGCGTTTGGGTGCAGCTGACAAGGCTGCTGTGCTGTGAGCCAAGGCATGCTTACCCACCAGGCTTACATGGAAATCATTGATTTCAATTAAGCTAAGGGAACAGCAGCACAAATTTGCATGTGTAAAACTAATCCACAGAGTATTTGGAAAATCTGTGGCGCATGAGTTGTTGAATAAAATCAAGATCCCATGTGTGATTGTTCAGGCAAAAATATTGTGGGCAAACAAAAGTTTTTGATACTCCAATAAACTAATTTCTTACTTAGAAACCTGCATCAGCAAATACATTTTTCTTCATCACTGTCATATATTGAAAATATATATGTATGCTTTTCCTTGCTATTATTTTTATAATTAGCATACAATATAATAGTAATTATTAATATTAATAAGCTGACGAGTTAGCACATGTTTTTCTTGTTTGTGAGCATCATCTGTAAGAGAGCACAAAATAATAACGGTGTCACTTCAGAAAGATGATCTGACTTCTCAGCAGGCATAAAGGAGAACAGAGAGGGCTCTGTGGTTTGATTTCATCTCACTGAAAGCCTGGAGAGCTGTGGATTTTATATGGCCAGGGCTTGGGAGAACAGAGCTTTGTCTTGATAACTCAAAATGACTAGATCATGCCTGGTAGCTGGTCCTGGAAACCTGACCCTTGTCACAGGCTGACTACATCAATTTGCAGTAGATTGATGATGTATCGACTGTGGGTGCCCCAGGGGAGACCCAAGAAAGGTCTGAGAAACATTGTATTGTTAATCCATACCCCTCATTAGCTTCTGCTGTGCTGGTATTCAACTAGCTGGCAAGGCTAGAGGAGCTGGAGGGAGAATGTAGTGTTTTCCAGCGTTGTTATTGTTAGTTGCCTTTTGAATGAAGGGATGTTTTAAAATACCTGTTCTTCAAAGTTTCATACATCAAAACTGGCAGGATTCTTTATTTTCCTCTACCCCTCTTGTCAAGTGCCTGGAATTCCTAGATTTTCTTTGTATATTGATTTAGTGCTCTCCCCTCAACAGCCCAAACTTTCTCTCTTCCCAGTAACAGTCTCTCTCTATCCTATTTCAAGTAGTGGCAGGCAAATTATGAATGCTGTAATCAATTTACGTTTCACTTCCATTCGTCAGCTCTGTACTGCCAAAGGAGACTGCAGCCCTGCCTTCACTGTTTCTTTATGTACTTCAAGATGTGTTGGTTAACCATTTCTGCTCAGGGCAGTGCAAGGTTCTGATTTGAAGAAGGCTGTAGTTTTAAACATGGTTTCCATCAAACAGTAACATCTTTGTCAAACTTCAACAGAATTAACCTTAACTGCCAAGGAAGTTTTGACTGCCATCATAAAAATGTTTGATTAGTGTTAATAATTTATTAAATTGGTTTGTCCTGACACTGCCAACATGTTGGAAATCTCTCAACCATTAAAACATTAACAGAGGCTGTAATACAATGCTCCTTCTGTTCCACGTTTTATTTCAAGACCACATTCTTATGAGCCTGGTTCTGTGGTGTTCCAATATGCTCTCATTAGGACTGCATTAAAAGATGAAATATGACAAATATTAAAAAGCGTGGGAATATAGAGTAGAGCATGGTGGGTGTACTTTTGTGGGCAACTCTGCTGCGATTAAATTTTTGCAAAGCGAACCTGGTTTTGCAATGTGGGGAAATAAAATTACTAGGAAAGTATTTAACTGAAACAGACCCAATATGTTTGATTGCTTTGTCTGACCTCCTAAAATACATAAGCTTAGTTAGAATTTCTACTAAAATGGGAAAGCTGATATTGTGTCTGCTTATGCTGAAGCATGCTGTTCAATTATATAAGAAACAAAGTCCTATTTGAGAAAAGTATTAACACCTTGAGAATAGATTGATCAAATTTTTCTTTGATAGTTTACATCTGCACTTGAATTGCCAGTGGGAGGAGCTCTCCTATATTCTAGCAGAAACACTTGTTTTTATTCATTTAGCCTCAGGTATTGCATGTAACATATTTTGTATAAAATGCCACTTGAACAATAACAAGAGTTTGCTTTATTTTCCAACTGTATGGAAGGTAGCTGAAGTGGAGGTTCAGTTTATCCTTTGCAATTTGCTGATAATATTAGTGAAATTAAGCAAGCATTTCCACCCCCCCAACCCCCCACTCTCCATTTAATATCTATGTAGGAGCTCCAACATTGTCTCGAATGTGTAGACTGATGTTGCACATTGCATAGGTTAAGCACAGAGATGTCAGCAAGTGAAAGGAAAATGATTTCTCTATCCCAGTTGTGAATATATACTGAGAACAGTTTCAATACTAAGGGTTTTGGGAGTTAACTGTTCTATAATTATTCATAACAGCTCAGTTCTTCTCTTTTGGTACCTGAAAAGCTATGATGGGTATAATAATGAAAGGTGTGTTTTATTTGGCAAGAGGAGGTAATCTAAGCTAGTCATATTGTATGTCCTAAACGCCATGTGTTTTCAAATTAAGAGAAAATCCTTTATGCAGGATTTGCTGTTTTCTGTAGTTTATCATTTCCAGGTACTCAGCTGTGTGGGGTACATATCTGAAATAATTGACCTTGAGTCAGAGAACTTATTTACAGTGAGTTCAATGATAGTACAACTTGGCTCTTCTTCCACTTAGTTTCCACTGATTTCTCCTTTCTGTTATGTGCAGAACAACTTTATGGAAATGATTACCATAGATCAGCCTTTTTACAGTTTTATAATCTTAAGATTGCCACTCTTATGAAACTAAAAACGTTGTAAATGCTAATTTGTTTTAGTATGATCTATGGCTGGTAAGATGTTGGCAAGAACTGTATAGCAACAGGACATCAAAATGTAGAAAGTAATCAATTGTTTCAACATCAGAAAGTCATAATCCATCAACTTGATAAATCCCCAAATGATATGTCAAATATGAGTTTGGGGAACAGACTGAGTGTAAACATTAGAATTGTGTCTCTGCAACTGTCAGGAACAGTTACATTAGCTTTTTTTATGCTGTTTGTCTTTGTAATTGTTTCCTAATTATTTCCTGTGTTAATAATGAAAATTGTTGAATATTCTGATGCCTCAACAGTTCTACATTTATTAATTGCAACACAAAGATAAGCAGAGCAAATGACTACTGTGCTATGTGAGATATTTTAATATGAAGCCTCAAACATCTCCAGTTCTTGGCTAGAGTGGGATAAACTAAGACAAACACTCTTACTAAGTGCCAAGAAATTTCCATCTTATTAAGAGCATCTTCAGTTCCTCCTGAGAGTATGCTTGCTTTGTGTAAATGATCTATGAGTTTTCCCAAATTGTAAACCAAAGGTTGTATGTATCCTACACAGAAAAGGGGTATCTGATGTATGTGGTTAATGCATTTTATTCATTGTAATAAATTTCCATACAGGTTTATTCCACAGTAAAGAGAGTTGGAAAATTTTGAATTAAGTCCATAAACTAATTATTTTCTATTCCATTTTCTAACAGAACTCCTGACTCAGTGATTTTTGTACATGGCCAGCAGTTACATGACCCTGATTGTGGTCTAATGAGAGTTAGAGGGTGCCTCTTAGATGATGCTGGAAAATTGAAGGAACTTCTTTTGCTCTAGCTTTTCAAACTAATTATTCTCTGATTTTATATGACAACACTACTTATACACATGTTGAAATCCTTTTCCTACAATGGCACTATTTTCCTGTCCACAGCTTTGATGTACTGCACTTCTTACAAAAAGGCTATGTTTGGAGACAGCGATCAATACATCCCATCATGGTCCTAGTTGTTTAAGAGTGACTTCAAATACAGTAGTATGAATGAACTGAAATTCAACAGAGGAAGAGAATCTCTCTTCTGTTCAAAAAAACAGCTATGCTTTTCATTTCCAGTTATTTTTACCCATCTTTTACCCATATTTCCATCATTTAAGGACAGTACAGTTAATGAATAAATGGACCACAAATATCTCAGACCCACTCTGCTGTTTATATACTGTGACTTGATGCTTTAATTGATATTGCCTATTACCTGTATCTCTGGTCTTAATTTCTGTGCATTTGGTGACTTTACCCTTCTGTTGCACTAGCTAATTCAATGGAAGCTTTCTAAAATAAAGTATAAGCAAGATGGCATAGTTTGCTTTTCCTGCTGCCTTTCACCAATAGCTACAAAATCACATTATTTTAACACTTCTGACCAGCCACAATGCGATCAAAAAGAACTATTGGCCAAATAGTTCTGATAGTTCGAAGCAGTGTGTTAGAATATTACTTCCTTATAGTTAACTTTGCCCAACATTTACCTGGAAAATTAGAGAGCCCAGCATTCCTGTTCTTTGACTAAAGTATATAATTTCCAGGTCTCTGCCACAGAACAAATAAAAAACAAATAAAACTAATAGTGATCCTGACACTGTTTCCTCTAGAAGAGGGATTCTTCAGTTATTAGATTAATAAATGTGTATTGTATAGTTATTGAAAATATTTGTATGACACTAGAGTCCAAGAGTATATTGGATGAAAAAAAAACCCCTCCCCACGCACACTCACCCCCCAAAATATTACAAACTAACTCTTAGAAATGGAAATAGAAGATGAAATTTGATTAACTCAAAGCTGGCTAAATTTTTAACTGTCATCTTGCCTCATTATGAAACATAAAATAGCTCTAGAGCACTCGGCAGAACAATCCAACACAGGAACTGCAAATCTGTACAAGAGAAAGCAAGAGCTTGTGAAGGGCAATGGCTCAAGACTGCTCATGAGGTAGGAAATAAATGACAGTGTGGAAAAAAATATCAGCAAGACCAGCCTGTATTTAAATAATAAATGAGTAATGAAAATCAATATTAGAGAGGATAAATTTCAAAGACAGTTTTGAAAATCAGAGCAGCAAACAACAGAAAAGGTGATGGTATCTGAAAATAAACCAAGCTGAAGAAAGAAGATATGGGAATGACACAACACCAAGTATTTGTTGTTTGTGATCAGGAAGTAAAAGTCATGCTTAGTGTGTTGCGCTGCTTGTTTTGTTTCCCATTGTAGTATGTATGTATGTATCCCAACCTACTATAAGTCTGCATTCTTATCTCTCTAGGTTTATATCTTTCTGGATGTGAATTTAACTGCATGATGAGTATAAAGTCATCAAAGGTGGTTGCGAAGTAATAATGATGTCTGCATAAGGCACAGCTCCCAAGCCACTCAGGAGTTTAACATTTCCAAATGGAAACATTGGATATTTTATTACTCACAAAGCCTCCAAGTTATTTGTGTCAATCTTCTGTGGGTTTGTGTCATCTTATTTTTTCTACCTGTCCTTATAAATAAGTTTTACATCAAGAGCTAGGCAGGTAAAATAGAGATGTATCTGCTGAATTTTCTTACCCATATCTGAGCAAATTCTCCAGAGCAGTGTTTTTCTTTTAAATTGTAATTCAGCTTTTCCATGTAAATGGAGTCAGAAAGAGCCAAGGCAGACAAGGATTCACAATTTTATCCTGTTTTTGTATAAAGTTTCATGTCTGACAGCTGGTGTGGCACAGTCTTGTGTTACATAAATACATCATGTACAGAGTTCAGGAATGAAAGCTGTTTCACAAATAGTCAATATTTAGCTACAATTATTTAAGTTGCATTGGTATTGCATAGGCACCTTTAACAGGAAAAGATGAACTTTGTTTCTTCCTAGTAAAGATTTTATCTTTATTAGAAGATGCCTCAGAGCTGTGGTGCACCTTTTATATGCACCTGTGGTGTCCTTTTATATGCAGCTGCATTTAACCTGTTAGAAAGCTTTGTAGCATCAGCAAACATTTAATTTTTTTGCCTCTTTTGGTTTAGGTTTTGTTGTTTGGTTTGTTTTTTAGCTTGTTTTTGTTTGTTTTGGTGTTTGCTTATTTTTTGTTTTGGTTTTTTTTTAATTTTTTAAAAAAAGACTATACTGCCTTTCCTTCCTCCCCTTTACTCCAACTTGCAACTGTGAATCACTTCCTGGTGCCTCAGAGGAAATTTCTTCAGAGATATAACATCAGGTGATTTATGAATTTCTTTCTGGTATAATAAAGATAGGGAGCCTTTCAGCATAATTACTTAACTAGGCAAATATTTATTTTAGATATGTTGTAGGTTGTATTGCTCTATGGCACATTAGACAAAGTATATATTGTGAGAGTGGCTGGAACCTGGCGGCTACTTTTATCCCAACCCCAGTCAGACTTTTATCAAAAACCACTCCAGGGTGGCGAGACTTATCACTCCCATGGGAAATGACAGAAAACTTTTTTGTTATTGCTCTGACAGGAGTCTAATGGAGGGTAGATTTCCACTGGTATAAGTGTTGACAGCACTGCATCCTGCATCCTTTCTGGAACCACTGATTGCACTAGAGAGCACTTCTTACTGGATTAACTCTGTTGTGAGCCCTGGGGTGGCTGATTTGCCTCACTTTTGTATTACAGCATTGTGTTACTTAAAGGAAACCGATGCTTAGTAAGCAGTGAGACTGCAGCCACATCCTCTCTCCCAGTGGAGCAGGAGACTAAGGGCAGGAGCAGGTCTGCAGGCTGGGCAGAGCAGCCCAGTGAAGAGGGTTTCTGCAGCTTCCTCTAGGGTGCCTGTTTGCAGGGCTCTGATAGGTGCCACAAATTGTAAAAAGACTCTTCTGTCATGGGAACTTGAAAACAAAGTTGTTCTCCCATACAAGTGGAAAGACCTTGCATACTGGAAACTTTGGACCACCATAGATATCTTAATATACACAGAAAATATATTTGAATTGATCCATTCTTGTGTTTCAGAGCACTTTGGAAAAAATACCACATAGTATTTTCTGCCTTGGGTTGGAAGGCATGAGCAGGAAAACAGACTTGCTGCAGAATTATAGGGCAAGTGGAAGAAGCTGGGATGAGCCCCCTGTCTCCTGACCTTTGTGGTGCTTTCAGTAGTATCCTAGCCCAATAAAAATTACACAGCTGTTCACATTGGTTTTGCTTAAGTTGCTTAAAGTTATGTAAAGTGAGTACATAAAGACATTTCTTTTTGTTTAGATGTTGTCACCACAGGCATGCCATTATAACCCAATTATTAATACTTCTAAAAAGAAACATGATATTATTTAGCATATGTCCAAGAAATTTTTCTCCTCTGGCGACACGCCGAGAAGTGGGGGTGGGTGGGAAAAGGATTAACTGGGTGGGAGTAGTAAATGTATTTTAATAGAAGAAAGCATGTAGAGTTATAGTCTCACAGCAAGAAGTAAACATTTTAATCATAATAAATGTAACCTTGAGAACAGAAGACAGGAATTTTATTATATTGACATAGGACACTTGAACAACAATGGAGGATTTGTTCTCTTACGTTAGTCAGGACACATTGACAGGAGAGCCCTTTCAGTGGCCTTTGCTTCCAGATAGTGTGTGTTAGAGCTTGGATTATAAAATATCTAGGAACATACAGACACAGGCAAAGAGAAGGCTTGCTTTGAGTGGAGGTTAGAGAATCTCTTCACCATAAGGCCTGAGCATGAATGTTCTCAACAGCACTGGAAGCCAAAACAGCACTGAGGCCTGCTCTGCCTTCCACATTTATGTGAATGCTTATGTTTACACTCTGCAGTTATCTGCATGTGCTACTTGGGTATACAATCCAAAGCCAACTATGCAGATCTATTCAAATTAATGAGACAAACTGACTGTGTCACTCCATGTGAGACCTGCCCTGATCTTGTCAGGTGTCTGCTTTCGGCACCACCAGCTTGGACTCCACCAGGTTCCTTGCACAGATCCTGTGGGATTGTGTTTCTAAATCTGGATCTCAGAGGTGGGAAATGTTGCTTCTTGTAAAAGAAGCTACCCTAGAGGGTGACTTTTATTGTGTGTTTATGGGCACAATCTGGATGGCACAACAGAGAGTGCTGCATAAGGATATGAGGAAAACCTTCACCCTCCAAGAGTCACCAGCTGTTCAATTAAGCAAAATCAATAGTATACTTGCAAGGAAGTAATTGCTCTTTCTGTTTCTGTTCATCATATGTTAGCCATATTTTCAGGTTTTTTGATAACTTGACTGCTGGTGAGTTCATACAGTAATAAGACAGAGCTCCTTTCCTTTGGGATTTTCAGTCCTGTGTATCTAGAAAGGCAAAGAGTGGTGAAAAGGTGATATCATTTTCCTTTTTACAGGGGAGACGTGACGAAGGGGAAAACAAAATACTTGGCCAAGGTCTTTTAGGGCATTCATGCAGAACTGGGTATAAGAGCCAGACCTGCAAGTCCAGTGCAGGGCCTATTTAATGTATTGTTTGTATGTGCTTTAAGAGTATCGTCTAACTCTTCACTTAAGCTCAGATCTTGTTTGGGTTTTCTGTTTGTTTGCTTGTTTTTAGTTCTTGCCCTAGGAAGATTTTAGGGATGTTAAAAACAAATGCAAAAAAAAAAAACCAAACAACAAAAAACCCAAACAAAAACAACACAAAAACCCAACCAATTCAGAGTTGTTAGATTCTAGTGCAAGCATAAAGAGGCGGTCTCTGTTCTGTCAATATAAGGAAAAAAAAAAAGACCTGCATGTTCCTTTTCCTGTAAAGTGGTTCCTCTGAAGAAGCATCCACAAATGAATGGCTCCCATTTGAGACCATAAAACTATAGAATGTTTTTGTGCATTGGCAAAATGCACAACATGTTCTAGGGCAAATCTTCAACCCAATAATGCTTCTTAGTAACCCACTAGCATATGGGCCCCAGAGAGAAGCATCTAAAAAATGATTCCTTGTTTCTTGTTGATGCTGTTAAGATCAGACCCTGTTTCTTATGAAACACTTTTCCGAGAGCAGCCTTGCAGCAGCTCTCTCTGTCAGGGAATAACTGAGCCTGGAAGGGGTCTCTGGAGGCTGCCTTGTCCAACAGCCATGTTTAGAGTGGGTCCAAATTTGAAATTAAAACCAGTTATAAAAATAACTTGGGCTGCTCAGGGCTGTGTCCCATTGGGTTTTTAACATCTGCAAGAATGGAGAGTCTTTGTCCCCACTGAGTACCTGTTCCAGTCTGTGACCACTCTCATGGCAAAAAGAAAAAAAAATTCTTATATCTAATTGGAATTTCCTTGTCTGCAGCTTGTGTTTATTGCTCTTTCCTTTCACTGTGCACCTCCAGATGTTTGTCTTCTTTAAAAATGCACTTCATATAGATGGAGAAAATCATAAGAGCTCACTTCACATTCTCTTCTCGAGACTGGACAAACTCAGTTCTCTCAGCCTCTTGCCTCATGTTGTATTGTCCAAATACCACCAAGTCAGCAGACCGGTCCCTTCATCCAAAGCAGAAATTCAGACTAATATTCAGCAGATATGTCAGCTTTCAAGACATCAGTGAAGGCCAGACATGTGGGGTAAGCTATTTCCATGTTTGAAGGGAAATGTGTTGGCACAAACACAAGATACCTTGTCACTAATGTAATTTTTGGCAGGTATGTTCACTCAGACAAGTTTTTAGATGCCAAAAGCAAAGTGTAGTGTAACTTACATTTCTCACATGTGGTCTCACAAACAGCCCTGTGTTCAAATTTCCAGTCAGCCTATATTGCCTTGGCTTTTCTCCTGCCACACAGCAATGCATATCTGAGAAGAAAACGCAGCAAACTGTTTGGAAAACAGCAAAAGAAATAATTTTTGAGTACTCTTGTAACTTCTGACTATAATTTAAATTTAGTTCTATGAATGACCTTTATCCAAAAATATTCAGAAGTGTTTGGAAAAAAAAATGTGTATGGTTTGAATTAGTTTGCAGAGTGATTCTTCACTGATTTCCTAGATAAAATTGATTTCAGCTTATAAAAATCCCTTCTGTATATTGTCTGTCACCAACTTTTATCTCCTTTGCTCCATTGTAACCTGTCTTCATTGTAAACAAGATTTCAAAGACGTCGTGATGACAGATTAAATGTCCAAACAGAGAAAACAAAACCTAATTGTATAGGAAGTTTACTTTGTGGGTTTTTCTGGGTGGTTAATTTTTTTCCCCTCATCGTTGTCAAATGGACCTTTACTTGAATGAATTTAATTGTTGTGAAAAGTTTTCTTTCTATATGCCCTTCTGGGCATCTTGGTTATCTGTCTCTAGTTTGTGCTTTCATGCCAGGCAGGTGTGGGGAAGTGCTTTCTCAGGCAATTTGCTGACATTATGCCACCTTAGATGTGAATGGCTGGAGGTATTTTGTACTCTCTGCACGTGTCTCAAAGCTGTTCTTGGCCAACAGACTGTTATTACTATATATATATATATATATATATATGAACTCCAAACTCACTTGTGGCCTATTTGCAATTACCATTAACACCATTGCTTAAAATTGGCATTAGGGAAAAGACGGTGATGTGTTTCTCGTTCTGGTTATCCTGGCACCTGTAGATTTATTTTCTCTTAAGTGTAATATTTCAAAGTTATTTTTACCAAAGTTCATCTTCTAGTATTGGACATATCACTTGTTCTGAAGTGCTTTTTCACCTTATTATATCCCAATATTTCCATGCTAGTCATGAGTCCTAGAGGACAGGATTTGGTTATTAATCTGCTTGCAATATCTCTTTACTTGATTGCTATCTACACACTTTTGCCTTTCCTTTTCCATTTTTCAAATCATTGATTAAACAACAATTATTTCTAGGAAGAATACTTCAAGGATACTTCAGATACCTGTTCCCCTGTCAGAATTTTTTCATCAACGAATCACCAAGTGTTTTTCAGTCACTTATGAACATACTCTGTGATGTTTACATTTAAACTACTTCTTTTATTAATTTTGATAAAGATATGTAATACATCTCAAAAGTCTTATTCAAAATGAAACTCTCCTGTTTTGTTCTGAACGTATTAATCCATCAAAGAGGGAAATTGCACTGACTCGTTATGTTCTTTTTCTGGCTCTTTTTATCACTATTATATTCCAGAGGTTGAAAATTGTTTGCTTCATTATTTGCTCCAGAATCTTTCCAGGACTTGAGTGATTCATGATTTCATCAGTGATTTTGTGGTTCCTTCCTCCTCTTTTCTTCTTATCCCTGTCCTCTGTATGCTTTCAAAGGTGATTTCCTATGGTTTAATGACCATTTTGATTAGTTCCTGAATTAGTTGAGACCAGATTTCATGAAGCCTTGCTTATTTGGAAGTATCTGTCTTGTCTAAATAATCTGTCTTCTGTTCTCTGGATAGCATTTATCATCTTTGACATCTACAGAGAAAGACAAGTATTCTTTTAATAAGAATTTATTTTTGTAGCTATTTTGTAGGTCTAAAATTTGGACTATCAAAAAAGTAATTGTCATTACTCTAAAAATGGTGGTATTGGTCCTATTTTTTGAACCATTGAAGTGACTTGACTGATACTTCAGTCAGTCAATGGTAAAGGTATAGCACCCAGAAGTTACTGACTCTTTCTTATGATATTCAGCACTTAGATCCTTCATCGTGGGCCAGGACTCAGTTGTGCTAAGCTCTGTGAAAGCAGGATGATCCTGTCCCATAGTAAGCCAGGGTGAAAATGTATGACAAGAGGCAGGCAATATGGACAAACAGGAATTCCACAGAAAAAAAAAACAGAGAACAGTAGCCTGTAAGATAAGCAGCAAAAGAAAACTTGCCCCTAAATTCTCCTCTCAAGAGTTCCTAAAAGAACGTTCTGTGAGTTTGCAAGATCAATGTTTCCTAGGTGATGCTGATTCTTTATAAGATGAAAAAGAGCAAATTCATGCTGTGGAAACTGCAGTTACTGGATTTGACCAATTGCAATTTCCCTTCAAGCATGCCTATGAACAAAATTACCATCTTATACTGTTCTTGGTCTCATTGCACACAATTTACAAGCATGGAAGCCCATCAGCCTTTCAAAGAGAACTAGAAATATGGTATTTATTCTTGTATATTGTGAAAGGACTCAGATGGAAATCTAATGTTAGTAGAACATCTTAAGTGTCTGTATATAATTCAGCATTCAAAGTCACAAGCAGATCTTGAAGCAAGTTCAGAAGGCTAACAGCCATTCTGCATTTCTGTGGGCTATTGTGTCAGCTTTGTGAGTTCTTGTATTTTCATCATGTGTATTTTTGTTCTCAATCAAGATTCATTCATCTAAAAGGAATATATTGAGGTTATGCCTGCATGGAGATACACATAAATCTTACACTTCAGCCTTTATTTCATGTCATGTGTGTTTAAAATGCTCTGACCTGTCTTGGAAGTGCACAATATGGGTGAATCCAGGGTATATGAAAATGCAAATACTTTATTGTTATCTTGATGGGGTAACTAAAAAATTTGGTTTCCTTGTATTGTCACTTGAAACTGGCAGTTAAAAAAAATCTTTACAAAGCTGTGGGGCATTTGTTTGTTGTGCAGTGATTTGTTGTTGTTGTTTTGTCCATTTTTTATATACAGAAGTAAATCTAGGAAACTGTGAGCTGGACTTAAGGAGCCAT
>JAWWLZ010000118.1:24979893-25048546 GCA_035041345.1 Poliocrania exsul
TCTTCCCCACAGATCTTGTAGAAAGTCAGTCTTTGAACTCTTCATTCCTGTCAAATCAGGCTGACATTGACCTATGGGATCAGAAGTTATTGTGAGGCTGGGATGGGTAGACAGAAAGTCTTGTGTAGCATGATTGTATAAGTCTCATACCTTTGGGAAACCAGGGCAAAAGTCATGCCTGCCTTCATTCTGTTTGCTTTGAAAACCATAGAGTGGACTTGGCAAAACTGTATCTTCCAAACTCAAAGCTATCTTTATCCTTAGTAAATGGGATGGAATGGTAGACAAAAAGTAAGATAAAGTAAGATTTACAACGCAGACAGGACTGCTTTATGCATGAATGTAACA
Source organism: Poliocrania exsul (assembly GCA_035041345.1). Taxonomy (NCBI): domain Eukaryota; kingdom Metazoa; phylum Chordata; class Aves; order Passeriformes; family Thamnophilidae; genus Poliocrania; species Poliocrania exsul. The sequence continues at coordinate 24,980,242 of JAWWLZ010000118.1, forward strand.
GGTGAGAGATCAATTACAATCTTCATCACCACCTAATCTGATTCAGTAAAACTGCTTGTTACAGAGGAAATGGGTGGAAGTTATATATAGGACTACTGGTTTCATGCAGCATTGAGCTATCCAGGGAAGACAAAAGAATATATGGATAGCCTTAAAAGAGGTTAGAGAAAGGAGAGAAATGGACTGGTTTTCTCATTCATGGTGATGAAATCAAGTCTTAACACCAAGAAAGAGGTAAGGTAGGTATTTTATTGAAGAGAGGAAACCTTTCTAATGCAAAGGTTGAATGGATTAGGTTGGACTTCTGTTATTAGATGGTTTTTAAAACAGCATTATGCAAGTGCCTGTCAAGAATTGTGTAAGAACACCTGGTAACTACAAGGCCTCCTAAGCTCGAATTGAACCACTTTTCTGTGATTCTTTTATAATGTACAGGCTGCCTTGTGAAACACAGATATGGAATGATGTAAAGAAGGCTTTTGTGCACTAAGGTTTGTCTAGCTAGAGACTGGGAGAGCTGAAGGTTTGGCTTGTGTAAAACTAACATTCTAATAGAAATACTGTCCCAAAAGAGACATTCAGCCCTCAGAGGAGGGAGAACTGAAGCCTTAGAAAATAGCCACAACTTCAGGACTCGGAAGCACTTTCAGTAACCATATGAACACAACTCATAGAATGGTAGGACACAACACTACTGTCTTGCTAAAAGCTGCAAATACTTTTACCTCATCTGGGCAGCTCCCAAGCAGAAAGAAGCTTCTCATCCTTGGCTTCAGTCATGGATACTGGAAGCCAATGCCATGTGTAGTGAAGAGGCGCCATCCATGTCATGTCCACAGTTAGAGAAAGATAAGGAATTATTCAGCAGGGAAACAAGTCACTGTTTGTTACAAACTTGGATGACAGAATTTGACAAGTGCTGTTGCATCAAAGGTCCGGATCCAAACTCTTCCTCATCCATGCAGTCCTTATTTAATCTGTTCTGGAGTCAGGAGCTTGTTCAGCCACATAATCATTTCCTGAGATACAGAAAGCACTGCCATCCAGAAGTCAGTTGTAATATCTTTAAGCACTGCCTGGATCTAGCGGCAGCAGCACTTGTGCATAATGCTGAACTTTGGCTATACAGCAATTCACTGCTGCTGGTTTGTTTTCTTTTTTTTCCCCATTCGTGCTGCTTCCTTTATACTTTTCCATTTATTTTAATGGACAGTTATGGATAAATATCTAAACCATAAGTTTTACACAAAAACATTTGCTTGAAAAGAAAGTCTTTAACTCAACAATATTACATCTTCTTAAAAAAAAAAATCCATCAGAAGGTTTTTATCAGGAAACTGTAAAACAAAAGAAAAGGTTAATGATGTCTTATTACAACTTCTGTAGTACTTTCTAGTTTAACTAAGTTTACTGAGAAAAACTGTAGTTTTCCAGTTAGCACAAATACCAGGCTTTACAAAAGCCCTTTTTCTCTGCAGAAAAACAGCATGAAGGGTTGCTAATGGGGAAATACTAACTTGTCACATTAAACTTACTGAACCAGGAGAGAAAAGAAATCCCGACAAATCCACAAATGGTGATGCTTGCAGTCTGCCTTGAACTCACCAAGTATGACGAACAGTGACACTGCTGTCTTAATGTATTGCTGACAGAGCTGCTGTACTCATTAACCTTTGATGAAACAAGATGTCACTTTGTTCACATCAAATGCTCCTTGATGCCAGTGCTCAGAGACTGTTTTTGTTGCTGATGCAGACATCAGCTATTGTTGAAAACATTCTCTCTCCCTTCCAACATTTCACTGCCCATGAGGATTTATAGGTGCTGATCATTATCAATCTGCAAATGGAGTCTGAAGCCAAGAGTGTGTGTTTAATTTCTACAGCTTTTAATGACTCATTTTTTATTAAAAATCTTTATTTAAAATGTAATTAAGGTATATTTAAACATCTGAAAATGCTGCATTCTTGATATGCTACAGGATGCTGCCAGCAACTCAAAGGTACATTTGAGTGATCCCATTTTTTTTTTTGAGGCTATTGGAACTCCTAAAACAATATTAACAGCATTACAGCTACATAGTAGAAGCATATTGTAGTGAGAAGAGGGATTGAGTTGTGTAATATTCCAGTCAGCATCATGACTAAACAGTGGTGTAGCCTGGATTAGAACTGCCTGTTCCTAGTTCCTGATCTGTTCTCTAGCCTTTTATCAGCATTACCTTCTATTATCAACATCAGGAGCCAATCTTGTTGTTCTATGTACAGCAAATATCATGTTCTCGAACAAGGAAATACTGACTGACTATCTCTAATCTAATAATAATTTTTATTTAGTCTTTGCATGATAAGTACATAATATTGCTATGAGATAAATGAAAACAGAGTAAGAAGAAAGGGGAAAAATTTTCCTCTCCTTGTTGAATTCATAAATTTTCAGTAATGAAACCCTGAGATCAGAGGTGCATGTTCTCACAGTGGCTTTTGTGTTATTTAATGAACAGAAAGACATTTACAGATGACCTCTAATGACATCCTTTCCAATTTTTTCTTTTTCCTTGCATTAGGAGACTTTGCAGTTTTTGTATTTGACTTCATATTTTTTTCACAATTAGGTCTGCAATCATTACAGCTGTCCTGCAAATATAACATCTTGGGAAATAGTTGAAGATAAGAGTGGGGATTCTTCTAATTTGCAGTTGTGCAGAAGAGGAGTGTCTGATCAGAGCTTGATGCTGGAATTCTACCTAAAGGTCATGCCATGCCTCAAGGGGTGATGAGCCTTCAAAGCTTTGTGGAATAAAATAGCTATAGAAGAAGTGGATTTTAAGAAAAAATATTTAAGGGAAGTAGATTAATAAAAAGAGCGAGTTGTTTAAGGCACAGGAACATTTTCAGACTCTTGCAGTGAAAGGAGGCAGCAGAGGTGAATGTTAGAGAGAAAGTGTAAGTAGATGAGATGCAGGCAGAAGTATTTCCATGGGAAATGTAGAAAATATTAGTTTGCTTAACACTGTAGTGCATCTGTCCCTTATTGAGTGATGAAAGCCTGGGAGATTAACCATCCACACTAGTCCAGCTTTACAAGATGAACATGTGAAATTCACAGAATAGCAAACTTACATGAAATGTGACCATGCCACTAAACAGCAACACAATGGAAAGTGCATCTGAGAACACATGGAATATGATCAAGCATAGCTGATACAGCGCCCTTGAAAGGTGGTGGTAAATACACTCATTTAAAGACTTTCACCTGTTGCTTTAAATCATTCATACCCCATGGCATGTCTGCCAGCACTGTGACCCCTGGCACAGAGTGAGGAACATCAAAGAGAGAAGGGAGCAGATCAAATCTCAGGTGGGCGTTGCACCCTCCTTATGGATAAAAGAAGTGACAGTAAGTTATAAAACAGGTGGAATTTGAATATTGCAAGCCTAACATGAGTGACCCAACAAATAGTAGGATGGTATTACCTGTTCATGCAAAATCATGTAGAAGGTCTTTTCAAAGATTATATAACCTCAAAGATGTGTGAAAATATGAGCTACACATTGCTACCTTATTAAAAGTTTGTTTTGCTTTTTTTTTTTTTAACCTAAGAAGGTTTTACAGTCTCTGACACTACCTGTAATCACAAAAGAAAATAAGATTCTTAGTTTAGTTTTTAACAATCAGGTCTATTTTCTTGAGATACGTCACTGTGCCATGCAGCATCTCTCCTGCCAGGATGCTTACAGTCAAGTATATACTGTCAGGCACAGTTTTCTGCTGAAATGGCTGTTTCTCTGGAAATATGCACATGCTACTTCCCTTCTCTAAATGTTCTTCATTTGCTTTTGGGTACAACATGTACAGACTGGTTTTAAAACAGTAGAAATTGCTCCTTGGAAATGAACTGTAGTTAAAATTGAGGACAAGCTCATTTACAATCAGAGCCAAGTCTGCAAGCATATGCTCTGGGTATCTAGTATCAGGCCAATTTCAGTAATGTTCATTTGACTATGTACTCTGTAATCTGTATATTGTACCAGCAAAAGTTTGTTACGAAAACTCATCACTTCTAATCCCTGAGTCCTAATATAAAATACTTTCTGAACAAGAATAAAAACATTTTCACAAATCCTCTTTAGATAAAACAATTTATAGAGTGTTTTTCTGAACTAAGGGAAGTTTTAACAATTAAACACATTCATGATAATGCTGATAACATGAGTGTGATGCCGACTTCAGGTCTTTCAATATAGTCTTTGACTTTGGAGAACATTACTTTGATCCTAATTCAGGGTCCATAGAAAGTCTGTGCTGTCACAACAGAAACTATAATTGCAAAACCAGAACCATACTGAAGTCCCCACTGTAACAGGTGTCTGCTCTCTATACTTACATATACTCACATCCTATTTACCTTAGTGACAAAATTCCTGCTACAGTCCTTTGAACTTTTCCTACATTAAGGTCCTCAGGGTTAAAATTCTGTTCAACAGAGATTTGTTGGTGTTTGGGGTGGATTTTTCATATTTCAGTAGTGATAGTCTTTTAAAGTTGGTAATTATTTTCATTTTTTTAGGGTTGACTTTGGTTGGTTGCTGTTTACTTTTCTAGTAGTAAAGGAGAGGGGGAAGGGGAGAAAGCTTTGTTGTCTCCTCTAAGTGTAGAGACTGTCTACAAACTCCTTTGAAAAGTGATTTCAATGAATCAGAAATGCTTTCTCTAGAGTTTCTATGTACTTTCTCCTGGGTTTTGTGCTCCAGTGTGTATCATAGGAGTTCAGATTTCATAGTGCCCTTGAACAAAGTGTGTTTCTAAGACAAACAGCAGCCTCATGGTTGTGCTGAAATGCAACACTACATAGTTGCCCTGACATGAGGGAGCTGGATGAACCCAGTGTCACATGGGCCTGGTGGAGATGTGGTGATCTCCACTAGGAGGGAGGGAGAACATTTTCTGGAAGCTGGAAATGTGGAATGTTCACACTTGGCTCCAGAGACAGTCAGTTATGGTAATCAACACTTATTTGGCTAGATGCTCATCTGACAGAAAGTGACAACGTCTTCTGTAAAGTTAGAACTTAAAACCACTGTATTTTCAAAATACCACTACTACCTCTCTATCCAGACAAAGACTTCAGACCACTCTTTTGGAGGACGTCCTTCACTGACAGAGGAGACAACATCTTCTTTTGTGCTTTAGAACACTTACTGTTTTCAACCACTTTGATTTGGGTCTTTTCTGTGGTAATGCGAGACAAGAGCTCTTCCTCCCCAAATTAATTTCCTTACCCCTTTTAGTTATTCTAACCTGGCTCAGTGTAAAGAAATCTTTGCTGTGAGTAACAGCGTATAGGAGTGCTCAGTGGTATCTTTGTCAGTGAACACTGTGGGAGCAGTTCCAGTACACCTCTTGTTTATGTGTATAAAGGTTGAAAGGTCTTCTGTCCTAACAAAGAGAAATATGATCTCGAAATAAACAGAGAATATTCAGTATGATAAGTTAGCTTTTAGTGGTTTTTTCCACCAGCTAAGAGTGAGGTGTAATTTTTTATTGTTCCTTTCTCCCACTTCAGCCACCACTGCCATAGCTGTCAAGAGAGGACAGGAGCTTTGGACACATTCAGGGGAAGGGAAGAAATCAGGTGCCTAAAATACGTGTGCAATTTCCAAGCCCATGCTCATCAGAGGGCACTGAATTGGGCTGCTTTCTGTGCTTTAGACAGAGCTGCTGGAAGCTCCAAGTTTTGCCTACTGCCAAAACTATATTTGAAATGCCATTCTGCAATTTTTCATCATGTCTTTTCACATCACTGCTGATTATCATTGATATTGGCTTGGAAAAGGAGATGCTCTCCTATGTAATCATGCAACGACCACAGTGTCCAAACATCACCAGGGCAACCTTTCTTCCTGCCATGCTCTGCACATTTTTGCAACAACTGCTCCTGTAGTACAGGCGAGTTTCAGGGCTTAATGGGTTGGTGCTCCCAGACCGAAACTCTTGGCAGGAATAGTGAGGTTAATTACTTTCTATTAAGGTGAAGTCCTGGCTCACAGAGACTTTTGCTGGTGACTTCAACACAGCTTGGATTTCACCCTTCAAAAACCGGTGACTGTGCAACAAAAGAATGTGTCCTGCCAATTTGTGAACCTTTGATTTCAGTTGCTGTTGCCCTGCTTAGCACTCCATGGTGGCTTAACAGTGTCTGGCAGCAGTGTGCTGATCTTACCCACCTCCCGGGCTTGGCTTCACCTATCCTGCAACTAATAAGTAATGTATCATTTTGTTTACTGACTAGTCTAATCTCTCTATACTGGACTGTGTTACCAGACACTTTTGTCTGTCATAGGAACTTCATATTATATTTTGGAAACTTGGCTAGTGGCAACCTAACCACAAAAGCTAGGAATAGCAGCATATGTGCATTTTAGAGAACAGTTTGACAAAATTGCAGCAAATCACAGAAATTCTGCATATCTCATGTATGCAAGGCAGGTTTAATTTTTTAATGCTGTTATTGGTCCTGTACATCTCAAGGACATCGTGACAGCCATTTTAAGTATCCAGTACATAGCCAGTCACACTTTGTTTGTTTTGGGGGTGAAGGAGAAAAGTTGGTTGCTTGCCTTTTTCTTTTTTTGGGGGGAAGGTGGGGGTGTGTGGGTGCTTTGTTTGTTTGGGGGTGTGTGGGTGCTTTGTTTGCTTGGTTTTGGGTTTTAGGATTTTTAATTCTCTGTGGTTGAAGGTTTCTGAGGGATACATTTTTCCTTTTTCCTCTTTGATAAATTATCAAAGGTTGTTGACCTCATGGTTAATAATTTTGTTCAAGTTTACAAAGAACAGTTAGGACAATTCAAGTAAATATTCTCATTGACTGTAAGGAGGTTGATTAGTAGCAGTAATCACGTGTAAGAGAGTTTTCTGTACCAGCTCTCAGTTAAATTTAAAAGTCTTCAAAAGTATCCACTGAAGTCAATTGGAAATTTTTCCGGAGTAGGGAGTGAATATAAAACTGAGGACAGTCCTGAAGACCAGGCCCAGGTTAAATAGCTTTACTCCCTGAATACAAACAGCAGAAGGTTTCTGGATAAGCCAAGACAAATACCTTTCTTCTGTAGTTTTTTCTTTGCCAGCCGAATCTAATTTTTAGCAATTCATATGATAAACGCTGCTAAAGCAACATGGAAATGGAATATATCTGAAAATGACATGTCACTTCAGACTATAGTTGGTACAGTCTGTTTCTCATTGTAACATGTATTTAACACATATCTAGTCCCAAATGCTGATCAGCTTGTTCCAGGGTTTTTTAATTTGTAGTATATAGGGACAATCGAGGCACTATGTTCTTTCCATAAAGTTTTTCCTTTCATAGCAAAAGACTGAAATGGAAATAACATGAGAGGGAAACTGTGCTTCACCAATGCCAGAAAAAGAAAAGTATCCAAAGTTAAAGAGCACAAAGTTTAAAGTTCAAAAATCAGATAACTTCCTCTGATTTTCAGATGTCTGGAAGCAATTTTCATATGCATATTCTTCCTGAAAAAACAAAACCAACAACAAACAAACCAAACAAAAAAAAAACCCCAGCAACAAACCTGAAACAAAACAAAAAGTAGAGGAAGCATATTCTCCACAAATGTCCTTTTAATGCTCTCTCATTACCTTACTGTGATGGACCTCTTCCCTGGTCTTTTTACTCCTACTGACAAGTAATCTTAGCCTGCTAATCCTGACCCTTAAACTCTGCTACATAATAATTAACTTTCAGTGTCTCATGACTCTGATTTTTATGTATTAAATGCATACCTTGTTATCCACTCAGTACTGCATAAGACACCAGTTTGACAAAGAATGAAATCCAGTTCTTGGGAGAGAGCTTTATTCCTCCATAAGACAAATAAACCCTCTTTCCAGGACTTAAGTGTCATTAGAGGTTTGTTGATATTGAGAAATTTAATCTGCCAAATGGTTAAAAAAATACTTTCCAAGTAAATTCACAGACTTGCACTAAATCTCCACTGATTTAGATTGCAAGGATTTTCTTCTAGTTTAACTTAATGATTTTTTTTTTTTAAAAAGTATGCCCCAAATCATTGTACTTTTTATTTTGAGATCTGAGTCAGCTGGCAAATAGTCCTTGCAAGATCCATTTGTAAGGTGATGATTTTCCACAGAAAGTGACAAGCCTGTTTATGAAACAGAAAACTTTGAAATCAGCAACGTTCCCTTCCAGCGAGAAGCCGAATTACTCACAAGATAAAGAAACTTTCTTGCACTTAGAATCAAATTCATCATGTTTAATAATGAAATCACTTATAGATTCAAAATCAAAACTTCTGTGATAAGCAGAGTAAGGAGAGCAGGATTTTATTTTTCTTAAAGCATGTGCTTCAAAAACAAACTTTTTTTCCAAATAAGTCAGTTTATTGTTGTTTTTCCAGGTTTTGATTACAACAAACAACACTCAGATATTTAATATCTTGTTTCCATGAGAAATAACAAGCTATCTTTAGAACAGCAGATGTTATTTCTTCAGATGAGAAAGGTGCACTTTAATTCACTTCTGCTAAATAAGACTTTTGGCTTTATTGGCAGGTTGTCAGGAAAATTAAGTGAAAATGACAGTGCATTGCCAAAGTGCAAAAGGCTTGGATTTAAAAACATGTCCACTTGAAATCCATTTCAAGTCATCAGTCTGGAAGTTTTTCCATGGCTTCAGTTAAAGTGAAAAGGAGAGAACAGGGCCTAAAATTCAGAAAAAACACTTCTCATTCACTGTTCAAATCATAGAAAAAGCTGACTGTAAAAATATTTACTGCAAAATATTGACATAGCTTGTCAAATATACCTCTTTTAAAGGTCTTGAAAAGAAAGAGGGACCTCTTGAAAAGCCATGATCCATCTATGGATGCTGAAAATTGAGGCTTTCTTTGGTAAAGTCAGAGAGAATCCTGAATGTTGTCTGGGGAGAAAGGCAATCAAATGTATCACTTAATTCCAAGGAGATCCAAAGGCAGCCAGGAAGTGAGGGGATGCTTCTGTAGGCCTGCAGGAGCAGCTGGCAACCATCAAAGGACAGCAGAGCCTCTTGGGACCAAGATGGGCTAAGCCTACATCTTTGAAAATGGAGTCGTTGCTTTTTGGGGAAGAGCAAGAATAACTCAGGTTGTTGTCACATTATTTCCAGGTGTGCAGGGAAGAGGAGAGGTGTATCTAGGCAAAACATTGAGTTCTGTGGAGTTCAATAGGGAGCAAGAGGCAGCCACCATCCTGGGTCATTAACTCCTGGATTTACCATCTTCTTAGGCAAATCCAGGGCTTGAATTGAAGGGAAATTGCACCCTGACAAATCTTAAAGGAGTGGGTTGAAAGGCTGTAGGGAAAAAAGGGACAGGGAGTTCTTTCTGCTGTTTCTCAGTGGCTACTTGCCCTGCCCATCTCACTCTTATGAAGTGCCCACTTGTGAGCATTCCACCCTTGTGGAAAGCAGGGAGTTGCCCAGGGCCTTGAAATTTTAGATATTTGAGCAGATCTCTCTTGTCTCACATCAGTAAATTCTCCTGAGAAAAGAAAATTAAGTTACTCCCCTGCTCTTTTATATCTCTGTGCTGAGACCCCTTACAATAAATCCTTCAGACAGTTTAGCTTCTTCAAAAGGAAGGTGAATGCCCAGGACCTAGCTATTTTGATTTAAATTGGGCTCAATCTAAAAGAACCATGGCACTTGTAAGCATGATTGTTACTTAAATTTGCTGTGCTTTAGTCAGCAAACAATGCACGTAACAAACGCTTAATTCATGGCAAAAACAGAGATCTGTGTTGTTGGTTTGTTTAGGGATTCTTTTTAACCATAACTTTATTTAAAAGAAGAGTAGGAAAGATGACAATGATGTAGAGGAATTGTCTTAGAAATTTTGAGAATGAATTCCACCTCTGCTAAATTCTCTGTTTCAGGAGTGACATGAGCAAAAGAAAATGTTGCCGAGAAAATTTGTGTGACATAAAGGCTGTACCTCTGACTCTAAAAATAAAATGGGAGCCACTAAACAGCAAATGTTCTGTAGTGATAATGAACCTTTTTTCCCCCCGTTTGTATGAATCACAAGAAGACTGGTATTACTTTATATCTTTTGCCATTGCAAGCTTTTGCCAAAAAGCTGGAGGTGTAATATAATCCCTCATAATTACATGTTTTGAGAGATAGAGCATTCCTTAGCTGTTTATGTGGATTAAAACTGACTTAGAATGCTAGAAGGCATTCCAGTCATAATGGTAAACTAATTAGCAATTAATACAGGGCTATGGTTTAAGAGTAATTTTTATGTTATACTTTGCCACTAAAATGCAAATATTCAAGTAAGCTACAAATGATTTCACAGAGTTTTATCCCATTAATGTGATAAATTCTTTGTCCCTTTACAAACAGAAGAAAAATGTTGCAGAATAATGATTGAAGAAGTAGTGCTGTGAGCAGCACTAGTTTCACTTCTTATTTGCAAACATCTGTGGCAATAATTGACAAAAGGGTAGGTTCAGATCTGTATTCAGATTTTAATTGGTACTGTGAAATCTCTGCATTAATAAATAGACTAAAAGATTGTTTTACCTCTCTATTAAGGTGTTGGAATCCTGGAATGGCTAAACAGACCATAAAAAAACACTTCACAGATTTGTCCTTATAGAGATCTATTCTGGCACCTTTTCTTTCTAATGATAGGTTAATGTGTTTAGTTTACATCACCTGCCAAGTACAAGTACTTCTCTGAACTGTATCCAAAGTGAATAAGTCTAAACTAAGATATAAGACTATTTTTTTCCATTTACTTCAGTAAGCTTTGGATCGGATTCTTATTGAATCTTCAAAGTCGAATTAGAAAAACTCATGGAATCATGGCTTCTTGTATCCCTTGAGCTGATTCCAGCCCTAGAGCTGGTCTATGTAGAGATTTCTGATAGTGTAGAACAAAACGTGAGCCTGGTGAGATTCTTTGAATTTGGTAATGTGTTAAAGTAAATTGTTGTTGATTTCTGAGAACCTAGAGAATCAAATCTAATGCTGTGTTTTCATAAGCTGATTTTTTTTAGCGTTTCATTTCTTTTATTTAATGAAATTACCATTCTTTGTTATATTCAAATGACAGAAAGATTGGAGTCTATGGGCATTTATTGTAACTCTCTATCTCACAATTCTGATTGTCACTGCACATTCAGTCTGGTTTATTAGTAAAAGTGATCCAACCATCAAGAGGAAGGCAAGACTTTTCAAATAAAACCTTTATAAATACGTTTTCTCCATGCTCTGTTTGCAGATATGACTTGGAATACTGGCAGAAACAAATGAAAGACAAATTTCTTTCCAAGCCCTGGCAGTCAGCTAAAGTTACAAGTGCCTGTTTGTAAAACATTGTTGGTTAAAGTCCTTAGGTATTCAAATAAAAGACTTGCATAGACAGCATCTTTTTCATAAGTGCCCTCCTGCTTAACAAATGGGAACTTATCAGAGAATTGTCCTTGCAAGACTGGCTTATGAGTTTTTTTAACACTTTGGCTGGAATTCCTGCATGCCAGCCAACCCTCCACAGATCATAAAAAGATTCCTCAGAATGGGAGTCTCTCTGAGAAGGCCACAGAAAACATTCTGCTGAAAACATTCAGCATAAGAATTTCAGGTCAGGAGACTTTTGGAGGACAGCAAAGGAAATGAGCGAGATGGGAGAGTGCACAGGTGTTGTCTTCAAAGGTCTGTAGTAAATGAACTTTGGCTTTCCAAGAAAAACACACAGATGTGTTATTCCCAGCTAATGTCATTCAACATATTCCTAATGAAAGGCAAAACTGTTCATATTTAAATCTTTTCCACATTTCATCATAAATTTGAAAATGGTTCAAGTTTTATGTGGAAGGGGGAGGAGAGCTACTAATGTACATACATTTTTTTTTTTTAGTTGGAAATTTGCCTGTTTGGGTGTCCCCTCAAAAACATGAAAAAGGCACATCTGAAGTAAAAGCAATTTTTCTGCCCCCAGCCCCACTTGGCAGAAAGGAAAAGCTGGAGATCATAAAAACACATCACTGAACAGTAAAGGTCTAGACCATAAATGTGTAATTTTCTCACTATGCAGAATCCAGCCCCTGAGAGTTGTATAGCAAGCTGTATTTTGCAAGAGGTTTCTGTGGGGTTTGCACAAATCCACAGTGCCATGCTTCAGTCTGCCCCTTTCCCCTCCTTTGCTGAGGAAGTGGTGTCAGTGTCTGGACCTGTAGGGCTTCAGCCACCTCACTGCCTGCCCCTCCCACACTACAAGGCCCAGAGCCATGGGGACTGCAGGACCTGCCATGGCTTGTGGGGGCAAACTGCTGGGGAAACAAGTGGTGTAACTGCCATGGTTATTCATCAGTGGCTATGATGGCACTGCTGTAGTTCCAAAAGTGCTGTGGCCAGTTGCAAGAGGACCCCCAGTGTTGCTTCACAAGCTGAGAAGTTCATGCAAACAACTTCTCCCTGCTTCCAGCCTACTGACCAAACTTTTGGGCAGGGATTGAGTGGAATTCAGAGGAAATACCAGCAGATCTCAATTGCTCCAGTGGTCCATGTACTGTCTTGGAAGTCATGGAAATGTGGCTCCTTTGTTCTTCAGCCTCTTGGCTCCTGTGTGTATGTTTGAATGTATTTTCATCTTGGGCTTTATCAGTCTTATTTGTTCACATTTTAAAAGCTGAGATCTCAGAGGTATTTTGGCATTATTAGATGATTGTAAGTGTTTAAGGATGCTGGAGTTCCCTGAGGTAAGGATCTTGCTTGCATCTTACTGAAGGTTGCCTACATGGCACAGGGTAGAGCTGTGTAGATAAAATAAGCTTGTTCCTGGGAGAGCCTCCTTGACCACCAGAAGCTGCTTGTCTGTGTCAGTGAATCAAGCCAGTGCATTTTATTTCTCGTCACGGCTGGTTAGGCCAAACTCTGTGCCAAAACCATGCCTATGTCATGCCTGAATATCTTTTGCAGGACTACACTGTGCTACACAGAGCTTCAAGTAGAATACTTTTCCCAGTAAGTCCCTTGTCTAGTCTAAAGGGTAGTTCTGTTATACAAGTAACAAAAACATTTTGGTGAAATATACTTGCAGTGAGACATTAGAAATTCTGTCGTGGGAGTGTAACAGGTAATAGCATACATTCCATTGAAGTTTTTAAACTTAATTAAGAACCACCAAACATTAAATTGAATCGAACATGCTTGTCAGTCTGAGGCAGTGTAACATGACTCTGATCTCTAACCGGGATTTAAAGTTTTGTCCTCAATTAGGTCATCTAATTTTCTTCATTTAAACACCACAGGAAAATGAAAAACAGGTGTTTCCTCTATCAAGCACCTATTGTTATGGGTTTTTTTTTCTATTTTGAATTATAGTCACAGTATTTTTAAATAACGAGCCAGGACCTCCTCTTTGTTTTCAGCAAATGGAATGAAGCTGATTCTCCTAGCAGTTACTGCCATAGTCAAGCTCTCCCATAAATTGGAAAGGGAAAGGAAAGGCAGCTCCAAACCTTTATTTATCATCAGTGTGTCTTGATGGTACTTGTAATTTCCTGTGACTACTATGATTATTTAAAAAAAAAAAGTTCCCTGAATAAAGGAGCAGAAGCAGAGCTTTGGGCTGGGAGCACAGTAACAGCATCCCAGATAAATATGAACTCCTTTCACAAAGTTACAGATCTCTCCCAGCACAGAGCTGTGTAAAGGGTAAGGAAAACCATTGCTTGGCTGAACAGTGATTTCTTTCCCAGTTCAACCAGTGTGGCAGGAACCTATTTTGCATTTTACTTAAACTCTCTATTAGTCTTTTATGAAGGTTAGTGATGGATCACAGGCTGCAAAAACCAAAGACTTATGAACTTGAGACCATCAAAAACCAGCCAATGTAAATTGCTTTGAAATTATTCAGAGTTGGATATTACTATGTTTGTATAGTTATACAGTTATCACAATCAAAACTTTAGGCATCTCGTGATTAAAGAAAGAAGTGGATGAATTCAGTGCATTCATTTGAAACATTAGAGCTCAGAGCTTGTCTTGGAGAGCCTTCACAAGGCACCAGTCTCAAAACTGGGATAAACATGAAGCACTCTGTTATTGAATGAAGGAGTTTCTGGAATAGCCTTTTTTGATTGCTCCAGAAGAAGAGTGAGCATTTATCTTTTAGGAAGTGTTTTCTGTGAATTCCTGCAGGCTGAGGAATTCTTAGTCATGCCAAACATTTGATTATTATGACTTTTTACATTTTCCACTAGCAATGGGTAAATTTAATAGAGGTCAGCATTTTCATGCATTTCAGTAAAGGATGTTTATTAAAGCCTTACCCAAAATTCTGTGAGATAGAAATCTTCTGAGATTAGATATTTGGAAAAATGTTGCTTAAGCTGCAGGAAATTGGGTGTGATCATTTCATTATGAACTAATTTGATTGCTGGCTATATCTTCGTAATTCAAGAGAAAACCTGCCAGGAGATTTACCAAATGCCACTCTGGATATTGATCTCAGTTCAGTGATATAATTCACTCCACCAGTTTCAATCAAAGTACAGCAGTAGTGGGACCCATCACTTCTTTGTGAGAGGACTTTTTCTGGGCTGTAGAGCTAATACTATTGCAGAGGTCTTTAGGGACAGGGAGTAGCACTTGTAACTGATGAAATTCTACGTGCCTTACTAACATCACAGTCGTGGTATTAAAATGGCATTTTTCTCAGCTTGCTGTGGTTTGAAACACTAGCTTTAATTTCACAGTAGTTGACCTTGATCATGCAAGACAATAAGCAGCAAAACCATGGAAAAGTCCCAGAATACAATTCTCTTTAAAAGAAGCAAAACAAATCTGATCCACTGGTAATCTTAGAAGGTATTTAATCTAGCAGGGGAGATGACGGCTTCAATAGGAGTGTTTTAAAACTTCTGCTCATATGCCAGTCTTAATAATTTTCAAGTACAAATAAGCACTCAAATCATTAAATTCCGAAATAACTTCTCACTACCCCCTTTTCAAAAACCTTGACTTATTAGAAATGGCCTTTCCCTATAGATAAATACTGAATGTGGTCAGGCTATGAGGCTTGCATTCTTCCAGGCTAGATTCATATATGCAGACATTTTTTAGCATGGCACATGCATGAATAAGCACCAGGAAAACTATGCAAATACCACATTTCTATTCCACTCCTTATTAAAGTACGTTTCATGCTTGTGAAAGCTGATGGGCTGGTGAGCAAGAAAGGCAATACAGTTCTTTGGCCTTATATTCTGCTTTATAACAGCAGCTCAAACATTTTTTCCCCACCTGGTCTCATTAGTATAGATGAATGAAAGGGGGAACTCTTCTATAGCTGATAGTCTCATTCCTATGCCTGTGCCATCACTAGCACACAGTGCCAGCATATGGGTAATATTATTTGGGGGAAGGGGAAATGGGCTTGCTTGCTTGCACAGACAACTGAGAAGCCAGCACACTGAGGCTCTCATTGAGCAAACCTTCCTCTGCGTATGCTCCAGCCTGCCCATGCTCATGAGGCTGTTCAGAACGTGCTTAACTGTAATCAGATGTTCAAATTCAAAAGGATTTGAACATCTGCTTCTCATTAAGTGCATGCTGAAGAGCTTTGCTGAATCAGGGCCTTAGCCATTAGGAAATAAACAGAGACCACCAACTTATTTTACATATACTCTTGCAGAGTGTTCGGATAGATAGTAATGACTTTCAGTCAGTACTGCCTAAAGTTGGCTTTGAACTGCTGACCTGGAGGTGAAAGGCTTATATCCTATTACCAATCCCTGGGGCAAACCAGTCTTACTTGTTTTCAAATATTAATGAATTAAGTCATGACAAAAATGGAGCCCCATTGATTGCCTTTTCCTCATATTTTTCCTGTGTCAGCATCAGTAACTGATGCTGCTGTAGAAAATCTTCAGGTGTTTGTGTTGCCCACAATTCTCTGGTTTAAATTACTTGCACTGTAAGCAGAGTCTTAATAACTGAAACAGTTGGTTAGTTTCTAAAAGTATTTAGAAATGGACCTTTCCACAAATGTTGATAGTAACTGTTCATCAAGGAAAACATACTTATGTGTAGGGTCTAATGAATTATTTAGGTATCTATTCTTCTTGCAATATGCAGACATAACTCTCACTGACACTAATAGGAGATTCATATGCATGCCAGGAGCAGGGAAAATCCTTGGAGAGTATTTAGACAATATTCCTTGAAGGATTGGTGAGGGAGGGGGTGCAGCAAGAAGGAAAATTTCAATGCAAACATGAATTTGTCATTTTTCTTCAGAGGATATGCATATTTATATTTTTTAAAAGACAGTGGGGACCCTTAACTAACAAATATTTAAAATTCTATTTGCATCCTTCAAGCAGAACTGAGATGAGGGCCACACACAGACCTCCAGCTGAAAGCGCAGGCACATTAGTAATGAGGAAAAGCAAATGCTCCTGGTGAGTGCTGTTTTGAAAGCTTTGGGTTTAGCCTTGGTTATTGGGCTTTTGGAGGCCCTTTTTCCTACAAAAGGAAGCTAATTGAACCACAACTACTCTCTGAAATTGTTGGATACAAGGATGTACTTTTGATCTAATGTTGAGTGGCACTAGTCAGATATTATGAAGGTCCATTTGTGGTAGGATTTGCTCAGCTCTGTGTGATGTATTCACAGTGATGCCCAATGCACATAAGGACCTACGTGGCCTACAACAGGTCAATAGACCAGGGACATCTGTAAGCTAGACCATGGCATGACTGCAAATGCAGAAAAGATTCCTGTGCTATGGCAAGAAATGCAGATACTTTCATTTTTGTCTTTTGTCATCAGTCTTTTTAAATCATCCCAACATATCAGAGAGCCATCCCTCCAGTGGTGCTGTATCAGAGGAAAATCACTCCAATTTTATAGGAGTGGCTGTCAAAAATCCCAGTGATATCAAAATTATGTAGTCCATTCCCTGTCTCTGCTGCTTCTCCTCCCTGGAGCTACCCTGCCCTATGTGGCTCCTTCAGCTGTTTTAGTTGTGGGCCCAAAAATCCTCAACTTAGTTTTACCACTGTGTTCCATTTCTAAAACTGGTTTTTTTGCAGCAGGGAAGAACAGCTCTCTAAACAAGCCTTCCTGGGGCTTTTGGTCTTTCGGTTTTATTTGTTTTTCCCTAAGTATGTGTACTGCCAGTTGTTGCGCAGGGACTGGGAAGGGAGGGGGCTAAAAGGTCTTATTCTGGCTGAGATTTTTGGGGTCTATACTTGTTGTCATTTCTGCATTTTGAAACTGAAGTTTCTGTGTATTTCTGGTGTTTGGTTTTTCTGAGCCCTTACTGTAAGGTATATTGCAGGAAGGTTAATTCAGTTTATGGGAGAAACTGTGATGCCATTAGCAAATGCTTCTGGCAAATGGCAACAAGTAATCTGCAACCCTGAGAAAGTTATTATGGCCTTTTTCCCTGCTGCACACCTGTCAGGAGGATAGCATGCCAGGAATCGTCACCCTGAGCTGCTCCTGTGTTTCCTGGCTCTTGC
The DNA here is from genome assembly GCA_035041345.1 of Poliocrania exsul. Lineage (NCBI taxonomy): Eukaryota > Metazoa > Chordata > Aves > Passeriformes > Thamnophilidae > Poliocrania > Poliocrania exsul. The sequence goes on from JAWWLZ010000118.1 coordinate 24,997,799, forward strand.
AAGGAGTCTGGCCCTTTCTAACCTCAGGGATTGTGTGTAACGTGATGAAGTGCACGACTTCCAGACAGAAAAAAAACTGCTTTAAGCGGTTAGTATTTCTTTACTGTAAACACTTTCCATCAGTTCTGGAAAACCACAAAATAATGATAATGCAAAGTTAATGGAAAGCAAAACTCATTAGAAATTGCATCCTATAGGCAAATATTTCTAGGAATTCAAGGTTTTTAGCTTGTAGAGACTACAGTTTACTTAAGCCTAACTGATTTTCCAAAAACATTTGAAAGGTTAATAAATTCTTCTACCAGCTATTTTATCATATTTTATATACTGCTGAAGGTATTTACTGCTTTCTCCAATGTTGGTAGTTTTTCAGGTTGACATAAAAGAACATGAAAGAAATTTTATTGCTTAAAAAATGGTCTTTTAAATAATTACTGAACAACCGTTTTGTGAAATGTTAGTTTAGTTGTGCTGGATCACTAGATTCAGTTCTGGGTTGTAACTTATATCTACTTTAACCAATGTGCCTTTTCACTATAGTTTAGAGGAAAATGAGCAATCTCATGTGAGGGAAAAAATTTGCTAATCAATGATAGGAAAGCTGGTTTTGGATTGTTTTATGGAAAACAACATTTCTATGAGTAAAGTATTATTTTTCTTGAAATGGTTTAGTGTTTGGTTAAAAATAACCAAAACCTCTCCTCTTCTCCATTCCCCCCAAGGCAGTTTGTTTTCATTTTTGTCAGAAAAAACACTCATCTTTTTTCAAAGGACCACATAAGTTTATGTGGTCCTTTGTATGAGCAGGTGTTGTATTGTCCACTACCAGTTTCAGTCTTTATGATACTTTATTAAAGAAGAAATCTTGAAGAATAACTAAATTGGAGACAAAAAGTATGTCAGCTTGCTGTGCAGTTATGTCCTGTTCTGCCCTGGGACTGATGGTTTCAAAACAGAGGCAAATACAGAAGGAGGAAATACTGAGATTTTGAAAGGTCTGAGGGAGCATTTTAACTGGACAAGACTGTGAGGTGGCTCTAAAAATCCTTCTTCATGCAGAGACCAACAGTGGCAGGTAGGACAGCCCATTAGCCCAGTCATTTTCACTTAATGAATAGAAGCTGTCAGTGAAGGTAAGGGAGGCCATTTATAACCAAAATGGGTTGTTTTTTCAGGGCTTAGGGTCGACATCAACCTGGGGCATCACCTACTTACATGCATAAATATTGGTGAAAAAACATTAAATTACAAAGAAATAGGGAAAAGAGACAGGGATAATTAATTTCAGCCAGTTCTGATCAAAGATACCTGTGAATCTTTGCAAGTTTTCCAGTCAGAGCTGCATGATGGGTAGAGGATGCTCCACTGTCAGAGAATACACTGTGCTCAAGATCCCATGCCCTTCTCTACAAGGTGGCATGCTGGGAGCACTTTGGGGGCAGAAGGAAGGCGAGTGGTCATCCAAGGAACCCACAAAGCTCCACAAACCTGTGAGGGCAAGGCATCCTTTTCTGTTATGCCGGGTTGCTGTTGGGTGAGAAGAGCCACAGCCCCTGTTGGCAGGGCCATTCTCTCCTTGGCCACCAACAAGTTTTTCTTTGCAGAAAGAATCTGAATGTACAAATGTACATCACCAAATTTGGTTTGAGAAGGCTTTTTTTTCCTTTTTTTTTTTTTTTTTTTTCCCCTCTCAGAACGAGAGATTTACTCAAACCTGCTTACTGGCTGGGGTTTTCAATGGTTTGGTCTGTTTCCTTAACAAAGATATATGCTGGGATTAAAGGATCTTGAGTTAACCTCCCTGGCTTATTTAAAATGCACTCTTTGTAAAATACACATCAAAAGTGTCATGAACTCTCTTTCACTCTGGGTGGTATGGAGGGTGGAGAAATGTTATAAACAGAGTAATACAGGGTAAATTGTAATCTAAGAGGCAGCTTTTTTTCCCTATAGAAGGCAGCTGAACCAAAAATGCAATCCCTAGATGCAGAACTGTGCTAAGGAGGATAATGTCCTGTTATTATCATCACTTTATTGTTACACTGCTTCAAAACAGTATTTTGTACTCTTCTGGGAAAACAGGTTGGGCACAAATATACTTCATATGCAGCTGAGGTTTGCTGAGCATTGCTGTTTGCTTCAGACAGAGGAAGTTGCAGGTGGCTCACAGGTTGGCAAGTACTCTGTATTTAACAGTGCTCAGCTTCTGTAGTTTGGCCTTTGGGGCTAGGGATTCACAAACATCTATTTACCTTATGGCAGTTCCCAAGACACTCCCTTGCATACCAGCCGCTGGTTGTGCTTTCCTTCACTTGTCAAATAACAGATTTGGAATAAATTGTGTAGAATTACAAGTGGCACAAATGCAATGCATAATTTTCTACCTAGTTGCCAGAAGACAATGATAATTATGTTTTTATTTTAAATCATACATTGGAGGTGGCTACATTTTGTGTAGTTCTAGTGTTGCTATGGCTATGACCATAATAACACTTTAGACTTCTTCAGAAATGTGGTTTAATCTTTCTTCTTTTTTTGTTTTCTTTTTTTTTCCTAGAGAAAATTATAGCCTAAGTAGCAGGAGGCAAGTAAACACCTTACTTTACACATTGGCACTTTCATTATATCAGGGCAGAGAGCAACATTGCACATCCTGAAAAATATAAATGTGTAGTAGAATCAAAGTCTATGTAACATGGAAAAGGTTTCAAACTAAGGGGGGAGGAAATTAGTCCCATAACAATAACAGAATTTGTATTTAAATATCCTTTGGTAGTCCATGCACTATAAAGTATTTCTTGCCGTGAATTCAAATGGCATGGCTTGCATATTGAATACTCAGCAGAATTTTAGGGGAAGAATGGGTACAATATGGTAAACTGCAGCTGTGAGAGGCCAGGATATGAGCTGTCACTTGGCCCAGCTAGCCCTTATGGCAAAGATGTCAAACTGGGCTGCCTCTCGCCCTTTACACATGTCACTCACTCTACCTACTGTTGCTGTTTATTTGTTGCAATTTTGGTCAGAGCTTTGGGACCTTCATCCCACCTGCTCCTTTTCTCAGTGCATCAGATGTGCTGTTGCATCTGTGTCCATGTAATTTGTTTGTGTCTGTTACGTGCTGCTCTCCAGTCATGGGCACAGCTTACCAGCCAAGAAGTTGCTGGTGAGAGCAGAAGCCATATGGAATTGAATTCATCTGTTTTTCTACTTCATAATAATTTTTACTTCATAACACTGTCTGTAGCCTGATGTTAACATGGCCCCTGGTGCTGAGATGTAGTGGGGTGGCTCCTGAGGTGGAATTGTTAGAATAGAAAATGTTGTTCCTCACTGAATGGCTGAAAAAATCATTCCAATTGCAGAGAAAAAATGAAGTGAGGGATGGAAATGACCTTCTATTTGAAGTACTGAAGGAGAATGATCATATGGGTAGGGGGAGCCCCAACCCAAAGTACTGTACATCTCCCTCCACCATACACACACACATGTGCTCTGAAGTCAATGTTGAGCAATGAAGGGTGTAAGATGCTGCTATAAAGATGCTGTTTGAGGACCTCAGCAGCAAACTTGCACATGGAATTATCAAGACTTATTTTCCCCCATAAGGCCACTTCCCCTGTTATGAAGCAATGTTTGGAATTGAGAGGTTGGTAATTCCCTGCAGCTTCCTGGGTGACCATGCTGTCAATCTCAGATATGTATATTTTTTCAGAGTTTTTTCCATCTGTCTCACCTTTTTTAGGGCCTGAATCTTTCCTCCATTTTAGAAAAAGGTTTTCTCTTCAGTCTATAAGTCCCTCTTGGCAGGGATGTTTTGTAACTCTGTAAGGTCACAATTTAATAAGTAAATGCACTGACTCCTTTGCCATCTGAGGGTGATGAACACCTGCATTAGGAGGGCACTGAATTCTTTCAAATTATTTTTGAATAGACTTGTGAATAGAAATATCTCCTGCATCTCAAGACATGTGAAAACAATAGTCCCACAGAGTCAAAGGCAGAGTATTATGAAATTTAAACGTTTTTTGCTTACATGGGTCTTAGGATAAATCCTTTCTTTCTTTCAGCTGTGAAATCTTTCTTTCAATCCTTCAAATAACCCGTCTGAAAGAAATCATTCCAGCAGAGCCATTACAATTAATTCTATTATGCAAACCTGTAGTTTCAGATTTTCATTAAACTGACAAATGGTTCCTCAGAGTAATTTTCTAAATTACAAAATGTATCTTGGCTGTTTTAAAAGGCCTGTTATCACACACTATCCTGTAACATAGGACTATATTAGTGGGGTGAAATTCAGTCCTCAGCCAGGATTTTTTAAGGAGCTATGTTAGGTGCTGATGTCCAATACTAGTTTTAAATTACTTAAGATTCAAGGGAGTTGAATTGTATACAAGATTGTGGGGAAAAGAAGTTTCCATCTTTTTCAGGAATTGTGACAGTATTAGTGTTTGGAACAAAACCAAAACAAAACCGATAAACATACACACACACACACCCCCTCCCCCCCCAAAATACACAAATCGCTAGGTAACATTAAGGTTATTAAAAAATAAAGTTTGTGCCAGTATTTTCTGGCAGTCCTAAGTGCATCTTTCCCATCCATTGAAGTTCCTGATCTGCCTGGGTTAGTGCTAAGGAAAACTCACCACTGTGAGTCTTAGCAGAACCCCAAATGTGGCAGAGGAGCCATTATATGGGCAGGCATGGGAATTTAGCTGAATGGTCTCCTAAAGAAATCAATAATCAGATCATTTCAAAAGAACCATTCAACAAAAACTTGGATAAAATCACAGATTACTTACAACATTGGTTTAAAGCATTTATGCTGATAATTAAGAATAACAGACAAAGAGTATTAAGTAAAGGAGAGCAAACATCTAGCCAGTCATTAAAAGAATGGAATTTTTCTAATCCTCTTACAAAGATGCTGTTTTGGGTCAAAGTCCCTTTCTGCATAAAGCAGCCACACCACATTTTTTAAGTCAATGAAGAGCTGAGAGCTGTAGCACAGACCCTCAAAACTACTTTAAACAGACAACTCCCACTGAGAGACAAGCATTTAAATTAATCTGGGGACTGGGTCTATGAGATGAATAAAGAGAGTTTAGTTCACACTGTATTGCATGGCAAACAATTATGGAGCCAAATTAATTTGATATACCAGAAATTTACTAATGCTTTATTGGTTGGAAGTTTTCACATTCTGTATCACACATGTTTTATCTCAGAGTTGAGAAATTCTGAGAAGTGCTTTTTATTAGGCTAAACTAAGAGATTTTAAATCATACAGAGCCACATTTATACTTTCCATTTACTCTATTTTTTTATTCACAATGATTGATTGTTCCTGGGAAAAGAGGGTATGTGATTGTTTCTATCTGCCTCAAAAGTAGCTTTGAATCTGCAAAATAAAGTCAAATTTACATTTTTATTTATTAAGTACCCATGAATCCCATGAAAGCCTCATGATGCACTTGTGTTATTCTGATCATTAGTAAGTGCTCTTGATTGAAGCTGTCTTTCTCTGAGTCCTTTTGACCCCTTATAGGATCTGTGAGGCAGTAAGGTCCAGTAGAAGATCCTTCAATACTAATCTCAAATCTTACTCAATTAGGCCTCCTTGGAAGACATTGTTTAATGAGTTGTAAGGGCCCCAAATTCTACTTCTAGCCTATCAAATCCAATAACAGGTCCCTAAGATGCATAATTAACCTTCCCCTCGGCATTTTCTTCTACACTTGCCTTCATGTCATCTTGGTTGAATTTTCTGTCCAAAATGTCTTTATCACCCTGTTTATTGCTCAAGCCTAAAGGCAGAATTTTCTTCTACTAAAAGGCAGATAAGCCTGACTGTACCAGTCAGGGTAGTGAAGTAACTGAGCAGCTGGTACTCTACCTGTTTTCACAATATCTCCTGTTGTTGCTGTTACAAATGTAGCATGTACGTACAGCAAGGTCCAAACACTCTTGTCTGTAAGCTGTGTCCAACATTAATGACTAGGAGTTGGTATGGTCTTCCGTTCTGAGAAATGTGAGGGTCATAAGCTGTTTAAAAGTACACTGGTCAGTAATGCTTTTCCTTGTGGTTTATAGGCAGTTAAACAAACATTCCCATATCAGAAGAAGCACAAGACTAATGTCTTCAAACCCATTGCCTCATTATACAGGTGTTTTGGTATAGCCTTAGCCCTTGGCGTTCAGAGGTGATGTGGTCTCAAAATCATCTGCAATACAAGAACAATTCACATATTCTGAGCCAAATAAACAGACTTAGGGGCAGGTTAATAAGAGAATTATATGTAGATCATATGGGATTTTTCTCTTCAGTAACATATATAGCATATATACAAACTGATGTTGGACCTTGCTGGATCCCCTTATCGTGAGAAATGGAATTGAGTAAGTCCACACAAACTGAAGCAAGGCTCAGTTTACTGCAGTTAGTTTACTGCAGTTAGTACAATTGAAATTGTAAAAATACTTCCACCTCCCCATTTAATTTAATAATGGGTAATTTTTTTTCTCAAGTATTTTTTCATCTCTAAAAATAATACCCTGTAGAGTAAACAAGAGGCTCTTTTAGTGCAAGGAATGGAAGAGAAAGAAGTGAGTTGATTCTTTCTGATTTTTTTTCTCACCACAATTACATCGGACTTTTGTGAGCTAAATCTTGTCCTGTAGCATACATATTACATGTCTGGGAAAAGGAGGTTTTGATCCAAATAAAGCTAGTTTGAGCCACATAGCAGCATCGTAGTGGGCTGTGGCTTTAAATGCTAAACTGCTCTGACTACAGATGGACTATACTATACCCTATAGGTATAAATTTTTTCTCTGTAAGTGGCTGCCTTTTACTGAGTTCAGTAAAACTGTATTAATACCCTTGCATCTTTGGTCTATTTCCTGAATTAGGTTTTGTATTAACATATGAGCTATTCCTAGTTATTGTATTTTTATCTTTTCCTCCCCTTTCTTTTATTCAGATATTAGCTGATGCAATAATGACTCAGTAGGTAAGTTTTCCACTTCACCTCTATCACTGGCCTCTGTAGACCAAGTTGCAGTGCATCATCAATTGCACAATGTAGCAGGATAGCAGATTTTGGGCTGTGAATAATAATATGATTCAAGGTCTCTTGAACCCTTTGTAATTACTTCTATTAACAGATGACTTGGTGCTTAATTAGCAAGTCATTTGGAATCAGCTCATACAAGTTACATTTCATATTGGATAACTATTCTGCGAGCTGCTTAGAAAGATATTTTTCTTCCTTTAAAAAAAAAAAAGAAAAAAACCCAAAAAATCTATGGCATCTTTAAATCATGTATTGATTGGCAGTCTTGATTGAGGAGTCTTGTGGAGATAATTGTAGTGCACAAATGCCACAGCCTTTGAAAATCTAAATTGTGTTTTCTCATGGAGTGATAACTTTGATGTCATAATTATGATCATCTAACTAGCAGTGGACAGCAGGGAGAAGCCAGACTCCAGCTGTGTCTGCAAGCTGGTGCTGGTACATACCTGCCAGCTGCACAGGAATGAAGTTTTGCAAACACTTTCCATCACTGTTCATAAAACTTTCTCCAAGGTCCTTCAGGTTTCTAAGTGACATGGCTTCTGACACTGTTAAAAAAAGATGCAAATGCCAGCAAAGTGAACGACCAAACTAATCTACTGGAGTCCTTAAAAATGTTGCTGAATCCAGCAGTGTCTAGCAAAAGCTCAGCATCCTCAGCCATCTTCATTTTCTTGTCTCATGAGTTCAACTCTCAGAGGTCTGAACTTCAGTTTTAATTTTTTCTCTTTAGAGATGCTAACGAATAATAAGACATAATCTTAGAGTGATATATCTTAAAATACCTATAATTCTCACCTTAAAATGTTCTGTTCAAAGTGATGAGAAAAAAGAAACCATCCACTCTCTGAACTACCTGCACTAAGCCTCATAACACTTGGTGATCCTCCTGTGAAAGCGTCTGGAGTCTCAGGGGATTACTGGAGTGGTTTGGGACTCATTAGAAACGTCCCCCTAGCTCAAGCATAGTTTATACTGCACTGGCCTTTAGACAAGAGGCTATCTAGTTACACATACAATTGGGTGTTCTGGAAAGCCCAGAGCAGACCCACTACTGTCACCTGGCCCTGGCAGGCTGTGGGGAAAAGGCTTCACTTTTGTAAGTAATTTGGACCTCTGAACTCAGACAGCAATTAGAAAACGAAATTTTGCCAAATGCTGGAATTAAAATCTCAAAGTGATAGAAGCCAAGTTTCTCTAAAATAAGCAAACCTGCCAGAAAGATATGACTTGGAAGACTAAGACTGCAAGCACATGCTGTTCTTAGGTTCTGTTCTGTTCTGGGTTTTTTGGTTGGGTTCTTTTTTGTTTTATTTTGGTTTTTTTTAACTTATTTCTTTTTCAAGCGCAAACAGTGCAGATTGTTTATATCATGCATATATAATACATATAAAGTTTATAGTCTCCTATATAAAAGGTTAGTGTGGTATTGAGGGAATATTTTTGTACAATTTTCATCATTGCCAGTACACATCAAAAAATCAATTTCTTTTCATTGTGAAGTAATAAGTCCAATGTGTATATTACATGCTGGTCCTCCATCTAAACTCAGCATGTGTGTTTGGTTGCCATGTGTCAGAGATGCTGCTTTGTGACTAGGCCCTTACATCTCTGAGAAGACTGCAAAGAACAGTTCAGCAAGTTTTTACTTGTTATTCAAATTTAAGTTTTAAAATGGTTTTGGTAAGCTCCCAATGCTTTTAGATGCTCTTGCATTTCAGTAGACGCAGTTTAAGTGTAGAAAAGGCACAAGCAGTCTTACCTGTTTTGTCAGTTCCTATTATTGTGCCTTGATTTGCTCTCCGATTGCAGAGAGACATTTCTAAGCCAGTAGTCAGAGTACTAATATTGTTCAAACCATAGAGACAATGGTTAAATAGCCTAAAAAGTTACTTAACTAGAGCTTCTATGATTCCATTGCCAACAATCATTCCTAACATACAGGTATTGGTACTTGGGGAGAAAAAGAAGAAATTGCTTCAGATCTGGAATATCTTTTTACTCAAGTGTAAAAGAGAACTGAAAGGAAAAAGAATTATGTGTTTCCAAACCCCTCTCCCCTCAAAAATTAACGCACACATTGCCTAGTGCATGTCAAATAGGTCTCTGCTGTAGCATCACGACTTTGCTCATCCATGGGCTGCTTGTCTCATTTTTCATTTAGCTTTACTTTATATAATTTCTTGCTGAGAGGCCACCATTATAAGCCTGAACTGAATGCTGGAGTTATGAAGAAGAAAAAAGTCACCCTGATGGAGAATAGATAGTGACAAAGACTTTATTCTCCTGTCCACACCATCAGCTGAGAGGGACCTGCTATCAGCAGTAACTGAGCCTTGAATCGCACGTTTTCAGTGCTGCAGGCGGGAGATGGTCTTGAGTTACAAAGCTAAGTCTCACATCAATTAAAGTCTGTGTGCACAGCAGCTGCATTCAGAAAGGTGGAAGAGATTTAATCTTCACCTTTCACCTTGGGTCAAAATACAAGGTTACCAAGACAGACTTATTAAAAATGGATTGTTTCTGCCAACTTAATGTTTAGGTTTTCAGTTATGAGAAAAGCACTCTAATATTTGCTACCTTTGTTAGAGAAACTTGCTGTTAAATAGCAAAGAAGTAATAAAACTTTTGAAAGGAACGAATAAATGTTTATGCCAGACTTCCAAAATCTGTAGTAATTTTAGTCTTTCTGCTTCATAAAAATCAGAGAATTATTCTCTACTGCATCTTATTTGTGAGTAGGTGGACTGTTCTGACCAGATATAGAGAGTCTACCAGGACTAAACGCCGAAGGTGTTCTCAGTTTGAATGGATATACAGTAGGAGTGAGATTTTATTTTAGTACAAATAATTAAGAAACAAACCATATATGAAGTGCTGACTTCTAAGCTACATTTCCGAAATCATTATGTTCAAATTCAGCTCACCACTTAAGTCTCTGGGCATCTTTTACTGTATTTTAGGGAAAGCTGAATAAAGCCCAAAGGGAAACATGTTGCTGATCTGTGTTCCCAGGATAAAGATAAACAAGGTATGATGGATCACATTGGCATCTCACTGTTGTTTGAATTTAAGGACAAAAATCTCCATATGCAAATAAGCAAATCCCTACAGTCTTTGCATTTCTCTGTGCATCTAAGTGAAGAAATTTCCCCAGAGAGATAAATGCTGTGATTTGACACAGCCAGTTTTCCAAAGTTTTATGGAGAAATACTTAACTGCACTATATATGCATTCTAAAGATAGAGTCAAAACCTGTGGTTTGCCGCTGCTAAAATCAATGGAATCCTTGTCATTGACTTGGTATGAATGAACAACCTGTGAACAAAGGAAACTCTTACTGTCATTATTTTACAGAAATTTTGCCCTTCCAGTTTTACATTATTAACCTCAGGCTCAGTAAAACTGCCATAACAGAATGGGAAAAGCAAGTTGTTCTGGTAACAACCCTTACTCTTTAATATTTGGAGTGAGAACTCAGATAAGAAAGTTGAATTTCGGAGACTAATTCTCAGCTAATGTGGAAGTCAAAAATGCAATTTGGTGAGTCTGTGATGGGTTCTGTGTCCCTCACACTGTGATTGTGTCCCTTTGAAAAAGTGATACTGACTACACACTAGTCCTGTCTACAGAGACTGTGTATTTCATGACGTGTATTGTTTGAGTTACAACTGAATATGACTTTTTAATATATTCCAGACCTGTTAAGCAACAGCTGAAGAAGTATGTGGAGCATGTTCTAGTTTTTGTTCTAAACCACATGTATTTTATTTGTTATAATAAGGAAACTGTACAGTCATCACAATAGTTACACTCTAATATTTAGCTTTGTTTTAATTAAAACCCAATACCTTTATTAAAATTGTATAAGTAGGTGTAATGAATTTTCTTTTCAAATTCTTATGAATCTTATTTAGAGTTTGATTGATACAGAGTGACATTGGCCATTGGTTGCACATTAAAATAGGTTCTTCTTAGTGGTTCCTGGTCTGGAATAAGTCATAGAGGGCTTAGATTCCTGGTGTAATGTGATGACTGTCATTAAAAAAAACCCAAAAACAAAAACAAAAAACAGAAATATTGTTGCATATATGGTGTCTAAATAAAGGTTAAAATATGTAACTGTCAGAGCCTCTCAAAGGTTTCAATGCCCTAAATATATCCTTTGCCAGTCAAAAGCCACCTTGTGGCTGATGTCAACTCTCAATATAACAAGCTTTCCCAATCCACTGTTAATACAATGAGCAACCTCAATTCAGAAGGCCTCTTGAACTCCTGGGTTTGGCACTGCTCTGCCTATACCGCTCTGCATATCCTTCCTCTTGGCTCCACATGGATACCAGGATTGATTGCACCCTTGTATAGGGCTATTTCCCAAGTCACCTGAAATAATATTGGCAGTGCGGAATAAAAACACATCACTGTGTACCACCTTATTAAACACAGATGTGGCTCTTGTGAATGCCCTGTTATCTAGAGGTGCCTCACCTTCATTTGCTTGGCTACCAGTTTTCTACAAAAGCATCTCTGTTGTACTGCACTAATGTAGTGGTGGCAAAACTCAGGCAGGGGCTTTCTGTAGGGCAGAGGTGTTCCTCCAGTCCTGACCTTCTGGAGAGTTTAGGTTAGAAGGCCAGATTCTTTTGTTTGTGCATGAAGTAGATTAAGTGCCAAACTTCGGAAGCCCTTAGCTAAGTTGATAATGCTTTGAAAAATTCACCTCTAAAATTAGAAATCTTTATATATAACATTTGAAAATGCAACCATTGCTACCTGTTAATTTATTAAGCTAGGAAGCCAAAGGTATTGCATATCAGAATGTCAGAACTAGTGGCAGAAATGCATGTAGCTGATGACTTTCTGGGTTTGATGGGATTTCCTTTGTTTTACTTTCTTTTTAAGTGTCTCAGCATCTGTGGTCAATGTCTGTTTTGCTTCTGGTGAGGGGAATGAAAACAGGACTTGCCTGGTTGAATTTTTCCTTCATTACAATTTTTATACAAATTTACAGAATTTCTGCCAACAGACATTTCAGTAGTCCTTTTTTCACCAGTGTTCCCTCAGATGAGGGAAACTTAGTCAAATCTTTAGTCCAAATCAGACAGATGAGAGCACTGATGACCAGACTTTTAACTAGGACTGCATGGGTCTCTCCTGAGTTTTTGGGGGGTTTTGCATAAAACTTTTAAAGAGATTGTTTTCATCCCAACGGGGAACAGGAAAAGATTTTGCTTGAAAGCTGGAAAAGTTTCATGGTACAGAAACACTATTTCATATCCATATGTAATCCAGAATTGAGTTTGTCAGTGCAGTCTGAATTCTGTCTTTGATCTCTAAAACAGAAAGGCAGCCCATGAAAGTACTGTTGAACTAAAAGAACATAAACAGGCTTAAAATACCACATTCTGATAGTGGGTAAAATGACTTTCTGATGGAATGTATCCCACCGAATCTAGGGTGCAGTGAATTTAGCTGGGAGATTTATAGTGCAGTAAAGGGACAATTTCAAAGCTATGAAATTTGCTTTCACTTTTAATCTAACGCTTATCTGAATTTCTTTGCTGGATTTCCAGTCTCGTTATCTAGTCATTGGCATTTTGTTTCCCCAGAAGTATGGCTGAGCAAATCATTTCTTGGCAAAGAAATGTTCACTTCCAGTAGGTTTCTCTGCAGAGATCTTTTAATTTGATGAACACCTCAGATTATCTTAGTTGACTCTTGCTTAGTAATAGATCAGCAGAGAGATAAATAGCACTCTGCCTCTTCCTGAGTCCTGGAGAAGTGTGTGCAAACCATATTCCTTGCCTCACCTCTCAGGTGAAGCAGCTCTCAGGGTTCACATCTTTTATAAAATTGATGAGAGCTCAATTGCCTGGCTGCACTCAGCATGCAGGGCTCTGGAGCAGAAGATTGCAGTACCACTGTAAAACCAGAGCATTTTTAGAGTGTGTTGAAAGATTCTGATAAGAACAAATGCCTGTCTGTGCTGATTCTTAATGAACCCTATGAGAAAGGATGTACCAGTATGGAAAATAAATTCTATGTATCTTAACATGGATCTTTGGCCACCAGAATGTAAGAAAAATATGGCATAATTATAACAAACAAACAAAAACACAAAACATAAGGGCAGACACTGAGTGTCCTACTAAGTGCTCAGCAAGGAGCAATGGGGATTTGAGTGACCTGGCATGGCTTAGTTGTCATCTGCCTTTTACTCTGATTTTATTCATGGAAAACTTGTTTTCCTCTCAGTGCACTACAAATAACCAGTCACCTAAAACATTAAATAATGAAATTCAAATGTACTGAGTTAATCACTGGAAAAGTGCTTCATCTGAAAACTCCATGGGGGGATCACATTTCAGAACACAAGTGTCCTTGTACAGTATGCATTTCCTCTTTGGTTCACAGGTTTGCTCATGCAGAGATTTAAAGTACTATTGAATTACGGCCTGAAGCCATGCCTGGCTATCTCTTTCATTAATTACCTTCCATGGCTTTGGGACAGATTAACTGATAAATATATGAATCCTTGGTGCAGTAACCTTTACTGTGTAGTTGGAATAACTGATAGGCATGTAATCTCAGAATCTGTGAAAACCTTTTCCTTCTTCCTATAGATTATTACTGTGCTCTTGCTATCTGAGTTGCTCATCCATGCTGCTGTACTGTCTTTGAGAAAAGATGCTGTTAAACCAACAATTAGGACCTCTACAGCAGTCAAAAAGGAAGATTGGTGGTATGACTTTTCAGAAAATATATTTGTTTCTCTTTTTCTCTTCATATATTACAAAACTGCATAATGCCCTCTGTTATACATTCTGGGCAACAGATGCTTCATAGTCCAAGAAATGGAAATCAAACAACTCTTTTTATGTTGTTTTGGGGATTTTTTTCTTTTCATTTTTACCTTTCTTTGACAAAAATGTCTCAGGAGCTGGTCATTCTGATAGGCTAATAACACTGTAACACCCCCCCCCCCCCCAAAAAAAAAAAAAAATCATATCTTCTCTTGCATAAGGGTTTAATGTTTCTATAAGTTGCCCTTCAGCAAGTTATCAGTTGCAGGTTATTTGACTGGTGTACCACCTTCTTTGAGCAGAAATTGCTTAGATTTTTTTAAATTATTAAATTCTTAAATTCACCAAGAAGCACTTCAGATAGTCATTCTGTGCATGAAAAACTGTTGTATTTTTTCTTTAATTATGACTTGTGGCTATTCTTACTGCATAATCCGGCTAGTGAGATAGACAATATTGCTGAACAGCATCTTTGCTGGGGTTGCTTGAAAGTTCCCACACGTAATCCCAAAAGCTCTACATTAGGTCACCATTGCAAGTCAAAAGAATCACTTGACCACAGCCTGAAGGAATCACATAAAGACAGATATCAGTATTATATAGCATATATAGAAAATTAAGTGAACTAATTTGCTTGCATACCTGTTTTACAGGCCTTTGCATTGATGCATATTAGAAATTGTTAACAATATTTGGGAAACACATCTATTTACCAGGAATTTCTCACAAATGAACATTATAGCAGGTCAGTCTACATACATTCCCATTCACTGGATTGGATCTGAGTTAGTGAAAGCCAATTATGCTTTCAACATATTAAACATGAAATAGAACTATGGAGAGGGTAGAGCAATCAGAGCCTTTTTGATTTGCTAATCTTCTCTGATACTGATATGGAATTTCCTTCAGTAGAAGATACTAAAAAAATTACCTACAAGACTATGTATGCCCCAAAAATATGGGAGTAGCATTGTTAGTCTATAGTTGCTTAGGGTGAAGAGAGCCTTGTTTTGCATGCCCAAGCAAGCAAGTGGGTTTATAGCAACCTCTATCCTCTTGAGCCTGAGCATTCTTATTACTAAGCATCTAAAAAATTTATGCCTAGAGTAATTTTTCTTCCAACTGTTCAGCTTGAATGGGGAACACTTGTTAAACAGTGTTTGGTGGGATGTTCGCAGTAAAATACATGCCCATCATGGTGTTAGGCTGGCTAACTGGTCTTTTTAAGCACAAAGCTGATATTGTTAGATGGCACAGAGCTTGAACAAGTACAAATATGAGAGAGCATAGTTTCTTCTTGTCTTATAAACTTGAGTATTCTTTCCCATTGTTGTTCTAAAAAGAGTTAACTAACTACCCACTTAGAATAATTAGAGGTAGTTGAAGTCCACCTGTCAATTGCCTAAAGTGAGATTAAGTCTAGTCTTTGCAGTCTGATACTTTTTCAATTCAAGAAGCCAGAGCCATGTAAACATTGAAAGTAATTATGTCTCTTTCTGCTCCTTTTCTTCCTTTTTCTTCTCATTTTCTTTCTGATGTTAGTTATTATAGAAAAGAGTCAACTTGAGTTTCAGAGTGCCTGCCAAAAAGCTTCTGGCATTCCCTGGGGGATTGAATTTTACATTCTTCAGCAAACAATGTCTGTGTCCAGAAATGCAAGAGGAAAACACTGTTTTTATTTTTAATCTAATATCAGTGTCTAAGCCTAATGGAGCTCTGATTTTTTTTTGTTTTCAAGCCTGAGGAACATCTTTTGTTGATGTTAGTATGTGCCTTTTTAAGCTTCATTTGTTATCTTTAAGCAGCTGCTAAAGTGTAAACAAGTTGTTTTTCTCTTCTGTGTTAAAAAAGGCTCTTTACTTATCTGAAAACTCCACTGCTATTGTGCTTATTGGGCCATGCTAGCAGCAGTGAAAAAAACATTACTGAATGCAGCAAATGTTTGTTTTATTTCAAAGCCTTTCTAAAGTATAAATCATCTATGTTTCTTTTCAGTCTTCTCTTTTTTCTTGCTAGTAGAAATTTAAAGGGAATCAGCCAGGAGAAAGTAACATAAGAAATTATCTGTGATTTTTCTCAAATATAATAAAGAAGAGATTTCATATTTCTGACAGTGATTTTACACATAAAACTCAAAATACAATATAGAATTTCAAAAGTGATGCTGGTTAGGCATGTTAAAGGAGGTGTGATTTCTCAAAAATAAGGAAGTACAAAACATTGTTCCTTTCAAACTAAGGCAAGCTGAAATCTGACCTTTTTGGATTATATATATAAAGAACATATACAAATTTCCCCCTCTCTCCGCATTACCCCAGCTCTGTATTTCCCTGCCAGACCACAAAGACTTCCCAAAGATTACAAACATTTTTTAAAAAAAGGGGCGGGGGGGGGAGGGGGGGGGAGGGAGGGGAGGTAGATGAGAGTAATATTAAACATTTTGCATAGAGACAGCAGCAGAAATGTGTGCATGTATCTTAGAGAGGAAGTACAACATGTGACTAGGTGACTTTCAGACTGAAATTGTTTACCATCTCCATTGCTCTATACTTTCTCTCCGGTAAATACACTGCCACCAGATATGACTACATCACTAAGACCACTCATTGAAGTTTACAGGGTATATAAATCTTATAATCCTCTTCAGATTCTCACAGGAAAACTTCACAACTAAGAAAACAATGATGTTTCCAAATTATTCCTTACAGCTTTTCAGATTTATTGGTTTTTCTTTGCTTTGATTCATTTCACTTTTTTAGCTTGAGTTCCACTTGATGTACAATTTTAAAGTAATATTTGCTTGGAAGCCTATAATGCACACCCAGGAATATGTACAAAGTTGTATTTTAGGACTGAAATCTAACTTATGCATCTCCTTTAGTTAGCAGCATATAAAGTGTGGCTCAGGAGTCTCCTGGCAACCGAGGGCCAACAAGTGGCTTGCTTAGCCTGGCACTATTTAAAATCACCAAAGGACCGCACAGAGCTCTCTGCAAGCAATTTGTCCTCCATCTGGTTGTCAGAGGTTTTTTGGAACAGAGGGTGCTTCTGGATCTCTTCCATGAGATTTCTTCAGAAAATTACTTTCACTCCCTACAGGTTTTTATTCCACCCTCTCCACTGTCCTGTCTGAATATTTTCTGAAGGACAGTAAGCACTGGTGTTCTCCACTACAGCTGTGTCCTGTCTGATCATGTGGATGTCTGTGCTGGAATGAATGGGTGTTCACATACTTGTTTTACTTTTACTTGGGGAATAAAATGGTTAAAGAAATGTGCCTTATGAAGGAGTTAAAGGCAGGCTTTTTTATAAAGCAAACTCCCTGAAGAAGCTTTGTTTCCTGCAGGTTGCTAGAAGGTGGCAGGGGAAAACATTACACTGGCTGCAAACCTCTTGGGATCTCCCAGCTCTTAAGGCAGAGTGTGTGTATGTGTGTTTGTGTTTGGGGGGTAGGGGAAATAAAACCTACTGGCAGGGTTTACCACAGGAGTGAGAGGAAAGAAACCACTGCAGAGCTCAAATGAGCCTCCTGAATAGAGGTGTGATTTGTCACAGGATCTGCCCTTTGCTACTGAACTAACTTTTCTTTCTTTTGGTCATCTGAGATGTTTCCTGTACTTAAACCTTCCTGGGTCTCATCACGTGCCCTGCTGGAAACACTATGAGTTTAACTTGCTATACATGTTACTCAGTAGAACATATTCAGGATGCTTCAGAAATAACATGCCCTAGTGCAGTACAAGTTGTTTTAAATATCATAAATATAAGTGGACTTCTATATTTTTAGCATTAATGTGTTGCAGTGTCAGGGAAAAACGTGATGGGTGATTTATTCCCCCCCCCCCCCCCCAAGTGATACTCTTTTTTTTCCTTTTTTTCTTTTTTCCTTTTTTTTTTTTTAATGTAGCAAGATCTAGTCAACTGAGCATTGTTTCCAACTCAAAGGTCTAGCAAAAAATACTTTTCTGTAATTTTTCCTCTGTTGCTGAGATGAATCAAAACATCTAAATATTGACATGGATAACACTAACTCCATAGCAAAACTACTAGAAATGTAGATGTTTAAAAGCCATTTAATCACAAAATTTTCTTTTACTCATCCCATTTGCCTTTTTGGAAAGAGTTATGGGAAGCTGGCTTAGTAGATGCCAAGCTATTCTGCACACGGCTGACTACTGCAGCTTGATCCTGCATGCCCAGGCTGAGCCTTTACCACCTGTGTTTGGTTCTTCTCAGATTTTACAACCTCAGGACAGTGCTGCAGAAACCAAGCAGGCCAAGGGATTTAATACATAATTTTCTCCCTTCTGAGCCTCTACAGATTTAATTTCACAGTAGAGGGCACTGTGCTTATACAGTTCATCCTCTCAAGAAACTATAAACTCCTGATTTCTTGTAGACATAGAGATTCGAGAGTGCTCTTCAAAATCACAGTTTTAGCTCTGCTCAATGCTCATGCCTAACTGAGACAGTTATATTTTACTCCAGCTCTTGCTTTGGTTTCTAATGGATTTTTTTCTACTCTTTGTCTCCTCTGCTGCTGTACATTGTTATATAGTTGCACTGTTCCATCCCAGATACAGCTATATTTTAGTGGTCAGCCAGTAGATTGCTATATCAAGCATTTAGTTAAATGCTTCATGGATCTTTCTGCATAAAAAGAGCTCCATTGAGACTTAGAGGATATTATTATTCACAATGTGGTGACTAGTTTCACACATGGCTGAAGCCAAATAAATCATCACTGTTTTTAACAAAACAGTGAGTAGACCTCTTGTTGACCACAGCATATTTGTGGTCAGCAAAGAAAGAGTCTTTTATAGCTATTAATATGCTGCCAAGGTGCTTTAGCTGAGATTTTTGCCCTAAGGGAGGTGGGTTTTCACTACCACATATTCGTGTTTCTCTTCTAAGACCCTTTCCAGAGCCCTACCTTACAGTGTGACTTGATACAAAGATGCTGAATGCTCTTGATTGATGAAGCAGTAATATTTAGTTCTGGGCAGCTGTACACAAAACTAGTAATATGTCAACATTTCTGTTATGCATGGCAGATTAAAACCTGAAGGTTTGAAGAAAGCCTAAGTGGTAGATATCCAGCATCACACTGATACTCTACTTGTTTGTGCTTCTATTTCTGTGCAGTTAAACTGGTATTCAAACATTGTTCTTTTAATTTGTCTGTTTATTACACAAGTGAGTGGAATGGCATTGGTTGGGGATGTGGTCATCTGATTTAGCATCCATACATAGGTACCTGAATTCCCTGGAACAAACTGGGGTAAAACACAGTAATTTCTTATGCTGAGAGTCCTGCTGAGCAGACACCAATGGATCCAGTGCTGGATCTTCAATATTTCCTCCCATCACTCTACGGAAGTTAATGAGAGTTATTCAGACATCTGGCTAACTGAAAGTCCCACTAGAAATTCTGAATGCTTTTCCAGTCTAAAAGTAGGAAGTTTGAACACATTGATATGCTGTTTCAAAGGTGCAAATGAAATGTGGTTTCTACAAGGAATAGCAAGAAGAAAAGATCTAAAGTAGTACATAAAACAAAGAGTCATGGGTGGTATGAGGAGAAGGGAAGGAATATAAAATAGGAACACTATTCTCCATAGCATATCATTATGTAAACCAAAAGCAGGACCTTTACTTTAAAGGCTTACATTTGACTTAAACATGGTTTTTGACATACCATTTACAAAAGGCCGTATTCTGATCTCATTCCAGTATAAAATGGAACTTATTGAAAGCTCAGTGAATTTATGGGAGGGAAAAACTCTGTGAAATAAGAAGCAGGGTCATACTTATAAACACATCTAAACCTTCTCATAGCTCTCCAGATGACGTTCTAGAATTGCATATCTGCAAACGAGAAAAATGAAAAATTACAATAGTTTATTGAAGACATTTCTGTTTCTTGTGTATTCATAACTAAACTTAGATCATATTTGCAAGGCATACAGAGTGCACTCTCTGTGTTTACTTTGCTGTGCAGCTCTATGTTCTCATGTGAAACAAATGGTTTCTGCCATCTCTAAAATGCATTAAAAGTATCCATTGTCTGACATTTTTAAAGATATTAAATTCCTCATGACTTTGTCTGAAGTATTCTGTACTCTGTCTATGCTCTGAGCTGGCAAGATACAATCCAGTTGAGAAATAATGCAGTGAATCATCATCACCACAAAGATGTATCAAGATCAGTGTACTTGATCTCTTTTTTAGGGCAGTTATAGCTTACAAAAAGTTACTGAAGAGAAAATGTTCTGTCTGAATAAATGCATTTGTAGAAATACATGAGGTATTTCTCTTAAAAACTTCAGGCTGCATCTGTGTCCTCTACAAGTGGATATGTTCTTGCTGCCCAGCCATGGTACATGAGGTGAGTAATGGTGCTGACAATTCTCTGGAAAAATAGAAACAGGGTTTGATTATCAGTTTTAAAAATGAAATTCGGCTGAAGGAATCAGATCCCAACAGATCTGATTTTCTGTCACCTGTGGCAAACACACATGTTCCACAAACTGCAAAGTGCAGTAATATCCAGAAACTATTTCCCCTTAAACTTCCTGGTATTCCATCTGTGCCTGTATCTATTGTAATGCCCACCATCTTATTCATCATCTTGGGACTTTTCTTTTCAACATTGGTGATAAATATAAAGTATTACAATGGACTTGATTTGGTAATGGTTAATAACTTAGTTCCTGCTGCAGCAGTTCTGTTGGTTGCTATGGATCAGAATTTATATATGGTAATAACAGGGGAGAAGATAATATTTAATAATATTTTACTGTAGGGGAAATGCCATCCTTTTTGCTGTTTCCATGCCAACTTAATGGTCATGTAAATGTAATTATCTCTGTTATAAAAATATGAAAAGTTTTATGGATTATAGTTTTTGTGTATAATCAGAACCAAGTGCCAATTTGTGGCCTTATCTATCATGCTGCTTTCTCCTTTTTTCTCTATTAAAATGAAAATCTTTTGAGCTTTTATAGAAGCTTCCACACTTCTTTGCTGGACAACAAGGGTGATGTCTCAGGGAGAGCCCTAAAGTTGACTCTGAGAACTTGGTTGTCAATTTTGCTGCAGCGTCTCTCTGCTGCACAACAAGAATTTTACACAATCCTGTTCCCGGGTCACTGCTCATGTGAGTTAGGTATTGCTTTTCAGTTTCAGAATGTTCTCTCAGTAAAAGACATTTGTAAAGGCTAAGTGTTAGGGTTCTGTGGTGATCTGATGAATATTTAGCAGGATTTCACTTCTCTTGCCTGTTTCTCATGTAAAAATCTTAGAAATATACATTAGTTGTTTCAGGGGAAAATTGCTACTGAAGGTCTCTGAGTTCTTATGACAGTTATGAAACTTGCTTGTGGTTACTGAAAGAGCCTTATAGAAACGTTCAACTGAGCTGGGAAACTTCTGAAGTTTGCAGAACTCACTCCCATGTACAGTAGTTCAGCTCTTCTTCAGAGAGCAAGGCTTTGTAGGGCAGTGATGCTGAGCATCACCATCCTCCTCACATGCAGAGGCTGAGCATTCAACAGTGCTAGTGCCTTCCACTTTAAGATGTGAAAAGCAATGTTGTCCACCAAGGCAATGTCATTTTATCAATAAAAGCGGGGTGAGAGGCCATGTTAGGATATAACAAACCTGACCTTTCTGTTCATAGGTACCAGGCTGCTCAAGCTAACCACAGATATTTTAGCTGGTATTTTTGTCTAGACCAAGCTGTTCTTGAGAAGTAAAGCTTGTTTATGAAACCTCCACTGAAAGCAGGTGTTGCAGACATCCCATTAGTAACCTTTGACTTACCTTCCCCTTTGAAACTTTTCATCCCAAAGGACTGACGTTTCAAAGCCCCCCTTTTTTTGTGTGTCCCTCCAAGTTTGCATATTGTAAACATTTTTCTTCTCTGCTCTGATGGAACAGA
This sequence comes from Poliocrania exsul, assembly GCA_035041345.1. NCBI lineage: Eukaryota > Metazoa > Chordata > Aves > Passeriformes > Thamnophilidae > Poliocrania > Poliocrania exsul. The sequence goes on from JAWWLZ010000118.1 coordinate 25,019,626, forward strand.
GCCAAAAAATCTGCACAATGGGGGAACTAGATGTTAATGAGCAGAGATTGTGGGAAAATGTGTACCGGGCTGCCCTGCCTGACCTGCATGATAATGCTACATTTAGCACATTCTTTTCCATTAGTGTAGCAGGCCTTGAAATGGTAGCAAACAACATGTATTGTGAAGGTTTGTTTTAAAGAAAGTTGCTTTCCTAAGAGAGTGGAAATCAAAAATTATTTATTGTGGAGAGTTGGCAGACAGACAGCTGGCACTGGAAATATTTATGCACTAACAGTGGTGTGAAATTATATATTCTTCTTCATGTTTTTAGTACATTGCTCTCTGCGAAGGCTTACATTATGTAAAATACACATATTACGTATGAGCTTATGCTGAATCAAGGAAGTTTGCAATCTATAGCATGTAGGGATTGATGAGAACAAAAATGGCTATTGGGCCCATTAGGACAAAAAGTATTCTAGCACTTTGGACCTTCTAAAAAGATTATTTTTTTACTCTGGCTGTGCTCACAACCCCTTTTTAATGTGTTTATGCCAGTGAAGTTTTGTTTGTACAAAATGCTCCTGAAAAATTAATTTCAGCTCCTCTGAGCCAAGTTTCATTTAATCATAAGACAAAATTTATGTCTTGACCATATGAAAATCATTAGGGGCAAAAGGATTCTGAGAACATAAACAACACCATGTGACTTAGACACCCAATTGCACAGCTTGAACCTATCAAGTGGTGAACATATTAAATGCTAAAGAGAACACTTACAGTCAGCATTTGGTGTGCAATGAGTAGGGAGAAATTTGTTTGCACAAAACTTTTAACTAACAAAGAGGAGTACTGAAGGAATTAATAACAAAAGACTGACTGTAAATAATTTCTGAGCAGAGAAAGGGATTAAATCTGTTAAAAAAAAGTTATTTCTTGCAAACTTTTCATCCAGTTAATTTTTTTACACACTTTTATATGTCCAAATTTGCTCTTTCAGTTAAGGAAAGAGTAATTAGTGTAGTAAAAATTTCATACAAATGTGAACTGTTTACAAATAACATTCCAGATCCTCATCAGGAAATGCTTATTTCTTCACTGTGAAAGATTCCTAAAGAGCTTTCTAAGGGAAAAGAGACTTCCACTCATTACTTTAAAAACAACACGCTTATCTCTCCTGTGGAGTGTATGTGGGCTCTAAGCCATATTTTGCAAAGGACAAAGCAAATTCTCTAGCAAAACATCTGCTAGATAAGAGCAGCATTCCTTAGAATAGGTTTTCTGATGAAAGAGATGCCAAAGCCTTGATTCCAAAAGTACTTATATGTTAAAACAACTACTGTCTGTTCTGGTACATGCTTTCAGAAACAACATCAAACCTTGGCTAACACCAAAAATACAGAGCTGCTTAACAAGACATTTTGGGGCTGCTCAAATCAGCTTACCTTTAGCGTGGTAAAAGAATGAAGTAGCAATGCCATTTTCAGGAATCTTTAAGATGTAATGACATGCATATGTGGCCAGCTATGCCAATTATGAAATGGATTTCTTTTCTCCATTGTCTTTGTGCCATGAGCAGTGTGTGACTCCAGCAGCTGCCCCTAGAGTTGCTCAGGGCAGCTAAAGGGTGATGGCTGCTCTTCATGGCCTGTGCATAAGGGAGAGGTTTATGTACTCTACCTCTACCAGGAAGGGATTTGCCGAAATGCACTGTTACTCTAGCATGCAGAGTGTGGCATTGAGAAGGGAGACATGGTAAAGGGAACTGAATATAAATTTATCATGTGTTCATGAAAGCCCTTTGGTAACACCAAGATAACCTCTGAGCAGAGACCTTCCAGGGCTTCAAGGCTCTGGCTAAGGCCCTGGTTTTAGCAGAGCACTTGCATAGCCTTGCTGTTTATTCTGGGAAAATCTTCATGATCTAAGGGGGTATCTATTACCAAGTTGGGTGCTTTCAGTTCCCATTTTTCATTCTCTGTCTTCCATGTCTGTTGCTACAGTTCCAGGTTTCTGGTGTCCCCTACTGCTTCATGTGGTGACTGCAGAACATCTCTGCATTGTCAAATATTTCTGCATAATGATTTGAACCAAATTTTGGCACATGTTTATGGCAATCACCAACTCAGTGACCTTGTCTAGTGAAGCATTGTGCTCTTTCTCATTTAAACTTTGGTTCATCTGCATTGCTCATGGAGCTGTACCTTCATCACATGCCTTCTGTTTGTTTGTTTTCCTCTAAATTGCACTTGAGGGATGTTGTGGTCTGTGTTTTGGGAACTTCCCTGAGGGAAAGAGTCAAAGAGTTGCATTGTAGCTGGAAACAGGAAAGCAGGAACACAGGGTCTGTAGTGAAAGAGGAGGGATTGGGAAAGTTGCTTATTCTTTTCATCCTACTTCAGTTCCTTTCAGGTGCTGACTGCATGTGGTTTTGATTTTAGTTTTTCATATGGAATTCTACAATTTGTAGACCATCACATCACAGTTTATATATGATTATGGCCCCACAACCAATGAGTGTACCCAGCCTACCCTCTTGCTGGTCCTGGATTTATATTCTTGCAGTTTTCTCCAGTTTTGCTTTCAAAGCACTGCAGAACATATTTTTACCTTTTTTTTTTCTTTTTTCATAAATCGGTTCCCTAAGCTTTGCTGTCTGAAATTACCATATTTTGTATGTGAGTGCCATAAGAGATTGCCTCCTGCTTGGCCAACACACATTACATTTGGCTTCTTCCAGTCAGTTTACTACTTCTTGAGCAATTACCATCATTTAAACTGAATGTTGTAGGGGGATAAGATCAGATTTCAGATCTGGGTCTTTCCTAGACTGATTTTGTTGGGTAATAGAAGGTATTCATCTCACCCTCCTTTTCCACAAGCAGTTAAGTGCTCACACTATTGAAACCTGGAAAAGTTATGGAAGTTTTCAGCAGCAGTATCCTGCCCACATCCATTCTCCTCTAAAAAAGGTTAAATGGAGAGTTATGTTAAATATATTTCAATTTGTTCTTGCTAAAACTTCCAGGATTCTTTTGGTAAGTTTGGCTTTATTCACAAAAGCATAACTAATAAGGAAAGGATTTGAGCACAAGATAAAACATGATTCTGCATAAGAATCCACAATCATGTATTCAGATGCTTTTCAGTATAGGTCTTTACTCAGCTCATCCCACATAATCTTTTTGTTTCTTATTCTGCTTTAATCTTAAGGACCTTTGCAATAGATACCTTTCAAATATTTGTATGATCCTTTCTGGTATCTTGCTGCCTCTAAATCATTAAGAGTTCCCCAAATCTCCCTATTAAAAGCAGTATCAGTGCTTCCATTTTACACATGATGAGTTACAAAAAATAGCTTTTCCAATCTCACAAAAGAAAAATCGGGCCTGTGTAGTCCAGTCATCCTTCCTTTCCTCATCACAGGCTCCTCTTGAAAATGGAGGAGATAATATCTTTTGAGACAGTGATGGTTCACAGAGTAAGTGCAGCTCTGCTCTCATGTTAAGAAAATTAAGCTTTTGAAATCCCACTTGCTGCCAAAAGACTTCTCTTTCAAGACTTTTAGCTATGGATGACCCTCTGTTTAAAGTCTTGTCCAGCTGTGCTTTATAAATATCTCTTAACTGATAAATGAATAATTTCCTTCAGTTAAGCTCTCCATATTGCTGTGAAGAGTTTGCAAATGCAGTTTTGCAGTAGACGTATTAGTTTTCCAAATCGATTGTCTTGTAGTTTTAAATTTGGTAGTTATGCCTTGTATATTTTTAACTTGCTGGCATAATTTTGACCCAATTTGGTGAAGTGTTGTCAATCATTGTTACAAGACATAGGAAACAACACTAGAAAATAAGATCTTGCCATTTTCAATCTTACAGAACAGCTCTGTTGCTGATCTTGCTGGCTGTCTAACAGATGGGCTAGTGTCCCATGAGAAGACAGCCACTTCCTTGCATAATAAACAAAGAAGGAGAAGTTGTCTGCAAACCATTAGTATTTTGTAAAGTTAGATGCAATGTCTTGATATTGTCAGAATGGGTTCCTCAAGCACATTTCTTTGTCATTCTGTCATAAGTCAGACACAAGACAGCATTAAATCAAAATTAAAACTTTAAAAGGCTGCCAGCTGTTTAACTTTTTCCAACATAAAAACTCCAGTGAAAATATCCTCCATTTTCTAAGTGATGATAACCAACTAATAGACAAGGATTGAGCACATTACTTGATGGAGGCAAGATCATTCAGCCCACATGATGCTTTACTAAGATGCAGTGAAGATTCCTGTGTCCTTTTATTCCTTTACAAATAAAGATGTTATTTCTAACACTATTCCTGATTGAATTGCAAAGTTTTTATTGTATATTGAAAGCTTATGAAAATCCTGCCTGGTCATTACGTTACAATTGGGGTTTTTGGATGGGACACCTAAGGAAAATTGTAAGATCCGCAAAAATCAATGTGTTTTTCTTAAGAGGGTATTTTCCCCTTAAATTCAGAAGACAACACAATTTTTATACATAAAAGTCTATGTCTGGTCACTTTTCACAAGAATTTACACTGAAGTAGAAATAAGTAACAAGTGTTGTCGTTTGTAGAAGAAATAGTTTTTGTGATGAAACAGATTTCCCACCTTTAAAAAAATCATTATAGATGAGTGTTCCAATACTGAACTGGAAATTATTATTTCTTTATGGTTCTGACAGGAAAAAAAATTGTACAGCTCTCAAATTTTTTTATTGTCTTTTTTTCTTACCCAGTTACTCATGACAGTTTGGCACCCATGAAAATAAGGACAATCAAATCCCAGATGTATAATTTAGTTCAAGCCTGTAGGACATGAAGATCCTGAGCAATATGCTACTTACCTAGTTGCCCTGACAGGTCTTAAGACTTTGCCATTAAAATTCAAGGTTTGAGTTAGAGGCAGAAATAAATCCAGTGTTCTGAGAGAAAAAAAAAAGTACACTCTATCTGGATAGACTGAGGTGATGATCCCTTTTTTATCCATCTTAAAATTAAAAGGACTTAAAGACAAAATTGCCATAGCCTTTTAAAGAACTACTGTAAACTGAAGAACTGACAAAATCCAAGAAATACTACAAATAACACTGTAGACTGTTTGACTTTTATCATAGCTTGACAACTTCTATTTCTGTTTCTTGAACATATTATCAGTAGAGAAAATTTTAAGAGGAGATATAATGAAATTAATGCAAGCCCCATGTCACAGTTTTTTATCTTCTCTTCTCAGCTTTAAAATGACTGAAATTGGTCCAGTTTGTGGAAAAAAATATGTGGAAAATAAAAGAGGGATTTTTAAGAACAATCAGTCATGTCTGGGTTTTTATATTAAGAATACGTGAATGGATATGCAGTATGTCACATGTCTCCTGAAGTCTTCTGACTTTTTAGACTGGCAATTGTATGTATTTAGTTTTTTCCTTTTATAATTCACAGGAAAAATGTAAAATTTTCTTAATTGAATAAGTGGCCAGTAAATTCTAAACATTTACTAGAAGTATAAATCCTGAAGATTTACCTTGACTTGTTCACTGGTTGTAACTCAACTTGATTTTGTTTTATCCTGTATGCTATCTTCTTATTTGATTCTGAAGATGTAGGCAGCAAGTTACTAGATCATCATGAGACAGATGCAGTGTTTATGATGTTTACATTAACTAGTGAATTCAAATCACCCAAATGTCTTATGGAAAACCTATGTTTAACCTTGCATCATATGATAATTATCAGACAGCTAATTTTAAAATATGCTCCAATCTCCCATCTCTGCTGATTGCTTTCTATCTTTATGTGTCATTCTTAGGAAATTAAATGAAACCCATTTCTTTACAAAGACTGCGTGACCTGTAAAAGTAATAATGCCACACTTATAAATGGCAAACAATATAATTGGGAAAAACTGTCTTATTTCATTGCTCATTCATTATCATAGAAAATCTAAGTATTTACAAAGGACCTTAGGACAATTCTGTGGGGATATAAAACACAGACAGGGGGCTTGGGGCAGAGTTTTAATGCTTTGAAGCAGCTTTCCAGTGTATTTGAAACAGTATAAAGAATAGTAACTTTTTCTTAATCCACTCTTTGAATAAAACAGTGACATTTCAAAGGCTAAGACAGTTTTGAAAACATAACTAAGCTAAACCCCTTTAGCTTTGCATCATGCTAATTCTATGGGATCATATGTAACCAATGGCTAGAGAGAATAACTGGATCAAGATTAGTGCCTCTAGTTTAGCAGGACTTCTTGTCCATACTTTGAATCAAGCCAACCCTGAACATTTTCCCCCTATTGATCCCTGCTAGGAAGTTCTACGAAAAGCACTGGCAGTACAATGCATCAGCTCCTTTCAGCAGGGCTTTTTGAGTCCTGAAAAAAGTGAAGGGAACAAATATATTCAGGCTGCTCTGTTTGTGACGAAGGTCATGGCCCTGCACTTTGTTATTTTCTTCAGTAAGTTTGTATTCCTGTTAGTGTAGACTAGAGTCATAATTCATAGATTTGGTCCAAGTAGGACATGAAACAACATTTTAGCAGGATGAATACTTTAAAAATAATATAATTGCAACATTTTTCACATATCAATACGTAGAATAATTCCTAGCCCTCCTTTATTATTTCTAATCTCTTATGTTAGAGGAAAATTATTACCTCCATCATGAAATCAAAAGAAAGAAAAACTGGTGCTACTGATAAGGTGATTAAAAGGTGGAATTAAAAGATCTGGCTAAAATGATACAGAAGGAAAGAGGGAAGAAAAATATATCAAAATCAGTGAAGGAAACCACAATGCATCCTAAATCCATGACAACTATATGTATTCAATTTATCTCAACCAATACAGCTGGGGGCCTGGCATCAGGTAGTGTGGGCTGATGTGTATTGAGTTGCAGCAGAGATCTGCTCCGTTTCTGGACTTGTGCAGCATCTGTCCTGGCACGTTAGGAAGCTGCAGTGAGGCTCAGTGCAGAGCCTCTGATTGCAGACCACAGCACTGTGTGTGGTTGAGAATCTGATTATCAGAAAACTCTAACAAAAGCGAGAGTTTGGGCTCACTGATTCAACTCCCTTGCTGTGGCAGACAACCACAGCACTGTAATTTTGTTTAGAAATCTAATGTCCCTATTAGAAAGCTGTGCCAGAATCATGCTGCTGTGACAGTTTCAAATGTTCTTCTAGCTTTCAATTGCATTGGTGACTGTGCTGAACTCTTTGCTGCTTATGTTACCTTGCACAGATAAAATAATTGAACATATGTACTCTTGGCCTATGTTTTGTAAAGTCTTACTTTTCTCTCATAAGAGAGGCTACCCATTTGTCTTATCGTCTGAATAGACTTTTTCTGTAGGTTTGCCAGTCAGTGCCTTTCTTGAATGTCAGTGATGAGAATTTATATGCATGGCCTCAGGTGCATTAGTACTAGGGCATGGTGCAATCATTTCAGTAATTCCCTTTTTCACTTTGCCCAAAGCCTTATGAGGTTGCATTTGCCTTTTTTAAGTGTTGACTGTGATAAAATAAAAAAAAAAAATGCTAATTTTCCTCCTTTGTGGGGCAAATCACAGTCTCTAAGTTTGTAAGAGAAATTCTGTTTTTCCCCTGCTGATATAATGCTGTCCAGGCAGCTGAACTCTGTTAAGATCATTCCTGTGAAATATTCCTCCCTTCCTCAGCATGGCTAGAGCTCCCCAGTTTCACGGGCTTTGAATTTATCCTTTCTATTGTTTCCATAGTGATTAATGAAAGTATTAAATGCTGGTACTAACATTCACCTCTTCAGTAATATGTTTTTGCTCTGGAAATGTATCCAATGATTTTCTGAAAGCCAGATATTTTCCTTTTTCATATAGTAGTGTTAGCATACCTTTGGGATACCTTTGACACATCTCAGGTGTGTTTTATTCTGTTTTCCTTTTGTCTAGAGTGGTCTTTAACCTTGCTACTTCTTCCTAGGTTCTGACATGTAGTTGAGTAACAGCACAGAATGGGACCTGAGATTGCTCAGATCACTCATTTACCACTCTGAAATACAATTCTCTAGTTGTGTAGTACCAATATAGAGGAATGAGAAGTTCAGCATTTTTGTAGGGAGATTTCTTGGTGTTTCTTGACTTGAGTACATTCAACTCTTAGCTTTTCTTTCATTTCTGTTCTAGTGTTCATATTAATTACCTTTTTTTTGTGTGAAGTTGTTCAACGTCATTAGAAAATGAGCTGCTCTCAACAGCAATAACGAGAATTTTGTGAGTAATTTCCCAAATATCATAATTAAAATCTATGTTTCACTAGGTTCTCAAGTGTTTTGTTAACTCTATACAAAAGGGAGATTTTCATAGTCACAGATAAGATTTAGACACAAATCTCACCTTTTCACCTTTAGAAAGTCTTCCTATGAAAGTGGATACAATTTCTGAACTATTGTTTCTCAGGAGGTGGAAAGTAGCATAAGGAGCAGATACCTCTGACTTTTTTTAATACCTGCCAACTCTGTAGCACCTCTAGCCTTTTTCTTCTGGGCTTCAGTAATTGGAGCTATGTGAAGTTTCACACGTAGAATGGAACTGGATGATTCTAGCATCTAATTAGGTCAAAGGCTAAATTCCTCCGGTGTGCAACATGTTACCGTAGTCTGAATTATAGCCCTGTAAACTGGAATGGTTAGATCCTTAACTTCAGAATATTAACTTGTCATTTTTATTTTTTTTCAATAGATAAGGAATCACCACATCACAAAACTGTCAAATTTATATCGCTACTGACATCTTTTGCCCACACCTGAATTGCAGGACATTTTTCTATGCTGCAATATCTCTTTGCTTTTCTAATTGCAGGAGGGTATGTGAATGACACAAAGCATCACACAGCCTTGACCTAACAGGCTAATCCACTGCTGGCAGAAAGCGCTGCAGATGCCTAATTGTGTGCTCTGTGGATCTGGCCCCAAATGTAGCAATCTCACTGCAAATGGTAACCACTGGTCTAAACTGAAATGTGTAAGCTGGCATGCTTGATTTAAGTTGTGTAGACTGGTTATAACCTTGACACTTGATACAAGCTCTGATCATGCAAACCAGCATTATAGAAGAAAGAACCTTTGAAGATAAGTAAGCATTTGGGTATAAGTTTTAAACAACCTTTGTGTAGAATTTCACTTTGTGCCAAGTGCCTGAAGAGCTAGATGCCCAATGCATGGTTTGTAAAGTTGGACCGCAGATACTATTTTGTTTCTAATGTGTTTAATGTACTAAAACTTTTCCTTAAGATTTATATGTCCTTCCAAAGGACACCCAGTGAATAGCCTAAATGCTTGGCATGTTTTCATCCTGGCTGCACAATCTGGCAAAGGGTATGGATAACTCGGTCCACAGTTGGAAAATGCAACTCTCCCTCTTTCCCCAGAGTCTTAACAGTACTCTTAAGTTTGGCAGTTGATCACTTCTATTAAGATGCAGTTGCCTTTGGCCAAGCCTCTGGGATCTCTGCAAAGCTTTTCTCAACCACAAATCATTTCTTCATTCAGCATGTCACTTGACATCTTTGGTGTTATAAATTAGTTCAACAGGGTGGACACCCATTTCACCTCCTCACCAAGGGCTCAGCTCTCATGTTTTCTGAAGTTATTTATTTTTGCTTTAGGGGACAATGCAGTTTTACTCTCCTACTGTGCTATCAAGAGAACAAGTCCCTCTGAGCCAAACACCTGCTTTCCTTTAGAAAGAATGATGGGGAAATGCCTTTTTAAAAGCTTCTATTTATCTACTTTCTTAATTTACAAAAAGTCCCTTATTACTCAGATCCCCAGAGGTTTAGTAAAAAAGTATAGCAGACCAAAGTAAAAAAGAAAAGGAAAAATAAAGTACTGCTTTCTCTTGTTGCAACAGGGACAAAATCATGGCAATGTGCCCTCAAGGTTACCAGACCTTTATTGTCTTGTGGAGTCAAAATCCAGAAGCAAGTGATCTCCACTAGAAAACAATAGGTCACTTGGGAGGTTTTGCTGGCCAACACCTGCAAGATGGAAGCCGTTTGAGACACACTGAATGTTACTTCACCTTACAGGTTCCAATCTCCTCATCCAGACATTTCCCCTCAAGCTGAACACAGAGACAGCTACACTTACTAAAATGTCCAGGATATTCATGGAGGCTTTGACCTGTCATGATTTCACGCTTCTGCACCACTTTCTCTTCTCTGACAATTGTGGAGAAAGGTGACTCAAAGCTTTATTCTTAGCTAAGAGTGTTAAACACTCAAATTCTCAATTCTTTTTCCACAGATTTTAAGGTGGTAATTTGCAGAAATGACTGTACTGCATAGTGTTGCCATGATTTCTTGGTATTCCACATCCTTCTGTCCATTTAACATGAGCAGTGTCTTGGAGTGCCACAGGGACAAGTTGGTATTGTTGGTACATCTGAACCCCTTAACAATACCAGAAATTTTAAGTAACAGGTGGACTAGCAAGTAAAGAGCACAAACACTCTAAGCCTACATGTAACAGACTTGACTACAATTTCTTTTCTTGTGACCTCTGTTACTCTTTCATTGTAACAGTGCCTGAAGACCTTGGTCACAGGCTGCAGCTGCATTGTACTGCACAAATACACAGGGGGAAAAGTATTTCTAGCTGCCAAATAGTTTATGGTCTTGGGTCATCTTGCTTCTAGTTTATTATTTTGATCCAAAATATGCAGAATGATGTGGTCTAACTTGTTTTAAGTCTAGAAACACAGAAACTCACAGCATAGGACAGGGACATGACTGTAACAGTGACTCCTATGCCTACGGATGATCCTGAGTACTTCAAGTGTTCAGGTTTGCCCTTGGCAGATGGCCTGTGGCTCATGAGCCACAGCAGAGCCCTCCACTGCTGCCTTCACATGGCTTTCTGTATCTTCTTAAAACAACTCATCTCTGAGGCCAGGTTATTGTATCTCTTTCTGCTTCGCTTTCTGGGCTGCTGTGCATCCAGCTGTTGACTGAAATAATGGAGAAATCCATTGCCTTTGGATTAGATCTTTTTGCTCCAACTCAGTCTAGATTTGGGAAAGTGTCTAGGAGTCACAGGAATAAGAATATCTAAAGAAACTACCTTAACTAAAGGTGGTTTTGCCTTGTGTGTTGGGGTTTTTTACTTGTTTGTTTGGTTTGGGTTTGGTTTTTTTCTGTCCCATGGTAATAAGTAAACTAATCAGAAGAGTCTGGTCTCAGTATACGCAAGATTTGGATACATGTCTCAGATCAGGGTGATTTGGAACAAGGACTGAGGTTTGGTTCTTCCCATCATATGCAACTATCTTAATCAGGAGATTATTGACAATTGTGTGGGGAATTCTCCATGTTATTCTCTGTTGAAGAGGGTTAAAACAAATCAATAAATGTGTGCCAACCTCCTCAATAAAATATACTGAGATTTTAAGGACTCAAAGAATAATTATTTACTGCATGAGCAGAAGAGGCAGATTAACTCTTAACAGAGATATTTTGTAATTTAGCAGTGAGAACAGAACAGAGTTTTCAGAGAGCTGGGCTCAGAGACCTGTATTTCAAGAAGGGCAGGGACTCCTGCCTTTCAATGCCCTAAGTGCTAAGCTTCCTCACTTAACTATGTACTTAGGCACTATTTCCTTGGCAGCAGAGCATACTCATATTTAGAAATATTTTCTGTAATGGCAACTTTGAGATTATATGTGACTTAAAATGTGAAATAGTTCAAGACACAAATGCACACCGAAATGGAAAAGCAACTGCAGAAGCAGAATCTTGTTATTTATAATAAATTTTATGCAATTTTTCAAGCACATTTCATTTCCAGTAACCAAGCACATTTCATCCCACTTGCACACCTACTATTGTACTAGTGTCTTACAGTTAGCGTATCCCCTTCACGTGAACAAATAAAATGGACTTTATAGAGAACTGCAAAATCAGTAGTGTCAGGTGAAGCTAGTTTAACTGAAGAAATACCATATATAAAAGAACAAGAGTCTGATGCCTTTTATTGTGAATAAATATGCTCTTCATGAATAACACCGTGGACTCCAGTCCGAAAGTGAGTGGTAAGAAATCCAAAAGTCTGATGGAATGTGAAAAAAAATAAACACTTTCTGTTTCATTTTCCTTTTGAACACCTTTAAAATGTTAATTGCAACTTGACTAAAAGTTTCTAGTGAGCGTGTGAGGGTAGTGCAGAGGTTGGATCTCTGAAATATAAGGGAAATCCTTTGTATGTGCTTCTATTGGCACAGGGTAGCTTGTGCGCTAGGGAGGCTTCTTGAGTGGAATCCATTTTGCTAAGGTAATTTAATTTGCACTCCTCTTTCTGGATTTGGTAAGGACTTACTTCAGAAAGGCCCAATACAGATTAATTTTAAAAAATTGCTACACTGAGAAAAGCAGTCATTGTCAAAAACAAACACATAATCTCATACACGAAACACACCTTGAGTTTTACATATTTCTCACTGACACAAGGTGTAATTTAGTTGTCCAAAAAGGAGTCATTTGTGATGCACATCAGAAACAGGCCCAGAAAGGCTATTTTTAACACACACATACTGACAGAGCCAAATGACATTTTATTTTTTCACATTCACTCCCCAGTGTTGTTATATACATCCTCGGTGGCATTATTAAGTGGAGCTTTTCAAACAGATGAAGTATGTTACTTACTGTAGCTAAACTGAAATGAAAGAAGATATGGCTGTTTGCCAGTGAATGGTGTGTAGCTTGTAGAAGCATGTAATTACATAAATCACAAACATATGCAAAAGATGTTTTCTCTTACATTTAACTGGTGTTGCCTGGAGCTATAGCTGCTTGCAACTCTATTTAATTACCATAATTATTTTAAATGTGTATATCTGGGCAATCTTTGAGCTTTATGAGAATGTTATTCATACCTTATCTGCAAAAATCTAAAGGGTCCCATTCTTCCCTAAAGGGGCTGCAGTAACAAGGTTTCTCCAGATTTCAGCATAGGGTGGCTGTAATGTTTATACCTTTACTTTGAAATACAGGTTTCTAAAAAACTTGAGCCTCTGAAACTAATCAGATCTTGAAATCTCAGTAGACGCCATAATTTCCTGGTAGGAAATTAAGCATTGTACATTGTTTGTGGAAATAAAGTACCTGGAGAGGTCCTGATTAGCTTCTTTTACGTCTTAATTTGCTGACTGTGTCAATGTTGTTTGGTCAAATAGATTGACAAGTGTCTAGGAAAGGTATTGATTGTGTTAAAATGGATACTTCCTATGGGAAATGTAAAAAAACCCTGACAGACTAGTTGGGATTTTCCAGTTCATTTTGTCAAGTCAAATGAGTTAGAGTGGGGTATTTTTTTAAATTCTCTTTTGCACTAATGTAAACCCTTTTCAAACCATTGATGCTAATAGAGTTAGCCCAGAAACACCACAGGATAACACGGGCTTTTGGTTCTTCTGTCGTTTATATCAGTTTTGAGTTGACTTCATGCCATTTGATACTGGCTGAGTTACTTGTGGCTCAGACCAATACAAATGAGAGAAGATGTGAGTCCTGATATATAGGATGACTGGCCAATGTAGACATGCCTCAGTTTGCCCTAACTAATGTAAATTGTTGAGTATAGAATTCCTGCAGTTGAATACATTGGAAAGGGTAAAACACTCAGGAATAAGAAACCAGATAGCTAAATAACCTCAAAAGACCAAGCAGTAAGAACCATAAGCAACTGTCACACATAACTGATGAAGAATACTTAAGAGTACTGTTACAGATTCCTTACACTAAAAAACCAGGAAAGGCAGGTTTTGTGAGAAGAAGGTAGTATAATTTATCAGTTTGGCTCTGTATTTATAAAAACACATGGTTTTGGATAAATGAGCTCTCCTTATGTTATAAAAAAAACCAGTTGGTCAAACACCTGAATGCAAAGATAGCAAAGTTGCAAAGTGTTCACATTGGAGAAAAATAGGAAATAGCAATTATTAGAAAATTTAGGAATCTAGTCCTAGAAATAAAGTGAACATAAATAAATACACAATGGAGAATCATATCAAGCTAACTAAGTACTTTTACACTATTCATTGTCAGGGAAATAAGTTGATAGTTTGCACCTTGTCTCTTTTGTCACCACAGTAGTTAACCTTGCAAGCAATGTCTCCTTAAAGAACTTTTATAAATCATGAGGTTGTGTTTGTTTAGTTATAAGGTGACATGCCAGCTGTAGATCATATGTGCAATTTTGTGACATGGCTTAGTCTTTTATTCCACCACCCAAGAGGCAACATACACAAAGCATTATTGTCAGAGATCAGTTGCTACAATCTCTGGTGGGGAAAAAAAAAAAAAAAGATATGCTAGGTTCTGGAATGCCGAAGAACAATGCACTTTCCACATCAGAGACTGGTTTAGTTAATAACCACAAATTATTTCAGGTAATTTGGCACCAGTTTAGTTGCACCCACAAGAATATCCTCAACAACAAAAAGAAGTAACAAAAGAACCACCTCTACTATCAATCCCACCAGGAGGAACTGAAGGCAGAGTTTCCATTCATTAAATTATGATTAGCCTTGCTAATACCTTGTCTATCAAATCCCCAGCTATACTGCAGACATATGAAAGGAAATATATAGGTGATGTTTTAAAAAGGAAACTGATGGAAGGTAATGCTTTTCCCATGAATTAGAATGACACTATAACCCTTCACATGAAGGTGCACACTCAAACGGTCATTAAAAATGCAGATTTATGAACAGCTGAAATTAAAAACCAGACCAAGCATTGTCAGTTAATGTCTCTCATTAGTCCAAAGAGCAATATTTATGAACATTGAAGAGCAGTAATCTGGATTTTTTGATAGATTTTACTCTGTTCTTTTTCATTTCACATATTTCCAAATCACTGTGTGATTGAGAGACTCTGATAGTTGCATTCAACTACCATCGCTGTAGCATCAGAATCTACACAGAGAATGATATATATGCTGTTAGTAGGTTACTCTTTACTGAATAGCAGAAGAATGTGGGAACGGGAAATCCCCCTTGTTTTGCCTCTAGGAAGAATAAATCGTGGTAATTTCCAATAGTGAAACTGAACATAGTCATTTTGACTCTTGGGAATGATCCTGTGCAGGACTAGGAGTTGGACTCAGAGATCCTTCTGGGTCCCTTCCAATTCAGCATTTTCTGTGATTCTGTGATTCTTTTTTTTAAAAAAAGCTGTTATTGGAGAGCTGGTGTGAAATTCCATTTAATTAAAGTGGTTTCGGTTGTCTTGAGCACAGTGGAGAAATTTCCTTCTGGCCTCTTTGAAATGCTCTTACGTGCAGCTGACCAAAGGCAGTGCCACAGAAAGAATAGAGTTCTTTGTAAGAAGGACTTTATGCTTCTCCTCATGAAAGCCATGTTCACTCTGGCTTTTTTTCCACAGTGAGACTTTACCATTTCAAGCACCAGAGGAGAGCCTACAGGCCAAGTTTTGGTAGAAAGTCCTTGTCTAAATATAAGAAAAGAGCTTCATGCAAATTGAGTCAATATGACTTTTCCTTAAAATCTGAGCATCGTTTTATTTGTATCTGATCAAGGATTCCTTAAGATAAAACAAAAATATCTGCTTCCAAGTCAAAAGTATACCACTATCTTTGTAATAGGTTCATTGTTCTCAGACTACTTACTGTCCATGTTCCCAGCTTTGTTTCGAATGGCTATTTTGCCTCTGACCATTGTATCCTCCAAAAAGTATAGCTACATATTTATTTCCTTTATCTTTGAGTGTGCTGCAGGCAATTGGATCTGATTTTTTTTTAAAATCTTATTCTTTATCATTGTATCTCTTCAGTCAGGACTTTCAGTTGCCAGTTATATAAATACTACTACAATTAAACAGAAATTCTCAAATCTCTAAGTGATAAGAATTTTGTACTATGGTCAGTTTCAGCCTGAATTTTATTTGTTTTTCAAAGCATTTGTTTTTATGGTGACTGCAACTGTTGCAAGATTGAGGGAGAGAGGAGAAAAAATAGGTTCTGCATGGTAATAATTAGATGGCAACTGTGAGATGAAACATCACAGCATGAATTACCTAACTTCATTTGACTTTGAAGTCCACTAGTTTGTCATAAAGTTTGTAAAACATTTGATCTTCTGTTAGGAATACATGGTGAATTCCCCATCTTAAAGTTATACCCATACAATGAAGGACTGTAGTATTTGAGACTTGAATTGAAAGGGGCTGGATGTGATTACAAATTGAACTGTAACACAGTCTGTGCTTTTCCAGTCAAGTTTTCCAGTGATGGCTGAGGTTGGCTAATGATTTCTTTCCTGTGCACTGCCTTAAGGATCCATTCTGTTTCTCTAGGGCACCTTGGCAAGGGACTTGCAGATATTTAAAACCCCTAATTAATGCCAGGTATTTCACTTCACTTTTATTTTTAAAATGTGAAAAAAATAATTACTAAGCCAAAGAAAAAAACCAAATATTTTCCATTTGCCATTCATTACAGATGTCAGACAGCAATAAATATAGAAATGGTCAGCTGCAGGTGTAACCTAGTTCTGTTGTGTAATGCACACTCTGTTCCTATAACATTACTAAAAATGGTCTGTCTGGCTAACGAATAGCACTACCATTACATAGTAAAAGGTGAAAATTAATGTGAATGCTGTTGGTGAGTTAGCTATATTAACAAGCCAATCACGTAGTATTAGCAGTTATAATGGGGAACAACATAAACTTTTAAGAGCTTCTGCAAAAGCTTTCAGTCCTTTCTGTGTTGGGAATTTATTTCTTTAAATTTCATAGGAAAAATATGTAGGAATTTTTAAAAGAAAGTCACTAACATCTGCATTTGAAAATAAAAAAAAAACAAACCAAAAACAACAAAACTGAGTCCAACTTACATATATTGCTATTATCTTAGATGTTCTGCCGATAAAGCTCTCTTGCCTCCATCAAAGGTTCTTACCCATGTATGATAACCTTTGTTAGCTAACTAATAGAGAAGTGATAACCCCTTACTGATAGCAAAACCTTTTCCACACCAGAACAAAAAGGGAGTGCAATCTGAAATGGCAGTGAGTAAAGGGAGATAATAAACAAACAAAAGACTAATTGATTTCTTCTACTTAGACAAAGAGATATGTCTGAGCAACAGCCCATCTGGCTCTGTGTCCATTCACTGATGTTGCATGGTACTAGGGGAAAAATTTAATACCAGATCATATAACCTATGTTTCCCCCCTGGAGCTTCTTTCCAGATTGTGTCAGCATTTGAGAGAGTTTTTGAAATATATTTATCTTGGCCATTACAGGTAATAACCATTAATAGATCTATTGTCTCCAAATTGTCTAATCCTTCTCTGAATCCAATTTGGTCTCTATAGCATCCAGTGTCAGTGAGGACCACAATTTAATTGTGTACTGTGTGAAATGCAGCATGCTGAGAGTTACAGCCTTTGCTGGGATGGTTCTTATGACTCATTTGTATGAAGACTTACTGTTGTGTGTAGTGCTACAGCAGCTTCCTCTATATCCTGCACATCTGGGGAAAAACCACATGCAATCTGGCCCAAGATGATAAGTAGGATGATGAGAATCTCCTGATTAGTAACATACTTTGTGGGTTGCTTATATTTAAGTCAAATGTACTAATTCCCCCTCTCTGTCTTCCTCCCATTCTTTTAATTTCATTTTTGGCTGCAGAAAAATCATTAAAGAAAAATACCTTGCAAGACAGCTTGTTATGCTTGGCAATGCTTTATTATGTTTCTCTGCTTCTACACCATATTTGATCTAAACTTACTTCTTGAAGATAAGTAGATTAAAAGAAAATTAACTGGAAATATTTCTATTTAATTTGTTCATTGGTAAAACACATCAGAGGGTAAAAATTAAAAGACAAATGTCTATCAAGTTAGAAAAACAAGTGTTTGCTCTCAAATCTAGTGCTATGAGTTCCTGTGGAAAACTTCACAATTATATGACATTCCTAACCTGCCTAAACAAGAGCATATGGAAGAACTGATAATCATTTTATCCTGTTCTATACATCTGAAATTATTTCAGTGAAAATTTCTATTTCCTAAAGTCAAGTGCCTACCAATGGGTATTATAGCTGCATTTGTAATTGCAGTCTATCACTATTGTGATTAGATGCATGTTGTGGTGAAGACATGAAAGAGGATGGAATTGATTACTTATTTGTAAAGGGATGTTAAATTCTGATCTCAGTCAAGTTAATGTCAAAGCTGGGATTTCACTGGGAGCTGAATAAACCTGAAAGATCTGTTGTTATCAGTTGTGACCAACAAGCAAACAGACAAGTTCAAAAATTTGTTGTCTCCAGTCTCTGCAGCTTTGAACCACTTTAGCTGGAAGCATTGCTGGCCAAGAACTATCAATTGTTGTCAAGTGTCAGACCACAAGGCATGGATGCAGGTCAGGAACAGGGACCCAGCAAGCCAATTCCTCTTCTTCCACCCAAGTGAATGTTCATATGGAATTTGATTCTGACAATCTTTAAACAAGTGGAGAAGGCAGCAGTGGTATTTGTATGCCAAGTGCAGCACCTGCTAAGGGAGACAGTGTAATGCAGATCAGATTATTTTCTCTGTGGATTTAACAGTCGTTTTGGGAAATAGCTGTGATTTCACAAGACAGCTCCACTAAACCAGATAAAACTGCTCTTGGTGGCCTCTGTTTTGAGAACTGTTTTAAAGTTATTGAATTTCTATGGTTACATTTAGCATGGTCTCCCAGTGAAACCCAGGTGAAATGCTGCTACCAGGAGACATCATCTGGGAAGGAAAGAACAGGTAACACAAGGAGACAGGCTTAGAAGTGCTCCAGAGGGGCAAGATCCTGTATGAACTACTGCTTCTTGCATTATCTTCTCTGATATCTAAGGTGAACTGGATGTATTTCAAGAAAGCAGATTTCAGGGAAATGGCCTGCTGTTTTTGCAGTGCTCATGCTACCCTGAGTTAAAGCATTTTATGATTACCCATCCCTGTTCAAACTGCAAGTATCTGTGAAATGCTATTGAAAAGAATGAGACAGAGCCAAAACAGCTTGGAAAGTCAAAGACTAAAAAAGAGAGCATATCAAAGATGCACTAGGGATTCTATGCCTCCCCTTGTATTCTGGAGTTTGTAGCAGTCACAGAAACAACTTACAGCTTTATTTAGGAAGGAAATAGCTATAAATCATAGGTAAGTGAGTCCATAATTCCTATAAAGTGTACTTAAGAGTTATCACTGTCCTAAAAAAACCTCTCACTCTAGATAGCTGTATATCACAAATGGTGCTTCCAAATTCAGTCTTCAGTTACAACTGAAATGACAGGAAACACCCCAGAGAAAACACCATTGTTATATCTCTATGAATTACAAGGTGGTTTTAGGATCCTTTAAGAAAGAGATGCTGACTGGCTCAAAAATAAACACAAGAATTGTTATGTAGGCAGATGACTTTTGCAAAAAACCTGTTAGACAGTATCTATGTGAGTAGTGAGCTAACTTGGTATATTTCACTGGTGTGTCCTCTCCACATTTTTCATCTTTC
Source organism: Poliocrania exsul (assembly GCA_035041345.1). Classification (NCBI taxonomy): domain Eukaryota; kingdom Metazoa; phylum Chordata; class Aves; order Passeriformes; family Thamnophilidae; genus Poliocrania; species Poliocrania exsul. The sequence goes on from JAWWLZ010000118.1 coordinate 25,039,178, forward strand.
CTCTAACTTTTGACTGCTGGGTTTTTTTCCCCAATAAAACCAACAGGAATTTAACTTTGTTTGCTACAGAAAACAAAGGAAGAAGCTGAGAGAGAAATACTGTTTTCTAAAATATATTAGTGAACATAGAAAAGAAACAAACAGAAAAGTGGGAAATAAATAGGGCCATTTAAAAAGTCAGAAAAAAAAAGGAATGATAGAAAGGGAAATGAGAGAGCATGGTGAAAGATGGAAAATTATCATAGGCAGAAGTGAAAGAGAAAATAAAAGAATATAAAACCAAATAAAAGCAGGGCATGGAAGGAGATCTAGACAGGAAACAGAAAAATGTGGGAAAGAAACAAAAGAGTTCTATTTCATTAACACATGTTGCCACCTTTCATTAGAGGGAATTAGATGCAGGGCAGTCAGCCCAGTTAGGGCTACAGGATGAAAATATAGAGTGGCAATGGCTTTTTGCTATCATTTTTAAAACATTGTTCAAGGTTTTTCAACCGAGAATGAGCATAATGAGGGCCAAAAGATAATGTTTAAAACATGTGATGTGTGTTTGAAAGTGAAATGCAGATACTAGCAGAGTCCATACTGAGCAGGTCCCCATCAAGCATGGTAGACACAGTGTGGGCACTGACATCCCTAAATCATTCTGCAATTCTAGCCTCTGCTTCCAGCCCTTGCAGTGTTTATTGTGTTATATTTTAGAAAACAAATGTGCAGCTTGAGTTGTCAAGCCTTATTCTGCTTTGTATGGCTGCAGAGGGTTATAAACAATCGGAGTACTCGATATTCTGGCTTTGCTGGGGAGACCCATTTCTGTAGTGACAAGGTGTATCAATTTGAATCAAATAGGAAGCTATCAGATGTGGGAGGCCACTGTAAAATGGACTCTTCCCTCCATTTTTAAGCTCATGATTGCACATCAGAACTCTAGCATTGGTGTGGTCACTGCTTCAAAGTGTTCTATGTAGGCAGTTTTAATGAGTGACTTAATTGTGAGTTGCAAGCTCTCCAGTGAATGTGAGCTGGTGAGCAAATTTTGTGCAACAATGTGTTACAAGTAAGGCTCTTGCTCTAGAGTGCTGAGGACAGCCAGTGGGACAGCCAGTGGCAGGTTTTCCTGTGTAAGTGGAGCAAAGTCCTTCACAGAACTGCAGGGGTCACCCCTACAGCCTAAGGGAGGGCAAAATCATGGACATGTTTTGCTGAGCATTAGTTACCTTTGACTTCCAAATGGCAGTGTACAGGAGAAAATTAGTTTTTACAAGTTTAAAATAAAGATCAGTTTTTATAATCCATCAGGTTTGGAAGCCTTAACCTTTTCTTTCATTTTTTAAAATTTTGTTCAAGACTGCTCTGAAGACTTGGGCTCACAGGTCCCTGGTCTCAGGCTATAGCAGCCAGTGGAGGCATCAACACCAGCATCACAAAGCTAAGCCCTTGTAACAGCAGGTAAAGTCCCCTGATTAGCAGAGGGGAAATCCATAGGACAGTGAAACCTTTTCTTGACTGGGCCAAGAGGAAGTCTCCATCCACAGCATCTGAAATACTTCTGATTTGCAACCTAAACATAATAAAGATGTGAAGAGTAAAAAACGGGAACACCTACCACAGCTTCAACAGCCAAAGCAAACAGAAAAACGCAGTAGTTATGTCTTCAAAATAGCTTGTTCCTCAGTCCTTTTCAGATTTCACTAGCATCCTCACAGACACTGGTCCATGTATGTAACAAACCCCAAATGGGTTTTAAAACTAATCTAGAAAAGATAAAGTTCTATGGGTCAGAGGAGGATACCTGGCTCTAGATTCTGTACTACCTTAACATGTTTTGGTTTTCTTCTTTTTCTCTTTATTTGCTTGATTTGAAAAGGGGAGTTGTTTTTTTGTTTCACCCTTTCCCATTCTTTTGTCTTAACTTTTTCAGTGTACCAAACAGAAAGTCAGATCACCAGTTTTGTTCTACTTTTATTTTATAGACCACTGAGAAGCTATAAAAATTAATATTTTTTTGCTTCTTACTTTAATGCTAAAAGAGAAATAACCAGAACTAATGTGGGCAATGATGTGATTTTTCCAGTAGTGTCACAATCATCAGGGAGAGTATTACTGCTGCTTGATTAAATAGCTCAAATTTACAGTGATTCATTATTTTCTGATAAAATCTAGACCACAAATGGGTTCTGTCTTTACTATTCTCTCAATATTTCCATCAGTAACCTCTTTGCTACATTTACATTTGGAAAAAAAAAAAAAAGAAGAAATTGAAGTTAAACTTGTTACATTAATCTAGATCAGCAGAAGGATGATGCTTGCAGATTTGCCTACTCATTTGGATGAGAAACTGAAGTGTGATCTACTTGGCAACCACATAAAATCTACCCATGTTCTGCTTGTTGCTGAGAATTTAGTGTATTCAGAAGAAAAAAGCAGTCTCACAGAAAGGCTGACAGTGGAATATCAAACCTCTGCCTTTTCTCCCTACCTGTTCATATCTCCAGACAGATGTGTGGGTAGACACATCTTGCTGATCACTTGTTTTGTTAGTGCTCCTGGCTACAGTGCAGCCAATTTGTCTAAAAATGATTTCTCAAGTATAATTTGGGTACTGGCTACTTAATTTTTTGCATTACCTATTTAAATCCAGGTTCAAAGGCTACTGAGCACAGAAGCCTCTGAAAAGAAGTCATCATGTTTACCTTGTTACATTCATTTCACTAACAAAAATGACAGCCAAAGTGCATTTGGGTGCAGGTTTAGAAGGAAATTTTCTACAGCTCCATTTTGCTTGGCTAAACTCAATGGAATCATGCTGATTCCCCTAACTCATGCTTTGCTTTAAAAGATCCTTGCACTTTCAGTAACAACCTTTTTGTGCATACTGGCACCTCAAACCAGCAAACCCTGAGCACTATAGGGTTGATACAGAAAAGCATTCCTATAAAATGTTTGATTTCAAGCCTTGTCAAGGGCCAGTTCCTAAAAACATAAAGCTAATCACACATTTTACTATTTTATTGAATCGAGACCAGGGCACAAGGTCTTACAGATGGGCATGTTGATGCTGTGCTGCCAAACATCCACACCTGGAAGCAAGCTCAGCTTCCCTTACAGGCTCCATGCTCCACTCAGCTATTTTAGGACAGGTTGGGTACCGGGGCTGGCTGGAGGGAGGGTGGTTTATTATGTGAAAAAAGGTCAGAAGTTTGCCTGCTTGCTCCAACCAGCCAAATCTGGTTTTAATCTAGGAAAACACACCAAAACACCCTTCTTGGAGAAAAAGGTATGTTGTATTTTTCCTGACCACTGTTTTCCCTGGTGGCAAGTTTCTCATTCAAAATTATATCCACAGCTTTGTTTATGGGACATTACAGAGGTATTTACATGGGTTAGAGAGGGAAGGGAATACTCCCATATACAGAAACACAGAATCCATTAAAGCACATGAGGCTCTTTTGGTTCCCCTCCCCAGCTGTTACTAAGTTTATTTGCAGGCTGCAGCCTGCAACAGGGGCTGTGGCCCATCTGCACCACATATGTGGGAATTAATTTCCAACACAGCCACAGGAGTGTGGGTCCGGCAGACCCTTCCCTAACCTCCTCTCAGATCCCACTCCACGCTGCCTTAATTGGAGCCAGAGCAGCCGCCCCCGAGTGCTGCCGTGTCACGGGCGGGAGGGGCTGGGGCTCGGCTGCCTTGCTGGTGCTCCAAGGACCCACCGATCCTCCCCTTCCCGGCACAACCATGGGGTTAAATGGCATAGCGAGCCTTGTGTGGGCCCCTCCGCATGGGGCAAGCGTCACCCCTGGAGCAAACGTGGCGTCACGCTGGACAGTGAGGAGCGAGGGGGAGATCAAAGAGGGCAGCGCTGTGATGCTGCTCCGCATCTCCTGCGTCTGAGCCTTCTCTTCAGCTGCAATGCTGACACTCGCTGCTCAGTGGTGGGGCGTCAGGGGGGATGTTCTGAGTAAGGTTCCTGGGAGGAAAAATCAAAGGGCAGTGTTGAAACTGAAGCAGGGAAAGGAAATAGTATTGCTCGAATCAGACCTCGCTCCTATGCAGTCTTTTGCACAGGAGGAAAAAGTTACTTCTTTTTATATTTTGGGCCTGTCTAGAAGATGCTGGGGAGGGATGTCTTAGAGTGTTAAGGGCAAAGGCCTCATCTGTTTCAAACTTTTGTTAGAGGGAAAGGGCCAAGCGTAAGAAAGTAAGAAAAAGGAGAGATGTTAGCAAACATAGTTGCAATCAAACACGTTTGTGAAGGGGTTCACCCTGAGAAGGCAAGCACTGAGCTTTTGGTGCTCTTTCCACTTTTGCACATATAAGAGTAAGCAGTAATTCTGTCGCTTAGGTGAATAACTAAACTAATGAAGAATGCCACTTTAAAACAAATTATTTTATAAGTATGTGCAAAGCAAATACCAGCAGGCAACCTAACTCTACTGTCAAGAGTTTTTAGACATTTTAGCACTTTTATAAATACCCACTTGTATATGTATCTGTGTGTGGTTCAGCTGAGTATCTGGCCCCTAGAGCCATCTCTGCCAAAAGGTGAAGTCACATTTAAATTAAGCAGTTACCTCTGGATCAAAAATAACAAAGTCCTATACTGAAGAAGAGCTGCGATAGTCACACTTTATGACTTTAAGCTTCAGGTTTGTTTCGTTAATACTCATTTGCTTAAGATCTCCACCACCCCCCCCGCCCCTAAATAAATGTTATTTTTTTGTTCTTTTCATATTAATCAATTTTTCTCTCACGAACAAGTTCATTTTTGACCAATAATTAATTTTGGTAAAATTCATAGTATGTAGAAGCAATAAATTTAGCCAAAGTGTTTTTCTGTCCTTAAATGCCTGCAGAAATACTGAGGTCCAGTTCATGGCTGTGGGACTTGCTGCTGTGGCCCCACATACCTCATTTTATCCACAGCATTTTCCTGGGAAGGGTAGTCCCCTCTCCCACTGCTGTCACAGTGTATTGGTATTCTAAAGAGAACTCCACAAACATCCATTTAAAACACCCAGATGTTGGCAACTGGATGTGGTAGCTGCTGTGGACATTAGCTGCTGTTTCAGGCTGCTGCAGAGAGGAGAGGGGCTTTCTGAGACGCCAGAGGTGCTTGCTCAAAGTGCACTTTTCTCCTCCTCTCCTACCTGCAGCTCAGTGGCTTCCTTACCACCCTCAGCTTCTCCTTGCCCGTGCCTCACCAGCTTTCCTCACTGCCTTAAAAGAAAACTAATAAGTATTTATTTAGGACTTGTATTTCTCGAGAACAGATGAAAATGGAATGGTTTACCTTGGAGTCTGGGAGTTCCGCCTGTAAATAACCATCTGGAATACCTGTCCCCTTTGCTGTCCTTCTCTGATCTTCAGAGAGAAAACCCTTATTCACTCTGCTATTAGCCACCACCATTTATTACTTTTCCATGGCTATTAGTATTAAACCAAAGTTTGTTTCTGAGGCTTAGAGGAAAGATGGCTTTAGTATTGGCTCTAATCATGGCTCAGGCTGCTGACACAAACATTTATTTGCGCGAGGATTGCCAGAGAAGTGGTTGAAAAGCACCTAAAGATTTTAACTGGAAGTTGATTCACATTCATGTTCAAGATTTCAAATGATCTTTTTATCTGAAGAAGGAAAGCCTTAAAACACTGAATTGAAAATAATGTAAGCAAAAGCTTTGTCGTGGTATTTACAAAAAATTTTGTTCAGGGCAAAACCTCTAGGGAAGATGACTTCCCCTTGTAATTTTACCACTTCTATATGCAATTTGGGTACTAAAAGCAAAAAGCAATAAATTTTTTAATTCAAAATTTTCATTCAAAATGGTCCAAAACCAAGTAATTCAACTTTCTTTTCGCTACAGAGAAAAGTGCTACCTAGGTCCAGCATTGACCCTAACAATAATTTGTGTGACAGCTAAAAATGTGTGTTTCCGGGATTACACCTCAACTTGTTAATTGTATGCATTTTTTGTAGAGATGATAGAGTCAAAACAACTGCTCTGCTTCTGCTGTATGTACCTTGGAAATGGATTTTTCGATGAAGTCTGTGGAAGCTTGTTGCCATGTTAAATGTCCAGCTTTCATTAAATCCACACCTGAAGAGTAAGTAAATGAATCCTGAATTTCACATTTGTAGGTATGTGTGCTTTTCATGGATTTATGCCAACTAGATTTTAGATTTAAAGAAACATTGTCATAACCTTAACCACACTGTGGCTAGACTAAACCTCAAAGATCTTGTTCCTAGGGGCACTGCCCTTTGAAGTGGCACCACTGACAGTTTTAGCTACTGTAGGTATTTATGAGGTACAAAATTATAAAGTAAACAGGCATGAAATGTTATTTTAACAGCGTGCAAGCATCACCATACTGGAATATATTCTTGTGTTCCAAGGATTTATTTACTCAATTTGAGGGTTTTTTTCTCTCAGCTCCCCTCTTTTTTTTTTTCTCTTCTTTTTTCTCCTATGAACCTGCCCTGAAGAAACACAGAAGCAGTGTTTGCTAACTATAATAGAAAATATCTAACAGCTCAGATGTATATATTTGCTATGAACTAAACTCTCAGCTCTTAAGAAATACTGTGTGTTTAGCCTGTTTACTCCCCAAAGTAGCTGAAGGAATATTTGTGCATTTTCCACATTGTTTCCAGTGTGCTGCTTTGTTTGATGGTGGTTTATTAATGATACTTGTGATTTATTACTGTCACTTTATTAGATTATTTGCAAATCGGTTACAAAGCACTATGTGGATCATGCCTTGTTAGTCATAAAAGCATTCAGGAAGCCATGAAAATCAGTTAAGCTTGAACCTATTGAATGAAAGAGCATAGTGTTCTCTATTGATCAGTAGCCTTTAGATATGTAATGAATAGTAGTACTTTTGGCACTGTTTAGTGTTTTCCTTTGGATCTGATAAATTACACTCTTTTGTATTAGTGATTTGAGATTTGACATAAAACATTCTTGTACTAGTATTTCTTTCAGCTGTAGTACTGGGGTGAACTTACATGCCCAAGGCATATAAATGTTGTTAGAAAAACTGATATTTGCTCTTCCAACGCAGTTTTAACCATCAAGTTAACACTGATCTAACTTGAATATATGGCAGGAGACTGAGGGCTGGACTGCAAATACTTGGCAGAATATATTTATAGCCTATCTTCATGGTATATACAATCTCTCATATGAATAACATATGCAGATTTGGCTGGTAGCTAATTTTTTTATTAATATATATGCAATTCTGAATTTCTTATTAAACAGGCAAACAATATGTTAATCTTAAGTCCTCATTTGGTTTTGGCTTGAAGGATACTGTGCTTCTATTTCCAAGAGCAGGACTTGATTTCTTCTTTTCTTTGCAGCTTTTACAGCCCTTTACACAAAACTAGAGCTGGGTTGTAGGTAAGAAGTTACTGTTTTAATTGGATGATGTTGAAGGCAGAGCTTGTGGTGCAGCAGGCTCCAAGTCTTACATCTGTGTCATTCTCTGAAGGATATCCCCATTGCTACCAATAGCCAAAAGCTTTGGAGGTGTTCACTAGGACATTCCTCTGGGTCAGACACTCACCTTCTCCTTCCATCCACTCCACTCCCTTGTAAGAAAAGTAATCAGAAGAATGAACCCAGTAGCCTGTTTTATTAACAGGATTAAGGGCAATAAACTTTCAGCAGCTTTTTTTTGCTTTTTTTCTTTTCCTGCATGTTTTCTAATGCTCCCTTCAGTGTTTGCTCAAGTTATCAGTGTTTGAATTAGTTCCTTTCAAATAAGCCTGATTTAGGCCATAGTAACCATAACCTCTGGGGTCTGTTTGGCAGCACAAAAGAACAATGATAGTAGTTTGAACATCAGTACTGCCCTGGGATGTCAAATAAGGAAAAGGTTCCATTGAGATCAATATAAAATTTCTTAGCTGTGTTTGCGGTTACAGTCTAAGTCCAGTCACACTTTCATCTAGCGCTGAAAGCAGGAGCAGTGTTTAGTAAAATCTTTGTCCTAGAGTTTTCTGCCTTTCCTGCACAAGAGGATTCAGTTCCCTACTCCTCCTAAAGGCAACAGCTATGAAAGCTGAGAGTGAATTAAAAAAATATAAGTAGAAATGCCATAGTAAGCACACAGTTTTCTCTGACTGGAAAGGCTTGGGGACAGGGAAAATGAAGCTTTTATGAAGTTACTATTTTTCAGTTCCTCTGGAACATCTGTTTTGTAACTGACTGTAGAGACTCCAGTTGTAACAGCTCTTTTCTTCCAGCCAAAAACCTCAGTAGGTTAACCAGCAGTGACAATTTCAGCATATAAATAAAAAATGTTTGCTAAGGTGGATGAACTGTGTCCTGTCTGTTGGTTTTGCTCCTGATTTCAGGACAGGATGCCTGCAGTAGATATTTTAACTGTTTCAATCTCTTCAATTACTTCTGTATGAATTAAAATAATTCTTATATTAAGCTGATTCAAAAGCTTTCTTGGCAATGCTGTAACACAGTGACCACCTAAATACTAAATGAAAACACAGCTAAAAAGACTCAAAGCTTAGTAACATCTGCAGTACATTAAGAAAGGTTTTGGAGCCCTAACACATAACCTAAGTGCCAACATCTTTGTAGCATGTCTTTTATTGCAGCCTGATTTTACTCTGGTCTTTCTCAGAGTTGGCTTAAAGGGCAAGTAGTCTCTGATGACCACATTAATTGACCCGAAAGAAGAGATTAAGGAGGAAGAAGTGTTCACCATCTAAAGTCACTAAAGTCTATGTAAATTTTTACATTAAATGAGTCTAGGTCAATGTCTAGCTCATTTAGTAAGTGTTTCTTATTCTACGAAGGCAACCATAATTAAGTTATAGAATTACAGAAGTCTGGCTGAAAATTTCTAGCTACAAAATATTTTGAGGTTAAAGCAAATAATTTCTTGTGACTGTGTAGCAATCCTGATAAAAAGCTTTCTCTGCCTGCTGTCATAAAAAGCAAAGTCCCTGCACTTTGAATTTCATCCTACCATTTAAATATTTCATAATAATTTCATCTTCTCTGGACAATGCTGGAAAATGGTCAATACCTGGATGAGTCAAATAATGATATTCCACCAAACCCTGTTTTGATTAAAAAGGAGAGATCATAATATAACTTGCCATAGAAACCAGGTATACTAGGCTGAAAGACAGTTTAATCAAGAAAGCCTTCCATTCATTTTCTTGCAGCCTCAAGGTATCTGTAACCATATACCTATCCTGAAGAATCTCATCTTAGTAACAATTTCAGAGAATCCATGAGCGTGCAGTCCAATGTGGCATTGTGGCATATTGTTCTATCTTTTCACATCCCATTTAAAAGCTCAGTTCATCCTTTCTGCCTAGAGACAGTGAG
>JAWWLZ010000118.1:25048646-25067820 GCA_035041345.1 Poliocrania exsul
GCATTGTGGCATATTGTTCTATCTTTTCACATCCCATTTAAAAGCTCAGTTCATCCTTTCTGCCTAGAGACAGTGAGGGACAATAACAAGAAATGGATATTATTCTGTCCCTATTGAGTAAAATCCTACTTGTGGCCTGTCGTGCAGGAAATAATACAAAAAAAAAACAAAAGGGAAAAAATATACAGAATGAAAAAAAAAAGGGTTATCATTCTCTTCTTCTCCATTAAATTATGTCTTTTCACATCCTCACATTGCTTCCACACCCCAAGTTTAAATTTAGTGTGTCTGTTGTTACCTGCTCTGTGTGACAGGAGTTTTAGTAAAATTGAAACTCATAAATGTGGGACAGGGCAGCTGCTGTTAGCAGTGTGACAAAAACTAGCACGGTGCTGGTATTTTAATAATAATAAATAATAGCAATATTGACAAAAGAGATGCCTGACTTGAACACAACTCTGTGCCCTGTGCAGCATGGACAGTAAAAGTTTCGAATGTGGCTGTTTGTGTAGTTGTTAGGAGATCAGTAACAGTCCAGTAAACTTACTTTACTGTTTCTTCAAGTGAAAAAGGACACATACAGACACATAGCTTAAAAAGAAGATTTATTAGTCAGCACAACCTGATGTAGCACAAAAGTAGTATTTTCTACTAATGCACTAAATTATAGAGATGGCAAACTGTGTTTAGTGTGTACTGAATTACTATTCTTAAGGCAAAATATAACTAAAATTGAAGTAGTACTTCTTAACAACCAGAAAGGTAGACTTCATATTTTGTAGCTCGTATATTTTCTTGGTTCGTGATTTGGGGACTAATTAAGGGTTTGGCAGTCTAACTCGGGTTAGTCAAAGCAAGATTCTCCTAAGCTGTTCTGTCCTCCTGCCTATCTTTTCTCCTTGTGCCTCAGGCATGCTCTTTTTTATTCAGAGGACTTTCTTGTAGACCAACCATGGTGGACCACCAGCACCACCACAAATTAAAGAAAAAAAAAAGGCTTTGCTATTATTATTTGCTTGCAATAATATTGTAAAGTGAAAGTAGATTCTTGATCCTAGCCTCCACTTCCCGGGGACTAGGCTAAAGAGAAGACTTTTATTGTTGCTGTGAAATCTCTCAGCACCAACTCAATTTGGTTAAGAAAAGAGGGGAAAAGCATGAATAGGGTTGATTTTCTTAAGCAGTTTAGCACAGTTCTGATCACAGAAGTTTAAAAAAACCAGCTAAGCAATATTCAAGTAGATAACAAACCCACCTTTGTGAAATGGGAATTTCTTTGTTTTATCCATCCATAAAACATTTACAAGAGATATGAGACTGTAAAAGATCTCCTGAATATTTGAATCCAGATCTAACTATTATGTGACTTCATGAGTAAAAAATATGTTAGTAATGCAATTTCTATACATTCTGCATGAACCCATGAAGTTTCATCTTAAAATCTGTATTGCTCTTCCTGTACTCTGTCCCAGTATCCTACGTCATTGAAAATTAAATAGAATTATATCAATAAATTTTTCTCACACTGAACACTTTTACCATATTTTTCTGATTTTGAACACAGAGAAAAACCCAAAACCCACTTAACAACATATGTAGCCAGGACACAGAGTAACAATTATGTCCATTAGAAAAGACCTTTGTGTTGTTGCCATTGGAAAGAAGGGTGCAATCATCAGACATCCATGCCAGTATTTTGGGTAAAAACATTTTTATTGAAGAGGAAAACTAGGATTGAGCATGCTTTGGTTGATTATTTATATTTTTTCCCAAATAGAAAGTTCCAAAAAGAAGGCCAAATGAGTGCTATAAATTATTTTATAAGACAACTGTAGGTTGTATATTACAAAACAACCAAACCAAATAAACCAGAAAGCTCTGGTATTAAGCAGATGAAAAACCCATTCCAGATGGAAAAGAGCTCAAGAGTCAGAGCTGCCCAGAGTCCAGAATGCTCTGTCAAAATTAGGTTACATTAGTGTAGTCTTGAAGGTTTGGAAGAGAGACAGAGTTAAAAAAGGAATTAGACTGTGTTTGATAGGCTAAATGAAATACAATTCATAGCTCCAAATGGCTGCACAGTACTCCTGTAATGGATGTTTTGCTCAAAGCATAATGAAAAGAGGAGGGGAAATTATTTCATTTATCCAGACTATAATCAATCATTTCCAGGAAAAGAAGTCTTTCATTACTTTCCAGCAGCAATAGGAGTTGTTAAGTTTATTAGTTAGATGTACAAATTGCTTCAGGAAAGAAAAGATGAAAACTTATTAGAGGAACAAGATTTACAAAATTAATCTGTAAATTTTGTAACTATATTTATTCATTCTGCTGTCCTTTTGCCTCCATATGTGCCTTTTTTCTTTATTACCTCTAAACTGCCACTAGTCATAAAAGCATGAAAACAATAGAAAAGATGGAGAGGTCTCAAAAGAGAAGGGATTTTTTCATCTGGCAACATATCCAGCCCCAAAGCCATAAAGGCCTTTCCTGAAACTTTAGGATTGTAAAAACTTACTGAATTTTGCCAGTTTACTTGCTTCTGATGGAAATTCCCTAGTGGTATTGGTGGTTTCTGGACAGTGGTAGGAAGGATTACATAAGGCAATGGTAGGCAATTGATTAGCAAATAGTCTACACAGCTATAACACCGGAGAATTTCTCAGTGCTTAAATTTGTATTGTCTTATCTACTCATGAGAATATTATCACTCCCAAATTTAAACATTAAGAAAGTTGAATCACAGGAAAGTCAGTCTTGTTCTCCTTGAAGTCAACACTATAATGCCTGGAGACCATCTTTGATATATAGAATGTAAGACCAAACCCAGAACAGTAAAGATTTGATTTAACTTGCCAATACACACTGAATTAAGAAAGAAACAAACAAACAAAAAAGAAGTAGAGAAATTATCCTTATTTTTATTATGTGTGCTGCATGCTCTGAAAGCCACTTTACTCAGGGAATACAAGAACCTCCAGCGACTTGGACAGAGGAAAAACCATGAAGCAAGAGGGGAAGTTAGTGGCTGCACTAATTATTAGCTTCCAGGAGTCATTTGATATCCAGGGATTTCCTACAGGCAATATTGTGTCTAAATGTAAAACTGGTATTTTGCAGTCTCTGGTAGGTGCCTGGCATAAGTTGGTACCAGGTAAATTTGTTACTGAAGCAGCAATGGGTGGATAGAGTCTCAGCTGTGGTCCTGGACATGCCTATACAGTGCTCTCCTGCTTTGCATGTCTGGAAAGTCATCTCTTGTGATACTGTTCTCTTTTCAGTGCCATCTGAATCAATCTGTTATCTAGGAAAAGCCTGGGTTCTTTAAAATAGTAAGTTGGTTCAGAAGTAGACAGTTCTAAAGTGTAGGTTTAGGTATTATGTAGCTGTGTGTCAGTTTTATGGACATAATCCCCCAGTTTTAACTGAGCTTTTAATTTCACCTAAAAAAGAAGCCAACTGAATTCTTCCAACCCCATTTAATTCCCATCTCTGTGTGCAGCTTCACTTTACGTTTCTTATAACAAAAAGGCTTTTAAAGTTGATAAATGGCTGAAGAGATTTTGCTTTTACTTTGTTGCTTTTCTGTTTATTTAACGAAGAGCAGTTCTTTTAGTCCTGACCTCAGCCTTGTCAAATAGACTGTGTTTGTCAAACTGCTCATGCTCCCATTAACTCCTAGCTGTTTCAGTTGTCACGTTTGATGAATGGCTCAAATGCTGCAAGCATCATTAAAAGCAGGGATACTGAGGGAAGTATTATGCGATACTGAGTCCAAATACACACCATAAATAGGAAAATTCCAAGCAAAGAAAATCTTTTATTGCATAAAGGAAATTGCAAGTGGTTTAAACTAATCTCCTTTAATGCCATCTTTCATATGTGTAGGAGACAAGAAAAGGCCCCTCAGGTTTCATGGTTGGTATTATCTCTTTATGGTTAAAGGACATTATTAGCTTTATAACCTTATTTATACAGAGTTCATGTAAGTGTTTGGGTCTGCTTAGGGGAATAGGCCTGCTTAGTGGGAATAAAAGCGACAGAACTGTTCCCACAGTGCTCTGTAGGTCCAGAGGGTCTGTCCCTTCCCAAAACAGAGCCTGCTGTTTCTGTAAGTCAGAACTTCCCCTAAGTGAAATCATGCGGCACATTTACTCCACGTTGTTTCCCCTCCTAGACTGACAGGGTGTGGGCACCCATCCAGCACTGCCCTCGGCTCTGCCCGCCCCAGCAGTAACCACAGCTGAGCTCTCTGATGACCTGCCGGTAAAAGCTGCACAAGCTGAGGCTTGCCAGGGTCTGCAGAGCTCAGCTCTCCAGTTACACTCAAGCCAGCTTTACAGTTTATATTGTCTGCTCCTCCTGCCCGCCCTTTGTCGTACTTACAGCACAGCAAGAAGCAGAGTTCAGGATTAGTGCTGGGAAGTTGGGTAATGGCTTCAGCAGAAAGAATAAATATTGTTGGGTTTGGTGGTGTTGTGGTGTTGTTTTGGATTCTGGGCTATTTTTAACTGTTGAAGTCTACCTAAAGGCCAAAGAACTTCTATTACAATAATTTTTTTTACATTTTTGAGGCAGATAAAAGTATTCAGACAAATATTTATACAGATACGTTTAAATATGCAAAGTTACACACTTCTAGACTAATGGCATTTTTATGCTTATTAGGCCTCAGATAGTAGGATAGTTTTCTTATTATGTTTGTTTTTAAAATTTGTAATTCTAACTATAAGTGGATATACATACAGGCTGGTTCTAATATTCCTAAGTGTTACTCATGTGGAATTTTCATCATGAATAAGTACAATGCTGCAGTATGTTTTCCCTGGGCAGTGGTACAAACCATTACAATGAGGACAGCAGGCAAACCATTACAGCTATTCTGACCCAGCATCAGAAGTAGATCCTCAAAAGTTTGTTTTCCCAAGATACAGCAGCACATCAAGTTTTTTTTTTCTTACTAGAAAATAGAAATTATTTATTGATCTCAGTTTTTAATGAAACACAGAGAAAGCAAATAAACTTCCAGTTGTGTCAGAAACTGCATGAGCTAGAGTTTTCCCTCTGTGAGTGTGCTTGCCTGGCTGCTCAAGCAATGGCAGAAATCCTCTCTCTGCCATTGCAGATAATTCAAACTTTAGTTTTGAGATCATCTTCCCAAAACTGTAGTTTTGAAAAGATGAGGCAGGACATCAGTTACTGAACTTGGGCGTCATTACTTTAAATCAGTGATTTGCAACACAGCCAAAGCATAGATTTAAAGATGTTGTGAGAAGCATTAATTGTTAATTATTTCACTTAAGTAATTTTTCCCTATCTTAGATGCCGTAAGCAGAGTGCAGAGGTGAGCTGAGGGCTTCCAGCAAGTTACTGCTGCCATAGAGTGTGCAAGGGTGGGCAGTGGGCTCTACAGAAGCCTTACTGCTGATGGCTGTCTGTACCAGGTGTATTCAAACCACTGGATGAGTGATGATGGAACTTGTTATTTCCTCACAGGTGGAGAAGTGCTTCTTTTGTCTGGACTAGATTTCCCAGGTTTGTATGTATTTAGATCACAGGGACTGGATGTTGACAATACAAATTTAATTAACACATTTTATCTAGACAAACCATGAAATAGTATTACCGTATATAATAAAGACTGTGTGTTTCTGTCCTGGGGTGCATCAGGTAACTGATGTTTGATGCCTAGGACCCTAAATATGTATTTGTTCTCCTAAATAGTTGTGGGGTTTCTTTAGATCAATGGACTTCACGGTTCTTTTGTTATTCACTTGGCGGTGACACTGTCAGTAAGCAAAATACTTCAATTAGAACAAATACTTTTTTAATCTTCAACTTATTTTTGTTTCTGCCTGTACCAGAATTAAACATTAAGCAAAACAAAGTAGAAAAGCTGCAATGATTCCCTAATGAGGCTTCCTGCACTTTTAATCATGATTTGTCACTGGATTTCTGTTACTCTCAGAAGTACTGAATGTGAATTCATTTCATTAATCACATTTGAACTAAGTGTATAGGAACAGGCTCTGTACCTAATATTGCTTTCTGTGGGACAGAATTATAACCATCAGCGTAGCTGCATCTCTGAATTAAATGTAAGTATGTACATACACAGGTAGGTACCAAACCCCCAATGCACACATGCTCTCCCATCAAGATCTGTGAGACCAGCATTTATGACAAAATATACTCAGAGGCTCAGTTGGTCTCTAATGAAGCATGATCTTGACCTGGAAAAGGGGGATTGGGGATGTCAGTATCTACACACTAGTTAAGGCAGTGAAATGAGGAATTTGGCTCATGATTCACTGAAAAGGCATCAGCAAGGTTAAAGCCAAACATAAGTAAAAGCTTGTTTGGTGGGCCCCCTTGTTCAGCATATAAATGATACTGTCAGGAGTTTTTTAATTGAGCACTTCAGTCTGTTCCTGGAAAGCATCACTGGCAAAAAAATAATTTTCAGTAGAACTCAAGAAATGAGGGGAAAATATTGTATAAATCAATTGACAAGTTGACCCACAGGCAGCCAAACTAGAGAGGACTCATTTCCTATGGATTTGTGTCTCTTCTGCCTCCCTGTCAGCTTTCCAGTTCTCCTCCACCGTCAGCCCTCCCTGTCCTTCATGACTCCAGCACCTGGCAGGGAGGACTGTGTGCGTGGCCAGGGCAGCATGGCTGTGTGCTCAGTGTCGGCTGTCCCCATTTTGCATGGGACTTGCAAGACCTTGACACTCATAGAGACCTCTGCCCTTCTGTAAAATGGAGTTAAAACTGGGGGGAAAGAGCAAACAGATGACAGGCAAACATTTGTATGGCACAATTATGTTGTAACCTCATTTCCCTAAGGAACTGTGTACTTTTGAGTAGTCAGTATTTTTAGAGATTGGATATTTTGTTTATTTTTAAAAGCAAGTAAAAAGATGCATAAAAACAATCACAGAGGTGAGACCATGTTTTCTCTCAGTAAATATCCGCAAAGACATTCCAGATTGTCATATTTCAAAACATGCTTATCCTAACCCTGCTGCCTATATGCCTTGGGTTAAACTGCACCCCAGATATTAAGGGCCTGCAGTGCACAAGCCTCATAGTAAACAAGCTCGCCACCCTCGTATAACAGTCTTCAGGATTGCTACATTTATGCTATGGAGAGGTTTTAACATTTGGGAGAGAATTTGAAGTTGAAGGACTGATTCCTACTTGACAGAACAAAAGAACCCCAGTTTCTTCTTTGGAATGATGCTGGTGGTGTCAGTAGGATTGCAACATGTTCATTTACTTCAGCATTTCTGGGCTGGGGAGTTCTCTTTGATATGTCAGGGTTTTTTTCTATAATGACCAATTAAAATTGTAGGACTAACTCAATGCAGCTATGATACTCTCAGTACCCTGCAGCAAGTACGCACTTTTCTTTTTCTTTACTCTGTTTTGCTTGTTTGCTTGTCACTTCAGTTTGCTCATGAGTGTTTGCCTTGAGCTATTCCCACCCAGAAAGAATGCTAGGGCTGGGTGGTAAATAAGGGACAAAGATAGTATCAACACAGATAACAATGAGGGCTTTTGTATGTGGCTTTTAAGAAAGAAACATTGAAAAAAACTTGGGTCATTTGAAATTTTCTAACTTTTATTAAACAAAAAAATTGCATTTTTATTGAAATCAAGTAAATCAGAAATAGGGGGTTGGGTTTTTTTGTTTTAGTTGGTTTGTTTTCGTTGGTTTGGTTTTTTGCTGAGCTTTGAAATTCACAAAGGTATGACTGAAAAGAATTATTTTCCCTGACATTAAAATGTTAAATCATCATCAGAACTTGCCTCTGGACTCACAGGCATAACGTATGTATATCCTGTTCTCTATTTTATTTTTGTATCATACACGTAATGTAAGAGCCCTACTTTTTTCAAAGAATGTGCTAGTTCTGTGTAGTTTGGACAAATTTAGTCACTTGTGCAACAAGTCCTTGCTGGTTAGTGAGTTCTTGGTATTTCTCCTTTCATTTTTCCCTTTCCTACAAAGCTTGAAAGCTTTGGAAAAAACTAGATGCAACTTAATCACTTATTAATAATTTAGAAATATTTACTTGGACCTAAATTTTGTTCTTCTTCTCTTTGTCATTACTGGACTAAAAAAGTATTTGTAGCAGTGGCCAAAATAGTGGCATTGTCCCATAGCATCCAGAAATCAGAGAGAAGGGTAGTCAATGCAAATAGTAAATTAAGTTTTCAGTCATATTGTATGATCTCTGACTCTCACTGAAGTGAGTGAGGCTGTAATTCCCTCATGTTATATCTCTGTGCTATAAGTTATGATATTTCCTGTTTGCTACAAAAGTTTTGATTTTATTGTCTTAACACTACTTTCTACTTGTCTTTTTCATGCGTTGTCCCTCTAGTTGTGTGAATTTTCAGCCTACCCAGCTTGACTGAGCATTTCTGCCTGAAAGCGTATTGGGAGCCGCTTACTTCTGAGATACCTGGCGCTTGCTGGTTTTGCTTCAGGATACTAGAAATTCAAGGGTCGTCTTGACTTAGAAGGTATGGGAGTTATTGTACTCAGATTAACTGTCATTTTAGAGAATAATCAGCTGCTTGCAAGAATATTTCATCTGGCTTCCCTGCAATTCTGTCCTGTTATTTTGTTTTACTGTTTCTAAATACTCTGTAATGGATCTGCTCCTCTAAACTAGAGGCGTCCTACAGACTAGACCTTTGACCAGCTTTAAAGATGGTTTACATGGGTTTCAATAGGTTGTCGGATCACTGCTTATTGGGAGTATCTCACTGAGACTTAAGTGATGGAGAGAACCTAGCTAACTCACAAAGGCTGAGGGTATCCAAATTGTTATGGTCTGACCCATAACTGTCGTAAGAAGGGAGTTAGATTTAGCAAAGGGCTGGGAATCCCCATGTCTGAGTT
Organism: Poliocrania exsul; assembly: GCA_035041345.1. Classification (NCBI taxonomy): domain Eukaryota; kingdom Metazoa; phylum Chordata; class Aves; order Passeriformes; family Thamnophilidae; genus Poliocrania; species Poliocrania exsul. The sequence continues at coordinate 25,057,564 of JAWWLZ010000118.1, forward strand.
CTGCACCAAGGTTTGCAGATTCCAAATCATCACAAATGCTTGTTTTTCCCCAAACCAAACACCCTTCTGACCTCTTTAATTTTCTGATATAAACTAGGAATCTTTTCATGATAATCAGAGTCAAGTATCAGTTCCAGAAAGCCATCCCTGTGCATTATAGGCACTTATGCACATTAGAAAACAAAACAAAACAAGCAGTCTACCACTTTCCGGGATTAATGCTATGAAGGTTTTTATGGGTGGTCCATAAGTGGACAGAATGTTGCACTAATGTGTGACTGCATGGCAATTAAGTTTAATTAGGCAAGGTTTTGAAAAAGACAGATGAAAGTAAATTATGGGAATGAAAGCAACTGTGCTTTTGGGGACCAGAATGTGCCACACTAGTTCAGAGAAGTGTTGCTAAAAATGTCCCCCTTCTGTCACATTCTGACACACATCCAGCAGTTTGTCAAATCAAGCATTTTTCTCTAGAAGGAGGAATCTCTTAGGAGCACATTCTTCACCCAGTCTCTGCTGAACTCACTGCTTTCTTCAGGAGACAGCTGCACTTCTATAGCAAGAGCAGCAGCAGATGACCCTTAATATTTTGCCATCCGCTTTAGTTTAGCGTTACCTCTTCTCTACATGGAGTAACAATGGTAATGATGAATGTGTATTTTCATGTGTGCTCTGGGGAATTTTATTTTACAATTTCATATTTTTAGTGCTTTCTCAGATTTACAACTGAGCACCCCATATGGAACATCTGATTCTGGTTGCAGTGATTTTCCCTGGTGAGAAGACCTCAGTAAGCAGACCTGGAGCAGTTCCCAGGCTTCCACACTGCATGGTTTGAGGGCATTCCAGCAAACAGACTTCAGGGTTTCTGTGCTCAGAGACAGATTGTTTCAGAGCTAGGAGCCTATTCCTTCTTCAAGAAAATTTTAAAGGAAACAAAATTTAACATGCTGAAATCCTCAATGGAACAGAATTGCTTTTTTCTGCACTGGACTGAGTGGTTGTTACTGCAGGCACATTACAACATGCTGTGTTATATTGGATTTTATTAAATTATGGAAAATAATTAAGTAGAAAAGCAGGGGGGAAATGCTATACAATCTGCAGGCAGATTTTTTTTCTTAGCTTTGATAGTGTCTGGCATTGCTTTCCTCCAGGACACTGGGATGCTTTTTTTCCCTAATGAACTTTTTACATCTGAGATGAAATACTGATTCTGTGGACAATTTATTAAGGAAAGCACCAGTTTCATGTGAGTTTTCAGTCCAGCAGGGAATTTATATGTGGAAATCATATATGGGTATAGGGAAACACCTCATAAAAAGAATGACTGCATAGTCAGCAGCTGTAATTTATGTTCATTCTCTTTTAATAAAAAATATGTGTTCAGACCAATCTTCCATTTTCTTAGTGCAGCTCAGCAAGGTACCCTCAACTGTAGTTGTTTAACCTTCTGACTTTGGTTTGTTTATGTAAAAAAGAAAGCTAAAACCAACACTTTGTCTTTTCAGTTATGAAGCTTATTCATATGTGAAAGGTGCAATAAGGATGCCTTTCTCCACTGAAGGAAGCTGAAGTAAGTGTTGATGAAAGCATCACACATAAAAGAGTGTTAAAATGAAAACAGAAAGACAAGAGGATGCTAAATAGAAAAAAAGAAGATAGATCTGGGAGTTGAAGGCTGACCATGAATGGCTGTGCACAGGTAATCCAGATACATTAATGCCTAGGCTCTCCATGGTAAGGTATATATTTACCTACACATACACAGATACAAAATTTGCAAAAGAGGTATGTGTCCACAAACAATTTTCCTCAGGTCAAATTTTGTGCAAATCCGTCAAATTAAAAATTACATTCCTAGCAAGAATGCTCCAACAAAACCTGTAGATGGGATCTCATATTTAGCACCCTCTGAAAGAGATCTGCTTAGCTGGGGATCAGATCCCCTAGATTACTTAGATACCCTACTTGCATCCACCTCTGCAACTGGGAAGTGAAGGTGCAGTTAAAGAGTTAATTGTATGTGAGGTAATGAAAAACTTCAGAATATGCTTGTATCTGTGGTACATAACACTTGTGAGGGGAGCTGGCACAATCTCTTCCACAGAGTTGTTGCATGACATCTATAAACTCATTCTGCAGTGGTGATGATCAGATATTGGTAGAAGCCCGATGCAGTTATGAAGCAGCAGGTGAACAAGACATTGCTCCACTAAAAGCTTAAAACAAACATTTATTACTTCCTGTTAGGTCACAGAAACATCACTCATCTGTCATTTTGATGATAACCACTCCCTTTTCATCTTCATCTGCCTAAATACTCTGTCCTACACCTCTTTTGAATAGGCTGTAAATGCCCCCCATCCAGCAACTTTCCCAAGGTGTGCAGTATTCCTGCTGGCACCTTCTGCAGCAGCCAGGTCTCTGGGATAGACTCTGAAAGGAATTTTCTCAGTTGAATAAATTAAAGTAAAGGCCAGTAGTCAGCTTTTGCTCAGTTACTGACAAGGAAAATTCACCTAGATTAGTACTGGCAACTTAACAGGAACCTCCAGTGCATCAAATTTTGGCCTTCTATGATTTGGATACTTTCTAAATCATATTTTATGCCAGAATGCTGCAATGTTCCTTGGTGGACAAGCTAGGGAAAAGCAAATTTTTACAGCTTGAGGCGCCCTGTGACAGCAGCTAGAGCTAGTCTCCCTATTCTTTCCCCACACTGCAAGACTTCACAAAGCTTTAAAGCTGGAGAAAGTGAGGCATACAAAGAGACCTGCCAAAAAATACACTAATGAAGCAAATGAGTCCATTATTCTCAGCTTTCTAGGAGACATGTTTCAGACTGTGCGTATTCCTGCAACAAATGTTTAATATTTACAGGTGAAGGAACTCAGGCTTGCTGGTATTTTTGGATTCCTTTCTAACCTACTCTCATTTTTTTTTCTCCCCACCTCTTTCCCTCTTTGTGGCTTTCCAGTGTAAGTGGCCACAGCAAACCTCTGTCCAGGATCCAGGAGGAATCCTTCACCACCAGCCCAATGTGAACCTCAGCGACAGTCGCTGAAACGCCTTGATCACACACTACCAGCACCCTGCCCTGCCAGCAGCTGGAGGAAACTCCAGTTTATGTTAATAAGGTGCAGAGAGTGGCCAAAATATTTTGTGAATTTTCTGGCTCAAAAGGGTAATGAAGCTACCTCTGTCTCAGTACACTGGCATGGGAGCAAGGTAAACAACTGGGAAACATGTTTCAAAGGAGAAAAACAGAGCACAAACTCCCTGGGTTTCCCACTTCCACTAGGGGCTGAGTTTTGCCTCTTTCTACCTCTTTTCCAGGCTGGCTGAACCCTTTTGCACAAAAGAGGGAGGGATGGGGGAGGGTGAGCAGGCTTTTCTGAGGATTAGCTTCAGGCAGCTCTTGCCAGACCAAAAGTTACACTGGAAAGCATTTCTTAGTTTATACCAAAAGAATTAATTGTTTAATATGTAAAGTAAAGCCAGAAAGTTATTCCCATAAATTTGATTTTAAATCTACCTTTTTATTAGCTTTGAGCAAAAGAAACCTCCACACTGCTGCGAGCATGGTCAGATTCTTTGGTCTTTCTTCAAAAAGCTCGCTCTTTTTGTCATTCCTCTCTGACCTCCTCCCTGCTAGTCCCAGGATGAAAAGCAAGCCAAAGATCTGCTGAGAAATGGGCCGAGCCACTGCTGACCTTTGCAAATCCAATTTCTTCAAAGCGAGAGCTAATCGACGTGTTCCCACGCTGTGTATTGCTGGAACTTACGATGCAATTCAAGGAATGAATTCACCATGGTGCAATCTCACTTTGAATCCAGTTTTCTTGCTATGTGTCAGAGGATGAAGGAGGTAGAGTGTGGTACAAGTTATACAGAGCAGTCATGCACAAGTTTCACAAACCACCTAAATCTGTGTTTGAAAGATTTTGCACTTTGGAGGGACTTTTTCCATTAAAATTTAAAATACATTGGCCTTCATCCCACCCCCTTCTACCTTCCCCCCCTCAAAAACAGAAAGCCATTTTGTAGTGATTTAAAACAAAAATAAGTTGATGAGAATTTGTAGTAAGTAATCTCCAAATACAAAAAAAAATTAGGTCTCTGAGGGTATTATCTGATGTGTAACTGAGGTGCCTGGTGGGGAGATCTGTGTGCACTGGAGCTGTAGGTTAATGGGATTGTGCTAGAGGGAGAGCTTTAAAATTAATTTTTAAAATTAATATTCTCTCTCTCACTTTGCATATCTGCTTTGGTATGAGTGCTACTCTTATTTCACAGCAGCCAGTGCAAAACTATGTGCAAGTTTTGCAATCTCTGTTAGGTACTGCAGCTGTGCCTGAAGGATCCATGCAGGAAAAGCATATTGGTATTCCCAACTTAAATCTTATAGTCTTGTTTCAACAGGTGCCTGGAGACTGGCTTGCTCCCTGTTTTCCAGAAGGAGGGCTGTTTATTTCCTGCGCTGCTGGCCAAGTTCTGCCTGAGCCCAGCGCTGGGCAGTCCAACACATCCAGTGGGAGGAGCAGCGATGCACCGCAACCTCCTGATGCCCAAGTGGGGCATGTTTGCATAATGCTGCAACTTTTTGTCTGGGGCAAAAGGGACAGAAGAGGACTCTCATTCCTCATTTAACTACTGTGGGGCATATGTCATGGGTAGCACGTCTCAAGTGCTTTCATCAGCACAAAAGAGAGCAGTTATGTCATTCCTAGTATAGGGTTGTTCTTGGTGTGTCTCTCTAGGGATGCCACCTCTCCATCTCAGAAGCCCTACCACAGACCTCTCGGCACTTGGTGTGTCTGACTAGTTTGGTCATATAGTAGAACCAGAGATATCACAACTTATTTTGCTCATTACCATCTTCATTGCACAAGCGCCATTCCATTAGGGCTGATGTAATGGAGAATCAAGTCCTTGGGCTAATGGGCTAAATTGTGCCCTGGCTGTACACTGAAGCCTTCCAGAGGAAGCCTCATTGCTCTCATTTTGTAGTTGTACTTAGCAAAGCAAATGAAAATATATCATTGTTATCAAAATTGCTGAATGAAGCAAGTTCTTTTTTAAATTTGATTTCCATAGCCATGAATAGTAAATTTCCTCCATTCATGACTGGTTTATAAAAGAGTTTGCTAACTAACCAGATCTGAAAAACTTTTCTTCTCAGTGAGTATTGCAATAAGAGAATTGCTTGTATTTTTATTACTTTCTCAATATTTTTGTTATCCTCTTTCCCAAGACACGATTAGATTTTCCAGTCTTCTGGACATCAAAGATTTTGGAGAAGAGATTGTATAAACTGGATAGGTAACAGCTGTTACCAGATGGATTTACTGGTGGAAAGGGGAGAGGGCTAATTTGTTTTATGTGTTTCCTCCCACTGCTGGCACCTTTCACTGTGGCACACTGTTCCTGTCCTGTGACAGGGAGTGTCTTTGCACAGAGGGAGCCCTTGTCCACAGGATTACACTTCATTTTGAGTTTCACTGTTGTTTATAAGTGAGTTTTCCAACTGCCTTCATCATAGCTCTTTCACCTGGTCTTCCAGCAGTTTATTAGAGGGAAAAAATGGGACAGCAGCTCTAACTTTGCAAGATAATAGCACTGATTGACGGATTTTCACTTCTGACCTTTTCAAGACAGGGTTTTGTTTGCTTTACTTCTGGATATCTAATGGCACTTTAAGTTGGATTTATTTCTGTAAAATAAATAATTGAATTATTTAACAATGGCCACAGTACTAAAGGAGAGTTTCAGCTTGAATGAACTGTATCATCTCTGCTGCACCCTTCCATTTAACATGAGAATTAATATTTTCATGAATCCTCTTTATTTCCTCATCTAGTGTAAAATTCACTGTGCTTCTCTTTTAGATTTTTCACTGTTTAGGAAAGGTCTTGGAGGGTAAATGGTGATTTGTAGTATTGCAAAGTACTATCTGGCAAAACAGGTTGTGTGTGTGTATAACATGATTTTTATGTATTGCTATATCAACAATATCTGATCGCATTCAGATAACAGTAAAGCAACCTACAGCTTTGACCAGATTTGAAGAAACTCGCACTGCTTGTTCTTTTCTTTCTTACTTTAGGTTTCATCTACTTGCTTTGACATGTCTCTGTTGTGTTAGAGTACCTATTCTCATGTTCTTCAAGGTTCAGCAAAAGAGAACACTTTCAAGATACTTTGTCTGCAAAAATGTCCCATGTCCTACAAATCCAATCTGATTTTAAAATTTAAGAGAGACTGGCATCTTCTCAGTCTAGTCTCGTTCTTCCTCAGGTAGCCTAGGATAATATTTTTGATCCTTTCCTGTTCTGAGGAACTTCAGACTCCATTACCATTGCAGAAGACTACATTCTGGCTTCATCCAGTCTATGAGGATCCTTGGACCATAGCAAAAATGCTCAGATTCTCATAGAGTTTAACCCTCTTCTTCAAGCTGGCCCTTGGGCACTGGGCACCACATCTGGGGGAACATCACTGGAGCAGATAATCCATGTCAGTGGCTGCTGGGTTGTTGTTGTGAGAATGAATCCTGGCTGAAGAAAGACAGAACAGAAGTCATATCCAGAAATCTTATCTAATGTGATTATTTGGCGGGGTTTTTTTACACTTTAGGCCTTAATTAATTTCAAACTGCTTTCTTCCATATCCTTCATTTGCACCCTGACTACTGCTACATATAGTTAAAGCAAATGACCCCCAAAAGTGAGGAAGTCCATTTAAAAGAGCAACTGAGCTTTTGTGCAAAGCCCAGAGTATTTTTTTCTGCATAACAAGTGGAGAAATGAGAACACCTATGCCAGTTTCAAGACAAAGTTTTCCATCTTTAGGGAACATTTAGACTGCAATAAGGATCAAACTACAAAGCCAAAGGCAAAAATGCAGAGGAGGCTCAAGACTAGCTGGGCAGTTTGCTGCAGGAACAGGGCAGTAAGTTCCTTGATTTTTCTTTGAAGAAAACAAGTTTGCTGTGTACAATTGATACAAATAGGGAGAGAAAGAGTTGTCTGACTAATAGTGAAAGATACAGTGAAATCTAGATTGCAGTCCCTGTTTTACACACAGCACTTTCAATATACCAGGTTAGGACTCATGCAAGTGAATGAGTGTTACCCTGTTATCTCTGGGTTCCCATGCTGGGTGCTAGCACACGCAGAATTAATCACACTTAGTGCTTGTACACTGGCAAATCATAACCTTTAAAAGCTGTGTTAAACAGGACAATCTCTTGCATCCAGAAGAGGGGATCTTGTTGGCACACCTAAGAATCAGCAGGAGCTTGTGCCTGTGGTCATACCAAATGGTTGCCAAGCTATGAAAGCAACAGGTAATTCAGTGCAGGATTGGAAAGGTAGTGTACATCAAGATAAAGGTATGTTTCATAGAATCATAGAATCACAGAATGGTTTTGGGTGGGAAGGGACCCTAAAGATCATCTAGTTCCAACCCTCCCTACCATGGGAAGGGACACCTTCCACTAGATCAGGTTGCTCAAAGCCCCATCCAACCTGGCCTTGAACACTGCCAGGAATGGGGCATGAAGTAATTTCTCTTTGCTTCACTCTTCAACCTTTTTGCACAGGAGTTAAAGGACTGTTTTCAGCACTGTATTGATAAACATTGCTATAGTTATTTTTACTACTTCCTTATCACATATTTCAGGCTCTGCAGTGACAGCAATAATGATTAAATGAAAAATAAAAAATCATTAGCTTGGCTAAGTATTTGCCACAAAGGAACATGTATTTTTGGTGACTTTAAAATGTCATAGCAATGCTCTGAAGAGCTACAGAAATTGTGAAGTTTAATATATATAGCTAACAGGAGATTAAAGTTCTATGGCTCAAGACCTCCACTACAAACATGACAGTATTTTTTTTTAATGTAGTTGCATCTTCATAAAATCTGTTAAACTGCAGCTTGCAGAGGAAGTGTAAAGTACAAGGCAAATTAAAGTACAGTAACCCTGAAAGGACAAATTGATCTAACCAGAGATGTAGTACTTACAGGAAAAAGAATTGAGATTACTGATGGCTCAGTGCACAGAAGCAGCATTTAGTATGATGGAAAAGTGTACACTATAAATTAATTCTGTCAGTTTTGTGCTGGCCTGTTTCTCATTTTGCATGGCAAATAGTTTGATCCATGTTATAAGGTAGGTGGTTTTACAACACTGGGAAATTTGCTGCCCCGATCTAAAGATGAAATAATCTAATCATAGGCATTTCACTGAGTATTTTTCAAACTAATTTAATCAGGTTTCATTTTTTACAACCTCTGTCCTTCTGTAAGTCTTGTATCCAGAGTTAATTTAAGAGCACAACCTGCTTGTTGACTGTAGTTTGAAAGAAAATGGAAATTTCATTAGTTGCTATTATTTATGACTCCCAAGCATTCAAGCTTGAATATTTGTGTTTTATTTTGTTTCTTCAGGAATTCCTTCTTTTTATGATTTTTTTGTCTGTAATCTTGCCATTCCTGCACCTGTAAATACATATACTCTCATGTAGTTTAGGAAGGAATTATAGCATTACAGTGATTTTCAACAGATTTGAGCTCTGTTATATTCCTTTAACATCTCAGAATTCCCAGGGGCCTCAGAAGGGTTGTTCCAGATTTATGGTTGTACAACACCAGCAGAATTCTATCTTTACATTTGCATTCAGAGCTAATGTATTAGTCATCCAGGTCCCTAAGCAGGTTAATTATCTAGTCCAGTTCTTCAGTGCTGATTTAACTGTTGCACTCATAATTTTTATGAATTTCATGTAACATTAGAGGATGGTAAATAGGTTTAAACATAAACTGAACTTTTAAAGATGGAAACTGCTGATATTTTTTACTAATTTCTAGATCTGTTATATTACTAGTACTCTTTGGGAAAGTTCTGATTTACAAAATATGATCTTACCGTGTGTTTTATCTTATTGGTTTCTTGCCATATTGTCAGAATGCAGTGTATTCAGACAGAGGCAACCAAAATGCATGCTTCAACCTGCAGAGAAAGAGTGCAAAGCTGCTTTTCATTTTCTAGAAACAGATCCTATTTAGTCTTCCTCCAACTAAATGGCATTTTATTCTTGGTTTTGTGCTTTTGATTGGGTTCTTTGGGGGTTTTTTTGAGACATGTATCATACATTCACAGGCAAAGTCCAAGTTTCAGAAGTTTTCTTAGAGTGATTTTAATGCTTTTGAAAGCTTTACTGGAAACCATCATTCTCTGACTGCTCACAAATACAGCACTTACTTATATCTCTATCTGCACTACTCAGGAAAGTTTCTTTACAAAATGCTGCATATTTTTCCACCCTTTCTCAGAAGGTACTTTTCTAGAAAAGAAAAGATAGCCTGTTTGATATTATGCTGTATCAAAAATTGCCAAAAAAATTCTATTTAAGAAAATTCATGTTAAGAAATAGTATCTTGAAGAAGATACCAGCTTAAGAAACTTCCTCTTGCGAACCTCTGTGAAGAGTTTTTGGTTTTCAAGCACCTATGTTGTTCAGCTGAACTGTTTATTCCCCTTCCATTAGTAATTTAATACCTGTATTTTCCATAGAACTATTCAGCAGTGTGTAAAATGTTATTAGCAAAACGGCAAGAAAGATTCTGATTGAAAATTAGAACTGCCTAAGTAAAAGACTGGTTCAAATATGCACTGAATGGGGGTTAAATTACCAGTTTCTATTTGTAGGCAGTTCATGTGAGATCACTTAAAATGATCTGGAAAAAGCTGTGAAGATCAGCACCTTAGTGATGTCTTTTCTTATCTTGAGCACTAATATATTTTTCTTCTTGCCTTCTTGTCCTAGTTCATCAGATGGGACCAGTTTATCACTGTGTGGGTGTGATCAAAGCTATGTATTCCACACCCTCTATTGATTTCCCAAGAACTGTTAACAATGGACCATTTGCAGCAGCTGCCCAGGGCACACCTGACCCCCTCAGGGTGTGAAAGAAGCCTGTGAGATAACAGCTGTTGCAACTCCCTTCCAGCAAGTTGTTAGCACCTCCACATCAAGCCTGAGGGTGCTAATGGGCCATCAATGATTCAAAAATACCCCATGACTCACAGAGTCAGATCACCCATTGTGTAACTCCCTGCCCTGGGGGAGGTCCTGGGTGCTCCCACCTGGACCTAAGGGTACATAATATGGGGGTTTCAACACCTCAGGACCACTTGTCGGATTGGGAGGAGGACCAGAACCTCAACCAGACTATGACCACCATTCT
>JAWWLZ010000118.1:25067920-25094120 GCA_035041345.1 Poliocrania exsul
GGGGTTTCAACACCTCAGGACCACTTGTCGGATTGGGAGGAGGACCAGAACCTCAACCAGACTATGACCACCATTCTCAACCAGACTACCGCCATCACCTGCACCAACAGGTTCTTCGCTTTTGTTTTGGACTGGGGGGCACCACGTGAATCTCAGCACAAGGGCTGACAAACCCCTTTGGGTTTGTGCCCCAGGACACTGGGTTATACTGCTGGGGTTTTGTGAGTTGAAAGCAATTTCTCTTTGTGTCAGTGTATTTATTGTAATATCTTTCATTATATTGTAACTCTGACTTATAATCTCTCTTTTGGTGGGTCCATTTCTCCTGCTGGTTCGCCTTTAAACCTGCACACTTTATCTTTATTCATCTAGCTGTATACATAAAATTAATTATGAGTAATAGTTAGATACAGCTACAAGAATTTTGCCTTTTCCTCCCCCACCGGTCCTTTATATTTTTGCTCTCTTTCCCTCACTCAGCTTATTTGAGTAATGTTTTATCTTTTTTGAAGCAATACAAATATAGTTGCACTTACTTCTCAGATTATTTTTCAAGCCAAAAATATTTGAATGATTATAAATTAAAGAGCTGACTTTGCTGAAGCTCTGATGGTTTGCTCTCTTCTTATTTGCATTTAGGGCCCTGTGATAGTATTCTGGTAAGATCTGAGATAGAATTTTCATTTTGAAGAACTAGGCAGATTTCTGAAACTGACAGTGGAATACTCAATATAACTTTTTGAGTGATAGGGTAGCACGTGGTGAAATAGCAAGAAGCATTTAACAGCTTTGCAGAAAGGATTGTTTTTTCTGAGAGTGTTCGACTCAGATAGAATCAGGGAGTTTAGAAATTGTGTAGAAAGTCATGCCTACAAAAGATTTGGTCACAGTCTAGGTCAAGAGTTAAATGCGGTTTAGACAAGGTTCATGTCCTGATGCTTTGCCATCCATAGGGGAAGAACTTGTTATGAATTTGAGCATCTGTACCAGCAGCTGGTACACAATTCATTTGTTGTTAGCCTTTTTAAGTACTGCATTTTAAAAATCTTTATCTTTTTCAGCCTGAATGGTGTTTCTCTGGCAACACTTTTTATGGGGCTTTAGAGCTGTGCCAAACAACTAGTTTTGTTCTTGCTTTTGTAACAATTTCTACAATTTCTGCCAAGTTATTGGCATATGTGTAGAATTGGGCATTTGTTGAACTTCAGGGTTATTTTAATTTTGTAGGCTTTAGTCATTCACCATCAACTACTGAAATTAAGTATGAGAATGATAGTCACTGGAAGAAGCACAGTATACTACAACTGCATTGGAAGATGAAAAGATGGTATACGGAAATACTATACTTTTGAGAAGTTTAGTAATGTCAGGTTTGGAGTTCTTTCACAAGCTTGCATATGAGGTGGATTGCTTTATGTAACAGGTTAATTTTGTCTTACCTCAGGAGTGATTCTCCTGAATGCAGCTGACTCCACAGTCTGCCTTTCTTTTAATCTGACTGTTGGAATGGAGTTGTTATGCATTCTAATTCACACCACCAAAGTAGTATCTGTACCTATGTGAAGCTTAGCAGAAAGAGGCTGAATGTGGCAACTTAATTTGTGTCCATCCCTCTCACTTTCCTTTATAAAACCATTTGAAAAAAGCATATCATGTCAAGTCCTCCCAGTTTTGATAGTGATGGTTAACCTACATAACAGCTTGTCTTTAATGGTATTTTCTCAGAATGTGATTCATGAGCTGCCTTGCTGATTGAGGAAGCTTCAGCTATTTTTTTCTTTCAAAACAGATACTTACACTTACCTCCTCAGCTGGACAAACCAGTGATGAATAATCACTCTTATAGTTTTTCTGAAATATCAAAGTTGTCTCCTCTCTTGGTAGAGAATTCTAAACTGTCCAAGGAAAAAGCAGACCATGTGAATATCCTTTCTGAATTCCTAATTGTTTGATTTGGCAGTTTCCAGTGAAGCAGCTGGTTGTCTTTGGAAAGCTATGCTTGTTGTTTTGGGTTTGAACATCATGTGTCTTTAATTTTCAGCACTAGCCACAGGGATAAGTATCGCAAATATCTGCTTGAAGGCCTTTTGCCCTTGGGAACCCAATATATACTTGGCAGTCTCTCTGACAGTGGGGCTGAGAGGAGAATCAAAGCTGACTCATTGCTTTATATCCCCTCAGGGAAAAGAAAGAATATAAAGGTCAATTGCTGCTTCCTTCAGTTGCCTGAAGCAAGTCTTTCCTGTTTTTTAGAGAATAAACGAATGTCATTTCTAAAACAATCTTCTCTCTGTATGAAAAATTATTCCATCCAGTATCATGCAGCTGATTCTGGGTCTTGACTTTCTTGTATCCATCCCCATGCTGTCCTGAGTGGACTTCAGAAATCCATAACTCCACACATAACTAGGAATGGACATTCACTTCTTCCATTCAATACTTACCTCCAACAGAATCTACTGTCATATTCTACAGCTCAGCATACAGTAAACTCTGATAAAAATGAATGTTTACAGTGCTGTTTAAGCTTTCAGGTGGAGAGAACACAGAGTGTGCATTATTTATTGTGCCCAAGCTGTTAACAGACTCTGATCTTCTATTGCACAATTATGACCAACATAAATGAACATCTCACTAGGACTTTTAGTGTAGATATGTTCATTACTCTGCCCATGGGTATAACTTCCCAAATATTCTCAACTTTATATGCCACACTGGAGTGAAACAGTCGTTAGTGTGATGGTAACATCATAACACAAAGGGGAAGTCTGAGCCCCAATGTATGCATTAGCTAAAGATTAAGCAGGGTGCCAGATGAGCTTTGATTCATTTTAGAAATGTTGTTAGGCAGAGCTCCAAGCTCACACCAAGTGATGCCAAGATACTTGCTCATGTCTCCATCGCCCCTTATCTCAAGTGGTGCAACTGCCAGAAATAATTTTCTTCATGCATTATACATGTTGCTTTTTCTTATGTAAATCTGATTAGTTTATGATTTTGATTTGGAAATAGAATTTAACTGTTGTATTTTAGATCTGAAAAGCATCTTTCTTTAAGACAGCTTTTCCATTTTTCTAAGAAATACATTTATTTTATAATCAGCTCAACTCAGCACAAGAATCTTATGGGAGGTGGTGGCAATTATCAACTACAAAATTCCATCATTTTATTTCTAAGTCTCCAGGTTTTTCTGTTATTCCTGAAACTCAGTGTTTTTCTAGGGAGTATGGTTTTGAGTTGATGAGGGATTATACCACTCAAATGCAAAGAATTTTAGCTCAGGAAGAAGCTCTCTAAGATGAATGGATGTATTAGCTTAGCATAGATCTAAACTTTGTCTTGCAAAACACTTCACAAGCTTTCAGTGATATAGAGCCCATTGGAATCAGCTGTTGTCTCATAGCTGAAAATAATAGGACTCAAAATGGTTCTGATTATTTCTGATTTGAAAGGTAAGTTGGTATGACTTTTTGATGCTTCACTTAAAATATACTTATATAGCACTTAATTATATTAACATATCTCTTTAATCACTCTGTCCAAAAAAGAGAATATGGCCTTGATCTTTAAGAAAGATCTGCTCTTTACACTTGTAGGAGTGTGTGCCTGGACCTATTTGTACAATTAGCATTGGCTTTGCTTTGTAAGAAATTCCTTAAGTTATAAGCACTTTAGTTTTCATTAAAGTATGATTCTATTTACATCTTTTATGTCTACTTCCAGTAATTTATTGGCAAGCAAGGACCAAAACTCTGCAATCAGTGTTATATATATTGTACAGAAGAGCCAGACAGAAGTGTGGCAGAGAGTGAAGTCCTTTTATTCCTTCTTTATTCCTTTTAGCTCTGCTCCACACTAAGGTACAGAAGCAGTCTTGCACAACGTTACATAGACATAGGAAGGCACCCAGTACTTGAGCAAGGATTGAAGCAAGAAAACCAAATGTGATGTTGAGAGCAAAGCACAGCAGAAAATACTTTAGAAGGATCTATAAAAAGTTTAAATTGGTAAAACATGTATGTGGGTGGATTAGAAAGAGAATAAAGCATAATTAAGTTAGTGAAGCCTCAGCAGGCCTGTGAACATTGTTCAGCGTGCATTACAGTTTGCTTTAAAGAAATGTCAAGAATACCCACATCCTTAGAAAGGGGACTTTTTTTGTAGTTTAGCATTGATTTTACCAAATGCATGAAGGCTGCCCTTTCTTGGACTTTCCATCACTCTGCTGCAGGGTACTGAGTGTATTACAGGAACGCATGAAGGCAAAAGTCCCACTTTCTGCAAACTAGTGACAAAGCAGGGCTGTGCATAGTAGGCACAGCTGAAAGTCAGAGGAAATTTTGACATCCTGCATGAAACAGGCACTGGGTCACATCATCTTTGAGATTTCTGCCTCTCTGCCTTGGTGGGGATAGCCCCCTCTGGGGGTCCCTGCCTACGCACTAATACCAGGAGGAGCATGGATGGATGTGAAGGGATAGCTTTGTCCTATCTCCCTTTGAACTTACGGAGAGCAGAGAGAAAAGTGGCAATCACAGAAAAGTATCCTTGCAGCTACTGAACAACATTTCTAATTGCTCTATAATGTGGACAGTTTAGGTCCAATGCCCCTATGCCATGAGTGGCCCAGACACTGCCCTCTTCTCCTTCCCCCAGACCCTGCTTGTCCTTCTCTGTTCCTGGAGCTTCCTGGGGGTGACCCTTAGTGACCACTGCAGCGAAAGACCCAGACTTCTCCTTTACAATACTCTGTTGCATCCGAGGCTGACAAGAAACCAGGACTGTGAACTTCCTAAAGCATTTTGTTGAAAGATAGTACTACTGCAGTCAACGCAGCAGAGCAAATCTCCTGAACTCAGCCACATGAGTGCCATGGTGCACACAGTGCAGTACAGGTAGGTCCCAAAACTGAAGTCAGACAGGGAGTTTGGCCCCCACTTCAATAGGTAGCCTTTCATTTAACTCTCCCCCTCATGGTCCCCAAAGCCCAAGGTCTCTGGGAGTTGATTTTGTACCTTGACAGGCCTATGCCCTCCCCAAAACGTCCTTACAGAAGTGCTCAGCAGGCTCTGTCATAGTGAGAGACTTCTGCACTGGTAGATTAGTGTAGTGTTGTGGTTGGGAAGGTCACGTACAGCAGCTATAATTCTGAAATTATGAAGAGTAATGAGGATTTGAGCTGTTATTTTTCTCATAAATACACACTCTAATATACAGAGAAACCACAGCGTTGACTGAAAATATTGCGATCTTCAGGGGGAAAAAAAAATGTTAGCCAGAAGTGGTGTGACTTTCCCTATGGTACACCTAAAAGAAATAAAATTAAAATACCTTTTTTAAAGTGGCTGCCAGCCAACATTTCAGAAATATTTCCCTTGTGTTTCTGCTCAAAGTGATTTATGTCCAAGTACTCTCTAGCTGGTTCTCAAGTTGCAGTAATGATTTTGATTGTTTGTTTATAATTTTATCTGAACATTTCTGCCTGCCATGTCATATATTCTGAACTAGTAAAAGTGTCATTTATAGGCAACTGCTGTGTTCATGTAGAGTCCGTTGTTCTCTCTTGTCTCTGACTGCTCACAAGTATTATATATAAGATTTCAGAGACAAAAAAGGAAAGAAAAAGGACTACGTCCTTACCTTGCTGACCAAGAAAATAAATTTTCAAGGAAATTATTCTGATAGATGTGTAGGGAAGTCAGGATATTTGGACCAAGTGGCAATTTTTTCCATGCGAAGTGTTAACATACTTTCTGATGAAAGAGGTGAGTCCAAAGCTGCGAGTCATCAGTCCAGATGCTTGTTAGGCAATCAGACTATGAGGGAAGTGCAGTTGGGCCCAGCTGTGATGAACAAGGTCATTGTGCAGGACACTGCATGAGGAATGTGCTTCAGGACTTCAGGATTTGCCTACAAAATGTCACAGAGTTTTATTTGAGATATTTGAGTGGAAAAGTCTGTCTGCATACCGAGCAACTTGTTTTGCTCAGTTGAGACCCTATGTCCTTTAGATGATTTTGCATAACAACAGAGGAAACGGACAACTGATTTAAAAAAAAGAAAAAAAACACAAAAAAAAACCCCACAAAAACCCCAAAACAACCAAATGTGTGGGGGAAGGAATAGACAGTAAAAAAGTATATTAATCTTGGAATCAAAATTCAAGAACATAACACAGTTCATATCAATATAAATATCCATATAGAAAATTAGGCTGTTTCAGTGAGAAAACATTGTTTTCTATTTAAATAATAAGCTCTAACAAATAAATTGATGTTTTGACAGAAAGTTTCCACCATCATAATGGTAAAACAAAATAGTGGGTTGCCTGTTGCTTTACTTTCCACCTTGTGAAAGCAAGGAACAAAGCAGCTAAGGGACAACAAAGAAGAAACATTATTATTCAAAGAGAAACGTGGTATTCAAAGGGTTTGTTTGCTGTAGGGTTTTTTTTCTGCAGAAAGTACCTTTTGTTTAAGTGTAAGTATTTTTCTTTTCAAAAGATATCAGAGGAATTAGAACTAAAAAGTGTCTTATTCTCTTATTTAGTTAAGACTTCAACAGATTCACAGACACTGGCCAACTGTTGTGATCACTGCCTCATCTGACTCATTTGAATCAGCTTATATTATTTCACTCAGTGAGTCCTTTACCAAGCTTATAACAACATACTGCTAATAAAAAGGTTGTGATCTGGTAGTGTTTTCACTGTCCTGAGAGTTCCAAAGACTTTAAAAGAACTAATCACACCCCTACTAGGGATTAAAAATATCACATTAAAGGGTATTGATAACAAAAACATGAAACTACTGCTGTCTTGCCTTCAGGGTAAGGAATCCACAAGGATTTTGTGCTGGAGGGAGGGGTTTGGAGGTGAAGGCAGGGTTCTTTGCATCATCCCCTTCTGTAGCCCTTAGTCTGCCCATAGATAATTCCCAGAGGATCCTCTCTGGCTGTTGCATAGAACTGGCAATGTGGAGCATGTGGCTTGTGCCACAAATGCCATTGCAGCAGTGGTGCTCTGTCACTTAAGTCTACGTGGAGACTTCACAGACATCACCTCGGGGCATAACAGTAGCATCCATCACAAATCCACACACACCACACCGGGACAGGGAATCTGAATCTTTTTCTGCAAGAACTTGATTCCAGACAACGTGTCTCGCAGTTTTTTATAAAAGATACCATGTTCATGCCTCAGTGTGTCTCATGCCATATTTTGCATTTTATAGTTGCAGGGTAGATGCACACACCAGTTTACTGGCTGTGATTGCACAAACATGCAACAAGGAGTGTTAAGGAGACATGCTGCCTTGGAAGGTCAGTTAAAGTTCTGAGAGAACATGGTAGCTACTGAATTCTCTGAGTGATGGTAGTTCAGTGAAACTTCATTTGGCACTCCCAAAAAATCTGACTGGAGGAATAATTCAAAAAGGACTCCTCAGGAACAGTGCAAAGCTTCAGGCCAAAGTATTTGTTTAGAAGACTGTTGCCTGAACACATCTATTCTTGGGTCTGCTGCAGCTTTTCTTTTGTTCTTGTCAACTTAGCATCTTCCGTTTTCTTACAAAAAATTTACCAGACACTGGAGGTATATCATGGTGGGAGAAATAACATGGGGGTTTTTTTCTTAACAACTAATCATCCTTCAGCTTCCAGACAGCTATGAATATCCTCTCTTTTCCAACATTACTCCATTAAAAGAAAACCTCAAAAACAGTATTGTTACTGAAGGCTGGTATGTCCACTGGTAAGGCAAGTCCCCCAGCTCTGGTACAATTTCTTTCCCAAATAGAGTTCAGGAACTAGCAGCATCAAGGAGCAATCCAGCTAGAAGCAGTCACACACTGTATCCCACAAGCTAATGTTAATTTTAAGAATACAGTTCATGAAATTTTCAGAAAGCACAGAGAGTACTGGGAGGGGGAAGAACAGACATTTTCGATGGAGGAGAATAGCATTCACACTTTGATAAGCTCCAAAAATGTCTTTTCCAAAAGAGGTGCTTTGTATTTCACCATTCCTTTTGGCTTTTGGGGGCTTTTCCATTAGATGTATAAACTTCTTGCCACAGTAATAAAGGTCAGGCACTATTGTGCCTCTTTTATGAGACTTACTAATGCCAGTCGTGTACAAACCCAGGAAGTATTTATGTATGTGGAATACATACTTAAATAGTGGACTACAAATCATTTAAAGATGCCTGTGATATGAATCATACCACAATTTCATGGATAAGTGGAAACATTATGCAACTTACTGAGTTTTTAAAGCACTAACGAATGTGAATTATACTGCAAGCTTGAGCTGAACCTTTTTCACCCCCTCTAATATATGTTGTGGCTATTTAATATTCCTTACTGGAGAGTAATGCTGACCTACAAGTCAGCAATATATTAGGCACCAGAGCCATGAACCTAGTGAGAACATAAACTAAATTGATTTTCAATTTTGGTACATTACAAAAAGGACCATTATTGTGAGGTTAGAGATGTCAAAGTTGGTGACCTGGTATAATGAAGTACTCCCTGACACATAGTGAGGCATGAAAAGTAATTGGAGGCAGTATAAACTTTTAGAGGCTTAGGGCTTTTTCCCTCCCAAATTAAATATTCTTTTACACACCATTTTTAAAATTAAAAATAGTAATTTCTTTACAGCATTATACAAGCAGAAATGATGCTCCTGTAAAGTTTACAGCTGATTGAGAAAACTGTGTGTTTAGAAATGAGGTCACATCTTAACGCTTGGGTTCCTTCCATAAGGCACTGATGAAAAGCAAGTTGCTACCTGCCAGCAAAAATATTATGGCAGCATGTGACCAGCTTTAGAGCTTAAAATCATGAAAGGATACAGACAATGTCCCCTTTGAAGAGCATTCCTGAAGATTGCTTTACAATTTCTGCTAAGCTTTAACACGCAGAGTAAACTGCTGCATGTCTAAGCAGCAATGATAAAAGTTGTTACTTCTTAGCTGCAATATTCACATTTGAAAATTCACTGCTAAAGTGTGCACCAGTCTTTCAGCTTGTCTGTCAGAGAAAAGGGGTTAGCACTTTGTCTCAGGAATGGTGTATTAGTACTGTGAATACCATGCTTCAGATGTTCATTATGGCTTCACATCCTGACTTTCTGCACTGGATTTGAGCAATTTATTCCTGATTTCCTCTGGCATAGCATCATGTGAGCTGGCACAGCATCTCTCCCCAGGAACTAGACTGCAGAGGGCACTCCTATATAAGAAGGAATTGCAGTCTCCAGACTCCTTTACTTTTAGTCTTGATGATCCATTGGTATTTTTAGTTCTTTGATAATTAATTACAATATTATTACACTAAAAGGAAAATCTTCTTATTCTTGACAATTGGCTTTGTTATGATTATTTACTTCTCCCCTTCCAAGTTTATACAATTACAATGGCTGTCATGCTCCAGTCATCAGCCTCAGAAGTTAAACACACACAGAAAGGCTACCTATTAATATGCCATCCCAAGGCATAACTTGATTGAGGCAGCACAGGGAGTGCGTATACGAGGATGGAGACAACTTTTGCCAGGTGACTGGAAGCTCATAGAAGTGCTGTCTGAAGCAGACCATCCGTGCAGCCATATGAAAACCACTTTCCTTTAGTCCCATCCCTGGAAAGGTTTGTTGGAAGTATTACTTTGGTCTGGATTTCAGCTGTGACAGTGAGGAAAGAAGCAGCCTGTGAAACAACAGTTCCAGAGCCTCATGGAGTATATTTCTGCTCCCTGAACTTTTCTGGAGGTGGGGCTGGACAAACAGGCTACAACTAAATGTGTCCAGAGATCTGCAGTTTGCTGGCAGAGTGGAGGCAGTATGTTGGACTGGGCACTCTGAATAGCAAACAGCTGAGTTAAGGCTGCCATAATGCAAACTACTGCCTAGAGGTGCGATGTTAGGCCATTAAAATCCTGAGATGCCTCAATATTAGGAAGAAGTGAGTGTAGTTTATGCTAGCCTCACACACACACACACACACATACACACAGGCTCATGCCCTTTTTATGAACTAGAGGTGGCATCATCCAGCAACTCAGTCTTAAGGATGAATATCTTAAACCTAACAGAAGAAACTCTAGAAGTTCATATGGAGCCTATGGAGCTCCTACAGTGTGGTTTAAATGTGCTTTATTTAATGAGAACAAGTCTGTACTAGCTTTGGCTTCTGCAGGGGATACAGCTCATGTATCATGCAACTGACAACAGAAAGGTGGTTTTATTTCCTGTGGGTAGTGCAGAGTGATCTGTGTTTTCACACTTACCTCTGGAAGGTTGTCACAGGAAAAGTGTAAGATCAGGCTAATGCTGTGCGAGAGAGCTGACTGAGCAAGGAGAGTGGCTGTCAGAGCAGCACGTGCATTTCCACAGCTGGGCCTTGAATCATGTTTATTTTTTCAAACCCAAAGACTTCACATTTTGAGTGAGAGATTTGCTCAGTAAAATGCATGCATTTCATATTTCATTACCACATGCTGTATATCTCATACAGTGGTTAAGAAATGAAGGTGTGGAAAGGACAGCTATCCAGGGGACCTGTAACCATAAAGATTCCACTGAATAGGATTTTCCCTTGTTCCAACTGTTATCTCACTAGATAAAAACATTCTGCTTTATGATTAAGCTAATTGTGTTGGACAAGCCAGTCTGCAGCCCTAGAAGCCTGGATTTTCAAATGTGCTGAGCACTGGCAACTGCAACCAAAGTCAGTGGGGACATTTAAACTGCAAATAATGCAAAGTTCTTTAAAAATTCAGGCCAGAGGCTTTCTGTGAAATGGGAATAGAGATGCTACCTTGCCTCACAGGGGTGCTGCAAACATTTGTGGCACAGCTACTCACACTAGTGAGAAGTTACACTGAAAATTCTGTGAAAAAAAAAATAATTTTTCAGATTGGGCTTTGGTTATTAATGTTAAGAAAAGGTCTCAAGCCACAGACTGAATAGTGAAGAGGAAACAAATACGTAGAATGAATGGATAATAGATCATTCCCCTCCCTTCCTGAGCAGGTTAAAAATCATAGTAGATAGACTGCATGGACTGAATTAATGTTGTACATGTCTAGCATTCCCTACAGCATTCCCCCTAAAGGAGGTGTGTGGCACTTTTTTTGAAATATATGGAATATATTTATAAATATAGGTAACATGCATAAACAATGGGTATTTGAGTAAGAAATCTTCATAGATAGTCCAGTAAAGGGAGACAAAGATGACATACAAGGAGAGGCTGAGAGAGGTGGTACTGCTGAGCCTGGAGAAGAGAAGGCTCATGGTGGGGATCTCATCGATGTGCACAAATACCCAAAGGGAGGGTTTGACAGAGACAGATTTAAGCTCTTCTCAGTGCTATCCATTGAAAGGAAAAGAGAAAATGGGTACAAACTGAAAGACAGGGGATTTCATTAAGAATATTTAAGAAAAAACCATTTTTACTAAAAGGCTGATCCAACACTCAACAAAGTTTTCTGGTGAGATTGTGGTGTCCGTATCCCTAGAGATATTCAAAACTCAGCTGGAAAAGATCTTGAGAAATCTGCTGTCACTGATTCTGCTTTTAGCAGGAGGTTAGACTAGACAATCTCTGCAGTCCAAATTCAACCATTTCATGATAAGTGAGGAAATATTTTTCTAATTTTTTTCCTTATTCACTTTTTTTGCAGTATTGACAGAATAGATCAATTTGCATTCTGTTCCAGTTTGGGGTTTCTGTTTTTTTTTTTTTTTCTCCTTTATCAACTCAATTTTTTTCATTTTGAGGGTGCTGCTCCCTAATTTTACAGGTTATTGCAGTGTTCTGCTAGGTCTCCTGAGGTTAGAATCTGTTCCTTTTGTGACTGAAGTTTCAGAACAACATCACCAAGTGCCTCACTGACAAATAAAAACAAATAAAAATGTAGCATGAATTGTAGCAGAAACTGAAATGAAAATATTCTCCCTAATGTCACTACAATAGAAACTAAATTTTTTTTCAATGTACTTTTTCAAGTGAATAGGAAAAATACTTGTAACAGGTGAGGATTAATTTGCCCATAACTAGCTATAACCTGAAGAGCTGACCAAGAATGAGAGCTGACATCCTAATAATTGTAGTAGGGTGAAATTATTATATAAAACTAGAAATTTGTAATTTAAATCATTTGGGGGAGTGGTACTAAGGAAATAGAAATACCAAAGTTGAATACCCATAAAACTAATAATTAGCAGTAAATATTGCCCTGCAGCCTGCTGTTACAGCTGAGACAATTTTGTAATATTTTAGATGCCATGACACTGTGATTTATATGTTTCTCCTTCTAAATGTTAGAGCAAAACTATATTCTGTTGCCTTAATATATTTCCTGCCTTTCCATGAAAGATTGTGAGTGACCTACTCACTTTACAGTCATTTTTAATAGGTTTTCAAATTAGTATTTAACCATATAGTCACTAGCATGACATAAACTCAGCAATGTACCTTGCCAGAGTGATGTGAACACTTTTAAATACTGCTATAAAGGATAAAAGTAC
Source organism: Poliocrania exsul (assembly GCA_035041345.1). Lineage (NCBI taxonomy): Eukaryota > Metazoa > Chordata > Aves > Passeriformes > Thamnophilidae > Poliocrania > Poliocrania exsul. Next base: position 25,080,452 of record JAWWLZ010000118.1, read on the forward strand.
AGCAAACCATTTAAATGATTAACACAGTTACTATTAGCAGGCTGGAAGATAATTACACAATGATTCACCATGTTTTGTTATTGTAGTAGTTACTCATATTTGGATTGTGGTAACATTCAAAAATTGTTCAGCACAGCTGCAAACACCACCACCCCCAAAAAAAAAAATCTATCAAAATCTATAAATACTTCACAGGCAAGGAGAGGCAACACTGTGTCACATTGCACATGTTAATTATGGAAGATCTTCAAACCAGATATCTCTTTTTTTCTTTCACAATTTCTCCTTTTCCCTCTTTAACATTAGTATTTTACTACTTGTTCCAGTTGGCCTGCATTGGGGACTTTTTTTTTTTTGTAGAACTCTGGAAAATACAACTGACTGGTATATTTATATCATGTGAGTATGTAATGAGTGCTATTAGATGATTTTTTTTTTCCTCATTCAAAATTCTAAGTCGAATGGATCTTCTGTGCCTTATCTACCCAGTTTCAACAATGCCTCAAGCACTAAATTTTTTATAGTGATATTCAGGCTGATTTTCAGACTTCTTTTCTTGGATATTTTGTTTTACTCCTAAAAATCCTAATAGGGGTTCAAAACATCATTTCATCTCTTCTAAAATCTAGCCTCAGTATCTGAACCTGGCTTTATTTTGCCTCCATGTTTGCACATCTTTTTGTTCAGGAAGAGCAAATAGAAGTGAGGTTCAACAGATGCTGTTTTAATACTATAACATCTCTTAAGTGTGCTGAGTAGTTTGCTCACCTTGGTTTTTACTTCCTTCTACTCTCAGAAACCTGGGAAAACTGTAAGTTCTGTTAGTTATTATGTGTTTACTGGGATTTGCTCCATTCCTGCAACATGAATAAACTTTTTCAACAATAAAAAAATCTCATAATGAATCTGGGATATTTAGATTAGGAAAAATTTATTCACTGAATGGGTGGTCAAGTATTGGAACGTGCTCCCCAGGGAAGTGGTGGGAACACCATCCCTGAAAGTATTCAAAAATGTGTAGATGTGGTGCTTAGGGACATGGTTTACTGATGGATCTAGTCATTCAAGGTTGGACTCCATGGTATTAGAAGCTTTTCCAACCTTAATGGTTCTATGACTCTATGGTGACTGGAATCCTTCATGATGTTATTATGCCACTGCTTAACTCTGTTGACCAGATTAGTGTCCTTTGAATGATATAAGAAGAGAATGAATAAGTGCAAGGGTTTCCCTTGGTGCCTTGGAGCTGGCAGACAAAATGGGGCACTGGCAGTAGAAAGGAAAGATGAAGAGATCCCTTAAGCCCCAACAGAAAGGCTGAGAGGCTTGAACTAGTATTGTCTTCCTTTGAAGAAATCAATTGATGAGTCTTCAAGAACTCACTTTTCCTAATATTCTGAGCTATGGGTAAGGATTATTGGTTTTAGTTAAAGACTGTTTCACAAATGAAGACTTGTAGGAATAATGAAGGTGTTTTGCTGACTCCTTTCTGTGCCATACATGGCAACTCAAAACAGGATGAAAATGGCCAACTTAAACCAGCAGCTAAATAACCCAAAAGAGAGTTTTCATCAAACACAAGTTATTTTTATGGTCAGCTAGGAGTGTTTGAGTTATTTATGAAGTCCATATAGAGAAACTAACTTTTCTAAATAATCTTAGAATAAATTATAAGTGCCACCATGCTGGGGTTTATAACATTTTCTTCCATAAAAATATTTTCCATTATATTTTGTGGGACATTTCTAGCCCAAAGGATTCATGCAAAAATCCAGAGCATTATTGCAACAATATAGGGGGAAATGACATGTAGGAGAATGATACTTGCTTACCATAAAATATGGATTAAAATGTAGTCAGTGCTTTTGCTTGTTTCTAACTTTTGAATGAAGGCATTCAACAACATGGGGTTTATATGGTGCAGGCAATACTGCATGCAAAGGTTCTTTCTCTTTTCCTAATACTTTTGAAATTCATATTAATTATATTCAGAATGCTAAACCAAATAGAACATGAAGAATTTAACCCTATCAAAAATATTTATTCATCTAGGTGACATTGGGGGACATGCAGATAAAAATATTTTCGTCAACATCATCATTTGTACTACAAACACACTGGACACAACGACTGAAAGAGGGACCTCAGGCACTGTGTAATCACATAATAAAAAGTAGTTCTTGTTCAAAAGTCTGTGTTTAAAGTACATACATCAGATAGCAAGAAGAGGAAGCAGGAACACCAGGCTGTGACTGGAAAGTGAGGCGTGAGAGGCTGTGCCTTGCTTGGTATTGCTCAGAAAGCTGTACCAGCAGGAGCTGCTCTCCCTTAAATCTCAGCCAGCACTTCAATAGTCTCTTAAGTAAAAAGAAGAACTGGAAGACAAATAAATTGACTAACTTTTAGTCTTCCTTCAATGACAGCTTTAACTCGGTTTCAATTTGAAGTTCAGATAAAGGTTGAGTCTTATTTTATCTAAATTAGTTCATCTGTCTCAAACCATGGCTTTACTTTGTTACGTATTTTAGCCTTCTGCTCTTTTTCATGTAAGGTAGTAAATACTAGCCCTTTTCAACAGCTGAAATGTCAGGACATGATGATTTTCCATGTGCTAGATAAAATCTGAGAAATGCTGCATTTCTTTTCCATTGACCTCTGGAATGAAATCACAGTTCATAGGGCTAGAGCACTGGAAGTGGCACCCATGGTCACCAAACTCAATGCAGAGAGCTCAATTCAGCACCCAGGCACTGCATTTATAATCTCTTTCACATGCCCACAGACTTTTGGGGGTCTTTTGGGTTGTTTGAGTTTTTTTGCAAAGTTTGAACACTAACTGCAAACAGACAATAGATTAGGAAACAAAATATTGCTTTCGGATGGAGACTGAAGCCAGCATCCTCAAAGAGAAAGTAACTTAAAGGATCAATTATATTTTTTGTAGCTGATCTACTGTGGAGATATTGTTGCTGGATTTTGCAGCTCACATCAGTGGGTGTTGTGAGTTCCTGACTCCACTACTAGTCCCCATCTCAGGGATGCTGCCCACCTTATCTTTCTGTATTTCAGTTTCCCTTCTTGTCCTTAGGAACAATAAATGTGGAGTGCCTTCGATCTGCTGGTGAACAGCTTTTTGTAAGAGCTTCATTCAGTTTGAAGCAGGACAGAGAAATCCAGGCATCTTCAGCCTCTGTTATTTGTGAGTACTTTAAATTAAAAATAATCTTGGTCCTGTCTTTTTTTTACGATCAGCGGTTTAAGTTGAAAGGTCACTCCTTTCTCTGGTAGGTCAAGTTCTGTGGTTTTAAGTATTTTCAGGATATACCATGTCATAGGATGTCAGATACTACATTCCTCCACACTTTTTAAATCATTGCTTTTTCCTATAAGAAAGTAAACTTTTGTTAGAAAACCATTCAGGTTTACTTTCCTTTGAAAAAAATGAGGCTTTTTTCTTACAAAACATTTCCTTATACAGAGCTTACTGGCATCTACCAGATCAAGTTTTATACAAACAGAGGATTTATAATAAGGATTTATCACTCATTAATCTGATCTACAGTTTCTCTTTTTTGTTAGAATGATGATACATTTTTCAGCATCAGGCCCTTTTTGAAGCCAGTTAGGCTTTTTGGAACATTATGGAATAATGACATCACCTTCACTATAACATCTCAAATGCTACAATATAATACATTTGCTTAAGTCTGGGAGAAAGAAACCAAACCAATTTATTATAGCCTGTTGATTCACACTCACATGCTGTGCAGTTCATGTAAAGGTCCCATTTACTTTTTCACATGAACTGCCACAGCATGGTTTAAATAGAGATTTCTCTAGCAGTAGTGCTAAGGTTTCTCATTAACATCATTTCTGGAGTCACTGGGCCAAGTATATCCCTAGTGCAATTCCACTGATCTCAGTGGGGTTATCCTTGAGATACATTTGGTCCATTGTTTCTACAGAATCCCTTTGTTCTTTTCTGATCTCTCAAAGAATTTTGTTACTTTGAACATTTCTCACAGAGCAAGACATGATGCTGAAAAGTTTGCAACATTTGTAAGTAACTTCCCAGGTTTTCTACCTATTTGTATATTGACATAAAAACATATCCAATAATATATATTGGGGGGGGTGTTTTTATAACATACACATATATCTTTTTTTACAAGTTTATATTCTTTTTTTACATTTTTTTTTTAGATTCCAAAATTTCATACAACTCTCCAAAATAAGATGAGGCAGACTGCAGGGACATTTGGCATTATTTTCTGCCCAGTTCTACCACTTGCAATTTTTTTAAACAAATAATAAGTGAGGAGTGATCAATATATTTTCACATTGAAAACTGAGGTACTCTGCTGTTCTATATGAATACTGAATGTTTATCTTCACTAGCTTGTTTTTTGGGGGTGTATTTCTATTAGAAAAAAATGAATGCAGTATTAAAAAAATGTTACATTCAATCTTTACACAACATTTTTCACAAGTTAGATTTGGAGTTAATGTCTATTCTGCATATGATACATGTGATTTATATGTCTCAGATTTTTGTTCAGGACAATGAAAAGTCAAGTTAGTTAAGACAGCATACCAAAACAAAATCAGCCCTGTGACAAATGGATAGGTAAATGGAAAACACATCTTTTTTCTCAAAACACCATCCTTTATTCCCTTCTCTACATTACTGCAGTTGTGCACAGCCATTTGGTGACCTTAATCATGTATATTAATTTCTCCAGTAAACTATCAGCTCACCATGTGAGCCTCTTTATTTGCCCTTGCATTCAGATGCAACTCTGTCATATATTACAAAGATAATGCACATAATACATAGAAACTAAATTTGTTTTCCAAAAAATCCATAATCAGTAGAGGAAAATTATTTTAACTGGGACCCCTGGTTCCCTAAGCTCATAATTATCTTTCTATTGAGGTTTTTACTTCTCCAAACTCCTAAAAAAAATGAGTTCTAATGTGAGATTGCATTCTGTGGAGAACAGCCTACAGGACACAGAGAGATGAAACCACTGCTAGTTAATTGCTGCTTGCAGAAGTAACGTTTGAGTCTGGTGATAACAAATAGAAGTGGAAACACTGGCATGGGAAGCTGTGCTGCTAACATGGCCTTTGCTTTACACCAGTTTTATGCATTCGGGGAAGTGCTGCACCTGTGACTTGAGCTGCTTATTCAGATACAGGGACCTGATTTTTTGCAAAACTTCCAGATCCTTTGACTGTGTTATTAACATTAAAGGCAGAAATCATATTGCTTCTAAGTAAGGATGTGAAAAACTCTCACTTAAAACTACTCAGAAGCAAAGCTTGTGCTCAAACTGCACACACACAATTGGTTTATGTTTAAAGAGCTTTATATGTGAGACAAAATGGAAAAATGTAGTTTAGTTTTATTTAACATCTCTCTCAAATTCCTAGAGACCACTTTGAGATGAATTAGGTGCTGGTAAGTACAGTGACTATGTAGGCAAACATTAACAGCCAAGATTCAGTCAGTAACAGTCCTCTATGTTATATGATGTGTTAAGAAGGTGAATGTTAGTTAGAATGTGGGGTTGTCCCCATGATCTTTTCAAAAGTGCAGTGTGATCATTTATCTACAAAATGCTAGAGCTCAGATAAAGAGCTGAAGGTCTCGTTTGAAAGCTGGTGCCTTCAGGCAACACCTGGTATATCACTGCAGTGTTTGTATTACACTGTTCTAGTCTCAGTGTGTTACTTGTGTCTTCCTGGGCTGCAGGTCACTGAGATGAAATGGTAACCTGTTGAACCATATTTTAACTCTGATCTTTGCACACAGAGTAGTCCATCAACAGAATAAAGTCAGAAAATGAAGCAAAAACATGTAATCTCCATTTTTTGATCAACTCCTTGAACTTCCTTATATCAGCACCAATTGATTTCACAGAGAGTACATGAAGTCATGATTTTATGTTACCTAACAGCTGGTCTTGTGCAACACAGCAGAGCCTCCTGAAGCACAAAGACAAGAAACAGGACACAAAGTGTGTACTGTGTGGATAGAAACGCTCTGCTGAACATACTGTACCATCCATGGGATGCACATCCAACAAACCGCAGCACAGACTCAGAGAGTGGGGGTGCCAATTTGATATTTTCGGAATATTCTGGGGGCCCAACAGCACCATTTCTCTAGATGAGCCTCAGGGCCACCATGTACTGATTTGAAATTAAGAGTACATCGACCTTTCACGAATAAAACTTTGCATTTATGTATGGAGGGGCCTTTCTTACTGGTCCCTTGAAAGGCTCTGTACAGTCTGGGGGACTGACTTTTCTTGGTTCCCAAAGTCTTCATTACAAGGGTAAAATCCAAATTTTAGCCTGAGGAGAGCTTAAACACCAACCTTGGGAGTATAAGAAATCCCTATAATATTTTTTTTCCACTTAGATCAAGGGCCTGGCCTCAGAGTACAAAGCCTCAGTCGTGCCAGCTGTCCTAGTTTAGCAGGTGGGACCAGTTGGCACTGTGTGGGGGTGATCAAGGCTGTGTATTCTACCCCCTCTATNNNAATTGTAGCTCTGACTTATAATCTCTCTCGTGTTGAGTTCATTTCTCCTGCTGGTTTACCTTTAAACCAGCACACCAGCTTTATGAAGAGAGAAAAATCTGAGGACTGAGGATCTCAAAGTGCATAGACCTGTACTGTGTTGTAATAAACCCATTCAGGGCACTGGTAAAATCTGCTTTCTAGATAAAGAAAAGAAACAAAAGAAGAAGAAGAAGAAGAAGAAGAAATGGAAAGTACTTAATTGGGTTTTTGCATTTAATTTAATTTTAAAAAACTGTCTATGTGTAGAATCATGCATGATGATTTTAATAGTGCTGGACCCAGTTAGCTGAAGGGCAGAGCCTCTTGGATTATTTTAGTATTTTCAGTAAGAATCACTAACAGTGATGAGTAATTTCCTGGATAATAAGTGCATCAGGCAATGCATGTAGTTCCTCAACCTGGTAAACTCTTAACAGGGAAGTTCCCTTCTCTGGGGTTGCTGCTCTGCCGTGGGTTTTTGTCTCTTCAGAACAGGCAGATCTGTATAATCTAAAGTCAAACTTTGAGCAATCAGTACCGCCAGGGCTGTGTTTTTAATGAGAAAAGCAGTTAAATAAATGAAATGTCATTAAGACATACGACTGTTTTGGAGATGATGCCGACAGTATAACAGAAAGTTAGTTTAAAATATTACTTGCTATGCCTTTATTTTTAATGCATATGAAATTATAGAAACAAACCACTTTAACAAGTTGAAGAAATAGAGACTCTTTGCACACACTGTTTCAAATCCCAGTAGTGTTTCAACCCCCCTAGAGTTGTCTCTTGAACTGTCGAAGAGGGATCTGGACAGTCTCTCCATGTCTCTGACTCTTAAATCCTCAAGTGACATGTATATATGCTTAAGGAATGGGTCAACTTGCAGACAGAAATGTCCTGATCTTACAGAAAAAAAAAAAACCCAAAAAAAAAACACCAAAAAAACCAACAACAACAACAAAAAAAGAAACAGATTGGTGGTTAGAACAATTCTGTGAAATCTTTTGCCCTCAGATGGCCGTGTTTGTGCCAAGATTCAGTGTCCACTTACAAATGATATGAAAAAAAAGTGATGTGGCTAAATATTCCTGTCACATGCTTCAGCTTTTTTTTTTCTTGACAATGCTTAGTTCTGTGACTGTTTAGTTCAATGTATTCAACACGCACTTCCAAACCTGATGTGCCATTTCTCTTGCAGCAGTTAGAAATTTAAAGATACTTTAACCTAATAAGATTGTTTTTCTTCTTTTGTGTCTATAGAGAAGTTTTCCCATTCAGAAAAGATAATTTTTATTAATGCAACTGAACATATGTTAAGTCATAATTGACTTTAGCTTGACAGTAATCACACATAGAATAACCCTCTTTTGGGTCTTACACCTTCCCTCCTCATGTACCACCTCTTCTTTGTTGTGAATCTCCTATATAATTAGCAGCTCATAGTAGAGTTACAAAGTTATTAATGAACCAGATGAGTTTTTAAAATTCTAGCTGTCATTTCATTCTTTCCTTGGTGAAATTAAGATGAACCCTTTCCCTGGAAATCAGCCTTTACGTGCCAGCAATGTATAGGTCTCAAACCACAGGCCTGCAAAGCACAGGTTAACCAGTACCAGACAGTGGGGACTGGAAGAATCTCTGGAGAAACAAGAAAGAAGTAAAAGGAGCGTTTGAATATTACAGTCCTTAGACCTGCTGCTTTGGAATTTTATTTGTTTCTCTGTTCTTAATATGGGAAGTAATTGGGCTCTTTGGTTTTCACAGTATGAACACCGCTAAAACATTACTTAGTTTATTTTCTTAAGAGATCCTGAAAAATGTTTTGTAAGCAGGGTAACACAGACAACAGGACAGAATCTGTTGTAAGCCATCACTTTCATTTTCAGTCAAGGTTCTTTATTTTTCAGCTTTCTGGCATCCTTGAGGTACCCCCCCATGGGAACCACAATGAAGATATAATTATTACTGTTTTCACCCAAGAAATTTAACACCCTTCTTTGAGGGGGAACTGAAAGTCTTGGTAAGCAGAAACTTCCCAGATATCTAAGGACAAGAGTCAAATTGCTCAAACTGTTTGGCTTTACACAACAAGGAAGGCCAGGTTCTGGGAATGACAATTAAATTTATTGTATGACAGGTAATTTCTTTTTGCATTGTAATTAAATGCAACATTTGAACCTAGAAGCAGCAGTGTAGACTAGATAGTACTGAATGAAACAGATTAATTTATTATTTTCAGCCTAGATAACTAATGTTCCCCAGATATCAGATTCCCATGAGATGCTAAATGACGCAATGTGTTAATTCATACTCATATCCTCTGTTTTCCCCAGGCCTTTGGGGATTAAAAAAAAAAAGGATTAAAACAATCTTCAGTGGATCCATTGAGGGTACAATTGGTTCCCTGCCTTTGGGGGAAGAAAAAAAAAAGAAGAAGAAAAACTCAATTGTAGCTTTACTAGAAAAAGTCCATCTAAATTCTTTGCCTCTGGAAAAATTCTTGCAGAAGATGATAGTGTGGAGGCTATTTCAGCAATCAGAAAACTCCAGGAAAGAATATAAATGCATTTTCTGCATCTTGAATTTGAATGACCTCCAACAATGTGACTGACATACATTGGCAGGGAAGGGAATTATATACAACTAAGGATTCTGCAGAAGGTATATCACATATCCCAATCCGTAGATATATATTGCTACAGCAAAATACTTTCCATATTCTGCTACAATTGGCAAAAGGATTCCTTTTCAGTTGAATAGAAATTTTATAAAGTATAAGAAAATAATTAGAGATCAAATCTAAGAAAGGAACTTATTTCAATTCACTGGACCCCAGTTAGGTACCAAGGCTGTGTGGGGAGAGTTGGGCACATAAGAATAGGCTTTGCAAAGTCTAACATAGTGCCTAGAAAGGCACCAAAGCCAGGCAACAGGAAACACTGAGCACAGAATTCCAGGTTTCCCTAGAGTTATATGGCATTCGTACCTCTCAACTAAGTTGGGGTGACACATGAGAAAAACAAGTAAGGAAATGTGTGAATAGGACTTTAAAGTAAGGCTTACTTGGAAGAAAGATGCTAGAGTAAATAGTAAACAATTAATCAGAGAAGTCTGAAATACTAATTTCTCCCCTTCCAGGTAAGTTTCCTATCCTCAAGGCCAACAGCTTAACAAGTATTTAATTATTCGTTCAAAATGGAACAGTTTTCACAGAAATATTCAGAGACTACTTTGATCCCAGATTTCCCCAAGGTGCCCTCCTGAAATTCTTGGAGAGATTTTTAAGCCAGAAATCTGTTGTAAAAAGGGAGGGAAAAAAACCCCAGGTTTTCAAGTCCCAAAAGAATGTTCTAACTGTGGAGGTGCTGGGCAAAAGCATGAAAGCAAGAACAAAAGCCCGAGTGCTAAAAACACAAGAACTCCATGAGTCTTCGGATCTAAATTTTTTATGAAACACATAGCTGACTGAAATGTGGGGACCACAGACCCAAAGGCTCCACTGAGACTTGTTGTGGAACAGAATTTTGAATAGAAATTGTTTTAGTTCTTTTTTTTTTTTGGGGGGGGGGGAGGGGAGGGATTTTTTTATTGGTTATTACTGTTGTTAAACCACTTTTGTTGGTGTCTGTTGTTAGACTCTCTCTCAGCCATCACTTTGTTTTCTTCTCAGAACTTCATTTATTATTGCACATGATTAACATCAGATTCATGATGAGGTTGTAATTTCCAGAATTCCTTTTAGCCTCCCATAAGTATGTTGTCTAGTTTTTTACTTGTTATTTACAAAATTCCCATGTTTTGGAGACATTCTGCAAAATTTAAAAACTAGTAAAGAAATCAAGGATGAGATTTGTGAGGGAGTTCTTGCAAACATCTTACAGAAAAACACAGAAGCCTTGCTGTGGAAACCACTAATGGGATTGTTTATATCCAGGACATTCCTAGCAAATTTTTGCCTTAACCATATTTTAAAAATTCTCCTGAAAGACAGTCCACAACTTGTCCAGGAGCTTGCCTAAATGTCAGACAGACTGAAAAATATGAGTTCTTTCAGGAATCTGATTTCCAGAAGATACATATTCAGGTTACCATAAAAATCACAGGCTTTGTTTTAGGTCCCACTTAGCCTCCAGTGGTTTTACAGAATCATTGATTTTCAAATCACATCCGTAAATGAGGCACCAAACATCTTGCTATTGATTTAGATTGCATAGGCTAGAGATGGAAACCCACTTGTACAAGCACCAAATTGCAAGCAGGTGAACTGAGGGCTTGGAGCTGACAATCAGTCCATTCATTCTTCTGATTTCTTTCTCCAGTTTTTGGGTTTTGTCAGGACCTGATGGCAGGGCTGGGGCAGGTTCCTTCTTTCTGCCTCTTCACAGCTGTTATTTTGTGGGTTTATGGGAGTGTCACAAAAAATGTATTTTAAGGAAGAGGCCAAGGAAAAATTCTCAGAAAAATGAGAGTGGATGACCATAATGGGATCTGAGTGACAGTAGGATACAGGTTTTGGGTTTTTTTAACTGGGCACTGAAGAAGCATAATGAAGACAATGGGCCATAACTCTCATCTCCAGATAGCCTCTAACATCACAATAAATTGTGTCACCATTGCTAACCACTGTTTATCCTTACTGCCAGCTATCCCCTGGCAGTAGAGCAGGCACCAGATGCACCAGGAGAGGGGACGGCTAGAAGGAAAAGCACACAGTGAGTTCCCCATAGTCCAGTAGGAAGGCATGTGCCAGCCTCCCCCCAAGGGCAGAGAGGAAAGGAAAGTACTCTAAGAATCACTGTCCTGCTGGGTTTAGGTGCAAAAAGAGAATTTCTGGGAAGGACACTCCCCTGAGAGTGGTAAGAAGCAGCAGATCTAGAGAAAAGAGACTGAGAATAGGCTGATTTGTAAACTGTAAAGATCAGTTACACAAAGTAACTGGACACAAAGAAAGCATGTAGAAAAGATGGAAAGGACCTAGGAGATCTCACAAACCACAGGAGACTGAAAGGAGATAGTACTGTGGGCTTCAGCATGTTGCACCAAGTCCTATATAAAATAAAAGACCTGCAGCTAATGCAGAATTCTAGAGTAGCTGATTTGTGTAATGTGGAAGGTAAAGATCACTGGGTATCAGTTTACGTGGTCTGGTGCTGCCTTTGTTGTTACACACAGGATGATCAGTGAAGATGCTGCTGTGTGACAGTACAGTACATTTGGGTAATTTCTTATTCAGATGTCAAAAATATCAGGGGAGTTACCTCATGTATTTTTGTTTCACTCCACAGAGGACATAAAAGAAGCTACTGTAAATTGTGGGTACCAAGACAAAGTTTCTGTAGCTTTTTTTTTTTTTTTAAAAAAAAGATTGTTATGTCACATATATGTGTATGTAAAGGGCTGCAGACTGTTGTCCAGCTGGAAACTTGCTCTTCTCAGACAAAATAAAACAGTTACTCTGTGGTAGCAAGATTGAGTGTCTGTGAATTTCATGGGCTGGTGACTGGGGCATCTTGCCAGGCACAAACAGCTTGCGAGGAAAACATCATCTTCAGAAAGTATAAAATAAATTTTTTATTGTTGCTTATGGGTTCATTTTTTGAGGGAAAACTGTTGCTCCTGTTGAATTTGGTTATTATTCTGCAGTTCAGAGCAGCATCTATTGCCTCTTTCATGATATTGGTAGATAAGTAGAACACAGAAAATGTAATGCCTTTGTGTAGTGTTTATTTCAATGACGGATCCCAAAGCTGGAGAAGGTGAGTCAACCCGTGTTTATTTGTAATAGTGAAAAACTTCACTTTCTCAAGGTCTGAACTTGCTGAAAAAGATCCAAGAAGGTAAAATTATTAAAACTGTTAAATAGCATCAAGTTCCTAATATTCAAAAGCAGACTTTTCAGATACAGGGGAATATTGAACAAAGGAAAACAGCAAATTTCCTGAATGCTCTGTAAAACTAAAGCAAAAAAAAAAGTCATTTTGGATTGCCTAAACAATTGTAGGAACCAAACAGTCTGGAAAATTTCATTTTGTGTCTGACAAAGTTAGAGAAAATGTTCCTGTGGTCCAAAGTGCTAAATCTTAAAGTACTGCTTTTTTATATGTCAGAATTACAAATGAAGATTTCTAAATGAAAAACTGTTTCCTGCACCTTCCCCCCACCTCCACCAAAAAAACCCCAAAACCCAATTGTCTGGTTAATATTTGCATTTTTTGAATTATCACCAAATAAAACAATGGACTTGTGAACGGCTTCACTATGTTTCACACTTATTTTCAGGAAAAAGAAAAGCTAAAAATGCTTTTCTGGATCTACTGAAGAGTATAGCCTGTCAGACCCAGAAGAACACTTGTTCATGGATTTAATTGGAAATATGTGAGAAGGCCTGATAATTTCATTAATGCTTGCAATTAATCAGAAATTACTCTCAAAGCTGCCACTCTATACAAAACCAAACTAAGGAATATGCATTTCAGACACAGTCATACCTTTTTCCTACACTAAATATATGTAGCATTTTTGTGATTTTTTAAGGAATTCTTTTCTTCAGTAAACAAATCTGTGATTGAAAAATGGAACTTTGTTTAAAAAAAAAAAAGAAAAGTAAAAAGAGAGAAGGAAAAGAAAGTTTTTGCTAATAAATATTTCAAACTTGAAAATTAAGTATCTGGCATTGTAGATAACCTTAAAGTAATTTTTCTTGGGAGAACTCCATGAGCAGTTCCCAGTGCAGAGGATGACTTGTTTGATTTGATGACTTTTTAATTGTAGACTTTCTTGTTCTTGGTAAACTGAGTAAATGGCTCTTTCTTGAACCATGTTTTTTCAAAATAATACAGTTAAATACAAACCAGCAAGTTCCCTTCTCAGTCTTTCACATCGTTCCTGATAACTACAAGCAGCAGTTTCTTTGGTGTACAAAACACAGAGTCTCTGTTGCAATTTTTCTTGAGCAACATGAGCCATAATTAAACAGGCACTAAAGACACTAACAGCATTAAACTTTAAAAAAAAAAAAAAAAAGGAAAAAGAAGGAAAAAGGGAAGGGACGGGAAGGGAAGGGCCGGGACGGGAAGGGAAGGGACGGGAAGGGAAGG